>BSUD01000005.1:119311981-119412640 GCA_033239045.1 Fagopyrum esculentum
ATATTTTAAAAACCGAAAGTAAAAAGTAAAAAAATATTGTAATTCAAAAATAAAAAAAATTCTTTATTTCAAAAAATAGAAAAAATATATAAAACTATTTCTATTATAAAATTTATTAATTTAAATTTGATGAGGTCATAATTGTTTAAAATTTATTTTCTGAATTTTATTATTTTATAATGAATTTTAGTATAATATATTAAGAATGGGTATAAAGAGGAAACAAATAGAAATATAAGGGTACCAAAAGAAATTTTGGTAGATACCAAAAGAAAAAGTTCAAACTTTGAAGATGTTATATTAATTGATAAATCATCCTTGATTAATCCAAAGAATTAGTATGTTAGTAATTTTTCTCTCAAAATATCCCTTTATGATTAGATTTATTTTCATAAATTAACATTTAAATATAAGAAAATAGTTCAGGTGCGGAGAGTGTTGCGGTGAGGCATTACAGAGTAATGTAGGTCGTTGATTGACTTGATTCAATGGGCTACATTCATCCACATCATTTAATGATTTGAGAGAGGTGTGTTGACAATTTTGTAAATTTAAGAAGAAACTAGGGCAATTTTATCCTTTTGAAAATATGTTGGGTAGTTATGTTTTTATATGTACTTTGTTACTTGTACATGTTTGAACTAACCGGGTTGCTAAAGGCACGGCGAGAAATTTACAAAATGCAATGTTCAACGTAGTGCGACTGCATTGAACAATTTTGAAACTCGATACAGGCCGACTGCGTTGAGATGTTTCAACTTCAACGCAAGACGATTACGTTGAAGTTGAAACCCTACCTCGGAAATTAACTATTCCAGGATTGGGGGCAAAATCGGAAGCATACTATTCATTGGGGGAAGTGTAGCTTATATTATTATTATTATTATTATTATTATTATTATTATTATTATTATTATTATTATTATTATTATATAGAAAATGTGTTTAGGGTCAAAAGTGACAAGGCCTCACAACCCTTGGAATAAAATTGTGAACGGCTGAGATTATATTGTGCCCCGTGAACAATAGCGTGTTTTTAGGGCAAGTTAACGGCCGTTAAATGTGTCGTTCTTTCAATGATTCTTCCTTCTTCTTCCTTTCTCCTTTGATTGCATCATTTTGTATTCTCCGATTTGATTTCTTTTATTCAAAATTCTTTGATTCGATCTCTTTCATTCAGCTTTTGGTATACTTTTATTCTTTTTTTTATAAATTCGATCGATGTATCACAAGGGGTGAATCGGTGAGTTTAAACTTTCTGCGATTTCAATTGAAATTCTACTTTCCTTTCTGTGTTGATCCAATACTTATTCGACTACCTTTGTTTTACTGTTTCGAGTCTATAATCATTGTTAGGTGTAATAGTTGAACACATTTTTTAAAAATTTAATAAATCTTCATTTAGTTGAAGAATTTTTAAGAAAATATATTTTAACAAATTTTCATATAAACGTTTTAAACAAATTGATCTTTTACTTGAACAAATACACCATATTGTTAAACATACTTTTATTGTTGAACGAAATTAGTATTTTTATATTATTTTAAATCTTACTATCTATTTACATCTTTATATGTAAAAGTTTGGTTTATTTTTTTAATAAAATTAATTTTTGAATAAATTTCACGTATAGTTGAACAAAATAACTTTATAGTTGAACAACTATAAAGTTATTTTGTTCAAACGTCCCCATTCCAACCCAAGTGACTCCTCCCTTACTATTCCTGTACTCGCTCCCAACCTGACACTTATCACTGGGAAGCACAGCCTTAACCTTTCTACTGAGAAAGCAACCCAGTCCCCATCCTCTTGCCCTTCCCCTCTCAAACATACTCCCTCAACTAAAACCACCACAATAGATTCTCCTAATTCCCTCCCAATCTCTCCATTGATTGCAAGTGCCATCAATGATCAAGTCCATCAGTTAAATGATTGTTAGAACGTGTGCATGGAACATTAGGGGCCTAAATGACCCCGTCAAACAGAAAGCTGTCCAATCCCTTGTCAAGAGACACTCCCTTGATCTCATTGCTATTCTTGAAACACGATTACGTGCGGACAATGAGAATAGAATCTCCAAAACTCTCTTCCCTTCCTGGAAACACATCTCTAATTCATCCCATGCTCACCACTGTCGTATATGGTTATGGTGGAACCCTTCTAAGATTTGCATTACCACTCCAATGATTACTGATCAGCTAATCCACTGCCGCATCACTGACCCCTCCCACAGTCCCAACCCTCCTATATTGGCAGAAATTTCATTCATATACGCACACAATTTATTGGAGGATAGGGTGAGTTTGTGGAACACAATCACAACCTTGCGGTTGCTTAACACCAACTGCCCTTGGGCTCTTTTGGGGGACTTCAATGTAAACCTTTCACCTGATGAAAAGATATCCAATGACACTCACCATTTCTCGCAACTTAGCTCTGAGTTAGAGCAATGCTTTGAACAGAACTCCCTCTCGGATATCCCTTCCACTGGATGCAAATATACATGGAGTAATAAACAAGTGGGCAACCGGATATGGAGCAAACTTGATCGTATAATCTCCAATGATGATTGGATTGCAGCCTTCCCAAATTCATCTGCCCATTTTGGCAATGCTGAGATCTCAGATCACTCTCCTGCATTACTCTTTACTGAAAGCAATATACTTCGGAGATCTTTCCCCTTTCGGTTCAATAACATTTGGGTCAAACACGAGGCTTTCCTTGAAACTGTTCGAACTGCATGGGACTCCAACGTGCAAGGAAATGCAATGTTCAAGCTTGTAAAGAAATTGAAGCTCCTCAAGCCCCTGCTTAAGAAATTCCCTAGTGCTACTATGGAGGATATACACACTATCATTGCTGAAAACAGGAAGCTGCTGGATGATACGCAGACCCGACTTCAGACTGCACCCCTTGATCCTGCTCTTTTGGACGCTGAGAGAGGCCTCACTCTCACTCTTAAGGACAATCAATCCAAGCGTCATTGCATGCTGGGACAGCTTTCAAAGGATAGATGGATTAAGTATGGGGATCAATGCTCTTCGTACTTCTTCAAGAGTATCAAGACGCGGAGATGTGCTAATCTTATCACAGGTATCATGGATGATAATGGGAATATGCTCTCTGAGCCTGATGCCATTGGTTGTACCATGGTGAATCACTTCACCAAAACATTAAATCCCCACATTCCCAAGACTAGTGTACACTACCCACCCATCAACTTGCCCTCTCTGAGTACATGTGACATTCAAGCACTTATTGAGCCAGTGTCACAAGACGAGATCAAGTCGGCCCTCTTTAGCATTGGAGACAATAAAGCCCCTGGGCCTGATGGATACAGCTCACTGTTTTTTAAAGAGGCTTGGAGTATTATCAGCCAAGACTTCACCAATGCCATACTCGACTTCTTTATAAACAAGAAAATGCTCAAGCAGGTGAACCACGCTTCGATTTCTCTCATTGCCAAACATGACCGTCCCACCTCACCCTCGGATTATAGGTCAATTTCTTGCTGCAATACTGTCTATAAAACCATCTCCAAGTTACTTGCGAGAAGGCTTAGCCTTATCCTCCCTAGTCTCATAAGTCCCAACCAAAGTGCCTTTGTACCTTCTCGATCCATCAAGCATAATGTTCTCCTCTCCCAGGAGCTTTTACACAAGTATGGCAGGCAACACATCTCCCCTAGAGTGGCTATGAAAATTGACATTTCTAAGGCATTTGACTCGGTTAGTCACGATTTCATCTTGCACTGTCTCCGCTCAATGGGGTTCCCGGAGTCATTCGTTGAGTTGATCAGAGAATGCATCACCACTGCCACTTATTCGGTTAATATAAATGGCGAATTGAAGGGTCACTTCCATGGTGCTAGAGGGCTCCGTCAGGGATGTCCCCTCTCCCCTCCCTTGTTTGTCATTGCTATGGAATTTCTCTCCAGATTGATTGAGGTGAGGACATCTAACCTGGACTTTAACTTTCACCCCAGATGCTCCTCGCCTGCCATAACTCACCTTGCTTTCGCTAATGATCTCTTGCTACTTTGCCGTGGTAATGCCAAATCCGTTACCATTCTTAACGAGACCCTTGGGGAGTTTGGTAACCTTTCTGGACTTATTATCAATCCTGCTAAGTCGCTTCTATTCACTGGAGGCATGTCTCAAGATGAGATCGATGGTATTATCCGTATCACTGGCATGAGAGTTGGAACCTTACCATTCACGTACCTGGGTGTACCATTGGGATGTAAACGGCTGAGGATACTTGACTTCCTTCCTTTGATCCATAAGATCACTAGGAGAATCCATTCCTTGGAATGCTAAGTCCCTCTCCTACGCCGGTCGTGCGCAACTCATCAAAACCATCCTCTTCGCTACTTGTCATTACTGGAGCTCCATGTTCATCTTTCCTGTCAAGGTGACTAATACTATCATCGGCTTGATGAGATCCTACCTCTGGGCTGGGACTACAAACAGCCGTAGAGCTTTAGTGGCTTGGGAGACTATCTGCAATCCTAAGGTGACTGGTGGGCTCGGCCTTCCCGACCTAGTGACTAGGAATAGGGTTGCCCATGTGAAGATTCTATATGACATTGACCGGGGTGGTTCTAGCCTTTGGATCATGTGGGCTAAGCATCACTTGTTCAAGCGTGGTGAGAGCATATGGAATTGCAATGCTCGGATCGCTCACTCCCCTTTCTGGAAGAACCTCCTCTCTGTTAGGGACGATATCCCCTCCCCTCCCCCTGGCTACTCGAGGATGGATGCTATCACAAGCCCTAATGGCTCCTTTTCCAGTAGGAATGCATATGACCTACTCAGGCCCCCGCTTAATGCCCCTACCTCATCTCCTTTTGCTGCTATCTGGCTCTCCTCTAATGTACCCAAAGCTTCCTTCATCGCTTGGCTTGCTGCTCTCAACCGTCTCCCTACCCTCACCAAGCTCCGAACTTGGAACATTATCAACAATGATCATTGCAGGCTCTGCAACATTGGACCTGAAGATGGAGACCATCTATGGAACTTTTGCAGCTTTAGCACGACTGTGTTGGATATTGTGTCTCGCTGGACCAATACCCCCGCCCCGGCGCCTTACCTGGGTCGAATCTTGCCCTGGTTGGCTTCCTGGTCCAGTAGAAAGCCCCGCACAATGGACTGCCTTCGCATTGCTGTGATTGTCGTCTTCCTCTACAATATCTAGACTGCAAGGAACAAGCTTATTTACAATAACTCCGTCATCACTCCATCTGAATGTGCTAGGATGATCATCTGCAGTGTTAAGTCACACTTCACGTTCAACTGGAAGGACCGCTCCTCCCTTTCTCGTGATCTTGCCTTCCATATGAACATCACCCTTCCTTGACTCAGCAGGCTTCTACTCTACTCCTCCTCACTTGCGTCTGGGCTTGTTTGTCATGTTATAATGCTGTTGATTGATGATCTTGTACCGCCTCCCTCTACCTAACTCTTGTAATCTACCCGTTCATAATACAATTAACCTTTCAAAAAAAAAAAAAAAACTTATGATATACTTGAACAATTGGTGATTTATTTATACAACTTTTCTTATAACTGATCAATATTAGTTATAGTTTTAATTTTCATATAATTGAATTTTTTATTTATTCAAGCAATTTTGTAATTCTTTTAAGGTCCTGCTTTCCTTAGGTAATGGAAATTTTGAACAATAGTTCATTGCTTTGATTTTTGTGGATTCCAAATGAGAAAGGAAGTGTGGTGTTGGTGTCAAAGGATGCTCAACAAATGATAGAATTTTAAAGTAATGAAGACCACTAGAATGTGTGGTTATTGTAAGGAATACATTGATTACAATGCTAGGACTAAGAAGAAGAAGAAGAAGAAGAAGAAGAAGAAGAAGAAGAAGAAGAAGAAGAAGAAGAAGAAGAAGAAGAAGAAGAAGAAGAAGAATGAATGAACAATTCTAGTCGAACAATTTTATTATATATTTAAACAAATTATTTTGTGTTCAAACAATAACCACATAAAGCTAGATGGTGTGCAGCCCATGCTAGCTTTCCTATCAGCCTAGCTATAGGACCTAGGCTCTCATGCTCCTAGCTCTGCAACTAGCCCCGGCCGTTTTCTTGCAACCCCTCTCCCCTAGCTTGCAACTACCCTAGCTCGCCCTAGCTCGGCCCCTTGCAGCACTCCTAGTCCTTGCACCACTCCGAGCCCCAGCATTGTTGCCTCCTTAGCTAGCCAGACCCTCTCACTTCTCTTCACTTTATCACACAACAACTTCTCTCTATCAAATCCCTACAACTCCCCCTTCCCTTCCACAACAACCTTGCCTCCTCTCTTCATCTCCCATAGTAGTTCCAGCCACGCCACATGACAAGACTCCGCCTTGGAACTTGTCTCCCCGCCTCCTCTTCACCACGACCTTCTGCAACCACTACCACTTTCTCTCTTCGCCTCTCCTCCCTCTTCACCTCCACCTCTTCTCCATTCTCGCCTTTGCAATCATCTCCACCATCTTCCTCCCTCTTTGTCAATGCCTTCAAACCGTTGCTTGAATCTAAGAAGCACAACAGTCGCTAGAAACCTTCCATATCAACAACTCTCGACCCCTCTGGCTCTCTCTTCAACCTTTTAATCGCCGCCAAAACTAGACACCTCCGTGGTCACCACCATCACTGTTGGGTAGCCCTTGCTACGGGTTCTCAATGGATGTCGCCGCCCAACGCTTACCGGAGCCGCCGGAAAAGCCACCAGAAGTGCCACCCGAGTTCGCCTCAATTCACAGTCGGCCCATTGTTTAGGGTATTCACATAAAATCACCCAAAACTTCTTTACAGTTTTACCCATATTTCTGAATTAAATATATATACCCTATGTTGTGTATTTTCAGATTTCGGCCAACATTATTATTATGTAAATGGCTCACACTTCCTGTTTTTGCAATTATACCCTATTAATATATTTAGAGATTTTATCCCATTGTCAAGTTAAGAGGTACCTTCGTGTTCAACGTGGATTGAACATGTTTTAAAAGATATAAACGCACTCTTGGTTTGATTATGGTTTCTAAAGTAAAAATGCTCGAGCATGTTTTCGTATCATGATTTTGGATGTAATTCTTGTGATGGATTTGAGAAAGGGAACAAGGATTTACCTTGTTTTTCCATTTTGGTCAATTGACCATTGGTTACATTATATACCGGTTTGACATGATGTTGAGTATATTTGAGATGATGTTGGCTTTGAAACTCTTTTGAGTATGATGAGTATATTTGAGATGATGTTGGCTTTGAAACTCTTTTGAGTATGATGAGTATATTTGAGATGATGTTGGTTTTGAAATTCTTGAGTATAATGACTATATTTGAGATGCTATTGGTTTTGAAACTCTTTTGAATATTATGAGTATATTAGAGAAGAGGTTGGTTTGAAACCCTTTTGAGATGATATTGAGCTATTTGAGGCATGATGATTTGAACTCTTTTGAGTATTATGATGATTTTGAATAATTTGGTTATTTAATCCTTTTGAGCATTTTCAAAGTGATCATGTGATATTATATATGATTTTACTCATGCCTCGTTCATATATATTACATTGTGTATGTATCGGCTTACTCTATGTGAAAGACTAACCTCACCACGGTAAGGCTGGTTATGTTTTTGACATAATCAGGTACAAGATCAGTTTAGGAGCATAGAGAACATGCGGCCTAGTGAGAGTCTTTGTGTTTTGAGGTTGAGCTTGGGTGGCCTTGTGTTTCCTCTAGGACGTGTTCCTAACTTTTGGTCTTATATCTTTTGGGTTGGTGGTTTGCATTTCTAAACTTTGATGTTGTTGGCCTCGAGTTTGACCGTTGTGGTTGTATGTTATTGTGGTTTTGGAACCCTTGTGTTTCCTCTAGGACGTGTTCCTAACTTTATCTAGAACCCTTTGTGGTTGTATGTTATTGTGGTTTTGGAACCCATTGAGCTCCTCCTATATGTTTTTTATATCACGGGAAGCGAGGAAGATAAGATCAATTACTTTGAGGCATGTTGAGTCCTTCAATTAGGACCTTGATGGTTGGACATAAGTGTGAGACTCTGAAAGATTACTATAACCATGCACTCAAGGTGAAAAAGGGGAGTATAACTGAAATATTACTTAACCAAGGCCCCAAGAGACAGAAGACTCAAGTGAGTCATTCAAATTCTAGAGATTATGGATTCAAGAGGCCTCCACCTATCGATAAATAGAGGCAGATGTTGGGATCTTAGAGATCCAATGATTCCCGTGGAACCTTTACTAGGAGGGTATCGTTACCATAATTGTAACAGTGACCGTCACTACAAGTCGGCGTTCCCAAGAGACCCACATAAATGCTTCAAGTGTGGTAGAATGGGTCATCTTGCTCCTTTTTGCAAGAAGAGCAAGCCATTCACATTGTGAAGGGACCATCAAGGAAACAAGGAAGAGCATCATAAACCCTCACTAGCCTATCCATATTCATAGCCGACGCTCTCTTCTATCTTCCAAGTGCAAGGCAAGTAAGCTCGCTTCAAAGTCTTTGTGTCTACTTTTCTTCTAGTCATCTTTCTTGATTCTATCGCATCTCTAGAGTCGTATCTTTTGTTTTGATACATACAATTATCACCTTGAGTCATTTTCTTTGTGTGTTTGTCAAGCCTAACTCACTTGCATTCACTTTTCTAGATTCCATTGTGTTTTTTTGTATGTGTCACTTGAGACTTTTCAACCGTATTCCTCACTACACATAGCCAAGGACGTTGCTAGTTTGGAGCTAGAACATTGGCCTAAGTAAGTGTCGATCCTTACAAAGCAACTAAATCAAGAAGCTTGTGGCAATACCAACTTGACAGTGAGAGTTACGGAAAAACACTTGTGAGGAATTTTAAGGTTTTTGCCAACATTTACATATTTTCTGTTCGTTTTTGTTTTTGAAGCATGTCTAGGTCTCAAAGTCCAAACAAGTCCAAAGGTAGTGAACCAATGCACCCAAAGGTGTTTAGTTGGCTCAAACGAGTGTCGGATTCTATTGAAAGTTTGGCCAAGAGAGTAGAGGCCCATAGACGGACAACACCACCTAGTGTGCCACCACTAAGGTCAACATTTGAAGTGAGAGGGTCATTGTTTATACCTCCTATAGAAGCTACTCAAGGGATAAAGCAAAATAACCCAAGGGAGCAAGTCAGCAAGGTAATGTACATCCCATTTTTTATCCAAACGCACCTAATATGCCTCTCTATGTTGATAATTTTCAGCAAGCACAAGAAGAGGCCATGGATGGAGAGATGTTAGGTGAGTACCTAAGGCAACTCCGGCAGCCCCGGAGAGGAAGAGATTATTATCCGCCATATCAAGAGCAACATGACATAGGAAAAATCAAGATCAAAATTCCTAGCTTTTATGGTAAATGTGATCCGTACGGCTACATGGAATGGGAGACCAAGATGGAGCAAATATGGTCTTGCCATAATTTTGGAGAGTCTAAGAAGTTTCAACTAGCAGCCCTAGAATTCCAAGGATACGCCTTGGTATGGTGGGATAACTTGGTGAAAGAAAGGGTGAGGACCCTAGATCCGCCTATTGTTACATGGGCACACATGAAGGCTCTCATGTGAGCAAGATTTGTCCCACCTCACCATACTAGGGAATTGAGGCAAAGGGTGGAAAACCGAAGAGAGCAAGTCAGCAAGGTAATGTACATCCCATTTTTTATCCAAACGCACCTAATATGCCTCTCTATGTTGATAATTTTCAGCAAGCACAAGAAGAGGCCATGGATGGAGAGATGTTGGGTGAGTACCCAAGGCAACTCCGGCAGCCCCGGAGAGGAAGAGATTATTATCCGCCATATCAAGAGCAACGTGACATAGGAAAAATCAAGATCAAAATTCCTATCTTTTATGGTAACTATGATCCGGACGTCTACATGGAATGGGAGACCAAGATGTAGCAAATATGGCCTTGCCATAATTTTGGAGAGTCTTAGAAGTTTCAACTAGCAGCCCTAGAATTCCAAGGATACGCCTTGATATGGTGGGATAACTTGGTGAAAGAAAGGGTGAGGACCCTAGATCCGTCTATTGTTACATGGGCACACATGAAGGTGATAACGTGATTTATGACGTTAGTATAGGCATACATTTAGATAGTTTTTCCCATTATTCATGCACGGTTTGGCATTAGTTCACGACGTTTACACTCATTCCATGCACAATTCTAGAAAAGACGTCTACACGAGCTTTTGTCGGTGTTGTAGGTATTTCGGGGGTCTTTTGGACATTAATCGATGCATTTGAGGGTCAAGCCTCATGGTGGTACACATGTAAAGCTTTGAAGGAGCATAATTGGAGCAACAAAGGACGCAAAGACCACTATTGGTGCAAGCAATGGAGCAACTCATGGCTAGGCGATCATAACATGTTTCTGTTGAAGAAAATCGGACCATCACTCAGGAAAATCGGCCGATTTTCCTGACTGGGTCGATTTTTTGGCCTTCAACAGCTTAAGCCGCGTGTCCCACGATCTCTTAGTCCGGCCTTGCTTTTGGTGGAGAATATAAGTGGGCCTGCAAGCTGTTGCTGAGCATTCTCCTCTCCCACATCCTCTAGCATCTTCCCAAGGACTCATCCAATTGGGAGCTCTCTTCAAGACACCCTTGTGGGTGTTCTTGAGAGAGATTAGTGTAGATTTCAATTTCGTAGTGAGATTTGAGTGATTTTTGTGAAGAAACTTTTTGAAGATTGTAAGATCTGACTTGGAGCTACATTTGGTGTGTTGAAAGACTTGTTTTGAGCTCAAATCCAGCTAAGTTTCATTGCTTTCATTTCCTTACTTCATCTTCTTGCTATGGATTCCATGCATGCTTGTATGATGATTTTAGACCTTGAAATGCATGTTGTTGGCTAGTTTGTTGTGATTCTGGAGTGATGGATTGATGGTTATTGCTTGGGTGATGATAGAATGGACTTATATGTTAGTTTAGGATGATTCGTATGCACAAAACCCAACTCAGACATAAAAATCGACCTGTTCTTCATAGTAAATCGGCCGATTTTTACTATGATCCATCCGATTTCACTCTGTTGCTCTTTAATTGATGAATCTGTATGTTAGGGTGTTAGGTTGTTGAAATCCTAGTGTTTATTAAGCTTAATTTAGCTTAGGATCACCTAATGCTATCAACCTAAGTGAAGGAAGAGATCTACCCGATGATTTCCGACCTTAGATACCTAAGATGATGAACTTTAGGTAGTAGTGAGCCTCACGAGCCGCTATTGGATTGAGTGTGCTAGGATTGTTGCTTGAGACTTACCTTTTCCGAGACTTACCCGGTAAGGAGAGGTTTGCCCCTTAAGTAGTGTCCGGTTTGTGTAGAATTCCCAACTTTACCTCCTTGAGACTTACCCGGTAATAGGAGTTTGGTGCGGGATTAGCGAAGCATGAGACCTACCCGGTAATTGCTTCCATTAGAAAAACACCCTTTCCCAACACCGCAGCCTTGTCCTTAGAATCTTTAGAACCTTGAGTCCAATGCCATAACCGGAAATCTTGACCTCTAGAATCCACTTTTCTCTCTTTGATCATATATCTTGTGTTTGTGTTGCTTGTTTATTTTGCTAGCTTGAGTTGTTAGCTTGATTCATTATCTTGCTTGATTTGTAATCTTGCTTGATCACCACAAAAACCCAACAAAAAATATCGTGATTTTCATTTCTTTATTTCTTTCTCTTTTCTTAGACTAGATTCACACTATCTTTGATCATTGAATGACTTGATTTCGCCTCAGTCCTTGTGTTCGACCTTGGAATACTTTCCTTTCTACATAACGATCCGTACACTGCGGGTTTTGCTAGGTAGTTTAGGAGATTAGATCGAGTTTATAAATGTAAAGCTTTTTGTGCTACACAATCCTAGCGTGACAGAAGGCTCTCATGAGAGCAAGATTTGTCCCACCTCACCATACTAGGGAATTGAGGCAAAGGGTGGAAACCGAAGAGAGCAAGTCAGCAAGGTAATGTACATGCCATTTTTTATCCAAACGCACCTAATATGCCTCTCTATGTTGATAATTTTCAGCAAGCACAAGAAGAGGCCATGGATGGAGAGATGTTGGGTGAGTACCCAAGGCAACTCCGGCAGCCCCTGAGAGGAAGAGATTATTATCCGCCATATCAAGAGCAACGTGACATAGGAAAAATCAAGATCAAAATTCCTAGCTTTTATGGTAACTGTGATCCGGACGTCTACATGGAATGGGAGACCAAGATGTAGCAAATATGGTCTTGTCATAGTTTTGGAGAGTCTAAGAAGTTTCAACTAGCAGCCCTAGAATTCCAAGGATACGCTTTGATATGGTGGGATAACTTGGTGAAAGAAAGGGTGAGGACCCCAGATCCGCCTATTGTTACATGGGCACACATGAAGGCTCTCATGAGAGCAAGATTTGTCCCACCTCACCATACTAGTGAATTGAGGCAAAGGTTGGAAAACCTAAGGCAAGGAACAATGAGTGCCGAAGAAGTCTATACTTCTATGCAAATGCTCATGGTGAAAGAAAATGTGCTAGAAGATGAAGAATCTACAATGACAAGGTATTTACGCATTCTTAATTCATCTCTAGCTAATAAAGTTGATTTATTTCCTTATAGCATTGTGGAGCAATTGCTACACTTAGCAATTGAGGTGTAGAGAAAGACCAAAGCAAGGAGCCAGAGCAAGGTCTCCTATGGGTCTCTAAGTGCATAGAAGAGCAAAAACGAATGGCCAATAACCTTTAATAGTCGTGAACATGCCGGCACTAGTGAGACCAACCCCGGGTCAAGAGAACTTCAGAAGAATGCCTACACCATCTACACCAACAAGACCTTTGAATCAGCCTTCATGGTCCTAAAGAAAGTACTCCTAATCCTTCTTCTAGATCTAGGTATATTGTGTGTATTAAGTGTCAAGGTAGAGGGCAAATTAGTAGGGATTGTCCTAATAAGAGAACTTTAACCATTAATCATGAAGTTGAGCTTGAGTATGATGATGATAATGATTGCATTGAATATGAATATGGTGAATCTTTGATAGTTAGGAGAACTTTGCATGCCAAAATGGCCCCTTGTGAGGATAAGCAAAGAGAGAACATATTTCATATTAGATATCTCATTAAAGGAAAAGTGTGTAATATGATGATAGATGGAGGTAGTTGTTGCAACATAGCAAGCACCAAATTAATTAACAAGTTGAAAACTACCACATTTTATCACCCTAAGTCATACAAATTGCATGGGATGAATGATTGTGGTGAATTAAATGTGAATAAACAAGCTAGAGTTACTATCACTTTAGGTAATTATGAGGACACTATTACTTGTGATTTAGTTCTCATGAAAGCTTATCATATTAGTTTAGGAAGTCCATGACAATTTCATAGAAGAGTTGAGCATGATGGTTTTACCAATAGACATTCTTTTGAATTCAATGGACAAACACTAACTCTAAACCTATGACACCGTTGCATATTGCCGAATTCTGTGAGAAGAAGAAAATGATGAATGAGGATCTAAGTGAAGGAAAGAAGAGATTAGATGGTTCACGGCAGCAGGATGAAACCGTGCCCAAGTCTAACCACAACCTTTTGGTGCAGTCTTCTAGTATCCTTTTAGTATCTAAGGATAAGTATCTTTTAGACTACACACCCTTAGATGCCCTTCTCGTGAGTTTATGTAAGAGCTTATGCAGCCAATTCCACCTTACTTAAGCCCATCCAACC
The DNA here is from genome assembly GCA_033239045.1 of Fagopyrum esculentum. Taxonomy (NCBI): domain Eukaryota; kingdom Viridiplantae; phylum Streptophyta; class Magnoliopsida; order Caryophyllales; family Polygonaceae; genus Fagopyrum; species Fagopyrum esculentum. The sequence goes on from BSUD01000005.1 coordinate 119,325,726, forward strand.
CATCTTAGATGGGTTTAATGACGTATTTCTAGACGAGATTACAGCTGGCCTCCCAACCTTTAGGGGTATTGAGCACCAAATAGATCTTATTCTTGGGGTTATACTCCTAAACCGGTCAACCTATAGGATGAACCCTAAGGAGAACCAAGAGATCCAAGAGCAAGTGCAAGAACTCCTAGATAAGGGTTATGTGAGGGAGCGTTTGAGCCCTTGTGCCGTACCCGTCGTCTTTGTGTCAAAGAAGGACAAGACATGGAGGATGAGTGTTGATTGTAGAGCAACATCACCATTAAGTACCGACATCCTCACGCCTAGATCATATACTAGATGAGTTGAACGGAGCCACCATATTCACCAAGATAAATCTTAAGAGTGGCTATCACTAAATAAGGATGAGGGAGGGAGATGAGTGGAAAACGGCATTTAAGACTAAGCTTGGTATTTATGAGTGGTTAGTCAATGCCATTTAGATTGACCAATGCTCCTAGTACATTTATGAGGCTCAAGAATCATGTGTTGAGACACTACATTGGTAGGTTTATAGTGGTTTACTTTGATGATATCCTCATCTATAGTAAATCACTTGAGGAGCATGGAGAGCATCTATGGGAAGTACTTTCAACTCTTAGAATTAAAAATCTATATGATAATTTAAAAAAGTGTGAATTTAGTACTAATCAAGTTGCTTTTCTTGGTTTTGTACGTGGTGAGCACAAGAGGTCTATAAGTGGATGAAGAGAAGATTAAAGTTATCCAAGCATGGCCCACCCCTACCACCGTAGGCCATGTGAGGAGCTTACATAAGACGCTACAAAACCAAGAAAAGCCAACCAAAACTAGTTCAAATGCTTACATAAGACGCTAACCAAAATGTCTACACAAGAGGCTAACCCAAACTTTTACAACATAAACTACACACATTGGCATGTTTAACAACACAAACTCAAAATCAAAGTAGCTGGAAGCAAATTGTACTTCATTGAGATACACAAACTGATTAATTTTCCAAAAATAACATGCATTTTGATCTTTCATTTGGTAAAAAAACAAACAAAAAGAACATAAACAATTATGGTAAAAACAGAACTTGATCTTCCTATTGTGACAAATACTTCGATTGATGATACCAATAAAAGCCCTACACAACTGTTACGCTAAGAATGTGTCACGCAAAAAGCCTTAAATTTATACTCGATATATTTCTCCTAACTACTAGCGAACCCGCAGTGTACGGGACGTTTCGTAGTAGGGATAGTATTCCGAGGTCAAACACAAAGACTGAGGTGAGATTGAATCGATTAGTGACTAAAAATAGTGTTGATCTAGGCTAAGAAAAGAGAAAGAAATGAAAATCTCAATGTTTTTGGATTGGTTTTGTGGTGATCAATCAAAGATCACAAATCACATAAAATGGCAAAACAAACTAAGGATCAAGCTAAAACACAAATAAACAAAGCAAACACGAAATATGTGATCAAAGAGAGAAAAGCGGATTCTAGGGGTTGGAAATTCCGGTTATGGCATAGGACTCAAGCTGTCTAATCATTCCTTGGATCGACTATAGTATGTTGGGAGTGAGCGTTTCTATATTGGGATCAATCACCGGGTAGGTCTCATGGTCCACTAGTCCGTTCCTAAGGTCTCATCACCGGGTAAGTCTCAAAGAGCCTAAGGATAGGAATTCTACACAAACCGGATTGTCATCTAGAGATCTAACCTCTCCTTACCGGGTAAGTCTCGGGAAGGCAAGTCCTAAACATCAATCCTACCACACTCAGTCCAATAGCGGCTTATGAGGCTCACTACTACCTAGAGTTCGTCATCTTCGGTATCTAAGAGCAAGAATCACCGGGTAGGTCTCTTCTAACACTTAGTTGCTAACACTAGGTCACCCTAGGATAGGTTTAACTCAACAAACACTAGGATTTCAACAATCTAACAACCTAACACTTGGATTTATCATTACAAGCAAGTTAATCAAAATCACGGGATGTTCATCAAGATCCACGGCCGTGGTTTGTCTAGAACAAACCGTGGGTAGGTTCAATCAAACGAATCATCTAAGCATACATTTAAGTCTATTCTATCATAGTCCAAGCCATAACCATCTTTTCCTCACCCTAGAATCGCATCTATTTAGCCAACAACATGCATCTTAAAGATCAAACTCAACAAGCATAAAATCATAGAATCCATGGCAAGAAGATAAAATGAAAGATGGATTAAGCAAATGAAACAAGTAACACAAGCTAAATCAAGGTTCAAGAAGGACTTACAACCCTTTAAAAGAAGGTTCAATCGATTCTTACAAAACTTTGCAAAACGTTTCACTCAAAATCACTCAAAAAGACTATGGAACTATGAACTAGTGTGCTTCTTCTTCTTCTCCAATGGAAGCCTTTCTTCTTCTCCAATGGAAGCTCCAATTCAATCTTCCAATTGAGAGAATCTTTCTTGTTAAGAGTGTGGGAGAGAATGGGAGTGAGGGGTCCGTCCTTTTCAGCCTTGCAGGACCACCTTTTATCCTACAAATTTGCAAGAGTCGGCCATGAAGATCGTGGCACAGCTGTCACAACCGTCTGGCAAAAACCACGGCCCATTTCCACGCCCGTGGAAGTCCCAGTGGCCGTGGTTTTGGTGCCTCAGCTTGTTTTGGATCATTAAGTCACGATTTGGTGAATGGCATGCAACAACAAGGTCCCATGAGTCCTCCTTAGCCCCTAGCTTGCATTCCAATGAGTCCGAAGGTGTGTCATCTCGAGGAACGATTTTCGAATGTATCGATTAAGCTCCTAAATCTCCCAAAATACCTACAAAGCATGCAAAAGTCCGTGTAGACGTCTATCTCGACAAAATACATGAATTGAGTGCAAATCGTCACGAACTAGTACAAACCATGCATGAATGAGCGGAAAAACTATCTAAATGAGTGCCTAAACCTAAGTCATAAATCGTGTTATCAACAACTTCAAGCTATCGTCTTCTTTCTTCACTAATTCCATCATTCCTTCTATTTGATGGTTTATATGCAAGAGAGTACAAGAATGGAATCTAACTTTACAGGCATCTCCCAACATCATGCTCACACGCAAGTGGAAAACACAAGCAGTTCATATTCAAGATGTGTGCTACATATATCTCACGCTAATACTAAAATAGAACAAAATAACGCATAGGACGGTGTTATGCACCAAATACTTCGAATGATAATACCAACTCAAGCCCTACACAACGAAAAAGCTTAAATTCAAGACATGGGTTGTCAGAATGAAGACGATTTGGACAATTGGAGGCAATCAAACAGCAAGAAAACAACAATCATTCAATGAAAAACAAAATAAAATCACGGTTAGAAAAGTACATGTAATGCGTAGGTGACGGAGGATTTAGGAAAGAAGGAAGATTGAAGAGTAGTATGGTGTCGCCGCCGTTGTAAACCGGGTGGAGAGATGGCAAGAGGAGTTCGCCCACGTTGTAAATCGGTATGGTTGGACAGGAATCGAGATTGTTGGAGTTGAAAACGAAGACCCGGCGGCTGTAAATTGGGGAGAGATGGTTGAGATGGTTGGAGTGGAAAACGAAAAATCGGTCATTGTAAATCGAGGGAAAGATTGCAAGGCAGGATGGTAGGGGTTTTGGTTTTGCCGTCTCCCGTGGTTGGTTGAAGAGAAGAAACGATTTTGGAGTGGAAGACAGAAAGCCCATAGAAAGATATCTGTGATAATTAGTAAGAATTAGTTACAAAATCTTTAAAAATCGTTTCTTATTTTGGCAGTGTTAATCACCAAATTTACGAGTTTACCTTTAAATGAATTTAGATATTACAGCCAAAAAATGGCATATCTCTTTACTTTTTATTAGAAAAATTAAGGGGTCTAGTTTGTATTTACATACAAAAAAATAGAAGATTGGTGTATATAAGCTTTTTTTGCATCGTTGATACAAACTAAGCCCTCTGTTTTTTGTCTAAAATTTTAAATCTAAAAATAATTAATTAAAAGGGCATATGGGGAAAACGTAAAATATAACCCTATAAAAATCACGAGATCCCACATCCGAGCAGTTAGGGTTTCTCGCATTCGTTCCAAACCTGAACTCGGGTCACCCTTCATCCCCAATGTCATATTCCACATCCGAAGCAATTAGGGTTTCTCGCAGTCGTTCGTCTCCAACAATGACAATTACTCGACGAGCCAACCTTCAGATCTTCACAAGATGCTTGAAATGCTTGTAACTTTCATTTTTATTTTCATGTAGTTTGTTCGTTCATTTGTTTACAGTTTCGGATGGTTTTGAATGGATTCTCATCATCGTAATCAAATGGGTATCAGGTCTCGTCGCCATCCTCTTCATCTGGCTCGAACACCGTTTCGCCGCCATCCTCTCAGTGTCTCCCCACCGGACTGAAGAAATCGACTGTTGGGAAGGAAGATTTATTTGAGTCCGCCATTGAAACGCCGCTTTGAGCAACCGCATTTGCCAGAAACCTAGATCTGCTAGAGTCCTCGTGGAGGCGTCATCCTCTACCTCTAGCTTGAACACTAGTCCGCCACCATCCTCCCAGTGCCGCCCCACCGGACTGAAGAAATCGATTGTCGGGAACGAAGATTTGCTTGAGTCCGCCATTCAAACGCCGCTTTGAGCAGCCGCAACTACCAAAACCCCATATCTGCTCGAGTCCGCCTAGAGGCAGTGCCACTGTCGTTGCTAGAGTCACCACTTCTCCTGCCGTCATTCGTTGTCGGAAACGAAGAGCCACCGCCGAACTAGAACGAGGAGGATCCGCCGTTGTGCATTCCCATGAGCCCTAATCGTGAGGTTGGAATTTTGGGATAATTACACAAAAGCTCCATTGTTTTTAGTTGTGTTTATGACCCATATTGTGGAATTTGCAAAACTGTCCCAAACTTAAGCTACAGAAAACGACCCAAGTTATATTTGTAAGAATATGCCTAGAGTTTTGAAAGTTCACCAATTGCCCCAATTCATGACAGTCAAGGCTAGTCATCATAGCTTTAACTTATCACATTAATTGGAGTTGGATCCTGAGTGACCTGTTAGGCGCATTGTTTTTGTAACACCCCGAATCCGCGGGACTCGGGATGCCACAATGGGCTAGGATCTCACAGTGGATCCTGACCCTAGTCTGACAACAAGTTCACTGAACCTTACAACATGACACTGACATATATAAAATAAATACATAAAACTGTACATCAAAAGGTATAGAAACTCATAACCGAGTATAAAACATCGCCCTCACACATGAGGTCTACAAAACATTATCCTCACGCAGGAAGTATATAAAATATCCCAAAAACCATAATCACCTAATGTACGAGAGTCCTCGGCCTGTCACCCTTCCAGATCACTCAGCAGCTCGCCTATCCTGCAAGGCATCTACAACATGATATGAAACCATTAGCTAACCATACCTATATAAGGTAATGCATAAGCACAAACACACGTCATGGAAGGTAAACACATAATCATGCTATCACACATTTACCCATTTTATCATCTTTATATAATAGTCATTCACTCAAATCGTATATATATAGATAAATGAAACTATGTGACACGAGGAACGTATCATCCTCGCCTCTGGGATTGCTAGCTAGCTATAGTAGTATTGGTCACACAACCCGTGTACCCTATGGGAGTGGATTGCACCCTTCCTGTAAAGTCAGTCTGGCCTGAAGTTAGAGAACCTCCTAGACTCCACGACGGCATGAAAGGGAAAGGTTATCACAACCACACATACAGGGCAATAAATAAAACATAGGTCGGTAATAATCGACATCACATGCTATCATATCAAGCATATAACACACACACCACTCATGCAAACACCCAATATAAGGATGATAGCTAAGTCCTACAGACTTACCTCAGCCTCGTACAATCACAACCACGATCAACCTCCAATCCTGAGAGGGATAATGCCTAATAACAAGGCAGAAAGAGATATCAATACTCCTATCAATCAAAAAGGTCACACCTAGACTCAAGGGATCCATAAGGATCATACTCAATCTATAAGCCTCACAACCAACTAAACCTCAATATCTCAACATAACTCACAATTCCTCAAATCTCAAGGTAGTATCTAATCAACATTCCTCAATCTTAATTCTAATCCTAATTTAATTAATTAACCTTTAATTAATTAATTAAATTTCGCCAGAATAACGTTTTGCCCGCAGGCAATTTCTAAACCCACCTATCATCATATTTTATCAAACAAACAACCCATAATCACCAGAATAATATAACGACCATAATGAAATTTCTAATTATCCATTTTGACAAGCCTAAAGTCAATTTAGGCCAAATCGCAGTATGAAAAACGAATAAATTCATAACTTATTCGTTACTAACCCGATTGACGATCTGAAAGAATATTCGGAATCACAACGACGCAGGCTACGGATGGACAACATCAAATTTACTAAAATCTGAGCGACGGAACCTGCCCGGTGACATATATGCTCGACCAGCTCTTCATCTGCTCGGAAATGCAGAAACTCGGTACCGATATGAAGAGAATGAAGAGAGGAATCCAGAAACTCAAACAGAATTGAAATCGGATTAGAAACGGAGAGTAGATCTGAGTTTGAAGGTTAATAGAAATCAGAGCTTTTACGAGGAAACGTCAAAGGAAATGAATTAATAAAGGATTTTCCGCTATTTATAGTGAAGACGATAATTATTCTTTAGCGAACCTTTAACTGATCCAAAGGCGGGTCGAACCCCTTTCTCCAAACTTTTCGAGATTTGAATAATAAATCTGGAATATTGTAGGCATAATTATTTCACAACTCTCTCGGAAAACGTGTATTCCTAAGCCGTTAAGAAACGAAATAGCAACTCTTTTAGCCATGTCTTTCCATGTTATTTCATATCTAGAACATGTCCGATGTCCTGATCATTTCTTTCAACTGCATTTTTATTAATTGGAGCTCTCAAATGCTCCAAATAACATCGGAAGGTAAAAATAATTATCCGGGAGAAAAAAGTGAAAATTCCCTCAAACGTCCAAAATTATGCCAGAACATAACAGTGGGACTCATACTCGTCACTTGCGAAATCTTTATATGTCAATTACTATCAATAATTAAGTTAATCAACATTAATTAGAATTCGGAAATACTAACTAAAGGAATCTTCATATATTTTGTTTTCAAGAATGTAGTTATGCTAGTCATCATAGCAAAGATGTAATGACTTTGCTGAGACATATCTTCCATGGCAGTCAAGGCTATGTAATATGCTAAAACAGGTTGTCTACAAAGAAATGATAAATATATCCATCTATCTTCTACCTACATTAGAGAGGTCTCCCCAAGGGAAGGAGCAATCCACTGAATCTGAATATAAGTAATCTCCCACAGATCATCATCCTCTCTTGCAACCAAAATGCCCTCATCCTTCATCTCTGTTATAATCCTTGTAAGCAGCACCGGAACCAGCTCCTGCATTTTCGACGCCCCGTGTTCTCCCAAATCCACCTTCATACAAGTATCCATCCTCCGAAGAAGACCCAACCAGAACGGCTTAAATGCCGTGTTCTCCGATATCGGCTTCAGGTACTGCAAAAACACATCTGTCAACAACTCCATTGCATACTTGAGAGTCGTCTCCATGCTCCTCATCTCCCTCTCTGCATTCGCCCTCCTCGAGTACTCTACCATTTTCTCATGGAGATCATCAACCATTGCAAATATGATGTAGTTGAAGCAATTTATGCAATGTGCTGAAGTTAGCTCCAGTTCTCCTGCTAGTTTAAAGCTCTTCTTTAGTGCAAATATTGCCTCGTTTCTTACCTCTTCTCGCCTCGCCAAGCTTGTCTTCCGCAGTGCCTCACCTAGCTTTACAAACAGGTTTATCATGTAGCCGCTGCTTTTCATCATCTCCTCTGTTGTCGATGTGTTGCTTCCTATGCTCGTGTTGCTCATGCTACTCTCTGCATCGGAGAAGCTCCTGTTCCACTGGATCAATAGCTTCACTGAATTCGCAAGAAGATCTAATATCTTATAGTTTTTGTCCACAGGGCTGTTCTTGAGTGCAACATAACCGAATGCGCAGTCTACACAATACGCATAGTTTGTTCGCGTCACATAGTTTGCTCCAGATAACAAGTTTATGAGAGTCTCGACTCCTAAGTCATAAGCTTCAGGGTGTCTCCCTGTGACTGAAAGGAGATGGAGGAGCGATTTCCAACCCAATGGGGTCTGCACATTTTCTGGGTTGTCACTAAGGATCTTGCTCACTGATTGCATGATTAAATCACAGCAAGTGTCTAGAATCTCCTTATCAAACTTCCACATCAAGTTTATGGATTTAAAGATGAGCTCCTCCGGGTACTTGTCGATCCTGTAAGTGGAAAGAAGCCTCACAGCAAGCTTGAAGAGGATCAAGATGCCCTTCTCTGCAAAAGGAACAGGGGAAAACATAGGAAACTGAGCTACAGCAAGCATGTTGTCATGGTAGGCTGGCCAAAACAAGGAGATCTTGTTGATGCTCGAAAGACTAGTCGTTAAGATCAAGTCCCAACAGAAACTAACGGTCTCTTCTTCCTCAATAGCTGTGCTGAACTTCTGGCCTCTCCCTGCTGCTGCGAATATAAGTGACCGTCCAAGATGCACCAACGCCTCTTCTGGTAAGTTTGGGTTGTTGAAGATGTTACTTATCTTGCATTGTTCTATGATTTTGAGATTTTGTTCAAACTCACTGCCCATTAGAACAAGGGAGTCTTCATTGCCGTCGATGGGAAGAAAAGGGGCAAACTTACCCACCATGCTAGAGCTATGTCTTCTATTAGGGGCCCTCGACTCACTTCCATAAGGTATGCTTCCAGAACCCGATCTTACGTGAGATCCTCGGTGGTCTACTGATGAGGAGCTCTGTGGTGGTTCCATAACTGATTGAGGAAGAAGCTTCAATCGTCTCAACTTGAGCAAGCAGTCAACTATATCTCTCCAAGCCCCTCTTATTGAGGAGCCAAACCTGTTAGCAATGGTGAAAACTGCAAGAGTAGCCATTCTTGGCTTCACCTCATTTGCAAAAATGTATAGAGTTTCCTCTGTGGACGCATAAGGGTTAAGTAGAGTGGTGAACTTGCACATTGAGGCCAAGAGTTCATCAAGAATGTCCTCTAAACCATGCTGGGCAATCCGAGCCACTGAAACCAGCCCTTCAATGCTCTCGTTCATCACATCATCCTCGTCAGTGTGCTCGAATATAGCAGAAAGAGCAGCAACACACGGACCTGCTATAGTGGCAAACATATCTCTCCCAAGATGAGGATCAAATGTACATAAAACATATGGCTTGATTGACTTTGACCGGTTTATTAGCTCTATCCACCTGCTATGAGTCATCTCTATAGGGCCTGTTTGCCCGAACATAGTAATTGCATTGTTGGATATGGATTGAAAGAGCTCGGAAAGGTACTCCCTGGGAAGATCCTTGCCACCGTTGATTGCCCTGTTATTTTTTATGAACTCATCCTCGGTCATTTTTTTCTTCACTTGAGGATTGTGTTGGTCTGTGTTCAACATAATCAGAGAGTAACAAAGTATGAACACTGCATCTTTGCTTTCAAACGTTGCCGAGGATTGCTGCTCATAAAACCTCTCAGAGAAGGCCTCCAGGATCCTCTGGATCTTCTGGGACTCTCCAGGCAACCTGAAAGTCTCTAGGTAACTCCTGAGGGCACTATCAAGAAGCATACCGTTGAATTCGAAGGTGCACGTAAACTCCTTTAGAACTTGTAAGTGGAAGCTTTCAGGATCACCCAGGTAATCACCTAACCAATGAATGACAGACTCTTACTAGACATTTTTATTTGTGACATAGCATATAACTTGGGATGTGAACAAGTAATATTTACCTATAGCCGTCTTGTCCAGTCTTGGAGTGAACCGGAAGAAGTAAGAAAATGCCTGGGCATCAGGAGGATCCTGCGGAACCAAGTTCGAGAGTTTGAGGTATTCCAAGCCCTTCTTCTCATCTTGATTGAAATGGTTACCAGCCATGAGTAGCTTCTTCTTTTGAGCTTTTCTCAATCTCAACTCATCTAGCCATTCTTCCATATCCTCGTCATCCCTTGCTACGTCTTCCCAGAACGGTTCGTATTCTCTAATCTCAATCGGGTATGGGCCCAAGGAGCCCTTCACACTGGAATCCTTGTCAACAACGTCTGCAATAGTGTGAACCGTGAGAAGAAGGCCTTCAAAGGCTTGGACTTGCGAACTTGCCATGGGGCCGCCTGTTGGGAATGCCTGTCTGCAGAGCAATTTCCCCATCTCTTCAAACAGGTTCCAGCACATGAAGGAGCAGTCATAATTCACATACATCTCGATCAAGAATGTCGGTTGCCTACAGAAACTTACTATTGCTTCTAACGCCACTTCCTGCATCTGTGCTGAGTAACCTGCTGTTGCAACTCTTGCCAGTACAAACACAAAGAATGATTCCAACTGGAGACGCGTATGACTGCAAACAAATATCAAAATGACTATGCTGCATGAATATCATTGGAGAAACGAATAAAAAAACTGGAATACTTAACTCACCTGCGCAGGAAATTGTATATGTTCAAGACTATGCTGCATATCATTGACAAAACGAGGGGGCTTGTAAAAGTCCCGTGATGAATCAAGTGATGCATGAGATCATCTTGGATCATCCTAAGTAGCTTAGGGTGCTTCCAAAGCACACCGCCGCTCAACTCCAAAGCGGTGTTCATCATAACCAGAGCGATCACCTGAACTTCCTCATTGGTTTTCTGTGAGACATAGCCATCTATTTCAACAGTCTCGACCACATTTAACAGAGAGCACAAGAACTGAAAGATGTCAACTGCGCAGCGAACACCATATCCTCCTGATTCTGAATCGAATTCCTCGTCATCAGATTCATCTTCGTCCCCACCTGACCCTTGCGCATCGATCTCTACCAGACGACAATATACGTTCCTGATAATCTCGTGCATTGTGAAGTGTGCTGTCCTCTTTAGAAGATCACTTATGTTGGACTGCTGAAGGACATTAAAGCATGTGTTGACAATTGTGCAGATTGCATCATCTGTCAAGAGGGTCGAAGCTGAAGAGTTCATTGCTGCAGTAAAAATCTGCAAACAAATGAAGGAAAATGAAAATGAAAAAGAAATGTATTGTATTTGTATAGTATGAATCCCTTATAGAGAGATATGAGTCTTACTTGAAGGATCCGCATGAGAATGGCCTCTTGGACGTGGGTAGCGGTTTTCTCAACCCTGCAACCGGTGGTGGCAATGACAATGGCACTCATGGCATCTTTGGCCCCTGGTGTCTTATCATTGAAGATCTCTATCTTAATAATCTTCAAGATGGCAGCAAGGGCAACCATAGTGCCGACAGCTGGCACCTCGTCGCTCAGGATGACATCTAGAAAGGGGGAGAGGTAGATGGAAGGGTCCATGTTCTTCCAATCCTGTTGAGGGTGGAAGATGAGGGTTCTGAGGGATCTAAGGGATTGTTGGAGGGATAAGTCCTGGTAAGGGCTGTCCTCCGCAGGACCCACCGAGAGCTCGGTCGCGCCCTTTCGGAGAACCGCCAGAACAGCCCCTATCTCTGTGTTGAGCATGCAGGGAACCCCTGCCTCCTTCATTTTCCTCCTCATGCTCATCTTCACTCTCACATCGGCGTTGTGTTTCGAAATGACAGTTACCCAGAAGTGCTGTTGGTAGTTGATGGGGGTGGAAACGGTTTGGGCGTGGTTCTGGACGTGATTTGCATGTAGGATGAAGGGCTGTTTTGGAAATTGCTGTATATTCGGAAAAGTCTGTTTCTCCTCTCATTACATCTAACGGTATTTGCTAAACAATAGGATCGGATGTTGAATAGAAACATAAGTGTACATATCGAACGCATATAAACAACAACAAAGTAATCTAATTTTTGGAGTAGGAGGTCTTGAGTTCGTGCCAGAGGCAAAACAAGGAATCATAGGCGTCTTCATCAAAGGCGTTATGACCACAAGTTGAAGCTGAAAGCAGGGATTTTAACCACGCTTCATGGAGGGTAGAGAACTCGGATCTCTTCTCACTTAGCATGAAGCTTTCTCCTATGGTTTGCTTCATTACCTGGGCAGCACTAGAAGCAGCTTCAACCACTTGGCTGGGGATGCCGGCCATAAGTGCCACTTGGAGCCCGTAGCTCTCCGGCGATGCACCACTTGCCAGTTTGTAGAGGAACGTCATCTCCTTGCTTGGCGTCAAGGCGCAGGCCATATGTTGTAGGGTAACGTGTGGATGGGATGCAAACTCCTTTGTTAGGGGATGGTAGTGAGTCGCGAAGAGCAAACGGCAGTTGACATTTTCAAGCAGATGACGAAATGTCTGTATCCACCAAAATTAATGACAACCAAACCCAAACCAAAAAAAAGGAAACAAGGAACATAGGGGAGAGAGAGAGCTCACAGCATAAGCAATTGCATATCCGTCATACGTGCTTGTTCCTCGACCAAGTTCATCAAGAAGAACAAGAGAATTTTGAGTAGCATTACCAAGAACTGATGCTGTTTCCGCACATTCAATATAAAAGGTACCTGTAAATGCAAATGTTGAATTCCTGCTGCTTAACACAAAATGACTGCCCTTCCAAAAAGACAAAAACGTAAGTGCTGGGAGAGGGGGATATCAAGTTTCATGGATTATTATCGACTTTCCACTACAAAAGCTTAGTTTTGCGAGGTCTTAAGCACTGTAAATGATTTTAGGTCCACCAAAGAACAATAACTTCGAGTCAGATTAAATGCCCACAAACCATGCCATTACTTGAATGTGCAATGAAGGTGGCATGAATCTGGGAAAGAGTATAATCACAATTCAAGATCATGCACTAAAAGTGAGAACTTACTTTCACCGGCCATAATCCGGTCAGTAGCACCAAGCCTTGTAAAGATTGTATCCACAAGTGACAGACCACATTCCTCACAAGGCACGTAGCAGCCCAGCTGAATGATCATAAAAAAGGGCCACGAGTAAGAGAAAGATTGAAGACTAAAAAGGAATTTAAAAAGCAAAACTAAAGATGTGATGATGTAGTATTTGACAGGTCAGCCATATATGGATAAGGACCTGAGCCATTATAACCGCAAGGCATGCAGCACGGAGGAGGGTTGATTTTCCTCCCATATTTGGTCCAGTCAGGAGCAAAGTATGAGGAGTCTGTCCACCAAGAAATATATCATTTGGGACGGGAACTCCACTTTCTCCAAGGGCAAATGGATGCCACAGCCCTTTTATATTGAGAATTGGTCCTCTGTTCTTCTGGACTTTAGATGTCACCTTAGAGAGTGGAAAAACGACAGGCCTAGACATTGGCCCACTTGATTCATTTGCAATATTGGCAAACGATCTAAGGACATCAATACAACTCATAGCATATATAACTTGGGACCATTCTTTCGATCTTTCCACAAATAGCTCGATCAGTACTGAAAGTGTCTCGGCATCAGACTCCATGACATTATGATCCTGATAAAGTGGAAAGTTTATCATATACTCTTCTCCTGAAGAGACAAAACTGTGCAATAGACATGGAGAGAAGCTACTTCTACAAATATGATGAAAGCACAAGTACAAATGGATATTTGGGATGATATTTCTGCTAAACAGTGATTTCACTTGCAAGTGTACAAACTAAAGTCAGTTTAGAAGTAAATTATAACTGAAGAACCAAAAGGACAATGTAATATCAAGACCCAATCTATTTGAAATCAAAAAGAAAAAATACTTCCTACTCCGACCCGAAAAATCATACAAGTCCAAAGGGAAAACACCCTTACATCATGAATTTGCAAAAACATATTCTCTTCTCCCAACTCCGTTTAAAAATTGTTAAAATTGGCTAAAATAACACAAGCCAAAACAAGATACCTAGAAAATTTAATGAAATTGCAGCTGCAAGGCATATCATCTCCCACCTTACCTCTGAAAAAAAATCTCTCTCTAAATAACACCCAGTTGTTGGTAAACAATCATACTAGTTCAAATCACTAAAACAAGATTAAGAAATGCAATCCATCGTGAACTTTAAGCATCTCACCCGGTATTTTGGAAAGTCGCTGTTTATAGCTAATTCAAATTGAGCAAGGAACTCATCAAGCCCAAGATGACCGCCAAGTACAGGAAGTTCCACCATCTTTAACAGAAGTGGCAAAATAGGTTCTTTCTGGAGTACAGTCAATAGATCTACTGCCAGTCGTAAACCTTTGACCAGAGAGCCAAAAACTTTAACCTACAGAGAACAAGCAACGTGAATCATGAGAGTGATTTCCCGGCTTCTTTTGTTGAGATACTTCAGCTGTAATTTTTCAAGTGGTACTTCATGAAGCATAACTAGTTAGTACTTGATCCCAAAATATATGTTCGCCTTTAAGGTATTAGGGATGCTTTAACATGAGGTGCAGTGTATACAGTTTACAATGATAAAACAGAAATATGTACTTGAAACTTACGCAAGAAGCCTGCTGCAAAATTTCATCATGTCTCAGTTCTCACACAATTCAGTTCCAAGTAACTATTGGGAACGTAGCTTTGGCCACTAAAGTAATCATACATACATAAAAAGGCCACATATAGGAGACATAAGTTTTCTATATGCATTACAGATGTTAGTGAAATTTCAGCTGAACTACCAAGCCCCATATTCTCAGAAATATGAAGGAAAAGGGACAAAATCAGATATTGCATGATACAGTAGGAATCATTTGGTGGAAGGTGCTAATTGCTAATAAAATGCTTAGTTATTCTGAAATAAGTACTTAATATTGCAGAAAAAGGTACTTAAAGTGACTCAAGTGTTGTTGTACCAAACAAAGTTGCAGTCTTTGGATTGCCCCTACTAGGGATCAAAGAAAACTCACTCTTTGTTTCAAGGTTTTGTTGCCTACTAACGGAAGTAGAAGTGTACCAGATGATTGAACACTTGCTTGTACCCGTCCAAGCAACCTTTCCAAATCCGGTATTTTACGGAGATGTTGAGCTACAATTAACATTACTTCTGGCTTCTCAATTAAAGCCTCAACAGCATCAAGCCTGTGAGTAATCCCGTCTACGTAATTCAATGGATGGCACATCCAGCTCCTTAAAAGCCGCTTACCAGATGGGGTAATGCAGTTATCAAGATACTTGAAAAGAGTACCTGATGCAAAGCAATAACAAAAGTATATAAACCGAAGATATAATACTGCTTGAGGCTGTCAAACATAGCTAGCAAATTAATAACCTGTAAGAGTAAAGAAAAGTACCTACAAGACCACCATCAACATTATTAGCAAAAATCTCCAAGTTGACTAGTGTCTGTCCATCCATTCTGAGGGAGCCCTTGTAAACTTCATACGGTAAAACATCTCCATTGCGTAAAATATCATCCATCTAGGGATAAGGATATGCAATTAATAACGAGATCTAAGAAAGAAAACCTCGTTCATATAAAAGGGGGAGGGAGGGGATTGTAGAAAGGAAGAAGCCATCAAATGACACACTGGGAAGTTATACAAACTAAATTGTACCATTAGTCGTGACAAGTTATCAATAAGTCCACCCAAAGCACACAAGGCCATTTCATGTGGTGCCACACCATCAAGAGGATGATCCCATAGCTTCACAGACCCTTTAAAGAATTGATTTGACTGGATTTCAGCTTTAACTTCTTGAGCATCCTGGAATCCTTTAGTTGACAGCACTGGTGTTATTTGTGTTGCAGCAGAGCCTGGAAGATCGATCAAACATTGAGTGTGTACTAAACAATAACTCACATGCTTTGAGGTGGGCAAATGGCGAGTGAGAACTTTTCTGACTTTGATTTGTTATTTGTGTCAAGGGAAAGTATTTTGCCTTGTACCACCACAATGTCTATTACAGCAATATGAGTTATTAGTCTTACAGATATAGTATTTCAGTGATGTGAACTTTTCTTCCAGCTGTGTCTAATATGCAATCAAAATGTATTCTGAAGACTCCCCTCTTATGGGATTTGATGTCATGTAGATGTCAGAAAACATGCACTTCCAATCTTGATGAAACAGGCTTTGTTTTGGCAAATTAAACAAAAAGCCTTATATGACCTTTTTCCATCATTAGTTACTTAAAACACATTCACTTTATACACCGAACAAGAGATTTACCATACATTAGCAAGGGGAACAGCTGTTTAGGATACAATGATATAGAGCTGTGTAATACCTGTCAACGAGTACTTTTTTATGGCTTTCTCAGCTTCCTTAGATAAACCTGCATGAGATAACATTGCAACACGTATTATGGAGAACATTTCTTTCAAGTATACAGAAAATAAGAATTGGGAGAATCTCACCTCTATGTTCATAAATTATTTCCTTAGGGGAAACCTATATCAAAACAAATATAGGAATGCACTCAAATCATATGTTCAATGCAAATGTCAGGCAAATTTGTGTATGTACTGAATTAGTGGTGAAATAATAACATACTTGCATCAGTAAGGCCCCAAGAGCTGCAAAAGAGGTATCATCCACTACGGACCCAACCCAAATTTTCAAAGCAGCACAATCAACAAAAGCAAAGCCAAGCGTTGTGGACCTACAAATACTAGAGGACCCCTGTGAAAATACAAAGAGACGAACTGAGAGAAGTATACCAAACTGTGAAGATGAAAACCATGAGGTTATACAAAAGAGAGGGATTGTGGGGTTTGGGGCCAGGACAAACTTGCTAATTCAAGCGTAAGATGCTCTAGCACTGGGCCAGAGCACAAAACACTTGCTAATTATTCATCAATACATATACACATAAAGTATATGGAGAGGATGGTAAGAATTTATCTATTTTTTCTCTGTATTTGCTCATTTCATAAATTTACAAGTACATAACTAAGGAATAGTTCAAAACTGTACAAACCTCCTTTATTACAAGAAGATGAACAGCATCAGGGCTGATATTTTCATCTACTGCTGTAGACGGTGTAATTACATTAACCAACTTTCTTTGAATTACCTGAGATAAAGGTTACATAATAACTGAGAGATTTAATGATAATTATCCTAATGATACCGCAATAGTTAGAATACAGGATTCTAATCAAAATATAAAAATATTGACGAAAGTGAGATCTGAGTTATTCCAAGAACAGAGTAAAGATTAGACCTACCAGTATAAACACAATGCTAGATGGTAACAAAATATAAAAAAGATAGATACAGAGCATCAGCTAGATTAAGTCTCCATCATTGTCTTGTGAAAATGAAGAAGATTTTGCAAAGTAAAAAATGATGGAAAACTCACTTCCAGAGAGAACGGTGATACGAGTAAAAAATGCTTTAAAATTAAAACTTTATCCTTTCGTGATAAATTAAAAGCATCTGGATAGCCACAATTTGTGACCTCAACCTAAATGGAGATAAAACATATCAATCCTAAAAGGTCTATATTCCCATTACCTCCCCTATGAAGAGGGGAAGTATTTGTTTTGAACATTCAAAAAATATCTAATTCTTAGTTTTGGAATCATCCAAATAGCTACATTATGACTGAGCCAAAATGGAGAAGGATTCTAGCAATCCGAAAAGATTTGTAAAATAGATTCAATGTTCCCATGACCTCACCACTAATAAAGAACATAGGTGCTAGATGCACCTAATCCGGAATGAACTAAAGTATTCCCTTTTGTGGATAAGAATTATAAGTGGAAAATAGCACAAAAAATACTTACAGAACTGGCACCTCTTGCTTTAGCTTGTTCAGATGTCTCAAGCTGCTCTATTCGACCAACTTTATACCTGTAAAAAATAATATTTCTATAAGTACAGAACATCAATAACATTAGCTAAATGACAATCATTAGATACACACTACAGCCTCTATTTTTTGTGACTTTGAGGTCATGAATGCTTAAACTAGACAATCTGCACAGTCAAACTGGTCTAGCAACCTTTTTGACACTGGGCAGTTTTTTCCTTGGATTCGTAAGCAAAATCAAGACTAATGTTCATTCAACAGTCCCATCAACAGGAAAAGAAACCACTTCCAATTTCTGAACAGCCCCATCCATCTTAGGATTTAGTATTAGATAGGAGCATCAGCCATGATAGAACCGGCAATAGCAGTCAAAATTTACAGCAGAAAAACATAATCAAGAATTGGAAATTAGCAGATCATTACCCTCGCGCGACCAATTTCTGAACTGCGTCATCAATGCCAAACTCCGAAATACCAACCTAGTAAAAAGGATGCTCTTCAGGAAACAGGTGACAGTAAAAACAAAACAAATATAATAATGACAAAATATATAGTAATACATAATAAAAACAAAACAAATGGGAATTGGTCAAGCACAAATCAGAGCACCTGTCGACATTTTCCTACACCACTGTATGTCATCTTCCAGTCAAGCTCCTTATGTCCAATTTCAGCATCTAGCTCATAAAGTTCATAAAACTTTCCCTGTATTATAATAATTAACACAACAAAAAACTCAGAAATATTTAAAATTGGACTCATATTATCATGTTATTTATCACAGAGAAATGAAGATAAAGTCAATGTCCATACTTAGAGGAAATAACGAGTTGCACCTAACAGTTGTGCAGCCATGATGACTGTCATTTAACAAGGTTGGTCCGGTCAGTTTCAGGTCGGCTCATCTTGGGTTTGGGTCGGTTACAACTTACAAATCTTGTTGTTTAAGGTCAAGAAATGTTAAAACCATACCCAAACTTCTCAGCTTCGGGTTAACCCAATGAATTCATTGTGCTGTGTTATTTTATCATCAGCTTTACGTTTGTTTGGCAAATAAAACTTAAAAAGGTAACAATAAAATATTTAAACCTGATAAAATCAAAACAATGTCGGATTAACATCCAAAATAAAATATACTTCATTTACTACCAAATTCACATATTCAATACCAAATAAGAAGTAATGTATTTGATATTGGAGATGAAAACAACCTCATTAATAGTTTTATTGTTGTTGACTTTATTCAGATAGGAAAGGCCCACATGGTAAAATCTATGATGCTCAGACTCGGTGGTTTGGCTTGACTCACCCGCATCAAGCTACCGCAACATGGGAGCGGGCTCACAGTACATGTCGGATTCAGGAAAGGGGCTGAAGATTCGGCACTTTGGATGAATTTTAGTTTTATAATTTTGAGTCATTTTAGCAAATACATGAAACTTAGTCTTACAAATTTTCCACTACATCAAAACTAATGGGTCAATTGATTGGGTTGAGTTTCTGTTTAAGATAGTTAAAAGCCGGAATTTACAGATCAGTTTGGGTCGGATTCTCGAATGAGGTCACATTTTAACAGCTCTACTGTTGATCATTATTGTCAGCTAATAAATTTTAAGATTATTTGGACCGGAAACCTACTTGTATGAGTTGTGAATGAACTCAAAAGTAATATTATAACATTCTTTCCGAAAACAAAAGCAGCGATATAATAGCAATGCAGTGATTCTAAACATGGTTTTCTAGTAATTGCACCACCCTCATGAGCACTGACTCACAACATCATTTCTATCAGCTAACAATTTGAACAATGCACAGAAATACAAAAGCAGTAGTGTCATAAGAACAAAATGAAAATCAACTAAGGCACATTACTGTCTATACTAACATTAAAAGACAAAGTAATTACTCGAACTAACCACTTTAAAGAAGAGCACTACATCCATGTATTGGCATTTCACACTCCAATATTGCTTCTGGGAAGCTGACATTTTCTTCAAGACATCTGGTGGTATATAAAGTGTTCTTTTATCAAAGAGAGGATCATCCGGCAGCCTCCTCTTGGCGTCTTTAATTCGAGAAGGATCAAGCCATTCAAACTTACTAGCTGTCTCCAAATTCTCTTTAGGATGCTTGTTTTCAGATTTTGTCTCCTGAAGAAATTTCACCCTTTTGTGAGAATCTTTTATGTTATGATTGCTCATACCATCCAACCTACTGCAATCTTCTTGGACTCGCTTGAAACGGGGAATAAGAGGACGCTCACTCGGTGTTTCAGGTCCAACAATATCTTCATCAATGTTAATAACTGAATAATCTTGATTAATTTTACAAGTGGTGTCAGAAGAAGTCAGTTTTCCTTGAGCCTTTGAAGCAACCATGTCCACCTCAGGGATTTCTTTGCAGTTACTAAATTTATTAGACATTGAGCAGATAATGGAAGGATCAACGTCAACCATTGGCCTGCTTATATACATGTAAGTCAAAATTAGATGTGAATAAAATATAAAGAAGAAAAGTACATCTAGCTTGCATCCAAAGGAAATCATGGAATACAACCAATTTTGTATGCATAGAAGCTGTCAATATCCAAAGGTATGCATTGTTAATAGCAAATCACATCCGAGTACAAGTAAACTAGGGAAAAGGAAAAAATATTAGAACATCTAATAAGAGAGATAGAATAACAGAGTACAAATGCACTCTACCAGCAAAAGGTAAGGAAAAATATTTCAAAATGAAATTATTAGGTTTTCACACTTGTCCGATTTCTTTGAGGAATCCCCAAATAAATTTCGGATCTACACATTTGAGCGTAAGTACGGGCTGTACAAACTGAGTCCAGCCGTCCAGGTACCAAAGTCACAGAAAATAATCATCATGAAGCATATACTATCTCCAATAAGCATAACTTGACTGAATTGTTTATAGCTAAACCCATAGTACGGATACAAAAATCTAAAAATTGCCCTAGAAATTAGGCCGAAAAGTTGAACGAAGGTAAAGAGGATTGTACCTCTGAGAACACCTAGCTCTTTCATCATCTCTTACAAACTTATGCATAATAGTTGAGAACAAGGACGATCTCTTCCCATCGCTCGGCGGCGTCAAGCCAGTGGTGGAGAAAACCCGGCGAGGCGGCTTCTCAGGCGGAGTATCACTTCCAAATGCTTCGAGCGAAAGATCCGGATTGGGATCGGAATAAGCAGATTCGACGGCGACGGCGGGGGAATCTCTCCCGAAGGCCGAATGCTGACGGACTCCTCCAGCACGGGGCTTGAACTCGGCATCGGATGAGTTGCATGATCCGGGATTAGCAGGTGATGGCTTCTTGAAGAAAGAAAGAATGGACTTCTGTCGCTGCATGGTGCGTGCAGAGAAGGGGAACGATGATTCCTTTCAACCTGTAATGCTGCAAGCGGCAAAATGCGAACCCTTGGAGGGAGACAAAGCGACCATGGCGCCATTTTTTAGGCGCTTTGAGCTTTTTGAAAGAGAAGACAAAAAGGAAATATATTATGTAATGACTGAACTACCCCTTCCCAGCCGAGCTGGGCTTTTCCTGATTACGTGGGCCAAGAGAAGGTAATAATTTAGCCCACCATCTCTGATGGAGAATCTTTCGTAACAAACTAGTTTAGCATGCTAATGATATTATTTTCATATATATATACTTTTTTTTTTTTTAACAATTTTTTTTACCTACAATAATATATATGTGTGTTTACAACGAAGTAAAAGGTAGGCGGGCAACAAGTTGTGTCGCAAGACCTTGGTGACACAACATTATCATGCAAGACCCGTTGCACCCTCTTGAGAATAGCAACGGCATTTGGTTTAAGAAAATCAAACGTGTCAAAAGCAAACGGAAGAAACACATGTTGGTTTTTGAGGCAAGCTCTTTCATGCTTAGCCACCTTTGTAGAAGCCGCGTTGATGCCCGCCTTACCCACCACAAAAGGCCGCTACCCAAACAAACTAGAGGGGAGACCCCATCAAATCAATGCAAGCGTGTTTTCATTCACTCATCCAAAAACTAACACATCCACAGGCCTCAACATAGATGTTCCTTCACGCGGATCAGTCAAGAAGGTCACAGGCTCCTCCTTCTTAGCCGAAACTCCTGCTCTCCTAAACACGTCACATAAAACATCACGAACCAGATTAGCCGAAACTCCTCCTTCTTAGCCGAAACTCATTCACTCATCCAAAAGCAAGCTCTTTCATGCTTAGCCTCCTTTGGATGTTTTTGGAGAGCAATGCACCGCATGCTCTCCAAAAGCATCCAAAGCCCTCCGGCAGTTGGCATAGGGCAAATCGCATCGACCGGAAACAAGGGAATCATAAGGCGATACTGAAGGATCGCGCGAAACTCAACAGGAGACATACACTGTCCAAGACCATCAATGGGTATAGCAAGAAGGAAGTCTTGGCTATGCGTAGACTATAGACACTTAAAAATCGCTTTCTGTCTAAGAGTCAAATCAAAAGTCGCTTTCATCGACTGCATTGTCTTACCGAAATGAGCACTCGTCAAAGCATGCTAGGCTTTAGGGGGAACGGATTTCTTGACGGTAAAACCAAAAAGATCAAAATTAGGAATATAAGTTTAAAGTTTGGCAACGCTACAAAAAAAAACTCAAGACCCATATCACCTACTCCGTTGTCCCGCAATATATGGTCTTGAAGAGCCCAAGACTGAGCTCTGGAGGCCACAAAATCAAAGTAAGAGGTCTCCATTGATGAGTATAAACCAAAACCCCAAACCGAATAGGCAAAGAAGCAAGTCTCCACTAAAGATCCCCGAAAAAGGGACCCTCACAAACCACTATATCCTCGACCGATCCACGGAGTCCAGAATCAAAATAGGCGGATGCACACTCCCATGCTCCGGTAGACACGTCCTTAGACCAAAATACATTTTAGCAGCACTCATACAATACCTAATCAAAAGAAGCTCACTTTGTGGGTTCCGCAACTGTGTAAAAGGTGCATCAACTCAACCGCCTTAAAGCTCTCTTCATGACTAGCTCTCTAACAAACCTGCCGTCTAAACTCACTGCCCCACCCAACAACTTGACACCCAATGTCAGTCTCGTAATGTCATGAGGGAACAACCTATCTCTAAGCTTTAACGCATCACACGAAGGCCAAAAAAGCTCAATCTTGCAAACATTCAACTCAAGGCCCAAACTCATGTCAACCTCTCGAATGATATCAAGCGCCCTAGCCACTTCCTTTGACCAGCCAATAATAGTACCAACATCAAGATACCAAGCATGTAGAAGATTTGTGCAATTATCTCCGATCCTAAGAATAAACGGGTGCAAGACAAGGGAAAAAAGAAGCGGCCCCAAATGATTCCCTTGTTGCACACCGGTAGCCGACCAGATAAAATCATCACCAACGTACAATCGGGCAGCCTGACCATACAAGAAATCAACCCATAAAGAGATAGACGAGCACCTTTCTCTTACCTCCCTCGGTAAAACAGTCCTATCAACCAGGTTGAAGGCATTAGAAAAATCCACTGTCAACATAGCCAGAGAACCATCAGTGTGACGCTTGCTCAAAACCCTATTAACACTATATAGTATAACCTCTACACCACCTGAAACACTGACCCCAAACTGAAAATCTCCATGATAATCTCTCATATCTTTACCTACTCCATTCATGGAAACTTTGGACACCAACCGCCTCCAAACGGTACCCACTACAATGGGTCGAACCCCATTATCAGGCTTTAGTAGCAACGTAAGAGTCGCCGAAGCCACAAACTCAGCCAAACCCAACGGACACTTACCTCCCAACCACAAATTAACCACTGAAGAAAGAGCTCTCAAAATACCTGTGGAAACCGCAGAACCCTCACCATACATAGCATCAACAAAGTGGTGTGCTCTCAAACCATCTCTACCACAAGAGGTACCTTTAGGAAGTGCAAGGCTTAGAAGGTGGGGGCTTGTAGGGGTATTTAGCCTCCAACACCTTCTAAGTCTCATCGCAATAATGAGCTACTCCAAAAGAGCACAAAACTTTAACAACAGCCAAAAAATATCTATCCGAAACCTTACTAAAACATTGCTTGATATTAGGGTTCCTCTCCAAACCATCTCCATTCCATGAGTCACCATCCATCCTCATCAAAGAACCATGCTCTGAGCCATCTAGCATCACTTGCATAAGGTTAGAAACACCATAATCTTCTCCCCAAGTAGACATGGCTTGCGAAATCCATAGATTGACTTTCTACCTCCCAACCTTATGTCTCGCCTACTCAAGGGCCTGAACACCTGCAACGTGCAATTACGAAAGTAAAAATAACCTAACTCAAGCATCCACGCAACTTGGCTCAGTGACCACCTTCAGAAGAGCACCCAACAACGCTTGCGAGAAGCCTATACGACAACTATGAGGGATGTTTTTCACAGTAGTAATAGAGGCGCGCATAACCCTCTCCAACAAATCTACATCAAACACCATACCCCTACCATCAGCGATAATCTGCTATGTATCAAACGACATCAAGATACCCACCGCCGGTTTCAAAGTTCCCACAATGTATCCACCATTCTCACCAAAAGTAGAAACAAAGACATTAGGGTGACGACACTCACCACTCAATGCATGAATGCCCATACAATGGTCACACAACCACATCCTAAGAACAACCAAAACTTCCACAAACGCCATAAAAACATCTAGGTCACACTCAAGGATACCCCGAACCTCATTTTTACGCTCTACTACAAATAAGTGTTGCCTTTTCAAATGACTTGCCAAACAAGATAAACCTCTACTTCCCTCTCTACCACCACCACACCCGTGAAAGGAACTAAACGGACAATGACGAAACCCATTACCCTCCGTCGTCATATGAAACCTCGTCTCACAGTTTTTCTTTGGGACAAATAATCAAACACTTGGTGGGCAACAAAATCAACCAATAACTCAACCAAAAAGTAAGCAACAAAGATCCCCAAGGAGAAACAAATCCAGACAATTATGTTCTAGAAGGGGCTATCTCGGTCTCGGTCTACAAAAAAAATCCAAATTTATCAAGAGAAAATTAGAGATTACCGGGTTGAGCAACACGGATAGAGAACAATCCACCAAGATAAGGTTTGATGGAATTGAATGATTTTAGAGTGAAGAGTGGAAAAGGAGGTGCACAAATTCCTCTATGAACTGCATTTTTTAACACCATAGTTTGATTTGACTTGATTCCTCGAAGAAGAAGAAGAAGAAGAAGAAGAAGAAGAAGAAGAAGAAGGCAACACCACACTTAAATGCATTTTGTGGTTCATCTTCTACAAAGTTGTGTCGGGCTTGTGCACATGTTTGCTCTTTCACGTCATTTGTATTTTTCGCTCACCAAAAAACCTCACTTCAACTTAATAATAGCAGCAAGCTTTCATGGGAGCTGGTGCAACTACAAACCATCTCACTTCCACCACCAAGCCCAAGCATCGCAAGTACCATGAGATCACTATCTCTTCTTCCGTTCCTCCTTTTCAGGTGGATTCAGACCCGGATTCCACTCCAAACGTTCATGAGAGCATTGTTACAAGCACCTTTGAATATGAAGGATCAATTATCACAGAACATTAAACGACAAATCTCTCCTTCTCTCGATTCCTTCCGATTCCCGATTTACGTTTCTCTAGCGACAAGGCGACATCCATTCAAGTAGTGTTGCCGGATGACCAATTCAGGCAACCAATTCCGACATTTCACCTTCCTTGTAGTCACAATCTGAAGCTCTCATTCACATTCTTTGCCATTTTTCTTGAGAATAATCGTCCTCTTTATCTCATTTCGAAAACATATTTGGTTTGATCTCAAGAATCTCGATTCAACATTATGCTCCTGTTGAACGTTATGTTCTTCTACAGTAGTGCCCATTGTAAGCTCGTCAGAAAGGACTATAAAGACCCCAGAGGATATATTGAGAGCATGTTTGCTAGATTGGGGGCATGTATGGCCAGACCACCTTCTTTTGGTGGAATTTTCGTACAACAACAACTAGCATGCGTCGATTGGGATGGCTCCTTACGAGGCATTGTATGGGCGGAGGTGTCGTACTCCTTTGTGATGTTATGAGCCGGGGAGGATGAGTGGAGTAGCACCCGAGCAGGTACAAGACAATATAGTTCGGGTAGCGATGATCCGAGAACGGATGTTGGCCGCACAGAGTCGTCAGATGTCTTATGCTTATAAGAGGCGTAAGCCTCTAGAGTTTAGAGTGAGAGCACAAGTCTGGTTGAGAGTGTCGCCGATGTGAGGCGTCAGACGTTTTGGCATTAAGGGGAAGTTGAGCCCCCGATATGTCGGACCATTTGAAATCCTAGAGCAGGTTGGAGAGGTGCTTACAGATTGGCGTTGCCACCGCGGTTAGAGGGTGTTCACCCGGTATTCTATGTGTCTCAATTGAGAGAGTACATACATGACCCAAGACACATCATAAACCACGATGACCTAGTGGTCGAGCCAGACCACGCGTTTGCAGATCACCTTGTAGTTGTCTTGGATAGGAGTATGAGACACCTTCGGTCAAAGGACATACCGATAATGAGGGTGTATTGGTCGAGACGAGGAGCCGATGAGGCTACCTGGGAGATAATGGATAGTGTCCGGAGGAACTATCTAGAGTTTTAAGTTGACCTAGCGGCGTCTGTAGGACCGTTGGGTTAGTCCCAAATGCTTCCCTTGATTATGTTATATGATTTTGTAATGTGGTATGCGATATGTGTTTCATGCGAGTATTGTTGTGTGCCTTGTGAGGTCTTGGTGTGGTGACGAGAGCAGGCTTTGGTTATCGAGTCGGTAGTTGATACGTTTATGGTTTTTGAGTTGTTGCGAGGCTTTATGATCGAGGTTCGGCATTTATCAAGTTTCGAGATGAAACTTGTTTTTAGGGGGATCTGATGTAACGCCCGTAATTTTGGCTCCGTTTAACGAGCGGCGTTAGTAGCCTTTAGTGGAAGCTACCGTCCTTGCGGCTTAGGAGACCCGCAGTCGCGGCCTTCCGCGATCGCGACTCGGGCGTTCCGCGGGGGTGGCGACCTGTCAGAGCGGGAATTGATCCCGTTTCCTTCCGACCTTTCGTTTCCATATTTATGGACTCCGACCACCATTACTTTGGGTGATCTTTGGACTGCTTGACCTTTAATTTTCCCCTATTGATGCAGCCTTACCTCCTTACCTCCTTTCATTCGCGTTACTTTCCTTTCCTCATTCTCCTTCTTCTTTCTATCCTTCTTCTCCATTCTATACCATAGCCTTCTCCTTCTCGTGAAGCTGCCAAGCAAAGGTGTGGACTACAAATACGTGCTACAGTGTAAGTCATCTTCTTCTCTGTCTTCTCAATTCCTTTCTTCTTCCTGCTTGCACCCTAGAGGGGTGAGAGCCTTGGATTCACTCAACATAGTCCTCTCTTGTTCTTGCTTGTGTTCTTAATTTCTTAGGCAGCGGAGAAGGATTGTGGTCTTGTGGTGGAAGTTAAGGGAAGAACAAGCCATATACAAAAGCAATAGGAGGGTTGTTGTACATCGAAGAACCAAAGAATCGACATTTCTGGAGTTCATCCGCAGGGGCGTGTCCTGTGAGCCGCGGGGGCGGATACTGTGCACCGTGGGGCGGGTTCTGTGAGCTGTAGGGGGGCTTCTGCTCTTCCGCGATCGTGCCTTTTGAGTTCCACGGTCGCGTCTCTTCACCAATAGGTCACCGATCTCTTGATCTCTCCTTTCCTTTCTTCGTCTTATAGTTTGATTCATCTTAGTATCATGTTAGGTTGGCTTAGTATAGCTCGATATGGAATGTTAAGTAGTGTCTTTGGACCTTAGGGTTACCTTGTTAGAGTTGTTGGTTTGTTGGTTGATATGTTGTTGTAAGACCTTTGGATCTTCAATGTTAGTTGTTCATACTCTAGCATGATTATGATATGAGCCTATGAGGCAGTGGAGACTGAGAGTGTTGACCTAGCTTATGAGTTTGATGATCTTGTGAAGATCATTAGAACTAGAAGGCTATAGACTTCTAGCTTGTTAGAGAGGTGTTGATATTGTGTCTTGTCCTGAATAGGTGTTGCGTACCTTCCCATGGGAAGTTGAGAGTGATTCCATCGGGTTAAGCTTTGAGTCAGGTAAGTCCACGGACTTACTTATCTAGCTTTTGCGTATTAATATGATGTGTATTGGTGGTGTGTATTAAGTTATGTTATAACAATGAAACCGGAATAGGACGACCTTTGTATTTGTAATTTGGCTCAAGTGTATGATAACGGGCGGTGACATCACTGCCTAGCTCTTGCGAGAGCTATGAGGTTCTCTGCGACTAGCCCAGTCAGGTAGACGGTAGGATGCATCAAAACCATTCCTTGCTGGTAAACGGGGACATAGGCGAGTTTCGGAGATTCTCGTGTCACAAACCAAAGTTGAATTAGTAAAGGGATAATGTAATCAAAGATAATAAACGGGTTTGTGTGTATGCATGTTGTGTGTGTGTTTGTCTTCCTTATATGTATATGCGTTTTTACCTTTATCCTAATGCTTAGAATGTTAGCTAACGGTTTTATACCGCTTTGTAGATGTCTTGTAGGTTAGGGAAGCAGTCGAGTGATCCGGTGGTAGTGAGCAGTCGGGGTTCCGTACATTATAGGACGGGATCGGATTTATATTTGTTGTCTTAAACTTTTGTTATGATGTTTGTTGTTTTGAGAACTCGGCTGGAGTTTCCGTTTTGAGTTGTATTTTGGTTTGTCATAATGCATTAAAACTCTTTTGTTTGCCTTTTTACTTGTGTCATGTTGTAAGGTTCTGTGAAGTTGTTGTCAAGCTAAGGGTCGGGACTCATTGTGAGGTCATAGCCCATATCATCCCGAGTCCCTCGAATTTGGGGTGTTACAATAATATCGATCTACCCATCCCATAGTTCCACAAGAAATCCCTAAACAAAAGTTTCCTTACCATATTTTCACCGCCTTCTCATCCTCACACATACCCTAAAGTTGAGGAAAGGGTCTTTCGAGTACGAGTTATTGCGATCCAACTGAAAAGGGATCACCAAGGCAACAAGATAGTAGTATATCCTAGAGCATATTCAGTGATCATCATCAACAATCAGCGAAAATAGAAGCCCGACCCCCTGTCACAAAATCTCGCCCGAGACTTGGGTCGCGGTTTGCTACTGTTGCGAGTTTATCAAAAAATTTTGAGGCAAAAGTTAAGAAATTCAAGTGTGTCAAGTTCAAGAGGACATCCAGAGAAGAAGTTTCATACCATCCTTGATCTGGTTTGTAGCCAAAAACCCTATCATTTGAATAATTTAACCTGCCCGTCTCTCTCTCTAATCGCAAAAGTTCAAGGTACGTAAAAACTCTCTTCTTAATCTCTTGTGTGTCTATTTTGTGCCTCTTTCTACTCTAAACACATTGAGTCTATTTCTTTGAGTCTGTTAGTTAGTATCTATATTGATGCGGGGATAAGTCGCAGTTCCCAATCTAGATTGAAAGTCCTTAACTGGGATAAAAATCGGGTTGTTTTATAAAGAAAATTGGTCGATCTTTATGAAGAAAATGTCGATTGTTTTGGAAA
Organism: Fagopyrum esculentum; assembly: GCA_033239045.1. Taxonomy (NCBI): domain Eukaryota; kingdom Viridiplantae; phylum Streptophyta; class Magnoliopsida; order Caryophyllales; family Polygonaceae; genus Fagopyrum; species Fagopyrum esculentum. The sequence continues at coordinate 119,355,087 of BSUD01000005.1, forward strand.
CTCAGAACACGGATTAGTGGATGAAATGGAAAGATAAGAAGATGAATATAGAATTATAAATGAAAGATATAGGAAGATATTGATAACTCCACCTTAGTTACAAATTTGCATATATGATGATGGAAGACTTAACACAAATGAGCGGTTTTTATACTAACAAATATCGATTCTATTTCTAGATTGCTTGGTTTGTTTTTGTCCATGACAATTTGATAGAAGAGTCAAGCATGATGGATTTACTAATAAGCATTCATTTGAGTTTAATGGACGCACAATCACCCTTAATCCCATGACTCCATTGTAGATTGTTGTACATTATGAGAAAAAGAAGGACCAACGCAAGGAGCAAGATTTTAACAAGCAAAAGGAACGAAAAACGCATTCTAGTGAAGAATCTCGGCCTAGTAGATCTGAATCTCGCCTGTGGAATACCAAATCTCGACCTAGTGTAAGAGATTTGCAGCCTAGTGGAAGATCTCTTCCTAGTTCATCAAAATCTCGGCCCAATGATGAAATCTCACCCGAGATTCCTTCTACTGAGACTAATTCAGTTTTTTTGGCATCCAAAAAGGAGTTTATTGATGATTATAGTCCTTTGGATACTATTCTTATGAGCCTTTGTAAAAGTATAGTGACTTTGAGTGATGAAGTCATCTTACCCAAAACCATTTTATCCCTTTTAGATGAGTTTTGCGATGTTTTTCCGGATGAGATTTCTGCAAGACTTTACCTTTTTGGGGCGTTGAGCATCAAATTGATTTAATTCTAAGAGCTTCACTTCCTAATCGACCCGCTTATAGGATGGGTCCTCAAGAGAGTCAGGATATTTAGGATCAAGTTCAAGAGCTTTTGGATAAGGGTTATGTTCGAGAGAGTTTAAGTCCATGTGTAGTTCCCGTCCTTTTGGTTCTCAAAAAGGACAACACTTGGAGGATGTGTGGATTTTCGAGAAATAACAATATTACTATCAAGTATCGACATCTCATCCCTCGTTTGGATGATATGCTAGATGAGCTTAGTGGATCCACCATATTTTCAAAAATTGATCTCAAGAGTGGATATCATCAAATCCAGATGCGGGAAGGAGATGAATGGAAAACTATGTTCAAGACTAAGTTTGGACTTTATTAGTGGTTGATTATGCCTTTTGGTTTGACTAACGCTCCTAGCACTTTCATAAGATTGATGAATCATGTCTTATGTCAATTCATTGGGAAGTTTGTGGTTGTTTATTTCAATGATATTCACATTTACAACAAATCACTTAAGGAGCATGAAGAACACTTGAGGGAAGTAGTAGGAACTCTTAGAAATGAATCTTTATAAGATAACATGAAGAAATGTGAGTTTGTACTAATCAAGTTATCTTCCTTGGATTTGTAGCGAGTACAAGAGGCCTAGACAGTAGACATGGATGAAGAGAAGATCAAATCAATCCAAGAATGGCCTACACCAACAACGATCGGCTACGTTTGATCATTCCATGGATCAGCTACCTTCTAGACGTTTTGTACGATATTTTAGTACCATTGTAACCCCCTCACGTCTCTCACGAAGAAGCAAGTACAATACGAGTGGGAGACGCACAAGAGAAGGAATTTAAAGAGTTGAAGTGGAAACTATCACATGCACCACTATTAGCACTTCCGGATTTTATTAAACCATTTGAGGTCGAGTGTGACGCATCGGGAATTGGCATTGGAGGAGTGATCATGCAATAAGGTAAGTCACTTGCATTATTTAGTGAGAAAATGAAAGGAGCATGCTTAAATTATTCGACATATGATAAGGAACTATATGCATTATTTTAAGTTTTCTAGACATGACAACATTACCTTTGGTCTAATGAGTTTATTCTTATAATTGATCATGAGTCCTTAAAGCATTTTAGGAGTCAAGATAAGTTGGATAGGAGACATGGTAGATAGATGGAGTTTATAGAAACTTTTCCATATATCATTAAGTATAAAAAGGGAAAAGATAATGTTGTTGATGATGCCCTTTCCAAGATACATTCTTTGATCACCACTATGGATTCTAAGGTTTTAGGCTTTTATTACATTAAGGATCTATACGTGGATAATATTGATTTCGGTTTAAACAGTGTAAATCTCAGCCTTACACTAGAAATATCGCCCGAGATTCTAATCGAGATTTTCCCTTGCATGATAAATTCTATATTTTCGAAGACTTCTTATTTCGTGAGGATAAAGTGTGTATACCTAGATGTTCTCTTAGACTGTTACTTGTTGAGGAAGCTCATATGGGTGATTTAATGAGACATTTTGATAGAGGTAAGACATTTTATATGTTGCTTTCACACTTTTATTGACCTCGTATGCTTATAGATGTAGTGAACATGATTAAGAGATGTCTTGTGTGCTTGAAAGCTAAGGCAAGATTGAAACCACATGGTTTGTACACTCTCTTACCTACATCTACCTCACCATGACTTGATATTAGTATGAACTTTGTTGTAGAATTACCTAGGACTAAGAAGGGGAGATATTCTATTTTAGTGGTTGTTGATCGTTTTTCCAAAATGGCTCATTTTGTTGCTTGTCATATGACCGAGGATGCTTATAATGTTGATAACTTATTCTTTAGGGAAGTTGTTACAATACATGTAGTAACTAGAACTATTGTGAGTGATAGAGATGTTAAGTTCCTTAGTTTTTTTTGGAAGACTCTTTGGGGAAATCTAGTATCTAGGTTGTTATTTTCAACCTCTAATCATCCACAAACAAATAGTCAAACGGAGGTTACTAATAGGACCTTAACTACCATTTTGTGGGTTGTTTTGAAAGATAATTTGAGTGCTTGGGAAAATATGTTACCACGTGTGTATTTTGCATATAATTGAACCATTCATTCATCTATTAACCTAACCCCTTTTGAGTGTGTCTATGAGTTGAATCCTTTTATCCCTTTTGATCTTATACCATTGCCTATAGAGAAGCGAGTAAATTTAAATGCATGAAAAAAGGTGGAATTCATCAAGAATTTGCATGAGAGTACACACATAAGGCTATAGGAGAAAGGAAAAGTCGTGGCTACCAAAGCAAGTCGGAATCGCAAGGAAATTCTATTCAAATAGGGAGACCTAGTTTGGTTGCATATAAGGAAATAGCGATTTTCGGAAAAGAAGAAGTCTAAGTTATCTACAAGAGGAGATGGACCATTTTGAGTCAAGCGTAAGGTTGGAAACAATGCCTATATCTTGGAGCTTCCGGAGGAATATGGAGTAAGTCCTATCTTCAATGTAGGAGGTTTGAGTCATTTCAAGTCTAGTGATGAACATGGTGATGATTCGAGGTCAAATCCTTTTCAAGAAGGGAGTATGATGTAGGACCATCCTCAATACCTTCTAAAAGGCCTATCACTAGAGCTAAAGCAAAGGCATTGAAGAAGGAGGAGTTGTCATCTTCAAAGGCCATCCAAAAAGAGGTTGCTAGCTTATTGGCAACATGCACACTGAACGAAACTTCAATTATGTCTAAGTTTTCTTTAGTGACATTGTTGTCTACTGTGGAAGGACCTTACAAGAGTAAAGATGATCAATGAAGCAAGAAAAGTAGATAGAACGAGACTAAAGAGAACCGGTGAAGAAATCTCAGCCTTGAGACAGATTCTCGCCCGAGATTTAGACCGAGCTATTCTTTTTGTCCACATCAATAAGATTTTGTCGAGATCTGATTAGTTATAATTATCTTTTAGATATTTTTAATACATATAAAACTCTAAACATTCTGAAGGTATCTTTTTGTTTTTGATCCCATATTTTAGGATCATCTTTTATTTCATTTTCTATAGGAATATCGTCTATAAATAGCCACAGAAGTCGAGATTCATGGTAGGTTGATTTTGATTATTATTTTCCACAATATTGTGTGAACTCGTTGTTTTGCTTACGAAGTTTGTGTTTTAATCATTTCTATTCAATTAAAAAGAGAGCATTTGATTTACTCGTTGTGAGTCCTTGCTAGGTTGTTCTTGTGTGTGTTAATCTTATTGAAGATTGGTGTTACTAGTCAAACTAGTCCATCATTGTGCTTGTCTTATGTGTAAGGTTAAAGAAGGGAGGGTTAAGGTAAGCTCTTTGCTAAGGGGTTTTTATCCAATTGGTCAAGGTTCTTTGCAAGAATATCTTGGTTCGTATCTTCCTATATTTCCATCACTTTCAGTCCACTATCCATCCTCTTATCTATCCATTATCATTCCATATTAACCACGTTCTTTTCCTTTGAGTTTCATACACTTCGTCGTAACCAAAAGGAAATCTTGGCCAGTTCAGAATCTCGCCCGAGATTTGCACCGAGATTGCTTACATCCTTGTCTTTGTGAACGGAGGGGCTTGCAATCAAGGAAATAGAGTGAGCTCAGGGAACCACATCCTGAGGGGAATGCTCGATAAAGGTGGTGAGGATGGTAACCATCGTGTCACTATTTTGAGCATCTTGGCCTTGGACAAAGGAGTGCATTGAATGATCGTCCGAGACGTGTTTTCCTTGTTTGGACATGATCTTGGAGTAACACAAATAGAACAAGAGGAGTTAGAACACAAAACAAGGAGAGATGTCGTTCTATAAGAGTGGCTTCACAATCTAGCACACACGAGAGTGGCTTGAAAATTAGGCAATGAGGAAACCGCAAGAAAATTTTGACCTGAAAAATTCGTCTTAATTTTAAAAATACCGTTTTGTTTTTGTTTAAACACTTGCAAACAACCGAAAAACAACATACACAATTTGCGTGTCTTTGACACAACTAAAAAAAAAAATCTTTTGAAAGTTTTCAAAGCACTTTTGTGCATCAAGACTCAAGAGTAAACGGTTCTTTTACACGCATGGTCTTTAACCCGTTTGTTTCTTACTTTCACTTTAAAGATGATTTGAAAGTTCAATTTCTTTGTAAAATTTAGTCTTTGATCCATAAAATACTTAAAATCTTGGCTTTGGCAAGATCCATATAGTGGAGCATATCTTTTGCCTTTTAACTACACTAGAGGCAAAAAAATAAAAATTGTCAATCTATGTATTTCCAAGAAGGGATGCACTTCACTTTATATGGTACCAAGTGGGCTTTAACCAATTTTATAGGTTTGTTGACAAGATTAGAGATGAATTTAGAGTGACAAGTAACTGAGCAGGATTAAAGTACTAATTTGCACAAATATCCGACCAACCTCAACACGAAGTGAATTGAAATTGGAATGACGTCAATATATAAAAAAATTTTATATAAAATTCAAAAGAAGATTACCATTAATAAAACCAAAAAAGCGTGAATTACTTAAAAATTAAACTTTCTAAATTTGTTTAAAAAGTAATCCTTAAAGTAAAGAGCAACTTGCGTTATGTGGGGGTAATAGACACGGAATTAGGTGGAAAATTAGGGAAAAAATAACAAAAATATGTGACAAGCTTATTCTAAGGCATAATCTTATCTTTATGAAAAAGATAAAATTGGAAAAAAAAAATAGCTAGTTATCCATATATAAATTTATTTACGAGGAAGCTAGACTACCAATGGATTTATTTTTAATTTTAAAATAAAATTAATATTTTTGGGGTTTTTATGGGAAAATTCGACCAATAGACGGTATAAAAGGCTAGGGTTTTGGAAATATGGTTTGTGTAGGAGGAAAGACGACTACTAAGTTAAATATAGGTGAAACTCGTAATTTTGTGTAAATTTATCCCAATGGATAGAAAATCAGCGGGGAATATTATGTAATACAACTAATTATTAAAAAAAAAACTAAGAAGGAAATGTGTGAAATGTTTGGAAATAAAAAAGAAAAAATAAATAAATTTCAAATAATATTTCGACTATTGATATCACTTAATGTGAATTAAGGACATGCACCCTCGATGCTACTTGTGTTGTCGCGATCTTTCGAATGAGATATTTGATGTTACCTTCAAAGAATTTATAAGTCTTGTTAATACTCGATTTTCTAAGTTAGTATGTACTAAACCCAACACAAAGTAATGGTATACTTTATAGGTTCCCTGGAGTAAGTAACCACATACGGACATACCCCTCTTTAATAGTAGATGGAATTATGAAGGAAAAGAGAATTGGAAACAATTTCGGGTTCAACCTAGATTGCTTGAATCAAGTGTCAAAGTCTAGTCTTGGATGGAAGAACTAGGCCGGCGCAACTTGAGGAATTCAAGCAAGGAGAACTAAAAAGAAATGCAAAACTTTATTTAGAAGCATCGGATAAATGATCGATATATGCATGAACCTCTATTTATAATGGTCTAGGGGTGTCACAATCAAGGTAAACTCTACTAAAACTAGATTTGGATTTGAAAAACAATTAAAAGACAAATAGTGCAGCGAGACAAAATAAAAATTGCCTAAATTACCAAATAAAATAAGGTAACTTCAAAATAACATAACTAACTAAAGATAATGCAATTTTCGGATATATCTTGTTATTTTAGGCCTGTGATTTCTTGATATGTGCTACAGCCCAACTCTCTCTATTTGATAGAAAGTATGAGTGGATGCGGATAATATATTTGGGCTTCTTATTGCTTCGTGAATTAGTTTTATAAATGATCAACAATAATATATTAAATAATAGAAATTAATATTAAAAAATATATTCTAAAAATTCATGCAATTGCTTATTTCAAAAGATTTTAAACGCATGGTAGTCGATGAAAAACCTAAACCTAAACGGGTACTAAACTCGTAAGCAAAAGGCTCTTCCTCTTCAGTACTCTTTTATTCTTAGCAGAAGGTGGTAGTCACCCTCAAAATCTCTACCAAAGCTCATGAAATCGGGAATCAATCAGTCTCCTCGCCGAAAGAACAAACCTCAACCAAATTTTGAACAAGTCTGGTGGTGTACATTGGGGTTCCTATAGAAGGAACGGTTCTGTCAAACTTTTAAGTAGTCGATCTAAGCACCAGTCTCTTTCAACAACAAAGAAAGTAGAAAAGGGGTTGTACTTCTCCCCTCAACTAAAGAGAATGCAAGGAACCTCATAAATCCTAAATAACGCTACCTAGATCCAAGGTCTTGCCGATCGGTTCCATCAAAATGGGCATTGCTTCTTGCTTTTCTGTTTCAAGTGTGTATGGAATCAACCCAATTTTTTTTATGACCAATATGGTTAGTTCTATGTTTTAGTCCTCGGATCCCGTGTCACCTCCTTGCGAGTCTAGTTTATACCTATGATACTAAGAGGAACAAATAGATAGTTTTGACAAATTAGAAAAAAACATAACAAAATGACGACCCACGAAGCAAAAAGGTTCCAATTTTGGGTGACAGATGCTTAAGATTGTCCTCACGAGCATCTTGACGTCTGGAAATGCTCTCTTCTTCGCTACTAACTTCTATTCAATAATCGTATGGGGGCTTAATAGTTGGAATTTTATTTATAATTATTAAGTAAAATAAAGGTTACAAACTGGTGTCAATTTTGTAAGGGAACATTCTTGCGGTCTAATGACACCCACCCCGACCTAAAGGTCCGGCCCAAAAACACCAAAGATGAAAAGGAATAATAAAATCGTCTTGATCGATTTGACCCCGGCGTAACGGTCCCAAAAACATCAAAAATGATAAATAAAATTAAGGGCGATTGAGTTTTGATTCAAATCTTTATTGTCCGATGCAATAATTGATTTTAAAAACAAAATCGACCATACTCACATCAACAAAATTAAAAGCACTCATTTGTTTAAATTAATTCGTAAATCAACCCCTTCCGACAACATAAATCAAACCTCTATGAACATCTTCTCACTACTGCATACAAAGTTCAAAAACAATCACTTCCGTCAACATAAATTACCCTCTTTGAACAAATCTTTCCCTACAAATCATATTTCTCTCAATCCAGCAAGTTCTACACCTATATTCATCAAGATAACCGTGTTCTGCAATCTCGTCTTCCGAGGTTTGATTTAGTCTTTTGCTGGCGGTTACATGCGTTTGTCGAGAAGGGGGCGTGGATTTGTGACGACTCCTGACAGCTTTGTTGCAGTCCAAATCTGAGGTGTCCACAGTTGCTCCCCAAGCGTCCTCCCTGTACTTCCTTCGAAGATGAACGTTTTTACTCGTTGCCTCCTGTTGGCTGGATCATCTTGCTTTTCCTTGAAGACTTTTTTGCTTTCGGTTTCATTTTGATGTATTTTAATTTATTTCTTTTCTCCTATATTTGTTCCTTCATGACGGTTTGACCGTCTGCCGATTTTTTCGGCCTTTCGACCCACTAGTCGGCGCGCCGAGTAATGATTTCGAACCGCTTTCCATTTTCGAAAAAAAAAAGATTTTAAACGCATCCCTCGGCTCATAAGCCTTGTCTATAGCTTCATTTATAGTAGTGGTAATGTAGGTGCGAAGCTCATAATTATGAATGATTTTAGGTAGTGATAATTTGGTGTTCTTTTATGAAAGGTGGGCCAATGCATTTCTTTAAGCCCAAATCCTATAGTAACATTTACCCTGTTTAGTTTAGTTTAGTTTGTAATTTCGCAGTGAAACGAATTTCGTTCATATGTATATTCTAGTTTGTTCATAAAATTTTTTGGAATGATCCATTGTGGTTTAAAGTAGTTGCAGTAGAATTTATTACTCGATAAAAAATAAAAAAGAAAAAAGCACATTTTACATTAAAAAAGAAAATCACCTTATAAATTAATATAAAGAATGCACGGTGATATTTAAGTGGTTAAATTTGTTTCTCTTCCATTTTCATTTTCAAAGTTGCAACTAAACCGAACATTAACCTTCGTGGAGGAGGTATTATAGTCGTTTGATCAATATCACGAACTATGTCTTTTAGCAATATATACCTATAACATAATCTCATTTAGTTAATATACCCCTAATAGAGTAATTGTGTAAGTCAATTAGAATGGTAAAAATTATTCGAAATCATAACGACAAAGTTCTTAGTTTGGACACTAAGAAAAATAACTTTAACTCGTAATCAAAGCATAAGCTTTCGCTCTAAAAGCTGGTATTAAGGAAGCAATAAGGCTAAATATAAAAAAAGATTGAAATTGAGGGTGATAATCTATGTGTTATCAAGGCACTCCAAGGACTTTGGTGTTGTCTCTGAGAGATCGAGATGATTGTATCCGACCCCAGACTAGATCTTCACTTCTTTGAGGAAGTCTAGGTCAGACATGTGTTCAAAAAAATCAACTGTGTTGCTGACCGATTGACTCATTTGGAAATTTCGAACTCCAATACACCCTTTTCCAACCGCTTTCCGTTTCAAAATAAATAAATAAATAAAATGATAAAAATAAAAGAAATATATAAAACAAAAATTCATAAAAAAAAAATACTTCACCAAATTATTTCTACGTTTTTTTTTTGAATCTAAATTATATTGTAGCATTAGTAATAATAAGGTACGTCCACTTGCAAATTGATAGTCGAAAGAAATAAAAGAAACCAAAAATTATGGGCAGCGACGTATTTTGGAGAATGTCAAGTTTCCAATATACGTTCCTTTCACTTGATTAGTTGGAACACCTTTGCCAGCTCGCATTACAAACAGCTTATCCACACATTAATATTATCATTATCTATTTATATTCATGCTTATCTCTAATTGGATTTCGTCTTATACGCTTCATTTGTTGCTATGATATGATTGCACTATTTATCAACATATTTAAACTGCATAACATAAATTATATAACATTATAAAAGGATATTTTCGTTCTAATCAACATAAATTAATAGTTTATTATAAGATCTATACATTTAACATAATCATCATCTACAGAAAATAATATAAGTTGGTTGGGCAAAATAAAATTTATTCGATCATGTTAATCCATTATTAATCATTTATGCAGATGTTTCTTGTATAATTCGATCATCACACCACCATGAACATAATGTTCATGGTGCTCGTTTTTTGATTTACATTCGTTTTCATTTGTTCTCATCCACATTGTGCATGAACGGTCGTGTTCATGAAAATAAATGGCTAATTATTTGTGTGCATGTCTTCAACTATTTATGTGATTGAACGCTTGTGTGCATGAGCACTCGTGTTCATTAAATTTTGAACTCAAACAAACCTATAAACATAATTTTCTTGTGTATTTTTACTTGATCACGATGAACTTAACGTTTATGTGCATGAGTGTGATATTAATAAGATAACTAATTATTTAGTGAAACTAATATTATTATTCAACATTAAAAAGGAAACTACATGAATGTGACCATTATTTTTTTAAAAAAAATTGGTATAAATCTCCTCTTTATCACAACCGTTGTTTTTGTTCATCCAACGATTAAGATAGGTTATCATTCTTCTAGCCTCCATAAGAATGATTCTCACCCGAACCTTCCGTGTGATATATATGGCCAGATTTAAGTGAGAATCTTTCTTACGGTAGAGAATAGGAACATATGACAATCACCAAATTTTTAAATGAACGTTCATTATATTGTACCACTATATGTGTTCATGGGCGTGAAACATTTGATAAAGATCAAAATATACACTTTCAATAAATAAGATTTTGTTTATGGTAATAATAGTAAACTAGTTAATGATTGTTTAGTATATTGAAGATCATTACTTAACGTAACAATTTAATTTTGTGTTTTTTGAACTTTATTTTTTATTTTTAAAAACAAATTATCTAAGTATTTTGAAAGATTATCTTAATGATCATTATCTCACCCAAACTCATAATAAAAAAATCAAACATTAATTTTTTTAAACAATCGTTATGTGTATATTCAAATTTTTTTTTTATGATATCTTTGAAAGGATTAATAAACTTGGGATCATTATTTTTTTTAACGATCATTATATGTATATTGTAACACCTTGTAAACTATTACTACTAGTCGTTAATATATAAAATATACATATCAAGATCGAATACAATGCCTTTATTATTAGTAACGCTTGTTAAAAATGGAAGTACAATATTCTTATATAAAATTAGTCAATATATACCATATAAATAATATAATCTTGAACGTTCATTTGTCTAAATCATGGGGTTGATATAAGTTACTACTCCTTGTTATCAATTATGTTCTCATGTGGTTGATATAAGTTCTCATTCCGGTCCAAATCAGATTCGAACCGGTTTAGACCGGAATAAAATAAATATATTTTCCAAAAACTAAAAAAAAAAATAACTTTTTTAATATGTACAAAAGATATATATATAGAGAGAGTTTCGCTCCCATGTAAACAGCTCTTATAGTGTTCAATGAGAACGAATAGTAGCCCTTGATCTGATTAATCCAAAGGCTGAAATTTTACCTAAATATTCTATAAAAAATACAAATCACTCTCTTGATTGGAATGTGTAATACACTCTCCAAATTAAGGCAATTTCGATATTTTAAAATAATTATAAATGAAATCTTCTTCCATTATTTTAGGCAGTTACAATTTACAGAATCTTCCAATTAATTAATAAGGGTAGTAAAGAATATCAAGATAATGATAATATAAAAATATTATTTGAAATATTAGTTCCAGTAATGTACAATTTTCTTCAACTATATACGTTAATATAGAAATATTATTTCGGGATATATTGTTTGAAATACGATTACATTTTATAGCGTTGAAACACCAAATAAGAAAGCGTAAACTTAATTACCCAAGTGTACAACGCTCATTAACATACAACACATTAATATATTCTATATCCGGTAAATATACCTTGTATATTCTATAAAATATAGCATCATATACGGTAAAAAGTGAAAAGGTTGTGCTCCTTAACAGACAACATCTAATACATGAAACATCCATTAACTATATCATGTATATTCTGAAATTATATCGTTCCTATTCGGTGATTAGTAAACTTACTAATCCATCATATTATGCATGGTAAACGGTGTTAGCATACAAGATAAAGATCTTCTTCCAATGGCTGTTGTGTTTTACTCAATGTAGCAAAATAATTGTCCAAAACAACATATAAAAAAAGAGTTTTGACAATGTAAAATAGTGTTTTGACATTAATAAAGACAGTAGTGTCAAACACAATAATCCCTACATAAGTGTTCAAAATATCCAAATAGAGAAATAAACGGTAGAATATAGTTTTGACAAAGTGTTGCAAAACAGTTGTCCGAAGCAACATATCAAGATAACTACTTGGATGGTCTATTCATCATCATCCTTAGTGTTGTTAATATCCAACGCTCCTCTAACAACCATATACGGTATTTTTGGCATCATTGTGTTCTCAGACCAATGGAGCACATTATATAAATATCTGACTCGTCAAAAGATTCTTGAATTGAAACGGCATTCCTTTTTCCCACTTCTAATCCGTTGTTTCTTGTCTGACACCGTCTTGTTTTCTGAACACAACAATCAAACAATAACGAATATAATTCATCTTATTCATGAATATTTCATAAGCATAGTCAATGTCTCATTCGACAAGGCATGAAGAACAATCAAACAATAACGAATATAATTCATCTTTTAGCAATTTTATCAAGTTTCGTATCAAATATAAAAAATAATGACCATCAACACCAATCATATATGAGCAGACAAGTGTATAATGGCTGAAACATAACTCGTATTCGACAAGGCATGGGAGAACATTCAACAAAATTGGACTATCAACCCAAATTCATCAACATAAATCAATAGCCATTCAGTTGGCAACATTCATCAACAATGGACTACCGAATATAAAAACTATAGTCATTAACATCAATCACATATGAACAGACAAGTGAATAATGGCTCAAGCATAACTCGCATTCGACAAGGCATGAACAACATTCAACAACAATGACTTATCAACCCAAATTCGACAATAATACTTCAAGCTCATCAACAAAAATCAATAGACATTCGGTTGTCAACATTCAACAACAATGGACTAACGAATATAAAAATCATTACTCATTGACACCACTCATATATGGACAGGCAGGCGAAATACAACGATAACAGTACCTCGTGTGACGGATGGGTTGCGGCTAGTCGAAGAATACCCTAATCTGTGTAGCAATCGACAATGAAGAGGATATTAAGATGCAGAACACCGAATACCGGCGCTTCTAGAACAAGATATTAAGATGTAGAACTCCGAATACCGATGCTCCCAGAACCGAATGCGGAATCGAGTACGAACACAACCCGGCGACTCCAATGACGCTGAAGACCGGGAGAAGAAGTAGATGATGAAGATAACTACAACAAAATTAGGGATTTCGTTACTTTTAACCGCAAAAAAAACCCTAATTTGTAGAAACGAAACAAAAAGTTCATCAACAATGGACATTACCTCGAGCGACGGCGGGGAAAGGCGAACACAATACCTAGTGTAGAATGGATGGGAAAAAACTCATGCTCCACATATGGCGGCGAATAATGGAAGAAGATATCGGCACCAATGGTCTCCTTCAGTTCGAAAATAGGAGATTCTGCTTTGGAGGAAAAAGCGGGATACAAAAATAATCGTAAAAAGATTTAATTGTTTTATTTAAGGGAAATTTTAAAATTGAGGATAATTATGGAGAGGATTGTATGACACGCGCTATCACTTCCAAAATTAGGATTAAAATTTTTTTTTTATAATTTTTTATTTATTAAACTATTGCTTAATCTCAGCCATCCATTATAATAATCCAACGAATATAATTCGTTCTCATTGAAAACTATAAGGGCGGTTTACATGGGAGTCGGTATCTATATATATATATTAAATATAAAATTAAAAATATAAAAATAAAAATAGTGTGGTCCAACCCGGTCTTTGGTCATGGACCGGACCGAAGTTTGCCAAAATAGTGGACCAGGACCGACCCGGATCTGATCCGATCCTAGTTTTGGGGGTCAATTTTGCACACCTGATATGCATGCAGTTGGAAAAGTGAGGTGGAGAGGGTCCGGAGCGTAGACAAGTTGTTTAAATAGAGATGAAGTGGTACAACCCATAGCTTAATTACCTAAAAGGTGAGTTGATGTTGCATCCACTTTGAGATGAACCTTACAACAACTACCCTTAATGCTCCAGACCCTCCACGATTACGTACATAACTCACCCTCTTCCATTTGTGTTTTGTTATTGTGCTTCACCTTACTCATTCATCACTCAATTATATTTATAATTATTTCAAAATCAAATTTGACCCTCTAACCATACCATTAAGTATCAATCCTAACTAGCCATTCATTTTCATTTGTCAAGTCACAACACCACTGTCTATCCGCCCTATTTCATTCACCGATCAATAATGGGTTATTTTGGTAACGTAAGATTACGTGGATAAAAATAAGGATGAGTCAATTTGGTAACGTAAAATTACGTAAATAAAGATAAGGATGAAGAGAATTATTTAGATGAACAATTAAGGGGATGAAATTGTTTAAGATAATGAGTATGAAATTAAGTGAAATGAGTGTTTGCTAAAATTAATATAATTGTGGGTAAAATTATGAAAAAGTACGTGTTAAATTGTTTTTTTGTAGATGAAAGAGATGAAAAAAAAAGAGGGGTAAAAGTGAGATTTAAGCTTCAATAATCTTCATAATCCTTATAATCCAAATTTTTCGCAGGATTACAAAATTCTCATAATTTAATTCTCTTAATCTCCATAATCTAACCCTTTAATTTCTTTAATTTCCTTACCAAACGAGATTACGAGAACTATTTTTTTCCTTTTAATTCCCATAATCTTTATCTTCTTAATCTACACACTTACCAAATGAGACCATAATTTCACACATTACAACCCGGCATACTTGAGTTGGTTTCGTTCTATTCTAGACCCAATTAATAGTTAAAGGAGTAGTTTTACTTTACATATTAGTTCCGGATCATACCATGTTGATGAAGATTGGACACCTCGATACATAATACACACCGTTTATTTCTTCCTCTTATATTTTGTAACAAATTGCAAACAAAAAAGAAAGAATTTGGCCGAATAGGCCTTTTTTAGTTTTGTTTTAGTAAGTGTACCCCATTATTAATTTATCACTTTTATTTAATGGTAGGTAAAAGTAATTAACCCCTCTATTTTAATAAAAAAGAATAAGAAATAATAATAAATGTTTGTTAGTTGTTATGTAAATGTAAGTTTTAATTTTTAATTACTGATTTTTTTTTTAATAATTATTTTTTTTTGTATTTTTTATTTTCTTTATTATTTTCTGGAATGATTTTCTGTATGAAATTCATTCCAGAAATTTTTTATACGAGAATTTTTCATACCAGAATCATCCCAGAAATTTTCATACCAGAAATTTGTATGAGATTTACGTAGCAGAAATTCGTACGAGATTTACATACTAGAACAACAAGAGAATCAAGTTAATGATGCACACATTCTGCAACCTACAAGGCACACTATTCTAACCTTGCACTATCTAAAGATGACGAACTACCTGGGTGAGATAGTACCAGGACACAACAACAATATCTATGTGGCCGAAAGAGCTTCTCTGGTACTCATCCAGATGATATGTGGTGGAAATGCTATGAACCACAAGGCTGCAATGAAAGCTCTTGCACAAATATCATCAAACAACATCAATGGCAGCATACTAGTAGAAATCGGAGTAGTCAAAATCATGGTTGAAAAGATATTTATCAAACAGAGCTAAAGCGAACCAATGGACTCGCTTGAAGAAGCTGCAATAACACTTGAAAATATACTTGAGACAAGGATAGAACTTGAAGATCTAAAAGTGAACTCTGAAAGTCAAGAATTGGCTTTATCATACGCTGTTTTCAATACTGTTTACAAGATCATGAACTCAAATCCAGATGGAGTAAACATTAGTCTAATTAGAATCCTCTCACGCCTAGTTAGGGCTGAGCAGATTCCGATTTGGTTCACCGAACCACAAATTACGGTCCAAACGGTAATCGAACCGCAGTTAATCAGTTCGGTTTGCGGTTCACAAGTTTTTGTTTTGTGGTTTGCAGTTCTTGTTCATCAACCGATCCAGAAACCGTGCGGTTCAAACCGCAAAAAAACCCCCCGTAAAACCGTGAAAAAAAGAAGCCGTAACCGTGCGGTTCATGTTTTCTGGGATTGCGGTTTGCGGTTCGGTTCAATTCGGTTTGCGGTTTTGAACCGATGCTTAGTCCTACGCCTAGTGAAGTCCCCAAAGTTGACAATTGCACTAGTCACAACACTCAAAGAAAGTGATGCAAGTAGCAGACTTGTTACAGTCATCAATCACCATAACGAAGAGTTACAGATCAAATGGGCGTTAGATGGTGATGTAGGGATAAGCCGCAGTTCCCGATCTAGATTAAAAGTCCTTAACTGGAATAAAAATCGGGTTGTTTTAATAGAAAAAATCGGTCGATTTATCTCAAGAACAAGTCGATTTTTCGATGAACTCAGAACACGGATTAGTGAATGATATGGAAAGATAAGAAGATGATTATGGAATGCTAAATGAAAGATATAGGAAGATATGGACCAAGATAGTTCCACAATAGAACCTTGACAAATGATGTGTCAAAATCCTTGAATGAGAAGATCACCTTAACCCGCACTTCTTTAACCTTACACAAGCCTTCTAAGTAAGACAAGCACAAGCAGGGGCTAAGATCGACCAGGAGCACCAACCTTCAATAAGATTAACACACACAAGACAATCTAACAAGAACGTAACAACAATTCAACCAAAACTCTCCTTTGATTGAATAGCAATGAATAAAGTATGAACTCCATAAATGAAGTCATAAGTTCACACAAATCTGTGAAAAATATAAAATCTAATCATCTAAACAATCTTCCCCACTAAGGCTATTTATAAGGGAGACTAAACCTACTAAAACTAGGAGAAACTAAAAAGATATGATCTATAAAATATATCTTTTGAAAAGATAATCTAGGAAAGAAATCTTTTAAAAGATATAATATAAAATCTAAAAAGATAGATTCTAAATAATCCCTTAAGATAGTTTGAGAGATTTAAGGAATTATTACAAGATATAATTGCCAAAAGATAGAAGATCATGGCCGGATCTCTTGCAACTCGTTCTAGCAAAAGAAATGAAATCGACTGAATTTCCTACAGGAAAATCGGTCGATTTTTCTGAAAAAATCGGTCGATTTTCTTCTCTGGAACATCTTCCTTGCTTTTATCCTTCTTCCTTGCTTGATGAATCTTCTTGGTCGTGGCTTGGCTCTTCTATAGCAGTCAACAATGTCACTTAAGAACTCCTGAGAGTGATGAGAGTTTCCTTTAGGGTAAATGTCATGAGAAGATCAGTAACTTCGTCTTGAATTGCTTTAGCTCTTGAACGTGTGATTGCTCCATCCATAATCGAATCTGAAGAAGGAGTTGTTGGCTTATCCTTTAATGCTTTAGCCTTTGAGCGTGTAACTGATCCTTGTATTGGAGATGGTCCCACATCAGATGAAGTGCACTACCAGCCTTAATTACTTGTTTTTTTAATAGATGAAGCTCGAACACATGAAATCCAACAGAAAATAGAGGGAAAGAAGAAATTAGAAGAAACCCATATGAAATACAATTAAGATAAGAAAGCGTTCAATTTGCGAAGAGAATCCTTACCAGGTCAAATTCGAGCTGCAAAGAATATAGAGAGAAAGAGAAATGTCCTCCCTTCCTCTTTTTGCATAGTGATGAAGAAGCTATAATGGGTTGGACCCTCCGTCTTCACAATCCAGTAACCCTAGCCGATCGACAATAGTTCATCTCTTGTGTCAAGCGTAGAAATAACAGGCGGGACCCTCTCTGCACACAACAACCAC
Organism: Fagopyrum esculentum; assembly: GCA_033239045.1. Classification (NCBI taxonomy): domain Eukaryota; kingdom Viridiplantae; phylum Streptophyta; class Magnoliopsida; order Caryophyllales; family Polygonaceae; genus Fagopyrum; species Fagopyrum esculentum. The sequence goes on from BSUD01000005.1 coordinate 119,372,833, forward strand.
GCCTTGAGGTCTTCGTTGCTTTTAAACCCCAATCCAACCACAGAAGCCGCTTTTGCGAAGATGAGCTACATAGATGACCCTTCAACGTCGACAAGCACGGATAAAAGCCTTCGTCGATCGAGAACCCCTCTCCCTTGTCTGTCGTCATCACTAGTAGTAAGTGTAGAGGTGAGTCTCGTTTTTCCGTTACACCTAACCGTAGTGGGTGATGAAGAAGAGATGGTTGTGGGTGATGAAGAAGATAGTGAGGTGAAACACGGCTCTCCATCATATCTAGGGTTGGGTTTGGAGAAGAGGGGAAGATGGGGCGTTTGACGATAAAAAAAAAAGGATAGGATACATTTACTTAATACAAAAATGGTACGGACCTACTTACTCTACCAAAAATCGAAAAGGCCTACTTACTAAATTAACAAAACAAAGAATAAGTTTGGTGGGGTGAGGTTGTTAGCGACCTAATAATATTATTTTCCAGAAAGATAGAGTTAAAGAAAAGTCAAATTTGATCCCTTCATCCATTTTTTCATCTTCGGCCTGTTATATAGGGTGTGTTTGGTAGGAGATGGATGTTATTTTGAAGATTAATCTAGATGGAATTTAAAAGGGGTTAAATTTTATGTGGGATTTATTAAGGATTATTTGATGTAAGATAATCTACGTTAGGATGTTTGGTTGAAGTTTTTTTTTAATGGGTTTAATTGATACAATTTATAAATTTGAGTGAAAATCTAATTGATGATTGAAAATTAATCTCTTTTAACCTTGGTAGGATGAGGTTATTTTTTGACCATTTTTAATCTCAATTAATCCCTGATATAATTTTTTTCATAATCTCCATCATCATCCAAACACTTACACAAATTAATCTCTTAGATTTTAATCTAAATTAACCTCCTTTAATCCCCAACCAAACACGACCATAGTCTTCATCCCCAGTTTATCAAACACACCCAAAATAATACCCATGATTACGTACAATAGTTCACAAATTAAAGGTGACCACAGCTTTAAAAGTATAAATTTAAAGATGATCATACTAATTGTTATAATTTTAAAAGACAAGTACTTTTTATTGATATAAATAATTAATAAAATATGTGTAGGTAAAAACTTTTAAAAATCATGAATCATAAACAACAAGAGCGAGGCCAACCTGCGGACGAAGACTGAAAACGATGTTGAAATCACCCGCCATCGACAAATTACTTGAGTTTTTCAAGCCACGGACTGGATGAATCAAAATCAAATGGAAATTAAATAATTACATTCAGTTGAAGGTATGATGAATCTTACATTCAGTTGAAGAAGAGAAGAGGCTTTAAACCTAAAAATGAGATTTTTGTACATTTATTTAATAAACGTAGACTCTCTAGACCCAAGCATGTAACTACCCTAATTACGTTTATTTGACTAAGTGTGGCATTTTCTTTTGTGAGTAAGTAATTACCCATAATGCAGATTTGAAAGAAACAAAAACAAGGGTTAGCTAATAGCTATAAACAGCTGTGAATGAAAAGTAAGGCAGTACATGACAGGCGTCTTTTTCCCAAAGACCAAAGCTTGGACGTGACACACTTGATCGATTAGGTGGTATATATACCATACCATGCACTCACACTAATTCATCATCTCTTCAAACTTCTAACTAAACATGAGACCCCTTATAGTCTTGGTGATCGTAGCTGGGCTTCTACTCTCGGCTTGCGACGCCTCCAGCTTCACTCAAGATTTCGACGTCAACTGGGGCGGTGGGCGAGGCAAGATCCTCGACAACGGCCAACTCTTGTCCCTTTCCCTTGACCGAGGCTCCGGATCAGGGTTTAGGTCAAAGGCCCAGTACTTGTATGGTAGGATCGACATGCAGATTAAGCTTGTTCCTGGTAACTCCGCTGGGACCGTCGCAACTTACTACGTACGTACATACTTAAGCATAATATAAAATTAATCAATCATCTTTACGTGTATATATATATAGAGAGGGTATTAAGTACACTGCAATGAAATTAACAAAGCATCGCTTATTTAGACCCGTAACCGTCACGGTTATATGTTCTGAAATAGTTTTTTTAATTTTTTTTTCCTGGCACGGACACGGGCTCCGTATATTGATTTGGAAGTTGTGTTGTGCAGCTTTCCTCATTGGGCGGCGCCCATGATGAAATTGACTTGGAATTTCTGGGCAATTCGAGTGGGGAACCATATGTACTGCATACAAATGTGTTCGCCAAAGGACAAGGCAACAGGGAGCAACAGTTCTATTTGTGGTTTGATCCCACCACTGACTTCCACGCCTATTCCATCCTTTGGAATCCTCAAACAATCATGTACGTGCAAATAGTAATTATATCATGTCACTCTCTCTCTATTTATTATGGCTGACCAAGTCTATTTGCCTTGTTTGTTGTTAGCTTCTACGTGGACGGGACACCAATTAGACAATTCAAGAACTTAGAGTCAAGAGGAATACCTTACCCCAAGTCCCAACCCATGTGGATCTACGGAAGCTTATGGGACGCGGAGGATTGGGCGACACAGGGTGGTCGCGTCAAGACCGACTGGACCAAAGCTCCCTTTGTAGCGTCCTACCGCAACGTCGGACTCCAAGGGTGTGCTTGGCCGTCGTCTTCTTGCCCCTCTGGCTCCTCTTGGATGAGCCAGGCCCTTGGCACCGCTGGCCTGCAGAGGATCAAGTGGGTGCAGAAGAACTATATGATCTACAACTACTGCACTGATCACAACCGCTTTCCTCAAGGACTTCCTCTCGAGTGCTCTCTCTCCTAATTATTGTGAAAGATTGATTTGCACTAAGTTTGGCATGGTTCAACAAATTTGAACTCATCATATATAGTTGATTGCTCTATAAAAAGGAAAATAAAAGTTATGTATAAAAAGATGTGTATACTTTTTAAAAGTTTGGTCTTTGTGCATAAGATCAATGACAATGTCAAATAATAGTATCTTTTTCTGGTGTGGTTCTTGGATTAATTACTAATTATGTGTTCAGTCTGTGCTCTATAATTGACTTGCATTTCAATGCATATTTTCTACTTATTTTGCTTTATATGTTTTCTCTTGTATTTCAGATATATTTTTTTGTACTTATTTAACCAAATAAAAGTGCAAAATTAATGTTTATACAGCAATCCCAGATTAAGTGTAATGTAATCCTTCCGCTTGTATTGTGTCATGGACTTAGGCTAGGCTATTATCGATTGCAAATAGACCGGTTAGACCCAATTTCAAGGAAAATAGTTGGGTTTGCTATTGGTATGTTGAGGAAAAGAGGGGCCATGTTGGGCATTGTCCAAAGAAGCCCACGAGCCCACGCTCCTCAAACTTGATGAATGAAGCTGAACCGGGTCCGAGAAGAGGAAAGAAAAGATCTTAGTCGGGTTTGATTTATGTGGTTCACACTCATTAAGCGGGATGATGACGTTTTAGTTTGGCGTGAGATATATAAAGGAAGCTGAAATGCGATCAAACTCTAATCTAGTATGCAACTTCCTTTTTGATAACTCCACCTTGATATTGAAATATCATATTAGGATGATGAAAGACTTAACATAAAATGTGATTTAATATACTAACAAATATCGATTAGATTTTGCAGTCTTGGTTTGTTACATGTAATGCACATTGTGCGAATCTAAGAGTAGTGAAGATCCTAAACGGTTTAAATGACTACAACAAGAAGATCTCGATCAAGCGAGAAGTTGTTGAAGGTTGAGGTTATTGATCAAAGATTGGAGTTGTTAAAGATTTCAAACGGCTCTCGGCGAAGATCTCCTTGAAGATATTCTCGAACGGTTACCAAGAAGTTGTTGGAGATCTTCAAAAGATCTTAAACATCCACAACAACAATCGGAGATCTTGCAATAAGAAGGTTTTGTTTCTTCAACAAAGATTATGTGGAATGAAGATGTTACAACGGCTAATAGAGACTCTCTCCATAGAATACTATAAAAGAATCCATCGATGAAAGAAGAAGTACGAAGCTTACAAGGGAACATCCAAGTCTTCTTCATCGATCCAAAAGTTTATCTTTCTCTTAGAGCGTTCTTAGTTTTAGTTTTCAGAGTGAGATAAACACAAGAGCTACATTGACATATCATTATAGTTTTATACTTAGTTTTACTCTACGAAGTTACTAGGCTGTTATTACTAGATAGAAGTTGACTAGATCGTAGCATTGAGGCTACATTGAGAGAAGAAAGGGAGTTCTTCTAGGTTGTATCCAGGACTCAAAAGAAACAGTTAATAGATAGTTAAATCCTAGGGTCGAGAAACCCTAGGACGAAGACGTATGCTATTAGAGCCGAACTTTGTAAACATATAGTGTGTCGATCTTTTAATTCCGCACCTTATATCGTTTTGTGACTAACAATTTAAGTCAAGACCTTGAGATTCACTTCAAGGCCTTGAAAAATAGTTTTGTCACATATTACAAGAGATCGACTTCAAGGCCTTAAAATTCATTTCAAAACCTTGATATCCGATATTGTGAAAGTTCTCATACTCTATTCAACCCCCTTCTAGAGTATTTATATCCTCATTAATTATCTACTCGGTTCTTTAATTGGTATCAGAGCTAGAATAATGTATATTTGATTTAACCATCAGTGAGACTAATCATGAACTCTGTAGGTGATGGAGGATTCGCTCAAGGAAGATCCACCACTCGACCACCCCTATTCCGTGGTAACAATTTTGTACATTGGAGAGCACTAATGCAAATGTTTATCAATGATCAGGATATGAAACTATGGAGCATAGTTAAGACTAGACCAAAAGTACCAATCACCACTGTTGAGGGAGTCGAGGTTCCAAATAAAGAAGCTGACTTCAATCAAACTGACTTGGAGAATGTGGCTACAAGGCTATGAACTTGATCTATTGTGTATTAGACGCTAATGAATTCAATCATGTCTTATCATGCAAAAGCGAAAAGGAAATATAGGACAAGCTGACTTCAATCAAACTGACTTGGAGAATGTGGCTAAGAACTACAAGGCTATGAACTTGATCTATTGTGGATTAGACGCTAATGAATTCAATCGTGTCTTATCATGCAAAAGCGAAAAGGAAATGTAGGACTAGCTAATAGTCACATATGAAGGAACAAGTCAAGTTAAGGAGACCAATATTAGTATCTTCTTCAGACAATACGAATTATTCAAAATGACATCTAGCGAAACAGTTAAGGAGATGTTAACAAGATTTACCGAAATTGTGAACAACCATGACTCTCTTGGAAATGTCTTCACAAATGAAGAAAAAGTAAGAAAAGTTCTAAGGAGTTTACCAAAAGCTAAGTGGGGACCAAAGATGACCGCCATTGAAGAAGCTCACAATCTCTCAACTTTACCTCTTGATTATCTACTTAGAAAACTCATCACTCATAAAATGGTTCTTCAAGAAGAAGATGGAGAACCCTGTTCAAATGTAAAGAATCTTGCCTTAAAATTCAAGAAGGATAATATTCCATCAGAGGATGAAGAAAGTGAAGATGATGAGGAAGATCCATTTGCCCTACTTTCAAGAGGACTTGCAATAAATCTATAAATGAGGGAGCAATTTGCAACCAAGGACTATCCAAGAGCATCAAAACCTAAAGGTAATTTTTCTAACCCTAATAAGAATACTAAAGTACTAACTAACTTTGAATGTGGTGAAGCTGATCGTCTTGTGAAGGATTGTCCTCAAAACAAAAGAAACAACTACCGGAAGAATGATCGAAAGAAGAAGGCTATGGTAGCATCATGGAGTGACTCAGATTCTTCAAATGATTCGGATGATGAAAATGATCAAGAAAATTTATGCTTAATGGCTGATCAAGAAGAAGATCCCAAACAATACCTTGAAGGAGTGGTAAGAAGCCTAATGTCTAAACCTAGCAAAGAGCATGCTGAATTCCTTCAAAATATGATCATTAGTGAAGAATAACATAGAAATGAAACAATTATCTTAAGGGAAAAGCTAATCAAACAAGATAAAAGAGTGAGTGAATTGTCTTTGGAAGTTGAAAATCTCAACACTTCAAAGTTAGACCTTGACGCTAATGTCAAGGCATTGGAATCAGAAAATGCGATTCTTAAGGAAAATCTATCTTCTATACATCAAGATTATACTAATCTAGAGAAAGAGAAGATTGATCTAACTGTGAAATATATAGACCAGAAGGCTATACTCAATCGATTCACTCGTACTAAATTTGATATCGAAAGGATGATGGGTGAACAACAATCCACTCTTAACAAAAATGGTCTTGGTTACAACAAAAAATTTCCTAGAAAAACGGTACCACTTTTGTTAAAGCTAAAGGAAATTCTCGTACACCTACATGTTTTTATTGTTGCAGAAAGGGACATGCCAAATCAACTTGCCCTTATAGGAGAAATGACCTTTATATTATTCGGAACACCTATCTTCTATGTTTAAGAGAACAAGTTAAACAAATTTGGGTTCCTAAAGGGACTAGACCACCAAACATGGTTAACCTTGAATATGGATCAAAATTTGCCATTTGGTCTAGCCCAAAAGGTTGAAGTTTGTTGTTTTGCAGGATATCACCAAGATTAAGGAGCATAAATGGATATTAGATATCGATTGCTAAAGAGATATGAGTGGAAAAAGTTCACTATTTTCAGATTTAAAGAAACAATCAACTGGAACCATTACACTTGGTGGTAAAGGGAAGTGTAACATCATTGGTTTATGTAAAATCAGTTATAATTCCTCTAATTACATTGATGATATTTATCTTGTTGATGTACTAAAATATAACTTGCTAAGTATCTCTCAGATTTGTGATGAAGGTAACAAAGTGATCTTTGATTTAGAAAAATGTGAAGTTCAAAATGGAGTATCTGGTGATGTTGTGCTTACTGCTCCTCGATGTAATAACGTATATTCTATGAGTATTAACTAAGTTTCAGGAACTAGTTTAAAGTGTCTCAAGGCCTTGACGGATGATACAAGGCTTTGGCATAGAAGACTTGATCATGTAAACATGCACACCATGAAGAAACTTATTTCAAAGGATTTGGTACGTGGATTACCAAACTTGATCTTCAAGGTTGATGAACAATGTAAAGCTTGTACACAAGGTAAACAAACAAGAGGTTCATTCAAACCAAAGAAGGTTGTAAGTTCTTCTCGACCTATTGAACTTTTACATATGGATTTATGTGGCCCTATGTGTGTCAAATCTCTCAAGGGTAAACAATACATCCTTGTCATTGTGGATGATTATTCTCGTTTTACATGGATCTCATTCTTACGAGAAAAATCTGAAGCTTTGTATGAGTTTTCAAAACTTTGTAAGGAGTTACAAACTTTGAAAAACCTACCTATTGTTTCAATTCAAAGTGATCATTGTAGAGAATTTGACCAACTCAAATTTGATCTGTTTTGTGCAAAATATGATATTTCACACAACTTTTCACCTCCTAGGACACCTCAACAATACAGGGTTGTGGAACGTAAGAACCGCACCTTGGAGGATATGTCTAGGACTATGTTTTTAGAAAATTGTTTGCCAAAAAATTTTCGGGATGAGGTTGTTAACACGGTGATAGCATGAATTATTGTCTATATTTTGGGGCCTGTTTAGACGTTTTATCTTCAATAATCTGCATGTTTGGATGTATATTATGTGATTATATTGTCGTTTCATCTACCTTTACGGGAATCGAGGTCTACACCAAGTTTCATTGTAATCGTAGGTAAAATGGCACGTTTTGCATCAAAAAGGAGCTAAGGAGTCATTGGAGCTACATTCAGGAGCTTAAGGAAGAATCCAGGAATCATGTAATTGAATTAGAGATTCACTTTGGACCAGATTTGAGAGATTTCACATTCAGTTGTGATTCACCTCGGTCAGCTACAGTACCATCTCGACCGAGGTGATCCAGAGAAGCTGATTCGACCGAGGCAAACACCTTGGATGCGACAAAGATATTTTATTCTTGGCTGAGATCTTTTATTTTTGGAAAGAGGATCTTATATTTTTAGGTTGGATTCCTGGAAGGAAGAAGATAATTTAGCCCATATATTTTACCTATTTTTATGGGAAAAGATCTTTCTAAGATATCTTATCTTTGGAGGGTAATTTTCCTATAAAAAGGGTCGGATTTTCCACAATGCCGATCCTGGTTAGACATCCACTATCACCCGGAAGACGCTTAGAGCAGCCGTTTTATCTCACTATAGTTGGGAGATTTGAAGAACCTTTTTGAAGGTTGAAGGAAGATTTAAAGAAGAAAGTTGATAGCTTTTATAGCTTTTGTGAAGGGTTTTGTAAGATTCTCTTAGATTCCCTTCTTTGTTGATTGTCTTATTGGATTGTGATCCAAGGAACGCTTGTTTGATTGATAATTGATTCAGTTATTGAAGCCTTTCTCTTAAGGTTTTTGTGTTCAATTATTCTCTTTCTTCCCTTATATTTGATTATTGCTTTCATGATGATGAGTGGCTAATTTCCTTGTGTGATTCTAGGGTGATTGGCTGAAGGTTGTGGGAAAAACAATGATAGAATAATCTTAATCACAGTAGGACCCTGAAAGCTTGAGTCTTTATCCTTAACCCTAGAACATCATGCTCAGTCGATGAACATCTCGGCCAAGGTGGAATTCTTTTGACCGAGGTGACCTTTTCTGATCCGAAACTGAGAGTTAAGTGTTAGAGTTTGCCAAATCCTATTCTTATTACACCTTTCCTGGTTCAATGCAAGCCTAGGATGAGACTTACCCGGTAATTCCTTTGTTTGTTTACCCAAGATCATAAGTATAGGTAATAAAGGTTTATCCTTTATTGGGGTTTGAGTGTGCTTTCATCCCATCTTTGTGAGTTAGCCTGAGACTTACCCGGTAAAGGTTGATTCTATTCCCTTAGTTGGAGTGTTAGTTTGAGGTTATAGTTATTTTTCTTAATTCCTTGAGACTTACCCAGTAATAGGAGTTACGGTTTTGGATTAGTGAGTAGTGAGACTTACGTGGTGATCTATTCCACTTTAGTAACACCTTCCCTATGCAAATATCTCAGCTTTGTCCGCTAATCTTTAGATCTTGAGTTGGAACCACAACTAGATGCTTTAATCCCTAGAATTGCATATTTCCTTAATTGACTTTTTATCATCTTTGATTGTTTTAATCGCTTTTGTGGTTAGTAGTTGCATTGACAACCTATTCCTGCTTTGTTTCACTAAGTCCCTATGATCGACCCTTGGAATTTCTTGCTTTTTACTACGATTGACCCGTACACTGCGGGTTCGTATCCTTGTTTTAAGCTTACATCTAGGGTTATAAATTTAAAGCTTGCACACACCGTTTGGAGCGAACAAGTTTTTGGCACCGTTGCCGGGGACTTGGTCTAGACCGAGCCGGTTGCGGTTTGCTTTCGGGGCACTTGCCCTTGTTTCTACTAACCACTCTACTTGAGTGACTTTCGCAGGTTCTTTTTCTTAGGTTTGTGTGAAGAACCCGCGCTGGGAAGGAAATCGTTCCTTATGATCCCGAACCAGAAAAGACATACAAAAGACGCTTGAAAGAAGCGAAGATGGCCAACCAAGACAATCGCGATCTTGAGGCCGAATTGAAGGAGGCGTTAGAACAGCTACGCCTCAGCAAAGAAGAACTGAGACTGGAAAAGGAAGAAACTCGCGCAAGGACTGAGGCGATCGAAGCAGATATGGCAGCTTTGAGACTAGTATCTACCTCGACCGAACCCAGATCCTCGACCGAGGCAAGACCCTGTTCCAGATCCTCGACCGAGGTAGAATCCAATACCTGTCGCCCCGGCCGAGATACTTCCACCTCGGATGCCAGTCCGAGATGTTCTTTTTGCAGGTATTCCACAAACCCTAGGGCAGAGAATGGACCCTAATCAACAACTGAGGCGTCCAGGAGTCAACCTAGGTGATCCAACGGACCATGATTATGAGCTTCGACCGCAAGTTCTTTCCATGATTCGCCAATGCCAGCTTGGAGGGCTAGAGAGGGAATCTCCGCATCAACATCCACAAAACTATGAGATCTTGATGGAGACCTTGAGACCTTCAAGGCTGGAAAACAACAACTACAAGCTAAGGCCTTTCTACTTTTCTTTGAAAGATTTACTTGATATCAATCTCTTCCTCCAGGAAAAATCAATACTTGGGAGGAGATGACGACGGAATTCTTGACTAAATTCTTTTCCCCCTCTAAAACCGCTGAAATGAGAGGGAAGATTAATGCATTCATCATGAAGGACAAGGAGAGCTTGTCCAAGTCATGGGAGAGATTTAAAGACATTCTTTTGGATTGCCCACATCATGGGATTCCAAAGATAGAGTTGTTGGAGATATACTTCAAGGGACTGGATGGAAGCACCCAGTTCAACCTTCAACTACTATCTGCCGGCACGTTCATGGACATGCCAATTGACAAAGCTTGGGAGTTCATAGAGAAGCAAGCTTTGCACATGGAGAAATACTCCCACCAAGGAGCTGAAGGTGGAGTTAAAAGAGTCAACTTTCAAGATGATCCACCTAACAATGATCAACTCACGTCTTTGAAGAATGACGTGAAACAATTGAAGGAACTCTTAGTTACTCAAACCAAGAAAGAAGATCAAGGATCAAGGAACAACAATGGGTACCGTAACAACAACAACGGTTCCCGGAACAACAACTACAACAACAAAAGAGGATCCAACAACAATAATTGAAGGGCAAACAACCAAAATTCGGGTAACCCTTACTCTAACTCCAATTCGAATGATTCCTCTAATCCTTTCCTCTATTCTTCTTCTTCCTCTACTCCATTAAAGAGCCAGGAGCAAGGATCGAGTTCGTCCCAGCCAGGAAAGAAAGACGCAGTGTTGGAGGCCATCTTAATCAAGCTCAACTCTATGGAGACATCCATGACTTCATTTTCAAAGGCACAAAAAGCCTTAGAACAACAATTCTTCAACAAGGCGAATGAAGCGCCAAGAGATCCAGGGAAGCTTCCAACAAGGACGGAAAGCAACCCTAAGGGCCATATTATGGCCATAACGACGAGGAGTGGACTGAAGACTGCAGATCCAGTGCTTCGGTCGATGCCAGTATAGATGAAGACCACCTCGGTCCAGGTGCAGTCGAAGAACACTTCGGCCGAGATGCCAACCGAGGTGGAGCCACAGAAAGCGGAGGAGAAAACTGAAGTTTATATTCCACCTCCTGCATATAAACCACCACTTCCATTCCCCCAGTCAAGGGCCAGAGCACATCTAGACAAGCATTTTGGTAAGTTCCTTGACTTAATGAATAAACTACACATTAATATCCCTTTCCTTGATGCTATTCTAGGGATGCCCGCCTATAGGAAGTTCTTGAAAGAGATTCTATCAAGGAAGAGGAAGCTGGAAGACTTTGGTGAAGTAAGGATGACATCTAAATCCTCAGAGCTTATTAAAATCATGAAGGAGAAGATGCCACCCAAATTGAGAGATCCCGGCTCGTTTTGCATTCCCATTCAAGTTGGGGATGTCACTTGTGAAGCCTTATGTGATCTAGGAGCCAGCGTGAGCATCATCCCGCTGGAGCTATGTGTTAAGATCGGACTTGGAGAGCCCAAGCCGGTGAAGATACGGTTATACATGGCGGACCGCTCCATTACCCATCCCGTGGGCATTTTGGAAGATGTTCCGGTTAAGTTAGGTAACTTCTATTTGCCTATAGACTTTGTTGTGCTTGATATTCCCGCAGATTATCCTATCCCTATCATTCTCGGGAGGCCATTTCTAGCAACTTCGGGTTGCAATGTGGATTGTAAGAACGCCAAGTTAAAATTCAATATTAGCGGAGATGAAGTGGAATTCGCATTACTTGCGGCTATGAAGGGAGAGCAGCTAGGAGATGATATCTTCCACATCTATGATGAAGAAGAATCAAGATAATTGGTGAGCTCTATCCTTATTAAAGATCCACTTGAAAAGGTTATTAGTTTTAGTTTAATGAAGGAAGGTATATATGCTTCTTGTGATGCAGATATACGGAGCTTAAAGGCACTAGAAGAAGATCCAGGAGCTAAAACTGAAAGACTAATCCAGGAGAAGAAGATCTCCAATTTCGGTTCCAGTTGCAGTACCTCAACCGAGGCACTTTCTGGACCAAGCGAGGTGACCGAAGAACATCTCGGTCAACCTTTCTGGACCTCGACCGAGGTCGAAAGCGAGATGATGTCAACTGATACTTCTGAAAGTCCAGTTCTTCAATCTACTCCATTGGAAGGAGGAAGCAAGGATCCCCCTCAGAAAGCACCCCCAGTTGTGGATCTTAAACAACTCCCAAGTCACTTGAGGTATGTCTTTCTTGGACCGGATTCTACTTATCCCGTTATTGTTAGCGCTTCCCTCTCCGAATCTGAATTACCTAAATTAATGCATGTCCTGAGGAAGCATCAAAAGGCTTTGGGTTATACTATTGATGATCTTATTGGCATTAAGCCTTCTTTCTGCATGCATAGAATATTAATGGAGGACGATCATAAGACTTCACGGGAACCTCAAAGACGGTTAAATCCGATCATGAAAGAGGTTGTGAAGAAAGAAATTCTAAAGTTGTTGGATGCAGGTATCATATTTCCTATCTCGGACAGCAAGTGGGTTAGCCCAGTACATGTAGTTCCGAAGAAAGGAGGGATGACTGTTGTGACGAATAAGAACAACGAGTTAATCCCAACTAGGACTGTCACGGGCTGGAGGGTTTGCATCGACTATAGGAAGCTGAACGTGGCCACTCGGAAGGACCATTTTCCACTTCCCTTCATTGATCAAATGCTCGAACGGTTAGCCCAGCATTCACACTTCTGCTATTTAGACGGCTATAGTGGTTTCTTCCAGATTCCTATCCATCCGGATGATCAAGAGAAGACCACTTTCACTTGTCCATGGGGGACATTCGCTTATAAGAGGATGCCATTTGGATTATGCAACGCACCCGCTACCTTCCAGCGATGCATGATGGCGATCTTTTCCGAGTATATAGAGGAGATCATGGAGGTATTTATGGATGATTTTTCAGTATATGGTTCCTCTTTTGATGATTGCCTATCTAACCTTTCTCTAGTGCTACAAAGATGTGAAGACACTAATCTTGTCTTGAATTGGGAGAAATGACACTTTATGGTTAATGAAGGCATTGTGCTAGGACACCTCGTTTCTAATCGAGGTATTGAGGTCGATCGCGCTAAGATCGAGACTATTGAGAAACTCCCTCCCCCTTGTTCTGTTAAAGGTGTGAGGAGTTTTCTCGGGCATGCAGGTTTCTACAGGAGATTCATCAAGGACTTCTCGAAGATTTCTAAATCTCTAACCAACCTCTTGAATAAAGATGTTGTTTTTGAGTTTTCGCAGGAGTGTCTTGATGCATTTTACAGGATTAAGGAAGCGTTGATCTCCGCTCCCATTATCCAACCTCCAGATTGGACCTTGCCCTTTGAGATCATGTGTGATGCAAGTGATGTGGCGGTAGGAGCAGTGCTTGGACAAAAGAAGGATGGGCGTACCACCGTCATCTACTACGCTAGCAAGACGCTAGATGAAGCCCAGTGTAACTACGCCACCACCGAGAAGGAGCTATTGACGGTTGTATATGCTTTCGAGAAATTTTGTTCTTACTTAGTAGGGGCGAAAGTCATTGTCTACACCGACCATGCAGCTAGTCGTTACTTGCTTGCTAAGAAGGATGCCAAGCCACGCCTTATTCGATGGATTCTCTTGCTTCAAGAGTTTGACCTAGAGATCCGCGATAAGAAGGGATCCGAAAATTCTGTTGCGGATCACCTCAGCCGGCTACCTCCATCTTCACGCGAGAAGGACGACCCACCCATAGATGATTCATTACCCGATGAGCACTTGCACTTATTGGAGCGTTTGATAGACTTACTTATCTCACCCCATGATGAAGGTGAAGTATGAGGTGAGGATACCTCCCATCACGCTTAGAGATACCGTACGGTCCAGCTAGCGACCTTAAATCAAGCGCTTCTTGGGAGGCAACCCAAGGTATTGCTTTCTTTTTCCCTTTTTTCTAGTCTAGCTTTAGATAGTTTGTTTTTGCTTTGCTTTGTTTTGTTTTTGGCGTCCTAGACAGACAACAGGTGACATCTAAGGAAGGAATACAACCCAGGAGCACAACTGGAAGGACAAAAGTTCGAGAATTTGAGAAGACGGAGTTTGACTGAGACACATCTCGGTTGCTATCACAGCACCTCGACCGAGATGATTCTTGAGCAACCGAGGCGACTAGGGTTTCTGAAGATCCACCTCGGTCCGTACCACCTCGGTCCAGTCAAGACCATCTCGACCGAGGTGACAGCAGTTCTAGAAAAGGGTATAAAAGGGGGCTGAAATTTCTCTCTCCTCCTCTACCTCCCTTCTCGACCGCGGCGCACTTCTCACCTAGCTCCTTCGTTCTTCGCTTGTTTTCGACGATTCTTGCTTCTAAACTGAGAGGAAAGGGAAGAGGATTGCATTGCAAGCGCAAATCTGCAGCAAAAATGAGCCGAATCGACCGAATCTGGGTAATCTCTGAAAAAACCCTAACCCTCTTCTTCTCCACTGTTTCCTTTCGATTTGGGCTTTGGTTGCCCCTGCATTTTCCGAGAAGAGGATTAAGTACCCCATAGGTGTAACACCCCAAATTCTGAGAACTCGGGGAGCTACTGGTTAGGACCTCACAATGGGTTCCGACCTTAGTTTGACAACAATTTAACTTGGATCTTACAACAAGGCACAAAAGTATTTAAATCATTTGAAAACTTTAAACAATATATACATGAAGAATATGTATCAGCCTTACAAAGCAAAGGTGCCAAAACGACACATAAGAAGAACAAAAGACATCCCGTCCCCAACTAAATAAGTACGTGGACCCGGCTGACCATTCCCTTCGAATCTCTCTACAACTGTTTTAACCTGCAAGACATCTACAAGCGGTATAAAACCGTTAGCTAACATTCTATGCATAAGTATAAAGGTAAAAGCACAAACACACAACATACACAATCAACATGCAACACTCAATCCTTTTATTATCTTTAATTAGGTGATACGTTATTACTAATGATACTTATTTTGTGACACGAGGGATTCCCAAACCTCGCCCCTGTCCCCGTTTACCAACGCGGAATGGTACTAATGCATCTGACCGTCTACCGGACTAGGCTGGTCGCAGGGAACCTCCTAGACTCTCGCAAGAGCTAGGTAGATGATGTCACGACCCGTTATCATACACTTGGGTCAATTACGTAAACAATAAAGTCGGCCTAATCCGGTTTCGTTGTTTAGCATAACTAGCAAACACAACTCATACACATTACACTCATACAAGAAAGCCAGCTAAGTAAGTCCGTGGACTTAACTGAATCAGATCTCGACTCTCTTAATCACAACTCAATTTGTAACCGTATAACTCGGTTTCCTGTCAAAGGAGGCAAGTGTGTCAGCACACTTTCTAGGTAATTAGAAGTCTAAGACTTCTAAGGCAATAGATCCTATTAGAACAAAATTTAATACAGTACCAATTTATGGTAAAATGACTATTTTACCCTTGGCTCCGGAACTTCCAAAAACTCGGAATATGTACTTAAAATATAATTGGAGGCTAACTAACCATATTCTACTCCCTAGGCTGATTTTAGGTAACAACTAGAAAAACTACCCATTTTCTATTTCTCGAAAAGTCACTAAAGTCCAACTACAGCTTCAAATATAAAATTCGAATAATCTTATAAAAATTCCGAAATAATTCTCTAGATCATCTATGATATCCCATCTATTCATAAGAGAAAGAATTTTTTAAAACTGTTCAACCATCACTTCTACAAAAATTTCCAAAGTTGGTTACCACACTTAACAAACAACACATTGTCTTAACTTTGAAAAATCATAACTCTTAAACTACTCGCTGGATTTATCCCAAATTTTGATACGTTCTACTATAAAATCTTATCTATCATATATCCAAAATTCAGCCACAAAGGAGATCAAAAACCTATTTAAAACTATCTCACAAAACCGAATTTCAGCACAACAGAAAAACTGTTTATGACTAAATCTTTGAAAAATCATAAATCCCAAACCACTTGCTGGATGCTTCTCAAATTTTAATATGTTCTATAACAATATGTCAACTATATCATATCCAAAATTCAAGCCCAACGGAGATCAAAAACTTATTCAAAACCCTCTCACAAAACAGCATCACTTGCTGTTTTCCCAACACTCAGCACATATATACAAACTACATGAGGCGTCAACTTTGGAACACAATAACTCTCAAACCGTAGCTCGGATTGCTCTCAAATTTTAGTATGTTATACTATACAATATCGACTAAAACATATCCGAAAATCAGCCAGAAAGGAAGAGTCTAGCGTACCCAAAAATGGACCCGAAGTTGACTGCTCAACACTTCCGAAAATTCTGGAAAACGCAAGAATCTGTACAGCTCTCCTACGGTTGTTCTGAGTAGGTTTAACAGACGAAACGGGTACACGTTAGGCAAGGAAAAGGTGGACTGAAGTGTAGTGTAGCAAGGGTTACAAGGGTTAGATGGCTTACATGACTGCACTGGTTCTATGGCTTGTCAACAGGGGTTGCAGCTTCAGACTAGGACCGACTGCATCAGACGTTTCTGCGTTGAGAGACTACTGTTGTGGCGGGTTGCTGCTGCGTCTGACTGCTGCTGTGGGCTGCTGCGCTGAAGAGGTTGGAGACGCTGGAGATGGATGGTTCTGAGCGTAAGAGAAGACAAAAAGGGAGACGAGCAGTTGTACGCAGATCCGGCACTGCCCATGCCCTCATCACGTTCCTGGGCCACAGCCCCAGCGGCCTTGCGCCCCTTGCGGCTGTCCTCTGGCGCTGTTGTGCACGAACAGAAGGATAGAAGGCCGCCGCTGTTGTGCACGAACAGAAGGATAGAAGGCCGCCGCTGCTGTGCACGAACAGAAGGATAGAAGACGCCTGCTATGAGCCCTGGTGGTGGACGGTTGCGCGCAGGAGGGGCGTTCGTCGTCGGCGCCGGCCTGGAGAGGAGGAGGAAGGCGACGGTTAGGCGATGCAAGGGAGAATGAGGGCAGCCACCTAGGTTTCACGTGGGAAGCAAGGAGAGTTGCGTCCCTTAGGGTTTGCTGGAGTTACGTGAAAGGGTGAAGGAATGAGGGTTTCTTAATGGGCCCAAATGGCTCATTTCTGACAAGCCCGAATGGTAGGGTTCGTAGACCAAAACTCAGCTTCATAATGGGCCCGGAATACATGATACAGATGGGCCTGGATGGGTCCAATTTACAGAATAAAGAAGGTAGATTGACTTGTATATTTTATATGAGTAAGGTGCTCACATAAAATGATAAAAATGATCAAAGGATAAGAAACCGGTGTCACATAGGATATAGTAAGGTCCTCACATAAAATGATAAGATGGGTTAATTTATAAAACTAAGGATTATGTAAGAAGATTGAAGCCTCACATAAAATTATAGAAGTTGACAAAAGCATTTTATGCGCTTAACTCTTCACATAATATGACAAGGTTTATGATGACTCGGGATTTACCGGAAATTAAATTTCCGGGTATTACAATAGGAACCTTTGGTAGTGATTTTGGGGGAAAAGAACTGGATTTCTGAGGGAATCGATCGAACAGTTTTTTGCCTCGGTCCAGTCGGCCTGTGCCTCGGCCGAGGTGTTCTACAGAGTTGTCAGAGCAACCGAGGTGACCTGACAGGTTGCTGAAAATGAGTTCTGAAAGGCAGTTGGTCCTGAGGGACAGATCTTCTCCTTCTCCTTCTTCCTCCCGCCGCACTAGACCGGTGATCCACGAGCGACACCATGTCGATTATGACCGCATAGCGACCCGTCCAGTCGTTGCACCACGCTTCCTGGACATATCTGCTTTTGATTGCCTCCATGTTGATGATGATTTGAGGCGTATGATATCTGCTATGGGGCTGGAGCAGTTCACAGAGATTAGAGCTCCGGCCTACTTAGAGCCGACCTTGGAGTTTGTCAGCTCAGTCACTTACCTGCCCACTGAGCGCGCCATCAAGTACCGGTTGATGAACCGGAATTATCTAGTTCCCTTAGACCACTGGCGGGACATCTTTGGCTTCACGATTCCTACTGTTGCTGATTTTCCTTCTCGAGCTGTAGCTCGAGAGTTTTGGGTACAGATTGCTCATGTGGTTGAGCACGCTGACAGATGGAGACCTGGAGATTCCAGGGAGCGGATCATATTCCATCTTGCTTTTAGACTAGCTCACAGGATCTTCAGTGAGACTCTTCTGGCGCGTACTGAGACGCCCCAGAAGATCAGGCAAGGTGAGCTTCTGAGTTTATATTGGATGGTGACTGGAGGAGTCCCAGATTTTGGATTGATGCTGGCAGAGGATCTGCATAAGATCAAGGCGAAAGCCAAGGGAGACATCTGCTGTGGAGGGATTGTGACTCATATAGCAAGTTACATGGATTTGGACCTCAGTGCTTGTACCATGGTGGCGGCTTCCAAGCCGCTCGGACTTCAGGAGATGATCACTCGGAGGATACTGGTTCCCCGAGGACTTACTACGCCATATGTGGCGATGCCATGGGAGCCGACTGCGCCTCGGGGGATCAGATGGTCAGCTCAGTTCTCCGTGTTTGATCCACATTACTGGCAGACTGCGTAGATCCCACTGATGGAGGATGCTAGAGAGGCAACAGTTGCAGCAGCTCAGGAGCCAGCTGAGGAGGATGAGGCTGAGGATGATGATGATGATGTTGATGAGGATGGTGGTGGTGTTCCTATGGATACGGGCACGAATACAACTGGGACTAGTGCGCCGGTCATTGATCTAGATGATGATGAGACTGAGGAGGAGCCGACTGCAGCACCAACACGTCTTGCTAGGCGTAGAGTACGCAGGTAGAGGGATCTAGTTGCTCCGTCGGATCGATGATCTGACAAATCAGATGATAGATTCCTACGCTGCCATGTCCCTGGAGATCAGAGAGATGCAGGAGAGACTACACTACCAGCACGTGATGGCTGAGATTCAGTTTCAGCATGTCATGGGCTATCCTTTCGACCCATCTCAGCACCCGTATGTGCCACCACCACCACCACTGGATCGTGATCATTCAGAGCTTGCAGGATTTTCTTTATTTATTTATTATGCAGCTCAGCTTTGTCCGGTGAGTACCATATTTCTCTAGACTTATTTTGACCCATTGGGACAATGTGTCCCAAGTATGGGGTATTTGATGTATTATTTGACTATGGATGTATGACTTGACTCTATCGGATATTTATGTTTTATTTTGCTTTATGTGCTTATCTGAGATTACATGCATGCATACAGGTTATTTGATTGAAAAAAATGTCAAAAACTGGTTAAGAAAATTTTTTTTATGACCTTGACCGATGTGACTCTGACCAAACGAGGTACTTCACCTCAGTTGACTTAGAACATCTCGACCGAGGCGTTTTACTGAAAAGAATTTAGAAACGATTTTGTGCTTCTTATCTGGATATGACCTCAGTGAAGATTTTGTCTGCTGACTGGTTTTGAAATCTTTATATGTTTGAAAGGTTTTATGATATGTTTAAGTTGCTAAATGCTTTGTTTGAAATTTGTGGCATGTTTAATACTTTGTTTTTTATCAAAATTATGTTGAATTTAAAGGTTGACACCACATTATGAGTTCTCTCACTTTCTTTCTGGGAAGACCAAGGCAATTCATTCTCTTCTCTCTTCTTCTTCTTGATCATGCTTAGCCCCTCATATACATATTTGCCTCCCTTTACCTATCCAGGAATTTGGAAGCAAGCAAAAGTGAAAAGCAAGTGAAAGAAAAAGTTGAGATGTGGCTGAAACTTAGAAAGAAACATATAGGTTTGGGAAAGTCAATCATGATGATGAGTAACTCGGCACCATTCACATAGCCGGGTGTTTGTGTCTTGCCAAAGTCGGATTGAGCGATATTCCTAACGGGTCATGGTATGTGCATCAAGGGTTTGAGGCGTCTCGAGAAATTGATGATTGTTGATTTCCTAGGCTTCGGTTATTGTGCACATCTGTCCATGCATCCCAAAAAGTAAAGTAAAAAAGGTAAATAAGCAAAGCTTATTGGTGGAAGATGTGAAATTCAAAGCAAGTGAAGTGAAGATCCTTTCCCGGATTCTAGCACCACATTCCCTATATACATCCCACCCTCACACGTTTCTTGACCTCTTTTAAAAGACCTTGAGACCTCGAGCTTGTTGATTGACTTGGTGGTTTAAACTGGATTATACATGATTAATTTCGATAATTATAATTTATTATGCATTCTATGATTTTATACAAAGATGAACAACTTTCTTATATTTATAAAATGTTTTAAGCATATTTTGATTTTAAATTCTATAAAGCATTCTCTTAGAGTGATCTATGATTTTAGCACACCATTAAAATGTTTTGAAAGACTTTTTCATTGATCTTCATGACTAATAATCCATTCTATCTTGTATTTTATATTCGGAACTTGCTTGGGGACAAGCAAGGGATAAGTATGGGGTATTTTGATAGCATGAATTTTTGTCTATATTTTGGGGCCTGTTTAGACGTTTTATCTTCAATAATCTGCATGTTTGGATGTATATTATGTGATTATATTGTCGTTTCATCTACCTTTACGGGAATCGAGGTCTACACCAAGTTTCGTTGTAATCGTAGGTAAAATGGCACGTTTTGCATCAAAAAGGAGCTAAGGAGTCATTGGAGCTACATTCATGAGCTTAAGGAAGAATCCAGGAATCATGGAATTGAATTAGAGATTCACTTTGGACCAAATTTGAGAGATTTCACATTCAGTTGTGATTCACCTCGGTCAGCTACAGTACCATCTCGACCGAGGTGATCCAGAGGAGATGACTCGACCGAGGCGAACACCTTGGACGCGGCAAGTATATTTTATTCTTGGCTGAGATCTTTTATTTTTGGAAAGAGGATCTTATATTTTTAGGCTGGATTCCTGGAAGGAAGAAGATAATTTAGCCCATATATTTTACCTATTTTTATGGGAAAAGATCTTTCTAAGATATCTTATCTTTGGAGGGTAATTGTCCTATAAAAAGGGTCGGATTTTCCACAAATCCGATCGTGCTTAGACATCCGCTATCACCCGGAAGACGCTTAGAGCAGCCGTTTTATCCCACTATAGTTGGGAGATTTGAAGAACCTTTTTGAAGGTTGAAGGAAGATTTAAGGAAGAAAGCTGATAGCTTTTATAGCTTTTGTGAAGGGTTTTGTAAGATTCTTTTAGATTCCCTTCTTTGTTGATTGTCTTATTGGATTGTGATCCAAGGAACGCTTGTTTGATTGATAATTGATTCAGTTATTGAAGCCTTTATCTTAAGGTTTTTGTGTTCAATTATTCTCTTTCTTCCCTTATATTTGATTATTGCTTTCATGATGATGAGTGGCTAATTTCCTTGTGTGATTCTAGGGTGATTGACTGAAGGTTGTAAGAAAAACAATGATAGAATAATCTTAATCATAGTAGGACCCTGAAAGCTCGAGTCTTTATCCTTAACTCTAGAACATCTCGCTCAGTCGATGAATATCTCGGCCGGGGTGGAATTCTTCTGACCGAGGTGACCTTTTCTGATCCGAAACTGAGAGTTAAGTGTTAGAGTTTGCCAAATCCTATTCTTATTACACCTTTTCTGGTTCAATGCAAGCCTAGGATGAGACTTACCCGGTAATTCCTTTGTTTGTTTATCCAAGATCATAAGTATAGGTAATAAAGGTTTATCCTTTATTGGGGTTTGAGTGTGCTTTCATCCCATCTTTGTGAGTTAGCCTGAGACTTATCCGGTAAAGGTTGATTCTATTCCCTTAGTTGGAGTGTTAGTTTGAGGTTATAGTTCTTTTCCTTAATTCCTTGAGACTTACCCGGTAATAGGAGTTACGGTTTTGGATTAGTGAGTAGTGAGACTTACCCGGAGATCTATTCCACTTTAGTAACACCTTCCCTATGCAAATATCTCAACTTTGTCCGCTTATCTTTAGATTTTGAGTTGAAACCACAACTAGATGCTTTAATCCCTAGAATTGCATATTTCCTTAATTGACTTTTTATCATCTTTGATTGTTTTAATCGCTTTTGTGGTTAGTAGTTGCATTGATAACCTATTCCTGCTTTGTTTCACTAAGTCCCTGTGATCGACCCCTGGAATTTCTTGCTTTTTACTACGATTGACCCGTACACTGCGGGTTTGCATCCTTGTTTTAAGCTTACATCTAGGGTTATAAATTTAAAGCTTGCACACACCGTTTCGAGCGAACACACAGCTAAATACATCTTAAATAGATGTTTGATACGCCCTATCTTGAAAAAGACTCTTTACGAACTCTTCAAAGGATGAAAACCTAACATTTCATATATTAAACCCTTTGGAGTTTGGATGTACACGTTTTTCTCATAATAATGGCAAAGACAAGCTTGGAAAATTTAATGCTCGTAGTGATGAAGCTATCTTTATTGGATATGCTTTAAATAGTAAAGCTTATCGGGTTTATAATAAACATACAAAAATTTTCGAGGAAAGTACTCACGTTATTTTTGATGAAAGAAATGATGGTACTTTGAGTGATAGCTTTATAAATCTCAATTTCAATCGGCATGGAGATCAAAATTCTGATGGAGAAGAAGAAATGCCTAAGGCTCAAGATAGAAATATGTAAGAACAAATTCAAGATACCAAAGAACAATCTCAAGACCTAGAAATGCAACTTCAAGACCTTGAAATGACCAACAACAACACTGCTGCTGATTCATCTCAAGGCCTTGAATAACAACTTTAAGGCCTTGCCATCGGAAACAAAGATGCAACTCCAGCGGTACCTGAATCAAGTCGAGCAATTGAGCCTCAAGAATCATCAAAATATACCCTAAATGTTCCAAACACAAAGAGGAGAAATTTCAAACACTCATCATCTCATCCTCAAGAGAACGTGAATTCCGATCCTAAATCAGGTGTGCAAACACGATCTAGGTTAAACAACTTGTGCACTTTTTCTGCTTTTGTATCTCTTGTAGAGACCAAAAACTACGTTCAAACACTACAAGAACCCGATTGAATTATTGTCATGCAAAATGAGCTGAATGAATTTGAGAGAAACAAAGTTTGGACTCTTACGTCAAGACCCAAACATCAATCCACCATAGGAACAAAATGGGTGTTTCAAAACAAGTTGGATGAACATGGTAAATTTATTCAAAACAAAGCACGACTTGTAGCACAAGGCTATAACCAAGAAGAAGGTATTGATTATGAGGAGAATTTTGCTCCGGTTGTCAGGTTAGAAGCCATACATATGCTACTTTTATTTGCATCATTCATGAACATAAAGCACGACTTGTAGCACAAGGCTATAACCAAGAAGAAGGTATTGATTATGAGGAGACTTTTGCTCCGGTTGTCAGGTTAGAAGCCATACATATGCTACTTGCATTTGCATCATTCATGAACATAAAGCCTTTTCAAATGGATGTCAAGTGTGCTTTTCTAAATGACTACTTTGAAGAAGAAGTCTACCTTGCTCAACCTCTTATCTTTAAAATGATGAATATACGGATCATGTATTTAAATCGGACAAAACTTTTTATGGTCTTAATCAAGCTCCTTGAGCTTGATATGAAAGATTGTCCAAATATCTTTTAGAAAACGGTTTTCAAAGAGGTTTAATTGACAAAACTTTGTTTGTCAAAAACAGAGACAACGATTTATTAGTAGTACGAACCTCTTTGAAAACTGCTTTGGCGAGTGCTCTTAGAAGAAGAAGTCTATATTACTCAACCTTCTGGTTTTGATATTTTTGTCTTTATTGTCAAAAACACCGTCCTCCGACTCCGGCGACTAAGGCTGAGTTGGACAACCAAGTCCAAACCGGAATGCCAAGTTCTTGGTTTTGAAATTTCAAAGCCATCGGAACATGGCTTGATGGGTTTCACACTAGGCAACTATGCATGTGTGAAACTGTGGATCCGGATTTCTTGAAGACTCTGCAACTGCCATTCATCACTCTGCTCCAAGGTTGCTCGATCTGGAAACTGCTAAATCAGGAGATGTGGCATACACAAGGCTCACACGGCTATTTTATGTGAATCTCACAACAAGGAGGGACAGAAGATCCCTAACCCTATAATCGATTGTGAAAGGTAAGCCGGTTACTCTTACCCAAACTCTTATTTTACAAATTTTAGGTCTTCCCACCTTCACTTTTTACCACCAACCTTATCGCACGGAAAGTTTTCGGTTAGAAAATGAGAAATTCCTAATCCCTTCTTCTACATCTCGCTAACTAACACACACCCCTCTCACCCTTGAAGCCAAGATTGTGTTTACTCTACTGGTTAGGTGTGTCATTCCTAGATTGAATTCTAGGGAGTTATTGACTGATCAAACTCTAGAGTTGATCTATCAAGTGATGAACGACCTAGACATGGATCTACCTAACCTTATCCTCAACCATATGCTTCACACGATAAACTCCACCTGAGTCATCCCCCTGTCGTATGCCAATTTCCTCTCCAAAATCTTCTGCTATTTCTCTATTGACACCTCAAATGAGGACCAACAGGTGTCAACTGAGAAGATTGACGAAGACTGCTTTGAATGACTAGGGGTCGAAAAGACCTTTGCTGGGGAATGAAAACTAAAGGAAAGGGATGTGGCTTCATTGTATTTGGCTCCTATATTAACAAAATATAGGATCAAAGATCTAGAATTTGGGATGGATAATCTACGAAGAGATATGATCGATTTTAGATCCGATATGTTAGACAAGTTCGATGCAGCCCAAGAGCTGCTTTCTATCGTGCATGCAAAGGTAAATCAATTGTTCTATTTGAATACTCTTACCTTCATTACGACAGGAAGTATAATGCCCTTGACTAAAGATGTTGTTGAGCATACGAGGGAGAAAGCGGCAAACATGTTGTTTAATATTGCCAAAGAAGTGTGAAGAATTATCCGATTCTTTGACCAACACATGTCGAGCCAACAATTCTGATTATTGAAGAGTATGGAGTTTTGAAGAAGTATCGGAATGAGGAAAAACAATGCCGCCTTGATGAGCAGATGAAGCATAAGGTAGTGGGTGATGCACATCGGAGATGAAAGAAGAAATGTCAAGATGACATTCGTGGGAAGCGGAACTCCCATTGATATCAAGAATAGATTTCAAAAGCCTTGAAATTAATTTCAAGGCCTTGAACATGGATATCAAGACCTTGACACGCGCTTCAAATATTCCCTTGTTTTAACTTTCAAGGCCTTGAACTTGTTTTGTGTGTGTTTTTAAACCGTGTTTGTTTTTAAAACTTCTGGGTCTGTAGTATTTTGAATGGTTTAACTCTAGTTCTCCCTTGTTGAAAGACAAAGGGGGATAAAAATATGGATCCGACATTTCTGCATTCTGCATTTATTTTTGATATTATGCATGTTGCTAACATTTAATGCAGGTATGATATTTGTTTTGTCTTCGATCAAAGGGGAGATTGATAACTCCACCTTGATATTGAAATATCATATTAGGATGATGGAAGACTTAATATAAAATACGATTTAATATACTAACAAATATCGATTAGATTTTGTCGTCTTGGTTTGTTACATGTAATGTAGATTGTGCGGATCTAAGAGAAGTAAAGATCCTAAACGGTTTAAATGACTACAACAAGAAGATCTCGATCAAGCAAGAATTTGTTGAAGATTGAAGTTGTTAAAGATTTCAAATGGCTCTCGGCGAAGATCTCCTTGAAGACATTCTTGAACGCCTACCAAGAAGTTGTTGGAGATCTTCAAAAGATCTTAAACGGCCACAACAACAATCGGAGATCTTGCAGTAAGAAGTTCTTGTTTCAACAACAAAGATTCTGTGGAATGAACATGTTACAACAACTAATAGAGGCTCTCTCCATAGAAGACTATAAAAGAATTTATCGATGAAAGAAGAAGTACGAAGCTTACAAGTGAACATCCAAGTCTTCTTCATCGATCCAAAATTTTATCTTTCTCTTCGAGCGTTCTTAGTTTTAGTTTTTAGAGTGAGATAAACACAAGAGCTACATTGACATATCATTATAGTTTTATACTTAGTGTTACTCTACGAAGTGACTGGGCTATAATTTTTAGATCGGGGTTGACTAGATCGTCGCATTGAGGCTACATTGAGAGAAGAAAGGGAGTTCTTCTAGGTTTTATCTAGGACTCAAAAGAAGCAGATAGTATATAGTTAGATCCTAGGGTCGAGAAACCCTAGGACGGAGACCTAGGCTATTAGGGCCGAACTTCGTAAACATACAGTGTGTCGATCTTTTAATTTCCGCACCTTATATCATTTATTTTGTGACTAATAACTTTATGTAGATTTCTAAGTCAAGACCTTGAGATTCAATTTAAGGCCTTGAGAAACAGTTTTGTCACATATTACAGAGATCGACTTCAAGGCCTTGAGATTCATTTCAAAACCTTGACATCCGATAATACGAAAAGTTTTCAATCTCTATTCAACACCCTTCTAAAGTATTTCTATCCTTATTAATTACCTACTCGGTTCTTCACTTTTTTTTGTCTCTTCTTCTTCTCTGAGAGCTCTCCACATCTGAGATCGAGTGCTTTTGAAGCTTGAATTGGTTTCTAACCATGTTTGTGGGTACGAAGAAGATCTTTGGATCTTCAGACACGTGTGATTTTTTGTTTTTTTCTATTTGTTCTATTGTCTTTTGTTGTTGGATTTCTTTCAAATTCTACTCCTGTACTTCTTATTGTTGGCTTGTTTTTTAGACGATAATGAATTGGATATCTTGAGATCCCGGGGATGTAGGGTTTTCGATCCGAACCTCGTAAACAAACATCGTATTTTTTGTGTTCTTAGTTCAGTTCGCTTTAGAATGATCTGTATGAGCTTTATCCTATCAATTGGACACATTACACGTTTTACAAAGTGGTATCAAAGCCTTTGTCTCTTTGGTTCTTTTGTAAAATCTGAGTATTTTAATTGTGTTTTGTGTTTGAAACTATGAATCTATCTGATCTATCTCCCTATGTTGTATTTCCTTTATTTTTCTTTAGATCTACGTCTTTCGAAACTCTTGTTTATTTGACTCACAAATCTTAAGCTTTTGTTGAATATCGTAGTCAAGAGAACCCTAAATCTACTTTGATACATCAGGATCTTGAGTTGTTTGGCTCTTATAGCCATATATACTCTTAATCTTCGACTCTTAGCCAAATCTTGTTCAAGTTTTCATAAATCTCACCCACAACCAGAATCTCGCCCGAGATTTCTGGACCAAAATTTGTTCTCTGAGATTGTTCGTGGACTTTCAATCTAGATCGGGAACTACGACATCAACCCCACATCACCTTTATTACTCCGGCGCAGACATGGGTTCAAATATATGTTGTTCCTATCCATTATGATCAAGAAACAATCCTTTGGAACATGGCATTGTTGATGTGATCCGATATATGCACATTGAGCCTTTCATGAAAAATTTGCAACGTCTCGGTAAAATTGATATTCTCGTTGTAGTAGTTGGACAAATGATGGTTTCAAAGGTCTTGCGAAGATCTACAACTTTGTAGTTCACACGAAAGTCCCAATTGTTGGGGGTATGGAGCGTAAATTGTATCCGAAATTGTTCTTTTTTCCGATCCAACTCTATTATTGTAATTGTCGTCATAAAAATATAGTGCAAAACTCTAACTTGGTAGTGCTTCTAGACGTAGTCATATATTGTTTTTGATGGATTTCTAATGGCCAGTTGGTTTGAAAACGAAAGCAAACTCATTACTATTTTGATGAGTTTAGTGTGACACTAGCCTTCAAAGCAACAAACCTTAATTACTTTGGGGCCAATATTGGTTCGGATATGTGATATTCCTATCCATTATGATCAAAAAATGGTCTTTTGGAATATGATGTTGTTGAGGTGACCTAATATATGTTCACCGAACCTTCCAAGACAACTTGCAAACATCTCAGTAAATTAGTATTCATGTTGTTGCGGTTGGGAATGGGAAGCCTAACTTTCAAAGGTATTTCGAAGATCTACAACTTTGTACTTCACACAAAAGTCCTAATTTTTGGGGTGTGGAGCTAGCTTGAAGCATTGTTTCCCGGATTACTATTTTTATCAATCCAACTCTATTATTATATCATCACAAAAATATAATGCACAATCCTAGCATGGTATTGTCCCCATAATAGTCATATATTTTGTTGGATGGATTATGAATGGCCCGGTTTGACAACGTGATATAACTCTATTTAGCGTATTTTACATAATCATTTTATTCCATTTTATACATCTTTTTTATTTCATAGCATATCTTATTGGTTTATTTCCTTCATATTAGTATTTTGGAGAATGGTCTAATACACATTGAAGATTTCCCTATGGTCGCTCGACCTCGCTTCTCATCGTTTGCACGTGACCTCTAAATGACCTCCCATCGATGCAAGAAATTTCCTAAAGCAATTATGGACTAGACCCACAAATTTGGCCAAGGAGGTCGCCTGGCAATCCGCTCTTTTCTATTTTAGTTGGACCGGAATACTTGCATGCCCACTTGGACGTTTAATTTTTTATATTTGATATCTTATCTTATTAGAAGATAATATAAGGAGATCTAGGATTTCAAGCTATCCCCTGACCCTATAATTAAGACTTTTCATCCATTATGTTATAATCTCCTCTTCTACAATTAATTCAAGTCTTCTCCGCTTTAAGGTATGTGTTATAATTGACTTTTCCTAGAGGTAGCTCGACACCCCTCTGTCCAGATCATCAACATAACTCTACATTATATTTTAAGGTATGTGTGAATGGGTCCCATATTTTCTAGGGTCTTGTCTACTCGAATGTATTGATCAATGATGTTGGATTGAGTCTATATATCAAATGTTTGTCTATGAGTTATGATAGTAGCACATCCTTCTATAATATATGTTCTTTAAGGTGATGTTGGATAGTTTTGGCTGACGATTACAATGTTTTCATTGATCGTCGAGATAAAGAATATCTCCATGAGAAATATTTTGTTTTTAATTAACTAATTATTGAAATTTATTAGGAAAGTATATAGCAACTGAAGTTGCAAAAGAAGTTGCATGGCTATAATATCTCCATGAGAAATATTTTGTTTTTAATTAACTAATTATTGAAATTTATTAGGAAAGTATATAGCAACTGAAGTTGCAAAAGAAGTTGCATGGCTATAAGGGATATTGAAAGAAATTGAGAATACTCTTTATATTGTTGCCTTACATAAAAATTGCTAGTATGCTTTATATATATATATATATATATATATATATATATATATATATATATATATATATCTTGTATACCACGAAAGGATTAAACATATAGATGTCAAATATCACTACATTAGACAAAAATTTGATGAGAAAGAACAATGTATAAAGAAAATTGTTTGTGAGGTAAATCCTTTTGGTACTAAAATGATCACTATTGATAAGTTTGTATTTTGTAGGAATTTTCTCCATCTGAAGGGAGTCGCTTGATCAATCTTCAAGATTGATATTGATGACAAAATTCCAATCCACTAGAAAATGTTTTCAAAATACTTAGCCCACAAGAATTACGAGGGTGAATTGTAATGTAATACTTGTGCTTGTATTGTGTCATGAACTTAGGCTATGATGAATATCTGGATATTACTGATTCTAAATGCACCAGTGAGTCCCAATTCCAAGGAAAAAAGTAGTTGAGCTTGATGTTGGTATGTTGAGGAAGAGAAGGGCTGTGTTGGGCCTTGTCCAAACAAGCCCACAAGTCCATGCTCCTCAAATTTGATCAATGAAGTTGAACCGGGTCCGAGAAGAGGAAAGAAAAGATCTAACTCGGATATGATATATCTAGTTCACACTCAATGACGAAGATGTTTTGGTTGAACGTGAGATATATAAGGGAAGCTCGGATGAGCTCAAATCCTAATCTCATATGCTGCTTTCACTCTTCGTCTCTTCTTCTCATCTGAGATCTCTCCAAATCTTATAAGTGAGATCGAGTACTTCTAAAGCTTGAAATGGTTCTAAACCATGTTTGTGAGCATGAAGAAGGTCTTTGAATCTTCATACTCATGTAAAGTTGGGTAGGACTACTTGCGTGACCACTTGGACGTTCAATCTTTTATATTTGATATCTTATCTTATTAGAAGATAAGATCAAGGATTTTTAAGCTATCCCTTGACCCTACAATTAAGGGTATTTCATCCATTAGGTTAAGTAATATCCTCTTCTGCAATTAGTTCAAGTCTTCCCCGCTTTCTCTTCTAGAGGTAACTCGACACCCCTTTGTCCCGACCATCAAAATAGTTTTGTATTCTGTTTTAAGGTATGTGTGGATAATTTTCATATTTTTTAGGGTCAGGTTAACTTGACTGCATTGATCGATGATGTTGGATTGAGTCTATATCGATTGTTTGTCTCTGAGTTATGATAGTATCAAATCCTTCTATAACATATGTTCTTTAAGGTGATGTTGACTAGTTTTAGTTGACGATGGACGATTACAGTATTTTCATTGATAGTCGAGATAGAGAATATCTCCATGAGAAATATTTTATTTTTAATTAACTAATTATTGAAATTTATTAGGAAAGTATAAAGATTAACTTTTGTAGCCAAAAAAAGTTGGGATAAGTGGTTTAAAATTCTTGTAATCTCAACCATTAATTATATCTTATAAAAACGAATGTTAGTTTTCTCACACCCCATATATATATATATATATATATATATATATATATATATATATATATATATATATATATATATATATAAGTTATAGTGGAAGTTAAATAGACTAACTTAATTGAGTTAGTAAATTCTATTTATAAGTTTTTTCTAAAACAATAAAATTTGTGTAAATAGAAAAACTAAATTTTGAAAGTATGTTCATTAAATGAATTTATTTAGGTTAAAATAAAGCTTGGTTACTTTGATAATTTATTAATTATTTTGAAAATATATATCTCCTTTTTATATTGTTTAAAAAAAGTGTGTCCTATCCTTAATAACATATCATGTAAAGAAAACTAGTAGCTAACCTATGTGTAAGATATTCTTAAGCGTCCCAAAAGTTCGGTAATTTGCATGAATTTTGTATTGCATTCATCGTACACCAGACACTAACGGTATCCTTCTTTCTTACTTAACACATATTTTTATAGTATTTTGCTCCAAAATTGGACACACCAAAGGAATGACCTACATTTTCGACACCCAAAATAATAACCTTAAGTATTAACCGTGCATATAAATACCCAACCACGTATCTCAATTTTTATATCGATCTGAAATTAAGACACTAATTAAGATGATTAACCTTTTGCTTCTACTATCTCTAAATGCCATTACTCAAATCAAAGGCGTTTCTCACCCACAAGGGGAGTGGCATCTCCTCCTCAACAACACCGGCGTGGTAGCTATGCACATGGCCGTCACCCACCTCAACACCGTCGTCCTCTTAGACCAGACCGGGGCGGGCCCATCGAACTACACCCTCCGACATGGTCCCCATGGGGCGCATTGCACCCGAAACTCCCAAGACTCGTCTTGCTATGCCCACTCGGTCGAGTACGACATCTCTACCAACACCATTCGATCCCTTGCTCACCTTGACTCCGACCCTTGGTGCTCATCCGGCGCGTTCCTCTCATCCGGGGCTCTCGTCCAAACGGGCGGCTACGGCCCTAAGGGGTCCCGTGCCGTCCGTTACTTTCGGCCGTGCACTGGACCTACTCGAACTTGTGACTGGCTTCGCACCCCTTCTGGTCATGGGCGCTTGGGACACCGCCTCGCGAGTGGTCGTTGGTACGCTTCTAACGTGTTGTTGCCCGAGGAGGGTGACCGGGTGATGGTGGTCGGTGGGAGGGGCGCTTTCTCGTACGAGTTTGTTCCGAAGAGGACACCGAGGGAGAAGGATTTTAACTTGCCGCTATTACATAACACTTATGATAGGAGAGAGGGTGGG
Organism: Fagopyrum esculentum; assembly: GCA_033239045.1. Lineage (NCBI taxonomy): Eukaryota > Viridiplantae > Streptophyta > Magnoliopsida > Caryophyllales > Polygonaceae > Fagopyrum > Fagopyrum esculentum. Next base: position 119,404,892 of record BSUD01000005.1, read on the forward strand.
GATAATCTTTATCCGTTTGTCCATTTGTCATCGGATGGGCATTTGTTTATATTTGCCAATAGGGATTCGATTTTGTTCGACTACCGGAGAAATAGAGTTGTTAAGAAGTACCCAAAGATTCCGGGAGAGGGTGGCCGGAACTACCCGGCCTCTGGCTCGTCCGTTATCCTCCCTCTTACTCACAAAGACAAATTCCAAAAGGTAATTAACCATGCATGGAATTGAAGCTACGTACTAATTTAGTTGATTAATGATAAATTCATAACCGTAAGTGAGTTAATGTGTTATGCTATTGGAGGTTGAGGTGATGATATGCGGAGGAGCAGTGACCGGCGCACATGCAGCAGCGGAGGAGAGAAAGAAGTACTTAGAGGGGCTGAGGACGTGCGGAAGAATGACGATCACCGGAAACCATCACAAGTGGGTGATGGAGCGAATGCCGGGGCCGCGGCTCCTGAACGATATGATCATCCTTCCAACCGGAGACATTCTTATCATCAACGGCGCACAAAGAGGGGCTAGCGGCTGGGAGAACGCCGAACACCCTGCTCTAAACCCCTTCCTCTACAAGCACGGGAAGCCTCTGGGGAGACGATTCCGTCTGCTCAACCCCACCAAGATCCCTAGGATGTACCACTCCTCCGCTGTTCTTTTGCCCGATGGACGCGTCTTGGTTGCCGGTAGTAACCCTCACGACCACTTCACCTTCACAAATGTCAGGTAGTATATACAGATTTGAACGAGTTAATTATTGGAATAGCGAGAAACTTTTTTGGTTTTCTTGCAGGAAACTTGCAAGTAGGATTTTCAATATAGTTTTGTGAATAAAAAGAATACAGCTTAGGTTTTTTTTTTCCGGACCTTCGATCCGGAAAGAGCTCGTCTTGCACGATCTTTGACCTCTTATATCAGTTTAGCTGGATTATTGACCCGTAATTAATTTGATGTTGTTAAGGTACCCTACGGAGTTGAGGCTCCAAGCCTTCGTTCCTCACTACATGAACAAAATGTACGCTCACTATAGACCTAAAAATGTGAGCATCCACGGGAGCCAAGGTAGCTCCATGAGCGATCTCGTCCGCTATGGGGAGAACTTCACGGTTCAGTTCATGTTAGATAGAAGGCCAGGGAAAACGATGTCGTTTAGTGCGTATGCCCCACCCTTTACGACGCATTCGGTAGGAATGAACCAAAGAATGTTAAACCTAAGATGCATGCATTTGGTAAGGCGCCAGGGTGGGTGGATGAATGCAGTGTTGGAGGCTCCACCGTCACCCAATGTGGCTCCGGCTGGGTACTACATGCTCACGGTTGTCAACGAGGGAATACCTAGCATTGCCCAATGGATTCACTTTATGCACCATTGATCCAATAACACCAGCCTAGGAGCTGCTCCACAGAATAAATTATCAAAGATCAACATTTTGATGTATGCATTCCTTTAATTTTGCAAGATTAACAGCTTTCTATTGTGTATGACTCCCAAATATTTGTGGATGAATGCATTCCTTTTACCAATCCTCAAATCAAGGTTTCAATCTTCATGAGTCACGACTAGGTAGGACAGTCTCGCATGCATCCGTTGGGTGTCTACGAAACCGTCTGAAAAAAATTATAAAAATCTGCAAACATACGGGGTGAAACACAAGTGACGGATGATGGGTAGGGGTGGGAAAAACTGATTTAATGAAGTCCAAGAATGAAGTCACCAACAGTTAATTAGTGGAATAGCGATAAAAGAGGAAACTTTTTTTATTTTGTTGCATGGAATTTGGAGATAGGGTTTTCAATATACTTTTGTGATGTATTTTAAATTAAAAGGATTATGATGCAGATAGTATATGTAGTACTAGACCTATTATACCGTATATCTTATGTTATCAAAATAGGCTGTACATTGTCGTATGTAACTGATATATTCTACATCGTTTGATGTAAAAAATGCATAAAACATGTTGCACGCCATTGGATCTGATCGAGATAAAAACAAGTTGCACATCAGTTGATGTAACTGACATAGAATAAGTCGCACACCACTTTCGAAGAATTCGATCTTTGACAACAAGAATCAACAAGATGCGATCTACTTCCGAAGAATTCAAATTAAGGGTAGATTGCGGTTGTGGTATGGACGAATATGTTAGAAATGATAGTGGAAATGGTAACATTGGATAGATAGGTCAAACCTCTTGAAGCCATGTACAAAACCTTAGATCACAATTGCAAGTGTCTCTTGAAGCCATGCAATCCTCTTGAAGCCATTTACAATATAACATGATCAGGAACTAAGTTAAAAAACACTAGGAAGAAGCTTGATGATGTTTGTAAGCACCAAATTCTCGATGAATTAACACGTACCCAAAAATAAACCATGCAAACTAGACCAGCAAAATTATCTCTCAATCTCCCTTACCTATCTATGAGTAGAACACGATAGAACCAAAGCTCCCTTACCTATCTATGAGTAGAACACGATAGAACCAAAGCGTGACACACGTCAAACATCAATTCAGTTATATCAAAGTTGTGTTTTCCAGCCTAAAAATTACCCTAATATAGTCTAATTTAGGTCTGGAAATAATTAAAAGAAAGCTAGTTAAGACCGATGGAAACAAGCCAACCCTGTTGTATTAACTGATTACAGTAATTACACAGTCAGTTTAAGTGATGTAATGTTATCTCACTAAGTCCGTCCAACGTATACAGAGTCAATAAAAATACAATAAAACAACAATTCTAACAGTTATGTATTCAGCAAACCTTTCCAACATAACCAGAAAACCTTTCCAAAACATCATCAGCAAACCTTCCAACTCCATGACTCATAGCCCTGGTTCATCGCCGCTGGTTTTGAAAGAGCATTTTTGAGGCCAATCAAGGGTTGAGCAAGCATATACGAGGCCAGAGTATCATAACATGCACACCACAGTATCATAAGATGCATACCGCGTCCTTTTAGCAATTGACTTGCTTGTATGCTCTTGAGTTAACACACAATTCGACTCATTTGGCTCATGAGATGTAACAACTTGTTTAGAGTAACCAACTATTCGGTGTTTGATGGTAAACCAAGGTAGCATAAATCAACTCATTCCAAGCATCAGGGACACCGGGAAGACACCAATGACTGCAATCTTGTCGCCTTCTAGAAACCTTCACCCCAGCTGTCGCATTCTTACCGTAAACTGAAGGGTGACCGTCCTTTCTAAAGTTTGTCAATCGGGTAATGTTTAAGAGTACAACAGGAACGCGCATTTGCTGGATCACTTCTTCTACTATCTTCATTTTCAAAGGGTAGCTGTCCAAGAAAGCCCCACCCGGTATCGGTTCAGTCTCACCATTACAAGTACCACCCGAGTCCCAATCTCCACCTCTAATACACAGCATAGATACATCAGTCAACGCTTCAGTTTCAGCAATAATTTACTGAAAGATAAGTTAGGCAGCTTGGGACATCATAGACATGCAACTTAACAACGAAAAGGATTAATTACTTGTCAAAATCAAGAATGCGCATTTATCTTGATTTTCCCATCATTCAGGGTTTCTCATTCTTTGGTTTTGGAAATAAAGTAAGTCAAGGAAAATTAAAAAGGGTGTACCTATAATGTGCGGATGAATATGAACGGTAAAATACTAATTGCTTCTCTGGATTCACATTTTGATCTATCCATTTTCCCCATGTTTTCATTGCTCTCCTATATGCTTCGACAGCATCAAATTGAGGATAGACCTGATCTCCTTCCTTGAAGTAATTTTTGCTGCACAGGAAACCACACACATTATCCTCTATGGGACTCACAATTTGACGATTATAATTTATAACTGATGATGAGGATTCCTAATAGTGATTGAAACAAGGCTATCCTTTCCAGTTTGCCTAGACAATTTACTCAATAATAAAGGATTACACTAATCACAGTTACACGAAAACACTGCATCCAAAAACAATTGAATCCTCAAACAGAGAAGGCAGCAATACCCACCCCCTTGATGTTTTTCCATGAGTCCACCAATGACCAGTATTGAAGACGAGAATATCTCTCAGCTTCCATTTTCCCGCTGACTTGTCAATCTGATCTATTGATAGCGTCGGGTTTGAGCTTCCCTTTCCATTTATGCGAACTCCTTCTCTGACAAGGAAATGTGATCGTATAAATTCCACTGTACAGTTATAATCCTGCCCAAACGACAAAAGTGAATGGTGTATAAACAATAGACAAGGAAATCAAGAAGCGAAGTTACTGACACCAAAGAACCACGCAATTACCACAAACTTGAAGACATAATAGCCTCTCCCCTTAGTTATTTTGTATCCATGGATCTCGTACATTCTGCTTTTATCAGCAAGTCCCTCTCGTAGGAGGCATAAGATAGATTCAAACTGGTTACGGTTCATTGAGTCTCCTACCAAAGTCAACCTCTTATTTCTTAGCCTTTGCAAGAAGTCTGTTGCATTAAACCTACAAAACACAAAGCTTCCTGAGATGAAGTAGTTAACCAGAAACAGGAAAACGGTGAAGCAAATAATTTACAAAACAGAACTCATGTGTATGAACAGCAGGAATAGTCAGACCTCAGATTTAGACAGGAAGTTGTTTCCTTTGGTTACAGTTTTCATTAAAACAACAATTCTCACTTCAGCATTCTTAAACTCTGTTTTCCGCCCAATTTATCCCTCCCATACATGAGCCGGATGCCCTCAGAAATACTATTTGTCGGGGATTTATGTTATAACATATATTGGAACTTGTCAAAGCATCAGAAATACACAAAATTTTGCTACTGAAAGCACCAAGAAGAACAAATCAAACATCAACAAGAGGATGAAACATAGCAACCAAGTTAAGAATGCCAACACAGAGGCAAAGTGTAGGGACACTGTGTTCTTGTTAACAACTTGAGATAAGAAGTGGCGTAACACAAAATCATAAATGGGCAACAGATTTTGAAAACTATGACCCTTATTAAGGCTTGCTTTGCTCCTATCAACCCTAGTATATATGCAGATAGGTCAAATACACCAGTCAACACATAAATCACAGGTATTGTACTGCAAGTGGCTATGGTTTGTTAGACAGTACTGTCTAACATGGTTGTCATCTTTCCATTCAGGAAATGAAACGGGGCTGTCACAGGATCCCGGAAACTCCAAATTTTATGTGAAGTTATGACAGACACGTCTCAGTTTAAATCAATAAACAGAACTTAGCATAATTTCACACGCACAGGCATTTATTAAACTCAAAGCATTAAACTAAATTACTAATACTAACATCATCCAGCTGCGAAAATTTTAATAAATTCAAAGTGTTTAGCCAATACTAAGAACAAAACACAGCATAAGAATCCGATAAGAAGAAAATCTCAATGTACTGATATGATACCAAGTTACCATCAATCAGAGCACATAAATCATCATAAGAAGAAAAGCAGAGCAATAACTCACCTGGGAAGGTCACACCCATCAGGCTTCCACCTCCACCTCAAATACTCAGAATCTGGTCTCCCATTACTCTGACAAACGAACCCTTCATCCACATAAGGGCATGAACCTGGTTCGTAAAGAGGATACTCGCCACTCTCATCTCTCACCCATTTCCCCATATATAGATTACAATCCTTCCACTGATTCAGTTCCACCGGAGCCTGACCAACAGAAGGAGGGCTCTCGCCGATGCTGTTTAGCTCAGAATCCAGAGAAACCGGAGCACCATCGACGACTTGTTCACTCTCCGATTCCTGGGAAATTGAAGGGATCTCTACGCTGGGGGTTGAATTGGAATCCTTAAACAAGTTGTCGACTTTCAGCTCAGATATTGGAGCAATAGGGGTCTGGCTGTTGAAGAAATCGGCGCTATTTAAATGATCTGAAGTTGGAGGACTATGAGGTTGAAATGTGGAGGGAAAGAAGGCGGTTTTGGTCGGAGAGGAATTGCGGAGGGAGAAATGATCTCTGTAGATAGAGGGAGGGAGGAAGATGGCGAGACTGCGAGTGGTGGTGGGAAGGAGAAGGAAGAGGAGGAAGAGAAGGAGAGAAACGAAGAGGAAGACAGATAGGAGAAGGATTGAGGTTGTCGGTGATCTCGCCTTCAATGGGGATTTCTTCTCCTCCGAGTTTTCCATCACTACTACCAGTTGCTCTAACAGACCGGAATCTTGTAATAAATGTGTCACTCACTCACTCTATTGTGGAAGAAAACGCAAGGGGATGCTTTCAAAATTATCCACAAAAGATGAAATTACACAAAAAAAAATCATACCAAAACCAATATACTACTTTGCGAACAGTTCATGTGGGAAAGGGTGCTACAATACTACATTAAAGTAAGCATGTCCACGGGTCATCCGTGACCCGGCGGGTTTTGACCCGACGGGTTACGGGTATGGGTAAGGGTCGAGGTGATCCTTACCCGTGACCCGGCGGGTCGACCCGCCAAACCTCAATTTTGAAAAAAAAATTAAAAAAATGTAACCCAATGTCTAAAAGGTCAACCCGGCGGGTCATCTTTTTTATTTATTTATTTTTTTAAAAAAATGGGTTTTAAAATAAAAGGGCCGACCCGTCGACCCGCCGGGTCTGACCCGTGACCCGGCGGGTCGCCAACCCGGCAGGTCGGCCATTTATGCTGGTCCGGGTCCGGGTCACCCTTCCCGGACCCTTGACCCGTGGACATGCTTACATTAAAGAGTAATTTTAGTAGTTGATTTGTTCTATTAATAGTATACACTTATCCAAAATATTTATAATTTAAGGGATGCGGTAATATTTTAGTAGTTGATTTGCAATGTTGAGAGGGTACACAACAATTTTGTACTTTAGAATATAGGTTTTTTAAGAAGAGATGAGGTAATATTTTTTTATTTTTATAATCTAATTTTCTTAATTTTTATAATTTAGGGCCCGTTTGTTTCCAATTTCGGAAACGAAAATGGAATGAAAACGAATTTAGTCCATATGTATATCCTTATTCATAAAATTCTATGGAATCATTCCTTGTGTTTACATGCAAAATGCACTTGTCTCTCCATATTTTGTTACCCTATAGGGTATCAAAAGTAATCAAATTCAACTTCAATTACTTCAAAATACAAGGAAGGAATCCAAAAACTTTCATGAATAAGGGTATACATATGGACTAGATTCGTTTCCATTCCGTTCCCGATTCCGGAGTTCAAACCAAACGGGCCCTTAATCTACTTCATTTCCTTTATTCACGTATTAAACAAAATTGAGGAAATTATCTCACCTATCTTCCTCCTTATAATCTTCATTGAAACGCCCCTGGATGGCGAGGACATCCGTACCTCCGGCTTGATACGCCCTTGGCTAGCGACGGAAGACTTGTCCCGTATATTAATTTTCGTCATTTTTTTCAATTTAATATTTTAGATATTTAAATAATTATAGGATATTCTTATGGATATTTTCCTTTAAAAGTAAGATTTGACTTGGAATAATTCATAAAATATTCCAATCAAATCCCTTAAATTATGGCTAGCATCTCTTAATTGTCTTAAAGATTTCCCTATTTGCTATCACCCTCCACTATATAACGGATGGTTGACCTCTAGGGGTGTAAATTGGCTCGAGCCGCTCGGGCTCGGCTCGAGCTCGGCTCGCCAAAAGCTCGAACTCGGCTCGTTCATATTACAAACGAGCCGAGCTCGAGCTCCATTACAGGCTCGTTCCGAGCCCGAGCCGAGCCCGAGCGGCTCGGCAAGGCTCGTCCGTTAAAAAAAAAAAAG
>BSUD01000005.1:119412851-119425331 GCA_033239045.1 Fagopyrum esculentum
AAAAAAAAAAAGAAAAAGAAGAAAGGGAAGTTTTAGCCTAGGGTTTTTTTTTTGTTTCCTTCGTTATCGTGACTTCGCTCCAGGCCCTCCAGCACTGCCGCACCCTGCACAGCCTCTCGCTCTCCACTTCCAATCTGCACAGTCCGTCTCCGGCAGCCGTTCCGGCCACGCCGCACCCATCTTCGCCCTCCGGCCACCGGCTATTCCCCTGTTCCGATTCTGTTCGGCTGTTCCAGTGTTCCTCTCCGACTCCGAGTCTCCTCTCCGGCTCTTCCGCAGGCTCGCCGCTCGCAGTCGCAGCTCCGAGTCTCCGCTCGCAGTCGCAGCTCCGAGTCTCCGCTCGCAGTCGCAGCTCGACACAGGCTCGCACGGTCGCACCTCGCAGGTACTGTTCCCTAATCCCCTCTCGGCTGTTCCGTTCGGCTGTTTCCTCAATTTCGGATTTTTGCAGGTCAACAGGTGTTCGCCCTTCGATTAACCAATTTGATTTTTGTTCCGTTCGGCCTGTTCGCCCTTCGATTTTTGCAGGTGTCTAAGTTTCTCGATGTAAGTTTTGTCTCTGAATTCCATGTCCCTAGTTTCGGATTCTTAATTGATTTCTGCTATTGTAAAACTGATTCTCATAGTGAAATTGCTCCTTGTTTAAGTTGTTAACTGTGGCCGATCCTACTAAATAATTGATTGCTTCTGACTGTAGTTTTTTTCACGGGCTTATGGTCATTGTTTGATACTTTATTTTGCTTTCAACATTGTAATAGTTATCTTGTGCTCTTTACAGGCAAGTTTTCCTCTTTTCGCCTAGTACATTTGTTAATCGTTTGTGTTAATTGATTATTTTCAGATTTTCATACAATGAGCAACACTCCAAATCCGAGTAATACGGATATTCCATGTCCCGTATCAATGAATGAGACGAATGATGAATTTGAGAATGCAGCAGATTCAGCAGTTCCGCCTGTAGAGAGCGGAAACGAAAATAAAAGACAAAAGAGAAAGACTTCGACAGTTTGGAACGACATCACTGAGGTGCATACGGAAGAAGGCACATTTGCAAAATGCAACCATTGTGGAGGTAATTTGTCTTATAGTAAAGGGGGAGCAACATCACACTTAAAAAGGCATGTCGCCTCATGTATCATACGTAAGACAAAAATCTCAGGTCAAGGATCCGGGTCTATACAAACAATGTTGAGTGCTGATGCTTTCGGGACGGGTTCGTTAACAACTTACAAGTATGACAAAGAGCTAATCAAAGACCTAACTGCAAAGATGATAATGGTGCACGAGTATCCCTTCATGATTGTTGAGCACACGTATTTTAGGCTTTTTTGTAGGCAACTGAATCCGAAATATGAATTTATTGGTCGTGCTGCAATCAAAGAGCATGCAATGAAGTTGTACAGGCAAGAAAAAGGAAATATGAAGTTGATGTTGGCTGATGTTGGGAGGATTAGCTTGACATCTGATTTGTGGACTTCTAACCAAACTAAGGGGTATATGTGCATCATTGGACACTTTCTAGACAAGGAGTGGAAGTTGCAGAGCCGAATATTGAACTTTTGTTTATTACCTCCACCGCACACTGGTGTTGCAATTGCTGATAAGATGTATGAATGTTTGTCAGAATGGGGTATAGAGGACAAAATTTCTACCATTACATTCGACAATGCTTCTTCAAATGATGCAGCTATTAGATGTTTGAAAGAGCAATTTGAAGGAAGAGATGCATTGTACTTTGGTGGAAAGATTTTTCACATCAGGTGTTGTGCTCATATACTAAACCTTCTAGTGCAAGATGGATTGTCTTCCATAAAGTCTGTTATTGAGAATGTTCGTGAGAGTGTGAAATACATAACGTTGAGTCCTTCACGCCTTCACAAGTGGAATGAAGTTGTTAAAAACATGTCCCTCCCTACTAACAAGACGTTGATTCTTGATTGTGTGACCCGGTGGAACTCAACATATTATATGTTGGAAAGAGCTCTCATTTATAAAGATGCCTTTGCAAGATTTGCCACTAGAGATGCTACTTATACTACTCTGCCAACCGAAGAAGATTGGGAAAGAGCAACAGATGTGTGCAAGTTCTTGTTCGCTTTTGATGAGGTAACAAAAGTTTTCTCTTGTCGTAATTATACAACTGCTAATTTGTATCTCACTGAAATTTGGAGGATTAAACATCTATTAGATGAGATGGAGAATGATCCAAGAGATTTCATGAATCTTATGGTTAGGAGTATGAAATTAAAATTTGACAAGTATTGGAAGGAGTGCAATCTTTTCATGATAATAGCGGCTATTTTGGATCCTCGGAACAAGATGGATTTGATTAGATTTGTGTTTGAAAACTTGTACGGGGAACTGGAAGTTGAAGACAAGCTTTCCGATGTTGTGCATGAAATACATCTTTTGTTTGATGATTATGTTGCTAAGTTTAGCGGTGGAGTAAGTGATGGTAGTGGTCAAGTTGGAAGGGTTCAAAGGAATGTAAACTCTAGTGAAAAAAGTCAAGGTAGAAATGTCTTTGAAACATGGAGAAAGACAAGGCTTCATGTTATTCCAACACGTACAAGCAAGAAAAGAGTTAGACATTTATCTCGAGGAAAGTGCGTTAATTGATTTTGATGATGAGTTCGATGTTTTGATGTGGTGGAAATCAAATACTTTGAAGTTTCCAACTTTATCAAAGATGGCTCGGGATATTCTTTCGATTCCGGTAACTACTGTACCTTCTGAGTCGGCCTTTAGTGCTGGGCGTAGAGTTATTAGTGACGATCGATGTTCCTTGGGTGATGACACAATTGAAGGATTGCTTTGTGGAGCAAATTGGTTTCGACAAGAAGTTGAACTTGAACTTCAAAGTATTCCTTGATGTAAGTATTTTCCCTATTTTGTTTACTTTTTAAGTTAATTGTATGTTTAACCTTTTTATCTTCGGATTTTTATTGCTTAATTTTTATATATTTGGATATCTTATATTTTCAGGTATGTGGTTTGATTGTCTACTTTCTTGGCTTGTTGCTGAATTGTGTTGAAGAAGACTTTGCTTGGTATGATTTTTTTCATCTTTGGTTATGTTGTTTGTTGAATATTACAATTAGTTAATTCTTCCTTAGTTTATAATTTTGTTGTTGAATTTCTTTTTACAGATTGATTATGACTTATGAGATGGAGCGTTTTGTTGTTGGTTGAAGATTTGAAGTCCTCGTTGAAGAGATCATTTATTTAATTGTGTCTTAAAGACGTTGTGACTTTTGTTGCGTTTATTCCGTTGAAGACTAGAACTTCAAGTTAAGACTTTGTATTTTGAATTTGGTTTGATTGTGTTAAACTTGTGACTTTGAATTTGGTTTGTTTTATTTTTCTCGGGTTTCATTATCAGGTGATTGATTAATTGAATGTTAGTGGACTACAAATTCATGTTCAACATATGCTACTACATACATATTACAGATTTACAGAATTACATTTTATAGTGATTCGTGCTTAAATGAGCTCAGACGAGCCCAAACGAGCCAAACAAGCCTGAACGAGCCTAGACGAGCTCGAGCTCGAGCCCGAGCTTTCCGAGCTCGGGCTCGGCTCGTATAAAAACGAGCTAAACAAGCCGAGCCCGAGCTTCAAAAAAAGCTCGCGAGCCGAGCCTGAGCTTGATCCAAAGCTCGTATATATTTTCAGGCTCGGCTCGGCTCGGCTCGAATAAAAACGAGCCAAGCTTGAATGTGTAGAAGCTCGGCTCGTTCGGCTCGTATTACACCCCTATTGACCTCGTTGTAAAAGCAGGTTCAATATTAATCAAGTACAATTGAGAAGTGTTTCCTCATCCTTGGTTATTGGGCATCACATATTCCTCTCTTATAAAGTTCTTGCTTTGGATCTTTGATCCAAGTCTCAAACTCGAGGATCCTTCAAGGATCACTAGTTCGTTCCACTTCAAGGATTGTTCGATCTCTCTAGATCGAATCAATCATACACTTCTGCAACATCATCTCTCAAGCTTCCGCAAACTCGTTTTCTACATCAAAACCATCCTCACATAACAAAACGGAGTAGTTGAAGTTCAAGCTCGATCTAGATCCGGAGTTTGTCATTGAATGCATCCAAGGACGCATCAAATTGGTACCAGAACTCGGGATTGAGGTTAAGTTTCTTTACTCCAATTTATCTTTTGCCAATGTTCTTCTATGAAAGTGACGAGTCCTTTGATGAGAGTGAGGAGTGGTTGCCTCCTCCGTATCCACCAAGTCCCAAACAAACTATCGATGGGCGCCGACGGTACCTCCATAATCGACGTTGTGCCTATCATGAAGACGAGGAGTGGTTGCCTCCCCCATGCCCACCAAATCACAAACAAGGGTCCCGAAGGCCTCCTCATAAACAACGGCGGACCTATCATGATGATGCATATGTTTCTCCCCGACATATAGTCTACCCAAAAGATGATTATGTTGTGCCCGAAACAACGCATGTTGCCCCGGAACCATGTATGACCGAAGTAATGAAAGAAAGAGCTATTGTAAGGCGTGAGGTGAATAAGTTGAAGGACCAAATGCAGGCTTTGACGGAGTCCTTACAACTCCAAAAGGATATGGAACGGGGCCAACACCATGTTTCCCCGGTGCAAACAAGCTCTATCGAAGTCCACCAAGAATCCCATGCGGTGGTACCACTCAAATGCGAGTTGATTGTCAATCCATTGTATGATGAGTCTTTTGAAGAGAACAAGGAAGAAACTGTCATCAACAAAGTTGAAGCCATCTTCGACATATTTGAAGCCGTCATTGACAAAGACAAAGACGCCAACCCCGACACCGGCACCATAATATTGATGGACAACAAAATTGAGCCGCCCGTTCCGAGGTTTGTTTTTGTTTTGTCAAATTACTTACCACCCGACTTGCTCTCTCATCCTTCTAGAATGCCATCGGCGTTCACCATCAAGGGTCTTAACGGCATGGTGGACAAACTCACTGGCGACACCATCTACATGTACCACAAGGTTGAGCCGCCCAATCCAAAGTTTGTCATTGATATGTTCGTATGTTTACCACCCGGGTGGCCATCCATGGAAGGCTTTGTTCACAAGTTCCTAGAGTACCGGTGCAATCAACCGCCATCAAGTCTATACAACTACTCATTCCCGTGCCTTGAAGGAATATTCAACAAGCTCGGCGACACCGTTCTTTTCAATGACTACAAGTCGAAGCCTTCTGATTCCTATGGCGTGCACCATCTAACCACGGTGAAATGGGGACGTTTCACAGCCAAGAGGAGGAGAATGATATGCCCCTGGATGGCGATGTCATCCGTACCTCCGGCTTGATATGACCTTGGCTAGCGACAGAAGACTTGTCCCGTATATCTATTTCCGCCATCTTTTATCTATTTAATATTTTAGATATTTAAATAATTAAAGGATATTCTTGTGGATATTTTCCTTTAAGAAGAAGATTTGACTTTGAATAATTCATAGAATATTCCGATCAAATCTCTTAAATTATGGCTAGCATCTCTCAATTGTGTCTTAAGGATTTCTCTATTTGGCACCACCCTCCACTATATAATGGAAGGTTTGTCTCATTGTAAAAGCATGTTCAATATTAATCAAGTACAATTGAGAAGCGTTTCCTCATCCTTGATTATTGGGCATCACATCTTCCTCTCTTTTAAAGTTCTTGCTTTGGATCTTTGATCCAAGTCTCCAACTCGAGGATCTTTCAAGGATCACTAGTTCGCTCCACTTCAAGGATTGTTCGATCTCTCTAGATCGAATCAATCATACGCTTCCGCAACTGTAACACCCCGAATTCTCGGAACTCGGAGTATTACTGGTTAGGACCTCACAATGGGTCCCGACCTCAGTTTGACAACAACATTACTAGGACCTTGCAACAAGACACAAATAAAGAAACCGAAATTCATAAAAACCCTGTTTTTTAGAGTAATGAATGCAACACTGTCTAGCAGCCTACAACACTTAAACAAGAGAAAAGAACAATTGTCTTAACCAAAAGAAAGGAAAGACAAAACAATCCCAACCCCGCTCTAAGGAGTACGGAGACCCGGCTGACCACTACTTCCGAATCACTCAGCTGCTGATCTAACCTGCGGTAAGTCTAAAACAACAACAAGAGGAACCGTTAGCTAGTTATCTAAATATTAGTAGAATAATAGCAGCACAAACACACTCAGATAACCATAAACACTCAGCATGCTTTCAAACAAGTCCGTTTTATTATCTTGCTTTAAATTACTCATTCACTCTAATGATACTTATTTTGTGACACGAGGGATTCCCAAACCTCGCCTCCGCCCCCGTGTAACCATCAGGAATGGATCCGATGCACCTCACCTTGTACCTGTATGGTCTGGGTATAGAGAACCTCCCAGTCTCCTGTCAGAGCTGGGCAGTGATGTCACGGCCCGTTATACATACACTTGGGCCTTACGTAAAATAATAACAGTCGTCCTAGCAAGTTATTATTATTAAATCAAGCAATAGCACACACCACTACTATCACTCAACTAACACTCAGAAACTGGCTAAGTAAGTCGCAAGGACTTACCTGAATCAAAACACTCTACACTCCTCAAAAGTCCGTACTCGTGGTAACTCAAGTGCCTGTCAATGAAGGCATGTGTATCAAAATCTCATCTCTATGTCCAACCTCATGCGAAGGAATTACGGAAAGAACGATTCTCATACGGTAAAAGACCGTTTTACCCTTAGTGTAGATAATTCTCCGGGTCACATCTTGACCTCTAATATTTCTTTTGGAACACTTTTCTAATCTAAGATTATTTCCAAAACAGTTTACTAAGCTTCTAAAAATTTATCTCGTCCACTCGTCCTCTGGAATTACATTACTTCATTTTCGGGTATTAACTAATCTTATATATATATCTATATATCTGTATATATATATATATATACATACTTCCGTTCATACTAACCTTCCTTCCAAATATATAACATCCGTAACTCTTAGGTATTTAGATATATATATATATATAGATTCACCTATTATATAAATTATCCAACTCAACTTATAAGTATACTTTTATTTCATATAAAAAATATACGCATTTTTATGTATTCGGCATACCCTCTCTTATAGTTTCTTTTTATAAGTTATACGTTAAAACTCGAACCCACTCCTCAAAGGACAACATTCCTCTTCTTTTCCGATTACCACTTTATCCTTCTACATGTATATATACGTGACTACTCGGTATTTGTATATGTATAATTACATAATTTCATTTCTTATCTCTTACGGTTATCTGTACACTTCCGTATATGAATATATATACACTTATGTTCTTTTATATATATAAGTCTCGAAATCCCAATCTATTCATATATATATATATATATATATATATATATATTTATATCTCACATTAAAAGTATAATTTATCCCTTTTATACTTATCACTCTGTATATATATATACATTTCCACCATATCAAACATCTTCACAAAATTGTACATATATAAGTCTTAATCCAAAGTCTACCCATTTATATAATGGTGCTGTTGCAATCCCCTTTTTAAAACAAAATCAAGACACAAGAGTGGACTGTACGTACGTCTCAACCACCACTGCTTGTTTCGATCCGGCTCAGCAACACGGAATGGTTCGGCTGGTGACTGCAGATCCAAGAAGGCCAGATTGCCCGTAAGTTAACCACACGAACAGAAGGCCAAAAAGAAGAGAGGAAAGAGCGGAAATAGAAATAAGCCGACTCACCGGCTGGAGCGGCGGCGAGCTTGGTCGGTTTGCGCTGAAGACGAAGGGACGGAGAAGGCCGGCTAACCTGCTGCAGTCCAGTTCCGGCGGCGACGGTCCTAGCGGCGACAGAGGGCGGCGGTGGCGTCGGCGGCGTCGGCACAGGGCTGCTCTGGTTCGTTCTTCTCGGCGCAGGAGGCTGCTCGGGTTCGTTCTTCTCGGCGCAGGAGGCTGCTCGGGTTCGTTCTTCTCGGCGCAGGAGGGTGGCGAAGAGGGGTGTAGGCTAGCCTCCGGTGAGCGCACGCTGCAGACTCCGACGGGCTTGGCGGCGCGAGGTCTGCAATCGAGGCGGTGAAGAGGGGCAGTTTAGTCGCAACAGAAACGGAAGAGGGAGGAGATAGACGGAGGGGTGGCTTACCTAGCGGCTATTGTCGCCGGCGGACGAGGGAGGCAGAAGAGGAGGCGGTGGCTGCATCGGCTGCGTCGGAGACGGAAGGTTGCTGCGGTCTCTTTTCCGAAGGCAAAGAAACGTAAACCAGTGGAGGAGCGGAAGCTTCATAGGATTAGGGTTATACGCAGGATTAAAAATTAGGGTTAGGATTAGTTTAGGAAGTGGGCTGGTGGGTTTGGTAAATGGGCCTAATAGTGGGCCACAATCCGGCCTGCTTTCTCATTAGAACGAGAATAGGAACTCGTTACTCGTCCGGTTTCTGGTTAGGTACGGGAAGTTATATAATACGGAATTAAATTCCGTATTATCTTTTCTTTTTTTTTATTTTCTTTTTTTTTATTAAGGTGCGTAATTTATTCTCGGTTACAAGGTCTCGTCATTTATGTAAATTAATGTCACAATAAATGATAGAAATAACATTTGTTTTATTTTACTTTTAATTTATGTACTCATTTATTTAAGATTGACGTTTCGGAAATCGGTTAAATTCCGGTTTTACGGAGTTTAAAAATTTCGGTTATTACAGCAACATCATCTCTCAAGCTTCCACAAACTCGTTTTCTACATCAAAATCATCCGCACATAACAAAACGGAGTAGTTGAAGTTCAAGCTCGATCTAGCTCCGGAGTTTGTCCTTGAACGCATCCAAGGACACATCTTTCATTCTCTTAATTTCCACTAACGGAGCTCAAGTTTGTGGTTGCACAAGTTTGTTTCCTTATTATTTTGATAAAGTTGTATGTCATATGTTGAATTAGGGTTAGAGGCCTAATGCAAAAAGTGTAAAATTTCGAAGTTATCAACCGAAAAATTATTGAATACAAAAGACAAATTATTGTATTTGAGTGAAAAAAAAATGTTGTTTACTCTAAACCGACACTTAAGGTTACTAACACTTAGCGCTTAAATATGAGTTATACTCCAACATAAAAGTTACCCATAATATTAGTAACAACATATATATATATATATATATATATATATATATATATATATATATATATATATATATATATATATATAGGGTGTGGTTCCCATGAGAACAACCTCTAACGTGAGAACATGAGAACAATCGTAGACCGTTGGATGTGAATATTAAGGGTTGAGATTTAGAGTAGATCTCAAAAATAATAATAACTACGAATAATAATAATTAGGAATCCAACAATAACTACGAATAATCCACTCAACCAACAATAACTACGAATAATACATTAAACGATATGGCACATTCGTAACAAAACTGATAATAATTACGAATTTGTTCTCATGTTCTCACGTTAGAGGGTGTTCTCATAAGATCTATACTCTATATATATATATATATATATATATATATATATATGATCATGTAAGAACCATCGTTACGGTAAGAAATGATAACACATCTCAGCCACAAGATTTAAAAAATTTAACGGTTATGATACATTAAAAAATAGGCAATAATTAACTTAGAATCGAATGTTTTCTAACTATGAAAGTAATATATCGATTGCCATATTTATCTATATACGGTGTTTAACATTGTGTATTCAATCTTCATACCTTCCATCGAAAAATTAAAACATTCGTTGGCACGAATTGTTCAACACGAATTGTTGATGTGAAGAACTATCTACACAAGCACAAGTTAATGCAATGGCATGCACACGCAAGTTCGTGCATATGATATAAAAAGTTCATCTATATGTGCATTTGGAGTAAAATTACACGACACAATGCACAAGATCGTGCATATAGTAAACATTATGACCGTGCATATACAAGCTTCTTCGGAACGTGCAAGCACATATACGTGCATGAAACTTTTATTTATACACTCGTGTCGTTTGTTTGATTTGTTAACTCATATCTTTTATTTTTAATAAAAAAATATTTATTCATAAATTGCTAACTTCTTCAAATATCCTTAAAATATTTATTCACCGTGAAATTGTGTAGTTTGTTCATGCACGTATATACATATACACGTTTATACATATATGTGCATTCTCTCTCCTCTCTATATATAATATGAATGTTATTGTGTATATACTTACATGTGCTAATGTTTGTTTTAAAAGTGCTAATATTTATTTTAAAAATTATTTTTATTTTAATTTATACACTCGTTTTACAATATATTTTGATATATGCTCATTCAAATGCACAATGAAATCGAGTTCAAAACGTGCACGTTTAAAATTAAAAAAATAAGATATTTTATTTCCTTATTAGCAATATCATTGAACGTTGGTTGTTTAATTCGACGCTTAAGATATCTTCTTATACCTTACCGTAAAACATGTTCTTACCTGATCCTAACCCTATATATATATATATATATATATATATATATATATATATATATATATATATATATATATATATATATATGTGTGTGTGTGTGTGTGTGAATAATTATAAAAACTAATTATAAGAAAGATTCCCAACAAAAATATATGAAAATATTTTCTGTTTTATATTCTTATTCAATAAACATAAATAGTTATGTCTTTTTTACTTAATTTTGAAAAGTATACAGAAAATATAATATTTAAGTTAGAAAATTATTACTTAAAAAATTAATTATAAAAAATATCCGTACAAAAATGTCTGAAAATATGTTAATAATTTATATCCTTGTCAAAAACATAAATGCATATATCGTTTGACATAATATTAGAAATAATTTAAAAATAAAATATTATATTTAATAATTTTGAAAGATATTATTATAAAGCAGTTATAAGAATGGTCCTAACAAAATTGTATGGAAAGATTTTGAGAATATTACATTATAAAAAAATACAAATATCTTTTGACATAATTTTGGAAACCTAAACATGAAATCTAAGTCGGTGAATCCTCAATCTGCTATATATACATCTGCTTCAATTGGTATCCTGATATCTGCTACTCTGTTGAATATTTTCTCTTCAAAGGATCTTGATTCCCAAAATCTTCTACGGAAGACAACTTGTTTGCCTTTCATGATCGCTTGACATGACATAGATTGTTGAGGCTCAAGATCTTTAGTTCTAGGAGTTGTTGTATACTTCAGGATGCTTAATTAGATGATAGAATCGCCGTTGAATGTGCATGAGTTTTGATGGATTCTTGATGCCGATTGAAGACTTGCGTAAGTTCTGTTGATTTTTTACGATGATTGAAGAACAACATTAATCTTGATTGATTTATTATGATTTGCGTAATTTTTGGTCGATTTTAACGATAATTGAAGAACCATGTCAATCTTGATGATGATTGAAGATTTGTATAATCGATTTTTGATATTTTTATGATGATTGAAGATTTGTGTAATCGGTTGAAGATTTGTGTAGTCCTTTTTTTTTGATGATTGAAGAACTGATCAAGATCTTGGTTTCTTGATGATTTATGTGGTTTTGATCGATTTTTGCATTGGACGCGTCTGGACTTGTTTTCTTGATGCATATACAATAGTCATAGTCGGCAAGATTTTGCTAGGGTTTTGTTAAGGCTTCAAAAGATTTGACGTCAGATGATTCATGGATGATTACCTTCGCCACATCACGAGAGTCATCAATCTACCGGTTGATCTTCTTGCATTTGTGGGATAACAAATGCATATGATGATTGAAGATTTGTGAAATCGATTTTGTATGATGATTGAAGAATTGCTCAAGATCTTGGTTTGTTGATGATTTTTGTGGTTTTGATCGATTTTTGCATTGGAAACGTCTGTACTTGTTTTTTTTTATCAATATACAATATTCATAGTCGACAAGATTTTGCTATGGATTTTTTAAGGCTTTAAAATAATTGACTTTAGAAGATTCAAGGATGATTGATTTCACTTGATTTGGAATGTGCTTGTTGAATCAATGTGCGAGTTGATGTTCTTGCAACTTTTATTTATTTATTTATATGTTTATTATTCGTATACAACAAGTTTTTAACTCTGCTTGTGTGCTACTGTATACAACCGGTCCCAAGCCCGGATAAAGGAGGAGGGAAAACTTGTGTGTTTTCCATCATTAATTTACCCATTACAGTTGATTCTTTTGTTGGTCATGATCAGGATATTGGCTGAATGAATGGTGGAGTTTGCTAGAGAATGCAAAGTTATAGACGTAACTTGAGATGCGGAAACTGCCAAGTGCAAGAAGGTGGTATGTGATCTCTCATACTTGCCAACAAGGTATTGATACGAAGTTAGAGCCTAATGTAACTTTTTTAAATAGATATTCTCTTGGTGTCATCTTGATGTGGTGCATGGTCCCTGAGATACCAGTGATTTATCATACAAGTTAGAATGGTGGGGTGGGGGGGGGG
>BSUD01000005.1:119425493-119483260 GCA_033239045.1 Fagopyrum esculentum
GCTAGGGTTGTTTGCATTATGAGTCACCCAATTCCAAATACCAGTTATTCACACTCGGTGCAGATTGTCTTTGTTTGTGTATGCCAGTTGTAGTTGTTTGCCGTTCTATATATTTGTCTAAGATCAACACAAGTTGATTATCCCGTATATTTCAGGGACCGACCGATCGATGAGATGTTTTTAGATATGTATAACGGATATGAATCAGTCAACGAGTCATCTCAAGACAATTGTTTCGTGTCAACAGTGGGTTTGAAATTTTAGGCCTGTCAAAGTATTAAACTTTTTTTTTTCTTACCTTGCAAAGTTAGGGACCTGTTTTATTATTATTTGCATTTAATATTCTGATTGAGTAATACCCTGAACTCAAAGTAGGGAGTTGATACTTCAATTTCGGCTTCTTTCTTGTACATTTTTGCCATAAATTACTTCATTTTTCTCCCCTATACCATTGCCATCCAAATTCATGATAAACTTTTACAAGAAACATTTTCAACTTTTTTCAAGTGATATGTGGAAAGCTATAAAATATTTGTTGTTGTTGATGGTTTCACAGCAATTAGAGACTTTAAGGGCTCGTTTGTTTCCAACTCCGGAAACGGAAACGGAATGGAAACGAATTTAGTTCATATTTATATCCCTATTCATGAAATTGTATGGAATCATTCCTTATGGTTTAAGCCAAAATGCACTTGATTCCCCAAATTTTGTTACCCTATAGGGTATCAAAAGTAATCAAACTCTACTCTAATTACTTCAAAGCACAATGAATGATTCCAAAAATTTTCATGAACAAGGGTATACGTATAGACTAGAAATGCTTAATGATCAGGATTGGAAGCTTTACACTGATTTCCCTCCCTCTAAACTATTCTTCTCCAAAGAAATGCTTAATGATCAGGATTGCAATGTCTTTAAATATTTTAATTAAGATCAGAGTCATCAGACAAAAGTGAAGGGTTTGAGCATAAATAAACTATCATAAGAAACCACATGTCAATTTGGATCGACTTAAATCTTGCATTCTTTGAACACTTCCACTTTGAGTTGGGAGGATCGGAGGAATAATTACGCCAATTTAGGTTCAATTATGTGATTGGTTTGTTACTTTGTCAAAATTTTAAACAATCTCAGCTATTCCCACTTGTGTGTTTCTCAACTGGAAGAAGGCTTAGACAATTATAAGCAAAGATTATGTGAGGTGTTAATCCAAATTGTGCATGTGTTTGTTGTCTTTGTAAGTATGACTCCGGAGAAATGTCGGCAGCTTCACCCGATCGTTTTTCCATGGGTTCCGCTGGAGTTGAAGGTCATAAGTGTATGCTATCATGGACTTCAGAACTCAGATTCAAATATCACTTACAAGTTTGTCTCTCAATTACCTTCCAAATTTGGTTTTGACAAATTTCTCTATTTTGTAGCCAACATCAGAATTATTGACAATTCAAGGGAGTTTGAGTTTTGAACCCACTAGTTTTGATGGATTTTTTGACACAGTTAATGTTTAAACAACGGTGGTAGATACATCTTTAGTAGATAATGGATTAAGTACCTACACTTCCTAACCATGCTTGGCATGATTCATGGATTTAAAACTATATTGCTACATAAGTACATAGTTCTTAGTGCAACTTTGACGAGAGTGAATTTAGTGGTAAGCCAAATCTATGTAGTTTAATTGAGTCCTGAACTCCTAATGCTAATCCATCTCTTATTAAACTGTGTTCAGAGAAATAATGAATTTCTATATATAATATTAAGAGGTTCTTTGATGCTGCTACAATAGTTGTTGTTTTATGGTTCAACATATTTTGGATTATTGGACATGTTATATAGGCTTAACCATTTATTTTGTTGTAACAATTTGCTCTCATGCATATGCTAATTTTCTCTAACAAGTCTGTAAGATACTTCAAATTTATTGGAAACCGATTCAGACTATGACGTAATCGACCGAAATTTGAGTATGAGCACAATTTGCTATTTTGCTGTATTGCCATGAGATTACAGTACACTGGATGATAAAATGTAAGTTACACATAATTATATGAGTACACTGGATGGTACAATTGCATTTCTCACAAGTACAATTACAACTATCGCCAAGGACAATACACATACATCATACACAATCGGTATAAACGGCGTGCGTGCACAACACGCGTGACGCACCTAGTATTGAAAAAAGTGAAGATCCCAAGACCCGACCCATATCAACTCATTCAAACCGAAATATGTCCAAACTCAAAGCAAACCCTAACCTACACAAACTCGTACATTACCCAAAACCAACCCTGAATTGGAAGCAACCCATACCCAAAACAAACCCAAACCAAAACAAAACTATAATGCCAAAATATTATTATACTCAATTTAATGCATATATGAATAAATAAATAATTACAAAATGCATAACTCCAATATATATATATATATATATATATATATATATATATATATATATATATATATATATATATATATATATATATATATA
The DNA here is from genome assembly GCA_033239045.1 of Fagopyrum esculentum. Taxonomy (NCBI): domain Eukaryota; kingdom Viridiplantae; phylum Streptophyta; class Magnoliopsida; order Caryophyllales; family Polygonaceae; genus Fagopyrum; species Fagopyrum esculentum. The sequence continues at coordinate 119,427,991 of BSUD01000005.1, forward strand.
TATATTATTAGTTTATACTTGTAATAACCAAAAATTTTAAAACTCTGTTTATTACCGGATTAAACCGGATTCCGATCTACCAACCATAATTCCTTTAAATAAAATTAAACAATATTAAATTCAATCACTTTATGTGACCTTGATTCACATAAAATGACAAATTAGGTAACCCGTAAATAATTCCGTTTTTTTTAAACCGAAGAATAGTTCCGGACGAATTTAATTTATCCGTTCAACTCACCTTTGAATTAGATGAGCAGGCCATTAATGGGCCCGGTGACCCTCTGCCGGCCCAGTACAGAGGAAGAGTGGGCTGCTGCTCCATTTTGACTCTCCAGCCCTACAACTCTTTCTTAACCCACTCCCTTAACCCTAATCTTTCCCGTTAATCACGCTTAACCTAATCTACCTACAACTCCTACGCACCGTCACCTTCATCTCCCTCCTGCACCATCGATTGAAACGAAGGGCGCCAGCTTCGACCTCCAGCATCCCAAGCAACTGCCACCGAGCCAGACGGCCGTCCCTACGCCGGACTGTGCACATTCTCGTCGGTCAGGTGAGTACCAGTTCACCTCTTCTTCTCCCTGAGCCAGTGAACCTGTTGACAACTCTCCTGTTGCACAACGAATCAAAACGGCCATGCAAGACCACCACCGAAGCAAACCTCCGTCGCCTCCTCGTGCGGCTACTCCCCCGTCCTCGCGTGCGACCGGTTTTGTCGATCCCAGGTAAACCGCCCTCTCTTCCAACCTTCTCCTTCCTCTCTTTTGCCTTCTGACCGTGTGCTTAAAACACGAGACATCTGGCCTTCTTGGACCTGCAATGAGCAGCTGAACAATCCTCCGTCTGCATAGCGGGTATTGCTCATCCGAGTACGGTGTGGCGTCGGATTCGTCACTACTGCAGACAGACTAGACGCTCAACCTCAGCCTCGCTTAGCCTACCTCTTGTCTCGTCGGGAAGGTTGTCACTGAGCCGGATCGAAGCAAGTTGTGGTGAGTTCCTGTACTGTCCGCTCCTGTGCCTTCTTTCTGTTTTAAATTGGAGTTGCAACAATATAAGTATACATAGTAAGAGATGAGTAGAGCTGAGTAGTTTTAGAGTGGTTTCACATTTCATAATTAAACAAGTGATTAGGTTGAAATTAAGTACCTCTCTACTCCTTATCACTGTTGTATGTATATATATATATATAGATTTTATAGGTGTAAGAGTGATAAGTATATATATATATATATATATATATATATATATATATATATATATATATATATATATATATATATATATTGATGTAGAGAGAGTGAGGATAGATAAGTATATCATGTAGGCGTGCAGTGTTTATACGTATGTGTACATAGAGTAAGAGTGAGAGATAGAAATAAATATACATGTATCGGTGTCAGGTACATAAGTACGTATAGATAGGTATGAGATGGGAGACCTAAGTGTTTATGTATAAATAAGTAGAATGTATATACATAAGTATATACATAGATGAGTAAGAGTAACGTTGTGTATATGTATACATGCATGTATAAGAGTAGAGTAATCGAGGAGGGAGTGATGTTGTTCTCTTTGGCGAGTGTTTAGAATTTAATCCTATAACTTCTAGTAAACTGTCCTTGAACAACCAGATTATAGAAAGAAGTTCTAAAAGAAAATATTGGAAGTTAAAAAACTTTGAGAGTTCCGGGATTAAGGGTAAAATAGTCGTTTACCTTAAGTTATCGTTTCGAAATTTCTCTTCTTGAGATTTGTACCTCTTTGAAGTTGATAACTTCTAAGAGTATGGGATATGATTTTGATACACATGCCTTGTTTAACAGGCGTTTGAGTTACCACGGGTTCGGACCGAGTTGAGAATTGGGAAAGTGATTTTTGATTGAGGTAAGTCCTTACGACTTACTTAGCCAGTTTCTAGATATTAGTTGGGTGATAATGGTTGTGCGTGTGCAATGTGTGTGATAATAATAATAGCAACATGTTAGGACGACCGTGTTTATTATGGTTTAAGGCTCAAGTGTATTATAACGGGCCGTGACATCACTGCCCAGCTCTGACAGGAGACTGAGAGGTTCTCTATACTCAGACCATACAGGTACAAGGTGAGATGCATTGGATCCATTCCTGATGGGTACACGGGGGCGGAGGCGAGGTTTGAGAATCCCTCTTGTCACAAATTAAGTATCATTAGTATGAATGAATGACCTAAAGAAAGATAATAAATGAATTGCGTGAAAACATGATGGGCGTTTACTTTTGATGTGTGTGTGTGCTGTTATTATTCTTCTAATGTTTAGATAACTAGCTAATGGTTGTTTTGTTGTGTTTTTAGATTTACTGCAACTTAGAGCAGCAACCGAGTGATCCGGAAGTAGTGGTCAGCCGGGTCTCCGTACTCCTTAGAGTGGGGGTTTGAGTTGTTGCTTGTCGTTATTTTCTTTTGTTAAGACAGTTAGTCTTTTTCCTTTGTTTAAGTTATATAGGTTGTTAGACCTTGTTGCATTCATCCTCTTAAAAATTACATCTTTATGAATTTCAGTTTTTCTTATTTGTGTCTTGTTGCGAGATCCTAGTAATATTTTTGTCCAAATGAGGTCGGGACCCATTGTGAGGTCCTAATCAGCAATGCCCCGAGTTCTGAAAATTCGGGGTGTTACAACATGGTATCAGAGCTCTAGGTTGACAACAATGACACTTGAAATCTTCTGAAAGACCGAATAAGTGTTTGAGCAGAACCCGAAAGGGATGTGAGTTTTAAAAAGGAAATTTTGGTTTTTAAAAGCATGCATAGTCTGGTTGGGAATAGAAAAATACGGCTAACCACCACTACTACCGCGGATCTCAGTATGCTTAGTATGGACTTTAGGTTTTACTTTAGTTGGACTTATTAGCTAGTTTATAACTATAGTTGTTATCTCTCGTGTAGATGGCACGTACTAGAGCTACGCTAGCTATTGGTCGAGTTAGAGGTCGTCCACCTCTCCCTCCAGCTGGATAGGGTAGGGGTGATAGGACTCCTATAGTTAGAGGACGCGGCCGTGGAGGTAGACCTCCATTAGCACGAGGTCGAGGTCGAGCTCCTCGAGAGGATCCACCAGCAGTGATCATGCCAGATGCTATAGTGGAGGAGTTGGCTGAGAGTGTAGGTCCCGAGGTCAGGAATGAGACCGTTGCTAGGTCTGGAGCGCAGAGAGCACGTTCGATTGAGTCAACACGTGTTTCTATTGGAGCATCTGAGTACAGAGAGTACTGAGCATACGTCGAGCGTATGGAGGAGGCTACTAGAACAGAGAGACTTACCCAGGTACCACCAGTACCGGCTAGGTCCGTTCAGGTGACACAAGGAGTGCCTCAGGTGTCGGTTGTACCTGAGAGGAGAGTTGAGGCTGATAGAGCTCCTACTGGGTCTAGAGCACCGAGACCGGATGAGTGGTTGAAGGCTTTCAACTCTCAGAAAGTTCCTTCATTCAGTGGAGAGATAGGGTTAGAGGTGGAACACTGGATTGGACATGTAGAGACTGCACTAGAGGCGATACGTTGCCCAGAGGATCGACAAGTGGATTTGGTGCAGACATATTTCACGGAGGATGCTCATTCCTGGCGGCGGACCATTCGTAGTCGATTCACCGGTTGGGAGCAGATGAGGAGCATTATTAGAGAGAGATACTGCCCTGTCTCGTTGAGGAGAGAGAGGTTTCAGGACTTCATTGAGGTAGGATTTGAGGATATTCCGATTGTTGCTGCTATCAAGAAGTTCCAGAAGGAACTGACTCTACTTGGACCAGCTGCACCTCCTGAGGAGTAGCATGTGTACCTCTTTTCACGGAGATTGAGAGAGAGCACTCGTTCCTATCTGACAGGATTTCGCTGCGAGACTCTGTCAGACTATCAAGATAGGGCGTCGGCATATGAGAGAGATAGGCCAGTCCAAAGGAGAGCTACTCAGTCAAACACGCCGGATAAGCGGCAGAGGACAGGATATGCTAGTGGCAGTACAAGAGTAGATGTTTTTGGATAAGGACAGACTCAGGGGCAACATAGTCATACCGCTACATTTCAGGCTTCAGTTGGGAGTTCACAGTGCCACAACTGTAGTGGCTATGGACACATCCGATCGAACTGCACGAAGCCGTTAGTGACCTGCTTCCAGTGCGGCAAGGTTGGACATAGAGCTGTATTTTTCCGCCAGGGCAAGGCTCCATCTCAGCAGGGTTCTTCCCCGCAGGTCTATCAAGGAGTGTACAGAAGCAACCACAATACCGAGCTCCGAGTCAGCAGCAGCAGTACCGAGCCCCAGGTCAGCAGCAGTCTTACAGGGCTCCAGGACACACATCTTCACAGACCTCTATGCAGGGATCAGGTCGGGGCAGAGGACGTGGCAGTGTAGCTGATACCAGACGAGCTCAGGCACGGGTGTTTGAGCTGAGGAGTGCTGATCAGCCAGAGGCACCGACTGCCACAGGTACGATCCAGATCCATGACTTACCCGTACGAGTTTTATTGGATATGGGTGCTACACACTCCTTCATATCTGATGTATGCGTAGATAGGTTGTCCTTAGCTACTTTAGAGGGGATACCTTTTATAATAGGCTTACCTGATGGGAGCAAGGTAAGAGGGACTAAAGAGATCTATGGATGTCCCATTCGCATGAGAGATCGAGATTGGCTAGTAGACTTTCTAGTTATGCCCTTAGCTCATGAGGATGTGATTTTGGGGATTGATTGGATGAAAAGACATGGAGCAGTCCTAGACATTGGTAGGAGGACAGTGATTGTTGCCATTGAGGAGGGTCATAGAGTAATATTTCGAGGTTGGGACCTCGGAAAGTCCGGCACGGTTATCAGTGCAGTGAGAGCAGCGAGACTGATAGCATAGGGTTGCGAGGCCTTCTAGTGTTATGCCATGAAGGAACGCAAGAGCCTGACAGTAGAGGAGATACCAGTTGCATGCGAGTTTGCAGAGGTATTAAGTGATGACCTGCCAGGACTACCCCCACAGAGGAGCGTTGATTTCAGCATTGAGCTAGAGTCGGGCACGAGGCCGATCTCGAAGGCTCCATACCGTATGACACCGATAGAGCTGTTTGAGTTGAAGAAGCAGTTAGAGAAGTTAGCAGAGAAGGGCTTCATACGCCCTAGTGTGTCACCTTGGGGCGCGCCAGTATTATTTTTGAGGAAGAAGGACGGATCGATGAGGTTGTGCATAGACTACAGAGAGTTGAATAAAGTCACCATTAAGAACAAGTATCCATTGCCGCGCATAGATGATCTGTTGGACCAGTTGCATGGAGCGTCCGTGTTCTCGAGGATAGACTTGAGGTCAGGTTATCACCAGCTGAGGGTGAGGGATCAGGACATACCTAAGACTGCATTCCGGACTAGGTACGGTCATTATGAGTTCGTAGTGATGCCATTTGGGCTCACTAATGCACCAACAGTATTCATGGAGTTAATGAATGAGATATTCATCGACTTTTTAGACCAATTTGTAGTGGTCTTCATAGACGACATCCTAGTTTACTCTAGAAGTCGAGAGGCGCATGCCGGACACTTGAGGACAGTATTGCAGATTCTGCAGGATAGCCAGCTGTATGCTAAGCTATCCAAGTGTGAGTTTTGGATGTCAGAGGTGGCTTTCCTAGGCCACGTAGTGACTGTTGAGGGTATTAAAGTCGATCCGGCGAAGATCGAGTCAGTGTCTTCTTGGCAACCTCCTAAGAATGTTAAGGAGGTTCGCAGCTTTCTAGGTTTGGTAGGATATTACCGCCGGTTTGTGGAAGGGTTCTCCCTGATAGCTCGACCACTTACTTGTCTTCTGAGGAAGACTACTCGGTTTGTCTGATTTGAGCCATGTCAGCAGAGTTTTGAGGAGTTGAAGAGGAGATTGACATCTGCTCCGATTTTGGCACAACCTGAGGGTACATATGACTTTGTGGTATACAGTGACGCATCCAAGCTAGGCTTGAGGTGTGTTTTGATGTAGAGGGGTAAGGTCATAACATATGCGTCTCGATAGTTGAAGACGTATGAGGAGAACTACCCCACACATGATCTAGAGTTGACTGCAGTAGTCCATGCTCTTAAGATCTGACGTCACTATCTCTATGGGGCGACATGTCAGATCTTCACAGACCATAAGAGTCTGAAGACGCCTAGGGAGAGGGTGATAGCCCGATTGACAGTCTAACCACAGTTGCATATAGACTTGGCTTGATTAGAGATAGAGATTCAGTTTCCCGATGCAGATAGTCAGTTGACTACTTTGGAATTGCTTCCTGATCTGTTGGATGAGATCCGACAGAAGCAGGAGACTTGCCCGACTTTGACTAGGATCCGAGACAAGGTGTCTCGAGATGAGGCGCCATAGTTCACTATTGGAGCTGATGGAGTGATGAGTCGTCAGGACCGCGTATGTGTGCCATCAGACAGTGAGTTGAGACAGAAGATACTAGGTGAGGCTCATGCTACCCCATACTCAGTACATCTTGGAGCGAGTAAGATGTACAAGGATGTGAGACGGTCCTTCTGATGGGGTGGTTTGAAGCCCGATGTGGCTCGGTATGTAGCTCAGTGTGCGACCTGTCAGTAGGTCAAGATTGAGCATCGTAGGTCCGGAGGAGAGCTCCACCCACTTCTGGTACCACAGTGGAAGTGGGAGTATATATCAATGGATTTTGTCACAGGGTTGAGGCTCAGCAGAGGTTTTGATGCTATATGGATAGTGGTAGACCGTCTGACGAAAACCGCACGTTTCATTCCGATTAAGGAAACGTGGCCGGTAAGTCGTCTAGCTGAGGAGTTCACCAGGCACATTGTGAGATTTCATGGAGTACTGAGGACTATCGTCTCTGATAGAGATGGGCGTTTCACCTCGAGATTTTGGCAGTAGGTACATACTACTTTGGGAGCGAGTCTCCACTTTACCACCGCCTACCACCCACAGACCGACGGTCGGTCTAAGAGGACCATCCAAACATTAGAGGACATGCTGCGGGCTTGTGTACTAAATTGGGGACAGGTATGGCCAGATCATCTTCCACTGGTAGAGTTTTCGTACAATAACAGCTGGCACGCATCTATTGGGATGGCCCCTTATGAGGCTTTGTACGGGCGGAGATGTCGCACGCTATTATGCTAGGATGAGCCTAGCCGAGCGGATGGAGTAACTCCAGATCAGATACATGATGATTGGATTGCCCTGGTTCGAGAGCGGATGTTAGCAGCCCATAGTCGTCATAAATCCTACGCCGACAAAAGGCGTCGACCTTTGGAGTTTAGAGTGGGTGCTCAGGTGTGGTTAAGAGTATCACCGACGAGAGGAGTCCGGCGTTTCGACATTAAGGGGAAGTTGAGTCCCCGATATGTCGGACCTTTTGAGATCTTAGAGAGAGTTGAAGAGGTTGCCTACAGATTAACACTACCGCCGAGACTAGAGGGTGTCCATCCGGTCTTCCATGTATCTCAGTTGAGAGAGTACATCCCGGACCCGAGACACGTTATCAGTCACGAGGATCTGATAGTTGAGCCCGACCACACATTCATAGAGTACCCGGTAGCTGTCTTGGACCGTAGTACTAGACGTCTGCGATCCAAGGAGATACCGATGTTGAGGATCCAGTGGTCTAGACGAGGAGCTGATGAGGCTACTTGGGAGACAGAGGAGAGTATTAGACGTAATTATCCCGAGTTCTCTGCGGGGTTAGATGTTACTTTTGTATTGACGAGTTAGTACTCGGATGTGTGTTGTTTGACCGTTCATATTTTATATTGGATTGAGTGATTATGTTTTATGTGATGTGTGTGTGAGTATGATGTTTGAGTAGTTGCATGATAGAAAACAAAAATTTTATGGAACTAAGAATTTCAAAGAAAGTCGAATTATTAGTTACATTAATCTAAGTTTCGGGACGAAACTTCTTTTAAGAGGGCACTGATGTAATAACCGAAAATTTTAAAACTCTGTTTATTACCGGATCAAACCGGATTCCGATCCACCAACCATAATTCCTTTAAATAAAAATTAAACAATATTAAATTCAATCACTTTATGTGACCTTTAAATAAAAATTAGGTAACCCGTAAATAATTCCGTTTTTTTTAAAACCGAAGAATAGTTCCGGACGAATTTAGTTTATCCGTTCAGCTCACCTTTGAATTAGATGAGCAGGCCATTAATGGGCCCAATGACCCTCTGCCGGCCCAGTACAAAGGAAGAGCGGGCTGCTACTCCATTTTGACTCTCCAGCCCAACAACTCTTTCTTAACCCACTCCTTTAACCCTAATCCTTCCCCTTAATCACGCTTAACCTAATCTACCTACAACTCCTATGCACCGTCACCTTCAACTCCTTCCTGCACCATCGACTGAAACGAAGGGCGCCAGCTTCGACCACCAACATCCCAAGCAACTGCCACCGAGCCAGACGGCCGTCCCTACGCCGGACTGTGCACGTTCTCGTCGGTCAGGTGAGTACCAGTTCACCTCTTCTTCTCCCTGAGCCAGTGAACCTGTTGACAACTCTCCTGCTGCAAAGCGAATCAAAACGGCCACGCAAGACCACCACCGAAGCAAACCTCCGTCGCCTCCTCGTGCGGCTACTCCCCCGTCCTCGCGTGCGACCGGTTCTGTCGATCCCAGGTAAACCGCCCTCTCTTCCAGCCTTCTACTTCCTCTCTTTTGCCTTCTGATCGTGTGTTTAAAACACGAGACATTTGGCCTTCTTGGACCTGCAGTGAGCAGCTGAACCCTCCTCCGTCTGCATAGCGGGTATTGCTCATCCGAGTACGGTGTGGCGTCGGATTCGTCACTGCTGTAGACAGACTAGACGCTCAACCTCAACCTCGTTTAGCCTACCTCTTGTCTCGTCGGAAAGGTTGTCACTGAGTCGGATCGAAGCAAGTTGTGGTGAGTTCCTGTACTGCCCGCTCCTGTGCCTTCTTTCTGTTTTAAATTGGAGTTGCAGCAATATAAGTATACATAGTAAGAGATGAGTAGAGCTGAGTAGTTTTAGAGTGGTTTCACATTTCATAATTAAACAAGTGGTTAGGTTGAAATTAAGTACCTCTCTACTCCTTATCACTGTTGTATGTATATATATATATAGATTTTATAGGTGTAAGAGTGATAAGTATATATATATTGATGTAGAGAGAGTGAGGATAGATAAGTATATCATGTAGGCGTGCAGTGTTTATACGTATGTGTACATAGAGTAAGAGTGAGAGATAGAAATAAATATACATGTATCGGTGTCGGGTACATAAGTACGTATAGATAGGTATGAGATGGGAGACCTAAGTGTTTACGTATGAATAAGTAGAATGTATATACATAAGTATATACATAGATGAGTAAGAGTAACGTTGTGTATATGTATACATGCATGTATAAGAGTAGAGTAATCGAGGAGGGAGTGATGTTGTTCTCTTTGGCGAGTGTTTAGAATTTAATCCTATAACTTCTAGTAAACTGTCCTTGAACAACCAGATTATAGAAACAAGTTCTAAAAGAAAATATTGGAAGTTAAAAAACTTTGAGAGTTCCGGGATCAAGGGTAAAATAGTCGTTTACCTTAAGAGAGTTATCGTTTCGAAATTTCTCTTCTTGAGATTTGTACCTCTTTGAAGTTGATAACTTCTAAGAGCATGGGATATGATTTTGATACACATACCTTGTTTAACAGGCGTTTGAGTTACCACGGGTTCGGATCGAGTTGAGAATTGGGAAAGTGATTTTTTATTGAGGTAAGTCCTTGCGACTTACTTAGCCAGTTTCTGGATATTAGTTGGGTGATAATGGTTGTGTGTGTGCAATGTGTGTGATAATAATAATAGCAACTTGTTAGGACGACCGTGGTTATTATGGTTTAAGGCTCAAGTGTACTATAACGGGCCGTGACATCACTGCCCAGCTCTGACAGGAGACTGTGAGGTTTTCTATACCCAGACCATACAGGTACAAGGTGAGATGCATCGGATCCATTCCTAATGGGTACACCGGGGTGGAGGCGAGGTTTGGGAATCCCTCGTGTCACAAATTAAGTATCATTAGTATGAATGAATGACCTAAATAAAGATAAATGAATTGCGTGAAAGCATGATGGGTGTTTACTTTTAATGTGTGTGTGCTGTTATTATTCTTCTAATGTTTAAATAACTAGCTAATGGTTTTTTTGTTGTGTTTTTAGATTTACCGCATGTTAGAGCAGCAACTGAGTGATCTGGAAGTAGTGGTCAGCCGGATGTCCGTACTCCTTAGAGTGGGGGTTTGGGTTGTTGCTTGTCGTTCTTTCCTTTTGTTAAGACAATTAGTCTTTTTTCTTTGTTTAAGTTATATAGGCTGTTAGACCTTGTTGCATTCATCCTCTTAAAAATTACATCTTTATGAATTTCGAATTTTCTTATTTGTGTCTTGTTGCAAGATCCTAGTAATATTGTTGTCCAACTGAGGTCGGGACCCATTATAAGGTCTTAACTAGTAATGCCCCGAGTTCTGAGAATTCGGGGTGTTACAATACTAAATTTAAAAATTTTTTACCATTACCAATAAATTATTAATCCCATAGTCTCTACTTATAAACATTCTTATAATTCAATATATTATAAAGTTATCATATAAAACAAGATATGTGTGAAAACATATCATATTATGCGGTAAAAATCTCAATTGATAATTTTAAATTTACATTTTAACCAAAAAGTATTGAAAAGTCAAAATATCAATGATATAATTACATTTTAACCAAAACATTATTGAATAAAATCAAAATATCAATGATATATGAACAATATAATACATAATACTAGTGTAGTTACCGTGTTAAGGCACAAGTATAATTTTAAAATTCATATAAAATAATTGATGTAACATAATAGTTTAATTAATAAATCCAAAAAATAATTATAAATTTATTATGAAATTTATTATAATTTTAAATGAACAAAAATTGACTAATTTATACAATATGACGTATCTTAGTTAAAGATAATGTTAATAGACTATTTACGAAGATGATAAAGGTGAATAAAAAATAATAAATAAATTACAAATAAATTTCAAAAAAAATAATTATAAATATTAAAATAGAAAACATTTAAAAAGTTCAATTACAAAATTATCTTAAGTATTTTTAAATAATATTCTTAAAAATAAAGAAAATATAATAGTTATATTATAATAATTTATACATTTGTTAAGTTAATAAATATTTCCTAATTAATATAAAAACTATATATCTTTATGTAAAAGTTAAAATAACAAATTATCTAATAATTTTATAACTGAAAGTGGGAAAAAAATTTCAAAAAATAAGAAGAAGAATATCTTAAGTATATATTGAAGCTTGCGGTAAGACTAAAAATAGAAATAATATATCTATTATCTACATTAATGATTTTTTTACTTATTTATAAATTAGTATAATTATAAAATTAAAATACACGAAAAAATGACATGTGATATAAAGTTGATGGGAATATGACACGTGGGCCAAAGTGTTTTTGCTTTAATATATATATATATATATATATATATATATATATATATATATATATATATATATATATATATATATATATATATATATAAAATTGAAAAACTAGCTCTCTATATATTATTCCTTATTTTCTAATACAAATCTAAACACAAATCTAAATGAATCTCACTACATGTTGCATGCGCCTAAATAAAGACATGTTAATACGAAATTAGACGACTTCCAGAAAGATTCGGCATACTTGATGAAAAACCCGACATGCATGAACCCAAAATGGATCAAACCGATACCGGAATTAACATAACCCCATGAACCTGGTCTGTATTCAAACCCGTGAAAATATGAAACCAGAATGAACCCGGTTGGTATGACCCGTTTGACCTGCAAACCGTAACAAGTATGAACACGATGTGAATCAACCTGAACATACCCAAAATATGAATCGACTTGAAAAATAAGCCCGCCCGACAAGTTTGAACACAAAATGACCTAAACCCTATGATGCACAGACACTTCTATAAAGCGGTGTGTCCCGTGTCCTGCCGTGTCGGACACGGGGACATGGTAGGACACGAGGAAATGGTAGGACACGGTCAGATATGACCCGACACGGTCAAGAACGTTTCAGAGGTAGGACACCTCTAGGACATGGCGAGGATGTGGATTGTGTCCGGTCAAGACATGGTCAACGAAAGTTTAGCATATTTTTATGCCTAAAAAAGAAATTTTATTTTTAAATCACAGAAAAACTTATTGACCGTAATTTTTCTCTCTCCCATTTTTTCCCGACTTAGCCCCACATGGCCACCTGCGAGATTGTGGTTGTCGGAAGCAAGACACCGATCTTCTTCTCCGATTCTAATGTTGAAATGTTGTTGTTCCGCCGGCCAACTCTTCTTTCCATTCTTCTTATGATTTCATAAATTAATTTTGAATCTTTGGTTACTAATTTATTGTGTAATCTTTTTTGTTGAATGTTGAGTGTGTTATTCTAATTCTTTCACTTTTTCTAATTTTCTAATTTTTATTATTGTTTTCCTTGGTTGATCATGTTGTTTGGTTGCTGTTGATTTGCAAAATGAAGGGTTCGTTCTTCAAATTTGAAACTAAATATGTTTATTTGAGGTTGTAAAACTATATATGTTTATTTATACGCTTTGTAAGACTGAAAATGTTTATTTCTAAACTTTTGTCTCGGTTATATTGTTGTCATGTTTATATTTTCATCTAGTCATATATAATTGAGTTTTTCATATATGTGTATCTCATTATGATATATGAATTCTACATTTCGAGTGCTTTAAAATGATATATTATTTGTTTTCTTCGCCATGTCCCTGTTTCCTATGTTTTTGAGGATTGTCGCTTCCCCGTTTTTTGCCGTGTCGTTTTTCGTATATGTGTCCGTGTCCATGCATCATAGCCTAAACCTGACCAAAATAACCCGATTGACACCTCTAGGTGCAGGGAGCATGAAGGCGCCCTTTAATTTCGGTTTGTAAAAAATCACTAAAATTATATTTTCTAGAAAAATATTTTGTTACCATTCTGAGATATATAATATCATCTTTGAAGGAAACACAATATCTGTGAATGAATAATAATCAGTGTTTAGTAAATAAAATCATTCATGCAAGTCAATTTCTAAGATTGCTATTCTTCTCCACTTTCTGGAAATCTGAAATCTGTAATCTGCTCAAGCCCTACCCCCTCCGACTCAATGATGCACGTTCCAACTCAGTTTGGAATTTCAAAAAGGCGTGCCTTGCGCCGGTGAGCTTTGAGCCTTTTAGAGCAGTGATTGGAAGACGGTGATAGTTTATGTAAATTACAGAGTATGCAAGCCCTATTACTATGAGGTACATCCAACCCAGTATAACAGAAAGTCCTCCTATACAGCTGGCATGGCATTATAATCGACACTATTTTCCAGTGTTTCGTAGGAATGCCAGACCTAACACACCCTGCAGCTTTATGTATTTGAATATAAGCTGATGTCCTACTATGAGTAAAAATACCGTTGCTAAACAGCTTCCGAATGCATATAGTTACAAGGAAACCGGGTAAAATCAGATAAATATACTGGTAAACTTGGGAGTATAATCATGAGATGATCAAGATATGAAGTAAATATCAAATTTAGACATCAGTCACAAAGCACTATTGGACCAAAAGTTGGGAGATACAAAGGACTGGTTCTACATCAACATCATAGTAACCTATGCAGTAAGGCATTTTCTTCTGATGTGACCGTATTCTAACAATCAGAAAATCAAGCAACTTATCAAACAAAAGACAAACATTACCTTACACTCTTGCAGAATACTTCACACTGACTAATTTTTGGAAACCACCAGTACCTAGAGTATCCGTGAAACCAATTTGGGTATATGTTCTTAATATAGATAATGCTGTAAAATATGAACTACATTACTTGGATAAATGTGTTGAAATTATCTAGCTTGTTACACAGGAGCAGTATTGCTAGTTATCACCAACCTAGAAAATTTTGGTAGTACCAAATGTGCTTCCTAATAAACACAAACATGGTAATCTGAACCCATTCGGCTGTAATCTAAGTACCCAACTTACGGTTATATCAAAGTATCGGCTGATGCAAGCAGCGTGAGATATATATCTGATTCCACGAAACATTGTACAAGTATGAAGGAACAAGTAAAAGGGGAAACCCTGGTCCTAATTATCACAGTTCACAATAACACTCATCCTCCAAGTCGAAGAAGCTAATCAGCTAATTAATGCAACAAGTATGAATGCATAAACGCATGATTTGGACATGAAGTTATCATAAACGCCTACTACATTCAACATGAGGTTCAAAGCTGATGATCCGCTTTCACTGACCTTCTAAACAGGAGGAATGTTGGAGAATGAGAATCCCTTGTAGCCCTTCCAAGCATAGTAAGCTATCCTAGTATAGTAAAATCCAGGTATAAACAGCACCGCTCCGAGAATCATGAAGAACAAACCTAGAAAATTGGGAACTCGAAACAGTCAAAATTCATTCAGAAAAAACCCAAATAAGCTGCAAGGGAAGGGAGAGGACCATGAGCAGCGTCGCCTCCGACGCGATTGGCGGCCATGAAAATGCCAAGGATGATGCCGAGGACGCCGAAGACGAGGAGAGAGACGGCGAGGGCGATCTCCTTGATCGGGGGCCGGTTGTTGATGGAGTAAGGGGAGTCCATCATTAGGTCTTCGTCTGTGATCGAGAAGGCGTGGTCCACATACGCCATTGTTGCACCCTGCTAGGGTTTTTCTCCGAATTCAATTTGAAAAGATGTGTACCAATTTCTTCTTCTTCTTGGCTCTCAGGGTTTGACTCTCGCTTGTGAGACGGGGATCAACAATTTCATCAGATTAATTTCAATTGACCAAGCAAAATAGCTGCCCACCACTTTAGCCTTTATCTAGAAGAACAGAAAACCATTGCAGATGGAGAAAACCGTCTTCTTTACTCGACTTTTGATTTTTCTTCTTCTTTCGATTTTATACGTGGTAACACTCCCTAACGTGAGAACATGAGAACAATCATACACCGTTGGATGTGAGTATTAAGAGTTGAGATTTAGAGTAGATATCAAAAATAATAATAACTACGAATAATAATAATTAGGAATCCAACAATAACTACGAATAATTCACTCAATCAACAATAACTACGAATAATACATTAAACGATATGGCACATTCGTAACAAAACTAATAATAATTACGAATTTGTTGTCATGTTCTCACGTTAGGGGTGTTCTCATAGGATCTATACTCTATATATATATATATATATATATATATATATATATATATATATATATGTCATTATTCATGTTTTTGTAGATCGATGTTCATAATATTTTTAGGACAATTTTGGTAACTAGGCTTTTTTGAAAAACTATAGTACTAACTAGACTTTTTAATGTTTCAATTAAGTAAATATACCCAACCTTTTGTATTTATCCTCAAACTTTACACACTCTTCTCTCAAGGGGTACATTTACTAAACACAAAACTAGAAAAAGCCTAGTAAACCAAATTGTTTCATATTTTTATTTATCAAAATGTCATATTCATTTAATCTTCTATCTTCATTTTATAATGCATAGATATTCATTTATAATATGTACCCACAAAAAATAAAAAAATTCATCACAAAACGTTAAAAGATGATCATAATATGTTATGTATGTGTAAAAGTTTGCGTGCACACTAAAAGGCATTTTGTGTAAAAGTTTGCGTGCACACTAAAAGGAGCATATAGATTGTTCAATTGAAGCTATTAGACCAACTCAACTTATGTATATACATGTATTTTCTCAATCAAACTTATCAAACACAAAAATAATTCAAACAAATTTGATTTCAAAAACAAACATCAATCATAATGAAATCTAAACCTTAAGAATGAAAATCTAAATAGTGAGAGTAGAAATTTGAAGATACAATACTTGAATCGTTTTGTATTCTCTTTGATTTCACAATTTTTTTTATGTAATCAATTTCTAATTTGGTTGAAAATTAGAGCTAATATGAAGTTTGTGTGTTAGAGGCGAGAGAGGCTCACAACGTGGGAGGAAGAATGTGAGGGAGGGTTGAACGTATTAATTAGTGTCTAATTTTCTTTTCTTTTTTCCAAATTTATATAATTACTACAATGCCATTAATGATGAGTGTGTGTGAGCCGTTGATTTAAATCTTATCCAATGTTCACAACCCTCCTAATTTCTATCTACAAGTCTTCTCCTCACCGGAACTTACCGATATATATATATATATATATATATATATATATAGGGTGTGGTTCCCATGAGGACACCCCTAACGTGAGAACATGAGAACAATCGTACATCGTTGGATGTGAGTATTAAGGGTTGAGATTTAGAGTAGATATCAAAAATAATAATAACTACGAATAATAATAATTAGGAATCCAACAATAACTACGAACAATCCACTCAACCAACAATAATTACGAATAATACATTAAACGATATGGCACATTCGTAACAAAACTGATAATAATTACGAATCTGTTCTCATGTTCTCACGTTAGGGGGTGTTCTCACAGGATCTATACTCTCTCTCTCTCTCTCTCTCTCTCTATATATATATATATATATATATATATATATATATATATATATATATATATATATATATATATATATATATATATATATATATATATATATATATATATACATATATACATATATACACACACTAGCGTGGACGCACGTGCTACACACGCGCGCCGTCGTCTATAATCGTATATTGTGTCGGTTAACAATTAAAAGGAGAAACTATATTATTGAAACAAAACGGAAAAATTATCATTAATCATTGAATGATCAAGAAAGGAAAGTGTTACATACAAACGGTACTGGTATTACAATAAAATGGAATGTTAATTTAGCGATTGAAGTACGACAAAAATAAGAAAGAAAAAGGTATTTACAATTCCATTTAACAGTTGTCTTGGGTGCTCTTTGATTCTTCATGGCGGTGAACAAAAATTCGGACTTGTAATTGATGTAGACAAAATCGACACAAATTCAAATTAAAATAATTGAACACAAGGTTTATCTCTCTGACTTCCCTCCGTGATCACTTGAATGCGCCTTCACCGACAATGGAATTGAGAACTTCATGCCGAATATTCCTGCTACAACTCCAAATATAGGTACCACATTCCAAAACTCTAGATTTCAAGAAGCAAGGCACGCATATAAATGGCCTTCAGATTTAATGAATGGTGAAACAAGTTGATATGAGGTCTGTTTGGAAATCCCTAGTTCATTAGGGCATTAAGTTGAAGTTGAAGTTGAAAATGAAGTTGAAAAACAAGGACGAACATTAAGGAGATGAAATAAAATATAAGTTATTGGTGTTTGGTAAGAAGAGTATTATTATGGGTATGAAGAGGATTATTATGGGTAAAATTACAAAAAAGGGTACGAGATAAAATTTTAATTTGTTCATGTGTCATGCATGTGATTATGGTGAATTTGTTAATTTTGATTGAACTTGTTTTGTGCATATCATTTCCATTCAGTTGAATACAAAACTTGCAGATTTGCCAAACAAAATGTACATGAAATTATACTTCTCACAAATCTTAACTCGATTAAGAACTCTAATTATAACCAAAATACTACTTACATTTGTTTGTGGTCATCATTCAAGTACGACGGTTCAAAGAATCATATACATATTACTATCTGACAAAAGCATGGGTTTTATCCAAGTTGTTTATCTTCTTACAAAGACACTCACTAAAAATATACTTGAGAGTTTTTCTTGTCTTCTTCTCCTTTGATCCAAACATTCTGTTCACCAAGGACTACAAACTCACATAGTAAATCACAAATTAGCTGAATCACGGGATATACCTTGTTTTTGCTGTCTTAATCTTTCAAAACCATCTTCTCAATTGGACCATAAGAGATTTCACAAGCTGCAAGCAAATATCATATCAAATTACATTCTCGGAAAACATGAATATTATCATATCAAATTCAGCATTTAAAGACTAAAAAATGACTTGCAGAACTAATCGTTTGGAATAAATCCCCACCTTTTACACCTCAATCCAAACAAGCAAAGAATACAACTAGCAACATATTAATAATAAACTCTGAGGATTGTTGCTGCTAAAATCTCGCTTCTGTAAAGAGAACCCTTCCTATGTGTTGAAAATGGAGAGCCTTCACTTGTACATTTACCGACTTGTTAGGGTAGCTAGAAGACAGTAACAAATAGAAACATATCAGTAGCATGATTACCTTGATAATATCAGAAAAAGGAATGCTTTGATGCATAGAGATATGATCATTATTGGTTGGTTGCCAATGAATCGTTAAGGAAGCATTAGCCTAAATTGTATACCACACTTATACTGCAAAGCCAAGAGTGAAGCAATTGAGGATACAATTTCTACCAACAGAGAGAAGCCACTAACTAGAGCAAAATCAGCAAAACTAAAAGGGAAGAGAAGTCACTCACTAGGGTTTCGGATTGCAAGGGTAAATTATGAAAATCAATCCCTTCAATTCCATTCAATCATCAATTGAAACCGAACGACGAAGGAGATGAGCGAAAAGAGAGATTTGGGGGGCTTGAGGTTCGAACACGTTGGTTGGTTGGCTCGTTAGAGACTGACGATGGCTTCTTGGCTCGATAGGGGAAGAAGACTAGACAGAGATCGACATCGATGCTGGATCGACATGGATGACGATAAACAATACAACAAATGGGAAGAAATGAGACAAAAAAAAAACCCTTACAATCTGAAATTAAAGAGGGGAAGAGAAGAGTGTTGATTGAACTGGTGAAAAACACTCAACAAAAAAAGCTAGTAGTCAAGTAATGAACCTCAAACGATCAACGAGAGAAGAAGAAAATAGTAAGGCTTACCTGAGTTTAGGGTTGAAAGCTTGAGGGTAGAATTGAGAATGAAATCGTTCAACTTTGATAACCTGGGGTCTGTTGATTGAAGATTTACTTGGAATTTCAATCAGCTTCAACCAATTCAATCCCATATCAAACGCTTTACCGAACAAGATAAAGCAGTTTAGCAATTTCATCTTTAACTTCAACCAGCACTTCATTGCATCCGAACGGACCCATGGTATGAAGCTAATTTGTGCATAATTAAACAATTTCTACAAAAGTAAGAAGGTAGAACCCTATACTGACCAAAACTTAATGCATATTTGATGGAAGGATTATCTTGACCAAGACCCTAAATTAGTTGGATTTCAACATCTCAAAAAGTTGTCCGCATTACCATGTACTCTGCAATACCAAAAATAGGTCCTGCAAGGATATAATCTATGGCCAATCACTCATCAACACAATTGAGTTCATATTCAAACTATGAACTACGCATTACGAATTCAAATAAGTATATCAATTAGAAACAACGGAGAATCACTTAAAGACCACAACTTTCATAACTTTATTATTGGTAAATTTGATAAAAATGCAACAAACGAAACAAGAAAAAGTCCCGTTACTAAGTAAAGGAACAATGATTCACGAAAACAACCCTAAACTTTTTTCTTTGTTCTTAGGCCTTAAGGGAACCTGTAAGTCAAGTTGATTCTAGATTGACTGGAGAATCAACAAACACAATTAAGTTCTACAAATTCATTTGTCATAAGCAAAAAAGCAAATGCAAGAAATGAACAAGGAGAAAAAACCGAACTCAAATACAAAATATATAAGTTTTTAAAATAAGGGTTGAATTTGATCTATAATACCCTAAATTCAAACTCTAGAGCCTTTTTTTAATCTCAATTTCAGATTTAGGGAACACAATAAGTTCCTACACTTTCACCTATTTACAATGCATATACAACCTCTATTTGTAGAAGATCTTGTGATTTTACACTATAAAATTGGTATAACAGTGTGAAATCAATTGTAGAAACCAAAGTGTCATCAAAATCATCAAAAGATGATAATGAAAACTTTGAGAAGTAAAAACAAATCCATCCTTGGTATTAATTTCTCCAAAACAATTTACAAACAGTGTGTCATCCACACGTACATCTTCATTAGGATTTGGAAAATAATTGATAAAAAGAGAGCATAAAACCAAAAATAGGGTGTAGTGTTAATTGATGAAAATAATTGATGAAGAGAGAACTGTGAAACTCCTTGAACCTATGCGTGTCTTATACACAAATTTAAGAAGGCAAAAACAAAGTCAATAGCTTTCATAACAAATTGAAGCAAAGATATTGACCTCCTTTTGTAGATCTTTGACATGCCACTCTATATTATTAATAGATCAGTATATAAAGTAGACTGAAATTTGAGAAGAAAATAAAGATAGTAGAGTGAATATTAGACCTCCTTTTGTAGAGCTTTCATACACAAATTTGAGAAGAAAGTCAAACCTGAATATCAATTTGCACACCAGAATACAAAGTAGACTAGAATTTGTAGGTGGGCTACTGTGTAATCCTTTGCAGCTTGTACTCTTATGAGATACCTAGACGATGAAGTCTTTCGATTTTCATAGTCAAATAATAAAGATAATCACACATACAATTTTAGGGGCCCCAAATTAAATTATACAAGCCACATCCAAGAGAAGGTTAGAAAGCATGAATGTAAAAATAGGAAAGAAAAACATAACACATAATCTAATATTATCATTATTATGCATTTAAGTTTTCAACCACTCTACATCCAACTTCATTAGCAATTTGACTACACTTGTCCATTGGGATCCTTGGAATGCTGCGTAGAAAGAAATGCATTTGTGATGAAATAAGCATCCAAGAAATGTATCTACATCACAATTTTGTTAGTTGAACTATCTTTTGCTATATTGAATATAAGGGAAGCCAAGGACAATATAATTTGAAGAAAAGAATAAATTTGAGGTCAATTGTGGTGAGAAATTTCAATAAGCTAATTGGTACATTGGAAGAGATTAGGATATTAGAAATTCTAGCAACATAATTACAACTCCTGCATTCATCTGAAAGATGATTTGAAAGACGTTAGCCCGGAAGCCTGCTATCTTGCGAGGGGGGTGATTATGGCTTGCTTCTACATTGAAGCCCTTGGGTCTCCATTTGACGATGCAATATTGTCTTCCTGCAACATATAAATGAGGTTGGTGATGAGTAGATGAAATATATTTCTCTGAGGCATTTTATCGAGTAGAAGAAAGGGAAAATTTCACAAACATGTGACTACAACAAACAGGAGGAACATAGTATATCAACTTATTGTCTTGCATGCATAATTGGTCAGCAGTGCCTTTCAGATCTATTACCAAATTTGTAGACCGCAAATAGGAGGAACATAGTATATGATTGATAATCAATTATTATAGCAACATTCTAAAGATAGACCACTTCTTGTAAATGTCTAAGATGTATCAACAAGTTAATATGGTCTAAAGATCCCCTGCCTAAAACATATTCTTGTATCTTCAAGGATTCAAGCTAGATCAAGTTAGATGGATCAAAACTGCACAATAGCCTTAAAAAAAGCATGCCAGAAAATATAAAAGAGTTGTTAAATGCTAGTGTAAGAAGATATATACCAACATGAAACTTGCAAAAAGCCATTCGACGGTCAAATTCCTACAGAAGGATGTCTTTTTCTCTTTGTGTCATGTCCCAAACATTGCCATCCTGATCTTTACTCATTGTTTCTCAACCATCACGGTTGTTTTTAAACTCAGATACGCTATACACTTTTGAGTCAATAAAATCCGTACCAAGTTCTGCATCCAAAAGCAATCAACTAAATTTTCTTAGCAACAAGAAAATAATTTTAATATATTTTTTCTAAGCCAAAATCCAATCTAGCATGTTGTAGTGAAAACCTTAATACAATCAAACACCATAACAACGAAGATAGACGTCTGTGAACATTAACTTGAACCTGTAATTGATGCAGAAAATTTAAATTAAATATGAAATAGCACACAATTAGTAACGGGAGAAAGAAGCCCAAACACAAATAAATAACGGGAGAAAAAAGCCGAAAAGATACATAGAAAGAGGTAGAGAGATCAAACCGGGTGAGTAGCAAGCAACAAACGAATGACACTGAGCATCCAATCACACCAGCGTAACCATTTCTAGAAAAAGAAGAAAATAAAGCAAAAACATCAATGAAGCCACAATAAAAAAAATTGAGAAAGGGAGAAGTATACCAAAACAAGAAATTGGTGTTGGAGTACCTTTCATCCTTGACTCGAGCTCAAACGATTGGAAATCAATGAATAAACCCCAAACTGAAATTCGGAAGCAGCAAAACCAGAAATTAGAGACAAAAGACATAACAATTACGGAGATAATTACAAAAACTATATTGGGGTGATTGGATGCTTTATAGGAAATTGATTATAAACTTATTTAAAGGATAATGTCTTTCAAACCTTAATTCTGAACCGAAGCTCCATAGTCTCGACACTAAAATCAAATGAACTGACCTAGGCAAATAAACCAGAGACATGAGTGAAGAAGAAGAAGGAGGGACCCAAATTGGAACCCTCCAACAAGTTAGATTGGGATAGGAAATTGAATTGAATAGAACAATGCAAAAAAAAAGTACCTTGAAGACCGAAGAAGGCGCCGTCGAAGATCTTCGAAGAAGAAGTTTAAACCTAGAAAATGGAAGGCCATAAGAGATGAAGTGAGGCGGTGAATGAATCGTAAGGAGTAAGACAGATATTCAGTCAAAACTACACAACGCGTGTAAAGATGGAGGCAAGCTGTCAAACAACAGAGGAGGGTAATGAAACGTAATATACTATATTAGTGGAGGGTAAATTAGGAAAGAAAGAGATAAAAGGGTAAAATGGAAAATCCTCTATTCATTGGGGGAAGTTTTTCTTTTATTATAGTAAGGATATATATATATATATATATATATATCCTTACTATAATAAAAGAGACTTCCCCCAATGAATAGAGGATTTTCGGTAGGGCTGTTCAGGTAAGGCACATTATTCCGGTAGGGCCGTGCGGCTAAACGTAGAGCTGACACGTGTCCTTTTTTTTTTGGAAACGAGTGAAAGTAAAAGTTCAAAGCTTATTAAGGAATAGTTCATAACTTATAAAAGGATAGTTCATGAATTATAATAGAATAGTTTATAGTGCAAAATTTATAAAAGAGTGAAAATAATAGTTTAAAACTTATTAAGGAATAGTTCATAACTTATAAAAGGATAGTTCATGAATTATAATAGAATAGTTCATAGTGAAAGGTTTATAAAGGATAGTGCATAACTTATAAAATAATAGTTCATGAATTAAAATTGAATAGTTCATAACATATAAACGATTAATTTATAAATAATTTTATATAATATATTAAAAAGTAATAGTTCATGAATTATATGGGAATAGTTCAAAGTTTATAAGAGAATAGTGTAGAAATTATAACATGGTAGTTAAAAAAAAATTTTCATTCGTTTCTGGAATATATATATATATATAGTATAGATCATATGAGAACAGACCTTATCGTGTAATCATGAAAACATGCCTTATTGTTTAATATATTATTCGTAATTATTATCATTCATAGTTATAATAAATTATGATATCTACCCTAAATCTCAACCCTATATACTTACCATCCGACGGTCTAAGATTGTTCTCATGATACACAATAAGACTTGTTCTCATGGGAAACGCACCCTATATATATATATATATATATATATATATATATATATATATATATATATATATATATATATATATATATATATATATATAAATTGATACAAAGGTAAGTAAAATGTGTTTGGATAGAAAATTTGCAAATTCTATGAGAATGTCTAAATAATGAGAATTTAAATGTGGGGAATTTAAATCATTTATCAATTATCTTGTTTGAATAACATTTCGTAAGAATGTTAAAAAGAAGGGAATTCATAATTATTGTGTTTGGATTACATTCTAAAACTCAAGCATAAGAAGTTGAGAATTACTAAATAAGCTGCAAGTTCATTAATCCATTCGACAAACAAAATGATAAATATCATCCATGATAAAGAAAAAACTAACAACTAAAAAAATCCAAAACATCTTTGTAACTCAAAACTAAAACAATCCAACCGTAAAAACAAAAACGAAATGATAAAAAACATTCTTCAAGCGAGATCGTGATAATCTATTCAGATCCATTTTTAACAAATATCATCATGTCTTTCTTCATATCTAATGGAACTTCTTTCACCATAAGAAATTGTTTCTCATTCTCTATAAACCATGCGCATGCCATATATTTCTTTTTTTTGAGTTGGTTTGGGTGGCAAATTAAACAAAAGATAGGGTAGAGTTAGGAAAGTTATTGTATGAGGTCTACCCAATGCTAGATGCAGAGGCGGAGCTAGTCTGAACCGAGGGAAGGCTACCTCTTTCTTTTTGAGGGAGAGCGTGCATAATCAATCTGTATATCTCTAGAAAGTTCTGATATTACCATGATCTATGTGTATACCTCTTTTGGAGTAAGATTAGTTGTAGTAGCACGTATAAGGGCTTCAAAAGATGACGCCATTCTATCAACTGAAGTCCCCAAGACGTCTTTAGTCGTACATTTCTCTTTGGAGGGGGTACATTACAAGAACTTTTCTTCGTTTCTCCTCTTTGCAAAACTTGCATGACTTGGTGAGATTTCTTCAACATTATCAATATCGTCTAATGTTTTATCATCACCATCCAAATCAACATAATTTCTTGCATTGTTGAGAGGAGTCATAACCTCAGCGGTGTCATCACATCTTTTAGCACCCGCTCCATTGACTCTATCTTTCCCACACAAATCAACTATATCCTCCCAGTTTTGGATTCTCTTATATCGAAAGCTAGCAGCTTTGTCATTAGACTATAGCAAAAGTATATAATTTGTATAAAAAAGGTTGTCAACCGATTGAAAGAAAATTTATATATAATAATAAAAAAACTTACCTTCACATATTCTTCCCACACATTGGTTTCATCAACACTAATCATTTGAAAGATAAGTTCTATATTTAAAATACCTACGTTTCAAATTTTTTTATTAAGTAGTTTGGAAATTACCGCTCGGCACATGAAACAGATTGTTTCGACGAAGAGCATCTCGTAAAACACGAGCATCTGAAGCAGACCCCTCCCAACCAGGCAACACATAGTATAATTTCAAATCAGGTCCACAAACTCCTAGGACATTAGTCAATATATCACCCTTCCTATTACGATATCTCGGTCTATCCTCAGCCGACGCAGTCAATAGAATGTATGTACCATCAAGGTCTCCTAGACAATTCTAAATTAAGGAGGAAAATTATCAGGGAATAATTTTAAATGAGTACACAAATTTTTGTATTGGTAAATAATTACCTCAAACCACTTCAATTTCTCTCTTTTTGAGTTCACAATGATAGGTGGCTGTATCTTCAAGTATCCTTTACTTATCCTCATCATTGCACACAAGACATTATGCAATTATCTGCTAACTGTTTCCTTAGAGCGATAACGTATGAAACTAATTTTTCGGAATTTGACGTTGTGTGCAAGTATGTCTAGGAACATAACTACCGATTCTTCTATAGGAACATTTCTACTACGAACTAAGCATCCTAATCAACTTAGAATTTCACACAAACGCCTAATTGCAGTCTTACTGACCAGTAGTTATTCAATACAATCTACCTCTCTTCCATCATACAAACAATTTAAATAAGACTTTCTCTCATGATCTCAATCACGTGATGACTCCTTAACGAAAAATGTTGTATGATACCACTCTACTACTAAAGCAATCATAGATATAGTTGCACCTAACACAATTTTCATTCTTTTTTGTGATTCTTCCGCTTCATCGACACACTTTCGTTTTAATCTCATTACAATGTTAGTCTCACTCATATTAGTCAAGCCTGTTCAAACAAAACAAGGATGCAACTCAAATTTCTTCAAATAAGTGTGACCCTCTTTTTAAGACACATATTATCATGCAAAACACTCCATAAGAAAAAGACAAAAATAAATAAAAAAAGAATCAAATGTTATACTAGTTATGAAATCATGAACTTTGCATGTAAGGCAGGAAAGAATAAATGCTTGAAGACAAAACACATATCAAAAGAAGATAAGCTTTGAAATACTTTACTTGCAAACATTCAGCAAATACGTACTAGAGAAGAAAACAAATTCAGAAAAGAAAAAAACGCCAGTATAGATGCAACTAGGCAGAACAAATACGTACTAGAGAAGGGGAAAAAATCACAAAGAAGAACAGAGAAGAAGCGTATCAGGCCAAACAGATGCAAAGAGGTCATAGGAGTTTGTGTTTCTTATATGGGAGAAGATTTGTTCGATTCTTTCCCCTTTGGCGCCAAGGATTTGTCTAATTCCCGCTTGCGAAGGATTCTTAAAAAAAATGCCAGTATAGATGGAATTTTAAGGAGCATTTTGGGCTTTCCAAATCCCTTGAAATTTTCTCATGAGATTCCAAAAATTCAGGGATTTGATATCCAAACGGAGAAATTGACAAACCGAATTTTGGAAATCACTGATTTGAATTAAAATCTTGGGATTTGGGAGCTATCCAAACGCACTATAAATGAGAAAATCATTTTTTAGAAACCGTTCTTCCCAAAGTATCAGACGGACGAGGTCCTCAACATCCTTCAGTAATTTCTTGTCAAGTCCTGTTGAAGAGTGGCCATGCATGACAAGTCTGTCCGTCACAATGTTGATTTCTCAAAGCCATACAATATAGTGGTAATATCAAATAAGATCATATATGTTTCCCAAGGTGGTTTCCATTGTTTGTTGATTGCATTTATGAATGTCAGATTGTCACCCTCAAACTCAATGAATGTAACCTCGATACTCACGGCCTTTTGTAGGCCCTCACGAAGAGCGAGTGCATTTGCTTCTATAACAGATTCAACAACGCATCGTCCATGACCGGTAGCGAGTGGTATTTCTTAGAGTTCCTAATGATGTATCCAAAAGCGCATTTACTTGAGAATTTTCTGGACGCATCAAAAGTTTGGCATATCCTTCTTTCGGCCTTTGCCATCTAATGTTTTTTGTTTTTCTTTTTGGTTTTGGATGTTCGTTTTTTTCGGATTAAGAGTTTTGTTTGCTCGATCCCATTCATTAATTTGGTTGATTACCATTTGGTTCAAATTCAGTGGTGCCTTTACTTTATTGAATACAATTTGATTCCTTGCTATCCAGATATGCCACCATGTCACCACTAATTGTCTTAATTCCGACGGATCTATTTTTCCTTTTAATATTATCATCAACGCCAAGATTTTTCGATTTCCCTAACATCCTTGACTTCATACCAAGCCAAAGAACCACAATTTCAAAGAAATAGATTTTCTAAGAAATCAGGACTCAGGCCACAAGGACTTTTAACCACAAAGTGCCTAAACCTTTTGTCTTTCATGTCGTGTGTCGACAACAAACTTTCAACCCCGATATATCAGTACTTTCAAGTCTCAGATATGATCATGGCATGTGTTGACAATGAGATCTTTCAATTGAATCCATGAACATACTTTATCGGAGTATAATGACCATCATTGGAATTAGTCCGAAACCTTTTTCCAAAAGTCATGAAATTACCAAGGCTAGTGTCTATCTCATTTCATTGATTTCACAATCAATACCATGACTATTCTCAAGTCTTTTATCAAAACTTTAGAAGTATAAAATCATTTAGATTCACACGTTTTGACTAGTTTCAAAACCATTATGTTGTCCAAACATAAGCAAGAGATATTACCTTGTGTGGTATAATTCAACTTGCTATTGACACACCAATTATCTTAAACCGAATAAGCTAACACCTTTGATCATTTTCACTTTGTTCTTATTTTCATGGAGTAGGGAAAGTTCCTATATGAGAATATATAACTTTGAAATGACATACCTTATGTAGTTGTCCTTTTCAAAGATTTGTTGGATATCCAGAACGAGTCATCCTTGTTGTTCCACAACACTTGTCCAAATCCGATCATTCATAGCAATTTCAACACTTAGAAATGACCATGTGCCTTTTAGGCATTCATGTGAATCATGTGTCACCATAGTCAACAATTTGACTCTAGTGAGCCTATCGGCTTTCGGTTTCCTTATAGAAATTTCTTTCATATAACCCGAAGGTTTACATACGATCCAAAGTCAATTAACCTCTTTCATAGCCATGGAGGTAACATCTTGAGATATCATAATATGGTTTATATGTCTTACCTTCTTTCAAGAACACTTGATCAACGGAAATCATATATGGTCATGTTCGTACTTGCCCTTGGTACTAGGCAATCGAACGACAAATGTTTGGCCTTTTAGCAAACTTTTATGATTCCGTTCAATCATGCCTTAGTCTTATTTAGATTTTGGCCAAAATGTCTCTAAGCATAACATGGCTTTTCACGATTTTAACCGAAGTCAACAAATTAGGGTTGATCGTCACCAAACCTCTATGCCTCTTTGAGTATTCCGTTCTTTCAACGAATTCACACTCGACATTTTAATCATCCAAGCGTCTTACTCATGTTCATATCAGTCTTGTACAAGTCCCATGACTCCAAGAAATTTCAAGACAAATTGTTTGTACAAAGGCGGGAACACACACGCATATTGCATGAATCGATCGAGCCGATCACAAGATCGATCATACGATTAGAAGGACCGAACGAGCCGATCATAGAACCAATTGAGGCTGTCACTTTAGCAATTCCCAAGAATCACAAGTCCTTGTCAAAAACCGGTCGGGTTGACCACTGTCCCAGTCGGGTCGTCTGGTTAACAAAACGCAAGTCAGCGAGTTCTAAACAGTGTCGGTCAAGCCGCCCGAAAAACCAATCGAGTCGACCGCTTGGCGGTTACTCGACGGTTTCATGGCAGTTATGTCAAATCGAGTCGACTGGCAAGGCCATCGAGTCAACCACATGGCGGTTATAGACGGTTGAGTCGCTTGAAGTAGCCAATCGGGTCGCTCGCTTCAGTGTCATGTTCCGGTCGAGTGACTTACAAAGCCGCTCGAGTTGCCCGATTCATTATCAAGAACCGGTCGAGTGACATAGTTTGCTCAAGTCTTTTCCAACAAATACTTAGCCCTTAGTCAATATCGCTTGGGCCTTGACATAGCTAATCAAAGAGACTTCGACAAGTCACTTTTGGCTTGTCTTTCCTTAGGTATTTTGACACACCTTAGGATCATGGTTCACCTTGTCATTTGCGCATCATGACATAGCCAAGGTGAGCACTTGCATGCGCCTTTAGTCAACCCGCTTTAGCCATTTCTTGGGCTTGACACTCGCTTATTCGCAATGCATGTCACGAGCCTTATTGAGCGTTCCACTTGCGCCTTTTTGGGACAACAAGTCCATATCAACACTCAATGCCTCAACATGAGTTTGCGCATATTTTGGCTTGTACGTCTAGCCCAATGTCTTAGCCATTTCTTTGGCTTGCATCAAATAATAAGGAAGACTTATTTGCTTGTCAAAAAGGATCAAGTTTGAGTGTTTTACCATTCGACTTTCAACACTAGAATGTGTAATCGAACTAAGCTCTCAAACATTTATAAATATGACAAACAACCATGTTTCTATTCGATATTGACACAAGTGTAAAATCAAAAACACACAACACTTCTTTATTAATATTGATAAGGCATTACAAACTATGGCCGAAGCCTATACATAGTTTTAACATAGTAAGGTACTTACAAAGCATATAAGTCTAAAGCCCTTTACATATACTTAATATCAAACCATACAAGATCATCCTTTATGGATTATCTTCCTTGGGAACTTTTGTGAGAGTTTTCTCTTATTGCTTGAAATATATTCCTCATTCATTCATAGATAATCCGTCGATCTCAAACAACAAAATGGTGCATTTGAAATCAACCCAGGATGGAGGGATCTTCCGGATGATAATACCCACTTTTGTAGGCTCATCCAAGTCTCTTCCATACTTGCCCATCTGAGCCAATGTCTCCTTCATCTCTTCAAATTAAGAGGACAAGGGACGTACATCATCCAGGACATACCTGAAGAATACAGTCTCATACATTGTTCCATGATATTCAAAGTTCAAGGCATCCCAAAGATCCTATGCGGACTCAAAGTCATGGTAGATATCCAACATGTACGGCGACATACTCTTGAGAATGATTCCTCGACAAGTGCAGTTATCAACACTCCACTGCGTTTGTAGTTGGGATGCTCATCAACCTATTATGGACCAAGATAAGACCAATTCCAGGCGGCCCGGGAGCCCCCTTAAGAAGTATGTAGTCCACCTTTAAGGACGTCAAAATATTCTTCACCTCTCGTTGTCATATGACAAAAGAGATACTTGCAAAACCATCCAATTTCTTGGGCGGTAGCAAATCCTGGACAACCATGTCATCCATCATGTATTAACACAATCAAGTCAGCAAAACAATTGTCAAAACCACACCCTAACTCATGCAAACATATATGTATGCACAACATATATCAAATTTATAAAATATACTTAGAAGATTGTTGGATTTTAGGGTCCGGTTTACATAAAATAGATGATATGTGACATATATAAAACGGTTGTCAAGATAGAGATATTGACATATAGAGAACAAGTCAAACAAGATCCGATTATTATGACTTGTAATCTCACGATGGTGAGTAGACAAAGTCGGTTATATTAGTGACGTGTTCATAATCTATGTCATGACCCGTAATCTCGATCACTGAGTAGACGAGGCCTTAATAAAACATAAGAGCTTTAGGCGTGGGGTTTAACCAAAAGAATGCAATTGCTTTAGGCGTGTGGTTTAATGTTCTTAACATGACTTCGATTATCCATGAATCATTCCAAATGCAATTTTCCTTCTAAGTGTATTCGACCCATATACAAGGTTACCACAAACACCTTAGTGGGATAAGACATAGACGTTACAAAGGAAACAAGTAGATTTACTTTCCTTACGTCGAGGATGAAAGCCTTTTTTGTATAGCCTCGTTTTCACAAGACAAGGAAAACAATCTAGTCTCTCGTCAATACAAGAGACTCTCTAGACAATCACAAGTTCACAAGACTCGGCCTTAAACCTATCCAATGTCCAACACAATGGAACTAAAGGCAAATGGCTTGGAAATGGATACTACAAAGACACACACAACCTCTCTATTTATAGGCAAAAGAGGCGTGAGGGATGGGCTGAATTTGGACGGTTTTATGGATGTTATTCAGGCGGTTACTTGGCGGTCATTGGCTTCCAAGAATTTAGCGTAACCACCTACTTGCATGTGCGACAAGTGTCACACAATCCAAGATCATAGGCACACTATTCTCAACCAATAAGGCCAACGTTTTCCTTGTCCAAATCAGGACAATATGGCCGGCCAAAATCAGACCCAAACGTGTCCAAGGAGAAGCCAAAGATAGCCCATTCTGTTTGCCAAAATCCCAAGGAGTCACGGCCCAAAACCAAGCCAAAGCCCAATGCCAAAAGCTCAAGGCGTGAGACACATACCCAATTGTCCAAGTCTTGTCCAACCTGCCATCAAAGAGTCCCGTCGAAGCTAGCTTATTCCTATGTGAGCTAACACCATGTAACCGCTCACGACAAGTTTCAAGATCTAGATGAAAAAACCGTTTTTGAAAACTGAGAAGCTTTGAAGCTTCAATTGAACTCCGAAAGCTTCAAACTTCAACATTGCCTTATACAAGCTAACCCAAGGCTGAGCCATGGTTTACAAGCTTAGGCGAGCTCACGCAAGCTGTGTCGAGCTAAGTCAAAGCATGCCCGAGCTTGATCATAAACTCCGGAGCGGCGTACAAGACGTTTCCAAGCTAAAGCTTACAATGTCTATCCGTTGATCACTTTTAGGTGACAATGGCATAGTCTAGGCTTGAACCAACGCTTTATACAAGCTTCCTTCCATGTCCATTTCATTCACATGTACTCGATGCTCAGTCGTTCTGGTCACTTGGCCTTGCGTCCCGCAACCCAAGCCTTATGACACACATGCGAGCATCGACGTGTGTTTGGTTTCGACAACCAACTCAAACGTCCAGGGAGACTTGTCACTCTTGTTGTTCTTGTCTTTCCTTGGTGATGTTTTTGCGTTCTTGGATGAATCCAACGGCTCTCTTGGTGTGGACAAAAGAAGAGTTGGTGTTAGAGTGGAAGAGTGATCGATTGAAGAAGAACAGATCGGGTTTTGTCGTGCAGCCGCCCCCGTGCCTAGTCCTTGCCGCCCTCGCGCTCACGTCTTTCCCTTCCCACGATTTCGCCTCATCCCAAGACATACCAAGCTCTTGGTATGCTTGATCCTTCATCTTTTCCTTATGGTTTCATATGAGAAGCATGATAGGTTGGAACCTAGTTGTACTAGTTGGAATGCCAACTAGTGGTTTAAGAAATATCTTGTGTTGGTATGCCTTGAGAGGCTTTGAGGTTTTTACAAGGATGTTGATTATGGTATGATGTTTATGATCCTTGAGGATCTTTTGAGATTGAGAGTAGAACCTTCTAGTATGTTGGATAACGGTTGATGTGTGTGCCTAGATTTATCAGGCGTGGAGTATAATCCTGTGAAAACTTGAGAGTTGGTTGATAGAGGGATTAACTTGTGATAGGTAAGTCTCTTGGGCTTACTTAGCTGACCTATAAACCGGACTAAGACGACCATTTGTGTTAATTGACCCAAGTGTATTATAATCGGGCGGTGATAACTTGTCTAGTTCAAAATGGTATAACTGGGAGGTTATTTGCGACCAGTCCAACAGGCGATGATGATATGCATCAGATCCACTCATATTTGGTGAAAGGGGACATGCGAGGTCACTGTGATCCTCGTGTTACAATTGAAGTTGAATTAGTAATGGTAAACCACTTATTAAAAGATAATAACCGACTTGTAGTGTTGAGACTGCTTGTGTGATATCTTGTTAATGTGTTGGGTGTTATTACTGTTATTTGAGTATGTGGATGTTTAACTAACGGTTCATATTGTGTTATAGATGTTTTGTAGGATATGAAGGTTGTAGAGTGATCTAGTGGGAGTGATCAGCCAAGGGTTTCCGTACATGTTAGGATGGATATAGGTTTTGTATGTATAGATATGTCGTTGTACAATTTTGATACTCGGTTGTGTGTTTTGTATGTATTTTGGTATATGATCTTTCAGTTTTATCGATGTTGGTCTATATTATTTGTGTCTTGTTGCAAAATCCGGTGAACTTGTTGTCAAGCTAGGGTCAAGATCCATTGTGAGGTCTTAACCCATGACATCTTGAGTCCATAGGATTTGGGGTGTTACATCGGATTATAGTATATATTTAGATTATGAAGATTAACTTATGAGTATGATCACCAAGCGTATACGTGATCGTAATTGTTGTGATCTGTCTATAATTTAAGACTCAATCATAGTATGTATTTAGATTATGAAGATTGACTATGAGTACGATCAATAATCGTATACGTAATCGTAATTATTGTGATATGTCTATAATATAAGACTGGATGATAGTATATATTTAGATTATGAAGATTAACTTATGAAGTACGATGAACAATCATATACGTAATCGTAATTGTTGTGATATGTCTATAATATAAGTCTCGATCATAATTTCGGATCATAGTATATAATTTATATTATGAAGATTAAGTTATGAAGTACGATCAATAATCGTATACGTGATCGTAATTGTTGTGATCGGTGTATAATATAAGACTCGATCATCATTTTGGATCATACTATATAGTTAAATTATATGAAGATTATCTTATTGTGGATACTAGAATTTATTTATGAAGTAAAACTATTTAATAAATACGCACCCTTAATTAGATATTTAGTAAAATAAGTAAAACTTTGGCTGAAAAATGAAAATAAGTAATTGTGAGTTGAAAATAAAAAAGAGCCCTACGATGCTTTAATTAGCCGATTCCACTACCCATCCCCAATTTCCCATCCTTTCTTCTACACTAGAGGTTCAAGTTGAATTCATTTATACAGATAACATATTCATTCAGTCAATATTACATAAAGCTTCACCTCTTCAAATTTCATTATTCAACCTTAAATTACCATACTTCTCTTGCAATTTTTATATCATCTCCATTTTCATCTGCTTCTTCTATTTGAGAACCCAAAATTTTCAGCTATTCCAAATTACACATATTTAATATTCCAATGACTTTTGGCCAACAAAGACAACGTTCACGAACACAATCTGAAGAACCAAGTCAAACACAAATTCGGAGATCCCCAACTCAACATGTGATGCCATTGAAGAAGAAAACCAACCCCAACAAGAAGTTGTGATACGCCCCCGGATGGCGATGTCATCCGTATTTCCAGCTAGAAGGACCCGCACATTTTGAAGACATTTATTATTATTCGGCTATTTAATAATAGGTCTTTTTATATTCGGAACTTTAATTCCGGAACTTAATTCCATGAATTAAATTCCGACCTTTCATATTTTAGACCTTTCATATTCGGAACTTAATTCCGACTTTAATTTTGTCATTTATGTTTGAATCTTTGGTTAGCCCCCATGCACTATATAAGGATGGCTTGGCTCATTTGTAAAAGCATGTCTAAGTAACATCCAAGTGTTGAGAAGGAAAATCTTCTTACTTGGTTTAGGCATCACTTCTTCTTTCATCCTCTCAAAGTTCTATCTTGGATAGTCTTTTATCCAAGCGTTCATACTCGAGGATCCTTTTTGAAGGATAAACCAAACGCTTCCGCCACCCAAATTCTAAGTTTGATCCAACACGAACGATCAAGAAGAAGTAGTTAAAGTTTCTCCTCGATCTAGATCGCCCATTATTCTATCATTGGTATCAGAGCTCGGGATCGAGGTCAAGTTCTTTACTTGTGTTCTTGATTGTTCATTAAAAAAATTTTTCTATCATTATGTTCTTGAAGATCTTCAAGTGTTCTTCGAAGATCTCCATCCTTCTTCAAGTGTTCTTCGGAGTTCTTTGAAGATATTCATTGTGTTCTTCAGTGTTCTTCATCGTTCATCATGTTCTATATTGAAGATGATGATCAGTTTGATTTGTATGGAGAGTGGTTGCCTTCTCCACATGAACTAAAGCTCAAAGCGGCCAAACAAACCACCCGGAGGTACCGACAGAGACAATATTTTGAGGATGAGTGATTTCCTCCTCCACATCCACCAAGGTTCAAAGAGAGCATCCATGGGTATCAACGGTATCCACACCAACAAGAATATTTTGAGGATACTTATGTTGCCCCAAGACGGAGTGCCAATCATGAGCAAGTTGGCAATGTTGCCCCCCGACGGCGTCCTAGTCCCCAAGAGGAGTATGTTGTGCTCAAGGCAACAAATGATGCTCTAAAGCGTGATTTAGAAGCTTTGAAGGCACAAATTCTTGCTCATACAATGTCCGCCCAACAAGAAGAACCGTTGTGTGATGATCCATTGGAAGAGGCCAAGATAGATGTCGTCATTAAAACTTGTGCCCCGGTTATTCCAATTCATCTTGTCAATCCGTTATGTGGAGAATATTTTCAAGATGACAAAGATGAGATCATCGTCAAGGGTGAAGAAGCCATCAACCATGAAAATGGCACCATTATGTTGTTGGCCTACAAGTTCGAACCGGCAGAACCGAGGTTTGATTTTGTTTTGTCTAATAACATATTTACCGGCTTACCCTTGCTTCTTTCCGGCATGCCTCCGACGTACAATGTCACAAGCTTAGACGACATGGTAGACAAACTCATCGGCGAGACCATCCACATGTACTACAAGTTCGAGCCTCCCGATCCGGAGTTCGTCCTATTTATGTTCAACAAGCTTGGCGGCCCCACCGTTCTTTTGAAAGACTACAAGTCCAAGCCACCCGACTTCAAACAATGGGCATCCAGTGCTGCAATTCAAGGGTCTTATTCCTCAAGTGACTCCTTTCTTTTTTGACGGTGAAACGAGGACGTTTCACATTTAAGAGGAGAAGAATGATACGCCCCCGGATGACGATACCATCCGTGTTTCCGGATAGAAGGACCCGCACATTTTGAAGACATTTATTATTATTCGGTTATTTAATAATAGGTCTTTTTATATTCGGAACTTTAATTCCGGAACTTAATTCTGTGAATTAAATTCCGACCTTTCATATTCGGAACTTAATTCTGACTTTAATTCTGTCAATTATGTTTGAACCATTGGTTAGCCCCCATCCACTATATAAAGATGGCTTGGCTCATTTGTAAAAGCATGTCTAAGTTGAATCCAAGTGTTGAGAAGGAAAATCCTCTTACTTGGTTTATGCATCACTTCTTCTTTCATCCTCTCAAAGTTCTATCTTGGATATAGTCTTTTATCAAAGCATTCATACTCGAGGACCTTTTTTGAATGATCAACCAAACGCTTCCGCCACCCAAATTCTAAGTTTGATCCAACACGAACGATCAAGAAGAAGTAGTTGAAGTTTCTCCTCGATCTAGATCGCCCATTATTCTATCAAGCTGCTCCTGCAAGTCAAGCAAAATCTGGTTCATCACAAAACAAGACCAAAGTCACCAAACCACTTCTTGATGAAGTAGTTCACATCGTGGGAGCAAGGAAGTGGTCTTGTAAACATTGCAAGAGCACTTACATTAACTCATACACCAAAATCCATCAACATTTCCTTGATCCTGGTGTGGGAAAGAAAGTTGATGTGGCTCGCTGTCCAGAGGTTTTGAAGAATCGAGATTTACTACAGAGAATCAGAACAAGAGTTGAAGAAGAGGAGAGAATTGACATCTCACCATCATTGTCAAGATTTACTATCAGCAACAACCATTCCAAGCTGTCATCATCAGCAAATTTTATATCGAAATCTTTCGCAACAATGAAGCGAAATCAAGTTGACAATTTAATTGTCAAGGCTTTATGTGTGAACGAAACAATTACAAATCCGTAACACGTGATCGAGCAAGAACTATCGCTTTAGATGAGTGTCAATGTGATGTTGAGAAGGTTTTAACTCCAATCAAGGATACGTGGATCACTCAAGAATGTTCAATTGTATCTAATGACTGGACAAATATAAAGCGAGAACCACTGATCAACGTTGTTGCATCCAACAATCCTGGCTCTATGTTCATGTATGCAAAAGACTTTTCGGGGATGGAGAAAACAGGGGTCAACATCACAACATATCTTCTTGAAGACATTGATAAAGTTGGTCCATCAAATGTTCTTCAAGTTGTCACTGACAACGCAACTAACTACAAAGCAGCGTAAAAAGAGATCGAAAAGGTACACATATATTTTGGTCACCTTGTGTGGTTCATACCATGAATCTTATTGTTAAGGATTTTGCTTGTACATTTCCATGAATAATAGGGATCTATGCTTAGGGAAAGAAGATTGTGAAGCACATTTTAAACCATGAAAAAGATCATGCTATTTTTAAGACTCAATCTAAACTTGAGTTGTTGAAAGTAGTGAAGACTAGGTTTGCTTCGCATCATCTTTTGTTGCAAAGGTTGTCTCGTTGTATAGAAGCACTTGTGTGCATGGTTGTTCTTAGATCGTGGGAAGAATGAGTGAGTGTTGGAGATGAGCAAACTAAGTTTTTGGGGGAAGGAAGTTGATGCAACTGTTCTTGATAAGAATTTTTGGGAAGAGCTGGAACCTATTTTGGTTATAGCCAAGCCTATATATTTGATGATTAAGTTTGTAAATGGTGAGGGGATGGGATATGAAAGAATGGATTGTATGCTTGGGGAAATAAGGGACATTATGAAAAAAATAAGTATTCATATGAAAATCCAAAATGGAGGAAGTTTTATTGAGTAGATAGGAGAAGATGAATATTCATATGCATTGTTTAGGCTTTGCTCTTAATCCGTTCTATTATGATGCTAACTACTTGAATGCTCATGCACCTGGTAGGGAACCGAGGCGTGCTCCAAATCAAGATAGAGAGGTGGTTGTTGGAGTTCTAAAGTTTTTTGATAAGGTTGGTGAAGATGAAAATGAAAAGGCTGAGTTGCGAAAACAATTGGCAAGCTTTCAAAACAAACTTGGGATTTTTGGTGCAACATCCGCTAAGATGGATGCTTCAACCATGAGTCCTATTTTGTGGTGGTCTACTTATGGCTCAGAAACTCCGGAATTGGCAAATATTGCTATAAAAGGATTATAAAAACCCATAGGTAGTTCCTCGGCTAAGAGAGTGTGGACTTATTCCTACATTCACAATGTAAAAAGGAATCGGCTAAACGCCTAGCGTGTTGACAAGTTGTTGTTGATTTACTCAAACTTGAGGCTTTTGTCGCGTTTTACAACAAGTCCTTGTAAGAAGTGGGACATCGATCCTAAGAGTTCCTAGTGAGAATGAAGGATCTAAGGTGGGAAGAATGAGAGAAAGAATAATGGAAGATAATCTCAAGATTTCAAGCCTTGTGATTTTTTTATTTTAATTATGTTGTTTGACTTCCATTTTAAGTCTAATATAATCCTACTATTTTGCTATTAATATATAAGCAACATTAAGTTTGATTTTTATATTAATCTTGTTTATTATAAATTCTCATTTTTAAATAAATAAAAAAACACCACATCGAACCCATCGTACCCGATTCGGTAGAGGTAGCGAATAACATATCCGTTTTCGAACCTCATTCCGAATCGAACCGCGTACCATGTAACACTGCTCTAAACATGACAATGAAAATTGTTGTGCCTTTGGATTCATCCTAAGAGGCAACTGAGCTTTGACTACTGAGCTTTGACTACTACCTTGAGCTATTGATTAATATATATATAGGGTGCGGTTCCCATAAAAACATGCTTATCGTGTAATCATGAGAACAATCTTAGACCGTCGGATGGTGAGTATTAAGGGTCAAGATTTAGAGTAGATATCATAATTAATAAAACTATGAATAATAATAATTAGGAATAATCCATTCAACCAACAATAACTACGAATAATCCACTCAACCAACAATAACTACAAATAATACATTAAACGATATGACACCTTCGTAACAAAACTAATAATAGTTACGAATTTGTTCTCATGACGATAAGCTTGTTCTCATATTATCTATACTCTTTATATATATATATATATATATATATATATATATATATATATATATATATATATATATATATATATATATATATATATATATATATATATTAGTTCAAGTGAGGAGGGAGCTTGTAGATAGGAATTAGGAGGATTGTAAGCCATTGGATGAATTTGGAATCAAGGGCTCTCACACGGTCATCATTAATGGCATTTTTTGTAAATTGACTTAAAATCTGGAAAAATACTGTTACCTTCAAAAACAGTCATCAGTGTTCATAATTTTATATGTCATTGTTCATATTTTTATACATCAGTGTTCATAGTTTTTTTTCCATCAAAGTTTCATATTCATTTATTCTTTTGTGTACATTTTATAATACATAGATGTTCATTTACAATATATAACCACAAAAAATTAGAAAGATCATCACAAAATATTAAAAGATGATCATAATATATTATGTATGGGTAAAAGTTATAAATAAGACATCGGTGTTCATACTTTTATACATCATTGTTCATATTTTTATTCATCGGTGTTCATACTTTTTATGTCATTGTTCCTGTAAATATTATAAGCTATTTTTGAATGAGACATTTTGTCGAACAGTTGGCATGCACACTAAAAAGAGCATATAGATTGTTCAATTGGAGCTATTAAACCAACTCAACATATGTATATACATGTATTTTCTCATTCAAACCTATCAAACACAAAAATGATTCAAACAAATTTGATTTCAAAAACAAACATCAATCGTAATGAAACTTAAACCATAAGAATGAAAACCTAAACCGTGAGAGTATATTCGAAAAAACAATACATGAATCGTCTTGTATTCTCTTTGATTTCACCATTTTGATGTAATCTATCTTTGATTTGGTTGAAAATTGCGCAAATATGAAGCTTGTGGGATGAAGAATGTGAGTCGTTGGAGTTGACCAGCGATTTTCTTCTCTCTCTTTTTTTTTCAAATTTATGTAATTACCAAATACCATTAATGATGAGTGTGTGTGAGCCGTTGATTTAAATCTCATCCAGTGGCTCACATAGCTCCTAATTCCTATCCACAAGACTTCTTCTCATTGGAACTAGCCTATATATATATATATATATATATATATATATATATATATATATATATATATATATATATATATATATATATATATATGTGTGTGTGTGTGTGTGTATATATATATATATATGTGTGTGTGTGTGTGTGTCCTACATGCCAAAACATGTGCATTGGGGGAGCGTCTGAGTAAATCAACCAGTTGGGAGTTAAGAACATCGGAATTGAGG
Source organism: Fagopyrum esculentum (assembly GCA_033239045.1). Lineage (NCBI taxonomy): Eukaryota > Viridiplantae > Streptophyta > Magnoliopsida > Caryophyllales > Polygonaceae > Fagopyrum > Fagopyrum esculentum. Next base: position 119,468,397 of record BSUD01000005.1, read on the forward strand.
GGATACTCACACAATTATCAATTCTATCGAACAAGTTTGAAAACCACAATGAATTATTGAGAATTAATTAGGGAAATATGACCCCTTGAAATTCCTTTTTGCAAAGTAGACCTCTATACAAAAGGAAGAAAAAGTAGGTATGAAAACTAGAAAATAGAGGCAATAATTTTTCAATTGAAATGATGGTGATTAGATGTTTACTTTTGTTTTAAATATATTTTTTACATGTTTACTTTTCATTTTTGGTTAATGTAGCTAGCTTGATGAAATTTTCAAGTCCATGAATGTTTAATTTTGGTGGGTGACATTATTTTCGTTACCCAAATATAAATTGTAGTATTTTTTAATTAGTGAGTATATGTTTATTGTTTTTATGGTATATTTCTTATTGTTGAGTATGCTTAAAGTGATATTTTTGGGTATGTTTTATGGTTACCCAAACCGTGTTACAATGATCAAATGTCATTTGGTATTGATGTTTGTGTACAATATCGATTTGTATAAAATTTGATTATGACAAATTCAAATTGTGTCTGCTTTTTTACGTATATTGGCTTTGTAGTATATTTCTTATTATTAAGTATATTTAAAGAGATATCGTGGGTATGTTTTATGGTTACCCAAACTGTGTTATAATGATCAAATGTCAAGCGGATTTTTGGATAATGACCAAATATCATTTGATATTGATGTTTGTGTACAATATCGAGTTTTGAAAATTTTGGGTATGACAAATTTAAATTGGGTATGGTTTTTGTATTAAGTTATGTTTTAAATTGGGTATAAATATAAAATATTATCCAATTTATGGATATGATTTTATTTTGATATTTGATTTTTTGGGTATGTTGTTTTCGAGTATGTTTATGTACTTTGACAAATTTATTTTTGGGTATGATTGTGAGATTATTTGGGTAAGCGGATTTTGGGGTATGTTTTTATACGTGTATTGACTTTGTAGTATATTTCTTATTATTAAATATATTTAAAATGATATCGTGGGTATGTTTTATGGTTACTCAAACTGTGTTATAATGATCAAATGTCAAGCGGATTTTTGGATAATGACCAAATGTCATTTGACATTGATGTTTGTGTACAATATCGAGTTTTGAAAATTTTGGGTATGACAAATTTAAATTGAGTATGGCTTTTGTATTGATTGATGTTTAAATTGGGTATAAATATAAAATATTATCCAATTTATGGATATGGTTTTATTTTGATATTTGATTTTTTGGGTATGTTATTTTCGAGTATGTTTATGTACTTTGATAAATTTATTTTTGGGTATGATTGTGAAATTATTTGGGTAAGCGGATTTTTGGGTAATAAGTGAGAAAATAAGGATGTTGAGAATTCATTTTTCTGATTGATGTGACATGTGAGATAGTACAACATGTCACATCCAATGAGTTGTCAAACTTTACCCTCTTTTTGTACTATATTTTCTCTACTCTATTTTATAAGGGGTCAAAATACCAACCCCAAATACTAGGAGTCTTCTTTCTCAATTGATTTGTTTAAAAAGACTAGTTTGCCAATTTTGCCATGAATTGATCTACTAATTTATTATATTTCTAATATTATTGATAGTTTCCCACAAGTTAGGTTTCATAACATCTAAGTTGAATAATTCGGATTAATCTTATAGCAAATTAATCAAAACTTGAAATGAGAAGACTTTAATCTTTTTAAACCTATGTAAATAATTAGTTGCTCTTTGTGTAAGTATTTGTAGTTTCTATGTAAGAAAAAAAGAGCTAAATAATGATATTATATCCCTAAATCGATTTCTACCTTTTAATTAAATAATGATTTATTTGATAACTGAATGAACTAATGCATTTAACCGTATTTGTGTAATCCAAATTTATCTTCTTTTTTTTTCCATGTAGATGTGTTATTAAATAAAACTCACAATTTTGTGTAGTTTTTTCAAATTTATGTAGATTCAACAATTTGAGTTTTAATAGTTTGGATTTTTTTATTGTTTTTATTTGTGTTGTCAAGTTTAGTTTTATATTATATGTGTATTTTTAAATGTATTGTAGAATTAAGGGTCAGCTCCTTTCCCATATCCGGACATGGGATATGAGTATGGATATCACATATCCAATATCATGTTTTGTAATAGAGTATATGGGTATCAAAGTGATATGCCAGATATCAATCGTTTACATTCTTTTCTTTTCTTTTCTTTTTTTTTTTTATCGATTTTGATATCTTTAAAAATTAACAAATATCACATTTTTTTCTCCCTCTCACCTCTCACTCTTCTGATATACCTCGTTATCTTGTCAAACACAAGTATCATATATCATATATCAATCTCATACTCATCCCTGATATCGATACCGGTATCTGATATACTCATATCATGATATGGAAAATGAACAACCTAAGAATAATTAGTTTGCGTAGACTATGTAAGTTGTCTCCGGTTTGTGTAAACAAGTGTAACAATGAAACTTTTCGTGTAGATGATTCGTGGATACAAATAGCTTTCAAGTTTCAAAATATTTTGTTTAGTTTATAGCATATTTGTGTAAATTAAGTAACACCGTGTAAGTAAATTACATAAAAAGTTAAAAGCAGAATTACATAATTTGCACGGACAAAAAATTACACAAACTAACACAACAATTAGAATTTTCTATTACTAGATCCAACTCCTAGAAAACATAAGCTAACACAGTCAATGAACATGAACAATTTATGGTGTTTCATTTTAGAAAGTTGGTTAGAAAATTCACTTTTCTATTTTCTCAAACAAAATCTTACATCAAAAATCTTGCATCAAACTTGATAATGTTCAAAAACTCGAGTAAACCACAAAGTACTTAGGGTCAGCATATAAAAAAGGAAAAGAAACAATCGACGAACCCTAAAAAACCGGCATAAAAACCTTCACTTCCGAGGATCTAAACTCTTATCCAGAGCAATTAAAGGATGATTTTTCTCTTGAGGAGTAGGAGGTGGGAGAAATCGAATTTATATGGATTAAGGTCTGGTTTTGAGAAGGATTGTCCTTGGGATAGTTGTGCAAGCAGAAAATGGATGTATGTGTGTGTGTGAGAAGATGTTGAAGCAGTTTAAACGGAACAAGGACAGCATCACACCTGTTCTGCGCTATCAAGACGAATGCAGTTTAGACGGGCGGTGCCCACAACGTACTCTGGAAGCTCATTCTCTTCCTTTGCCTGACAATTTGTTAAAAAAGAAAATCCTCTTCATCAACCACTTCACTTCACTTCACTTCACTTCACTTAATCAAAAATAAAAAATAAAATGGAGTTCTAGTGGCACAGACCTCTACTAAGATGGCAAGATCCACAACTAAACTAGTAATGTATCCTACGACCAGATTAGTGACACCCCTTGCCACTGAAGACGAACCAACATCAACATCGATCTGCATAACACCATTTCAATTGACCATCACTTCAACCCACTCTAAAGAGTTCAATATGTAAACATTAACAAGGGAAATTTTCATATCTGAGAAACAAATAGGGGCTGTTTCCTGTACAGAGAAGAACAACGGGTATATACCTCAAGGAAATTGTCTTGTCTAAGATATCTGCATGTAACAGCCTTTCCTAAGAGGCAAGATTTTGTTCCAACAGCTCGTTTAACCATCCAATATCCCTGAAGATATCTAAAAACTGAAAATGCAGATAAATGCCGCAAGGAAGCACCCAAAAAAAATCAATGAATATCTAATGCTGTTTACCTTAATAATACTAGGAATTAGCTTAAGTCTTGAATCGCGGAATGTGTCTGTGCCAGTGACAAACTTTTCGAGCAGAGAATCCTTCTGGACAGGCCTGTCAGAGGCATAATACATGACCATGCTGTAGTTTGGTTTGGCAGGAATCTGCATGAACGGAACCAAACATATTAACATGCTTCATACGATTATGTGAAAGAAACAAGGGAGGAACTTGAAACGAATTGTTCAAGAAACTTTTACTTAAATTGTGGCAGACCATTTTTAGTAGGCTGATGGCAATATACTTTGATTTTGTACAGAAATAGCAAGGAGGGTCCATTTTAATACCTGCATGCTATTATTGGATAGAAATCCAATGTTATACCTGAAGATTGAAAACAAGGATGAATGGGAGCTTCCTACCGCTCTCTGACTGACAAACAGACAAAATTGAGAATCAGATTGCTTGCAGTATTAGAGTGTTTCAAAGAACAAAAATCATAATGCTTAACATCCATGTTTATAGTTCTACATGCAGACTTTTAAGTTTTTTTATCAGCTTAGTAAACCAAATTATGGCGTGAAATCACAGACAAAATACCCTCATTGTCACACAAGGAAGCAGTACAAGTTATTGATATACCATGTTACATGAAAATAGACACAGACAAGGAATACAAACAACATATAGACAAGACAATGATGCCACAGCATAATCTTCTAATGGAAACTGATATATATTCACTAAAATTGATGCTCAAAGATATGCTAAAAACATTTTATATCACAATAACATATCTCTTACTGAACAAAATTAAACCAAAGTAGTTAAATTGTTTATTGTTTGAGCTAGTTGAAAACAGGGGCCTAGGCTTTCAGGCAATCACGTTCAAATGAAGGGTGTGACAACCATTTGCCGCTAAAAGATATAAATCCACACCTGAATATTTCATCACCATACCTGAACCATACAAGATGGACGTAATCCAACTTTATCAAGGGAGTTTTTAGACTTCAGCCAATCAATCGCAACCAGCTTTAGAAGTGGATCTCCACCTTTCACCTGAAAGCAGTTCCAGTTTTATTAAATTCTGGACTGCATTTATGGACTCTGCAGTTTGCTCAGTAATGAGCAAATGAACAGAAAAACACTTCTATAAAAATAATAGACAAAGGGGAATGTTGAAGGTTGGGACTCATGGCCTTGAAATTAACATAGGTTTGTTGGAACTTTGATTCTCTTTTTCATGTCATGGACCCAAATTTGACAATTGTAGCTATGTGTTCATACAAGAAAAACTAGGAAACTGGAGCAATCAACAGATTATTTTCGAAAGAGAAATACACAAACCCCATGGGAAAGGTATCAAATCAAATGAAAGAAGAAATACTCAGAAGCACGAAAGGGAAATGTGTTAATGAAAGTTCTCTCAGACAAACCTGAAACAGACAGACTAGTGGAAGATTATCAGATTAGGAAAACTAGCTAGGAATCATTGAAAATTTCCATAAAAGAGAAGTCAATAACCCAGATTGACGAACGAAAGTCTTTCCTGTGAAAGACAGCGGAAAGTGACAAATATATACAAGAAAGCACCAAATGGACAAATGTAAAACAAATTCAAGTGGATTAAATGTTGACCAAGAACAGATAAAATGTGATCATCTATGAAGAAGAAATTCATAATGTAAGCATATGAATGCCAACCTCTCAAAGCTAAACGATCCACAATCATAGGACATGAAAGATCTACCTTACTATTATCTTTCAAGTATGTTTTTCCTCTGACCATAAACCCCATACCACCTGGGTCAGACCAGCAATTTTTGTCATTACCATCTTGTCCTTGTTGCAAGGATCCATGAAACTGCTTTGGATCAATATGTAGAGGGAGTGTTGCTGAATCTAATTTCTCAGTTAGACTGGGATCTGCAACATGAGAGAGTAAGTTCTGAGTAAGTTTCCACCATGAAGCAGAAGGCATATGAAGCACACTTCATAGCTTAGACATGACTAAGGTTTAACATACTCAATTATAAGTTGTATCTTAGATGTGATACATAACAGACAGGCAAAAGAGGCAGCTATAGATCAAAGTGTTAAACAACAAGGTGATTAGCTGTGCCAGATCGACTGATATCTAAACATGAAATCTTTAAGCAACAAGTATGTGAAACATGTATGCGGTAATGGTAGTCGTCTTCATGTATTATGATATGATTTTCTGGCTTGAAATTATTTGTTTTTAAGCACGCTGGCTTGAAAATAATTAAATGATAAATTTCAGAATTATTCTAAAGGCCTATGAGAATTAAAGGGTGGAATTGGCTCTTGTTCCATTACATCTGAAATACTTTAGGCAGATTAACTAACTTTTGTATCTTAAAACCCCCTCTGGGAAATTGCATATAGTAGATGGCATAGCATTTAATCTTCAAAATATATCATGCAAAGTGAATACTGCAATGCTCCGATATGTCATTCTGAAAAAGCAAACATAGCTTACCAGATAATTTGTCCAGTTCCAACCCTTCTACACTCTTTGGATTCACCTTTTGATCCTGAAAAAGCATGGATACTCTTCCTAAATATTAAACACAACAAAAATGACGAACCGAACACTGCATAATTGACAAAAGAAAAAATATATAACCTGTTTGTCAAGTTCTATTTCCTCATCAGTATCATCAGAGTCAGATGATGACTCAGCAGTAATTGCATCATAAAACTCATGTGTTGTGCTTGAATCATCAAATTCATGGTCTGTAAAACTACTAAAGTAACCTTCTGAATCAACAACGGTGCAATCAGATTTGTGGGTCAATGATGGATTTGCTGCAATATATTCTTTAAGACCTGTGAATACGTTAACTGAGATTCCTAAATATATGGGCCTAAAATAAGAAGCAGAAAACAAAATGAAAACAAACAACATTTCAACATTTCAGATATTTTATAGGAATCTTATTCCATGTTTTGGCAATACCTATCATTTTAGAAAAGATGACTACAATTAGCATTAGAATAAATAGAATTACATTGAAATATAATATTGCATGATCACCAACCTGCCACTTGGCACAACAATGAAAAAGGAACAGAGGCTTCAAATTTTGAATTGCGATTCTTCTTCCACTTACACCAGGAGGAAAATTTTACTTCCAACATATGTGTCAAAATACATTTAGAAGACTGTACAGTTGACTGTGCAGTCAAACTTTTGATTTCCCAAGTTGAAGCTACAATGCATAAAAGGAAGAAAAAGTTAATACCTCTATTTCACCACAGTATTCTCTGGGGGGAAAAAAGGATGATGAGCTGGGAAATGATCAACAAAAAACTGAATTATGTAATCAAACAGAATACTGTGCAAAATAGATAGGCGCCTAACTTTTTAATGTTATCTTCCTTACTTCTTCAGGAGGATCTACATATACAATGAATTGTTTCCATTTCCTTACAAAGAGCAAAAAACCCCACCAAAATACCCCCCTCTTAAGAAAAAAAAAAGTTCCTTTTAGTTCAGTTCGTTCTCCAACATAACATCTCCACTCTTCATTTAGCTACAATTCTGTCAATGACTCCAACATAATGACCAATCTTCAGCCTTCTTTTACTTTGAGAGAGATTTCCTAAAGTCACTGGGATTTTGTTGGATTAATTCATATTTCTAGTATAATTGGGCTCACTTAATGGCTTAATTAAAGTTGATGGAAGCAAGCCCAATTATACATATTAGTGGAGATTTCTAGAAAAATGGAGAAAGAAAAATAGAAAGAAAAAGAGAGCAATGTCCTGCAAGAAGTTTCTAGACGAGACATTTGTATATTAGCATCAATTAGTTAGATGAGTCTAGATTAGTCTAGAATTAGACTAAGTTAATATCCACTTAGAAGAGTGTGAATGTCGGTGATTGTAGTGGAGATAAGAAGTAAGTACCGACATTCAGCATCCATCTATATGTATTTGTATTTGATGAATGTAATAAGAGTGTGTGTTTCGATCAATAGGCTTATACCCTAAAGTGAGGTTAGCGTATGTGAGTGCGCAACAAAATACCCGCTTATATACTCGGTGTGTGTCGGGAACGCGGAGTTTTCCCCAACAGATTTTCCCTCTACAAAGCTAACTTCTCAATAGTCCTAGCATTTCTCTATTCATCCACACTTCCAATGAAAATGTGACTATCCGATGTCCTTAAGCACGCACATATCCGTAAATTCATCAAAGTAACATTTTAATCACATGCATTGATCTTGTATCATAGTTCAGGTCCCATTCAGTTCTGATCTGTTCCACTTCTAGTAACTAGTCTTATTTAAAACTTCGGAGTATCTCAAAATAATTCAAGTTTCATATATTTTCACATCATTTTTTGGGTTTTCAATATTTTCAGATTTTTTAAGGTTTCAATTATTTAAAATTCAAAATTGTGCCGTACAAGTGTAACTTGAGTAGGGCCTAGTTATTTTGTTCAGGCTAGATATGAATTAGGTTGGCTGTGTTTCAGGTTTAGGTGGCCTTGGTTGGGTGGGGTCGATTCAAATGATGAGTCCTGATATCTTTTTGGGTTTTATATGGACCAGGTGAAATGAGTTGGGGTTTGTACTCGGTAAAGAAACTTTTTACCTGCCTAAACCTTAACAAGTGTAATCTTGCCAATGCCAAAGCATCATTCAACAGAATATGTTATCAGCTTTCAAAAATTCGTGGATCTTGCTTTCATAAAAATGGAAACAAAGTAAGAATGGCATAAGTGATATAATAGATGTATGCAATGAAACAATTGCATATAATTTAAAGGATATGGATTTGCACAGAGTAAATGAAAATGTAGAGGAGATGGATTGAATGTTTACGAGTTATCTTTGAACGTTGGTAACCAGATCTTGGAGACCTCTTCTTATGTGCTGATGGAAAATGCAATATTGCTGAAAGCAAGCATAACCACTATTAGCTTACTTCTCAGCTTAGCAATGTCAAGAGTACTAGTAGATATAAGGCATAGAAAAAGCAGTGCACTAACAATATAACAACAATCACACCACGTATCACATAAGCAGCATCAGATAGGGGGATTAGATATTCATAATCAATCCCTGAAGAATGTTGCTCATACTAAAACGGTCCCGGATCTAAGACAATAGTGTACTAACCAGTAATAGTTCAACAGGAAATCAAGTGTTGAAGGAGAAAGTACTGGCATTAACAGAAGTCAGGCCTGATGACATGGTAATAATCCAACTTACAACATTATACACATGTTCAAAATTACTATGAAAAGGTGTAAATGCAGACACTTGGCGGATTTACTAAAGAATTCTTGTACAAGAGAAAACAGTGAGTGTATTTTATAAGATTCTATAACCGATATTCAATGCTAAAGTCATCTAGTATATTTATTTAGTGCATAAATTTTTTGGGGAAAAAAATGTATGTCACTATGATGTACGAGTTCACATTTTACAGATAATAAAATTACCGAAAGCAGCATAAGGAAATACATATAACTTCTGATAGGAAGTTCTGGCATACTTTTCCATCACTGGATTATTATTATGTATTCAAACAATGTGTACATTAGTAGTGAAAGTTGACTCAAAGTTCTGATAAGATGCTCCAATCAGTTGCTGGATGTAGCAGAGCATATCATGGGATAGGACACCTAATTAAAGTGCATGACCCATAAACGAAAAGTATTGTAAGATTAACTTAACTGTAAGTTCCATCTTGTGCACGAAACCATTGTCTGGAGAACACAAAATCCCTTTTTGATTTCCGCCTGCAAAAAGCGAGATATCGATTCATATACAAATCTTGCATGGTTCCCACAAGATGCCCAATGAGTATTGCTACACTTTTCGTTTTTACTAGTTGATCCACTCTAATTGTAATAAATAAGGGCACAAGAACAACTATATTCAATGATAAAAAAAGTTCTGCATTAGAGTTTCCCTTTTGCTTGCTCTGACTAACAGCATCATAGCTTTTACTGAAGTGAAGCATTTCCATTATTCTAAAATGAAGAGCTCCTCTGTAATGAATGAAAGAAACAACGTTGGAAAAAATAACTTCTCATAGAAGCAAAGTACGGGTTATTTTAATTTTTAGGGCTCTTTTTTCCTTTGCTTCTTGAACAAGTGCATTTATGTCCAGTAGTAGACTTATCACTTTCTTATACAACAAATTTATATTGCTCAATAGAAGGAGAGGAAAAAAAGGTAAGAATGGTAGTAACTAGTAAGGTACTCAAAAGGAAACCGAAATATAGCATATTGTAGCAGAATGAAACTGCATGTAGCAGACGCCTCATCAGGAGTTATAGATCTTTTATGATGAATTTTATGTGCTATTGAATTCAGAAAAACCATTACAAGACAAAACAGTGAGGAAGAAGAAAAAAATAGCATCCTTTATAAGACAACAGTTTGAACCTCTTAGCATTATGACAGCAACTTCAAGCTCTCATTGAACTGCATTCACGCTGATATTCATAATTTGTGCAGTTTCCTAAGTTACTTTTTAAATCGTGAAGATGTGATCAGAAAATCCAAGAGAAGAAGAAAAGATTGACCATGGTGGTCCCCTCAAATAGCACCGTGTTGTTAAACTATGAGCTAAAGGATATGGACTAGTTCAAAAATCCTTTTCAACCAGGCAATACTTACCATACATACAAGAAAGAAAACACTTAGCTAATGAGCTGTTTCCAAGAACTTTACCAAGTAAAGTATTTGGTATCATATGTCCCGTACAGAACGTCATAATGCCCATTCAGAGATTCAATAAGCTCCAAGTCACCAGTCAAGACATCCCACCTGCAAAGCTAGATGTTAATAAAGCTGAAAAGGTACTTCAAAGCAAACCTGATTATTTCCATTCTTTCCAGAAGAGAGGCAGCAAAGGAGAACGCTACATGATATACACAGGGCTTGTATGGAAATATATTTTCACCAAGTCAACTTACTCATATCTCCTAGATGGTTCAAGACTTGAAAGTACTTCAAAAACAGCATCTGCACTTGCATCAATGACTCCAACAGACTTTACAAGGACATATTTACCATTCTGCAAGAAAAAAACAAAGCTTAGATTGTTGACTTGAGAAATATTATATCCAAATGCACAAGATTTTTCGCTTCATCTACTCTGCTATTTTTTTGGTTATTTATGTTCCAATTCATGACCCTATCAACGATTCAACAGGAAAAAAAAAACAGACAAACTAGTACACCAGGTCCGTCAAACATGCACTGTCAGCCATTCAGAAAATACAAGGTGATCAAATTAGTATCTATTCTATGATTTATATAAACTTTACAAAGTCATAAAAGCTTTAACATGTTGCCCCTCCTTCTTATAATTGTCATACCTTGGAATCAGAAACATCTTCAAAGATTCTGATACCTGCGTGTGCCAAGAGAAAGTAGCATTATAGACAATCACATCTTAAACAGTGAGCAATCGAAAGGAAATGTTTAGAATGTAAAAGTGAGAACACGTGGAAATGTAGAAATATAACATGAGGATTGCTATCAAATAGCAACAACATACCCCTTAATGTCCAAACACATTTCCACTTATAAGCCTCAACTGCGTCACCTTCAGCTTCTAAGTAATCATTTGATCTATCAATTGATGAGGATGACTTCTTCCATAAAAGGGTCTCCGGACCTATGATCAGGAAAAATGTGAAGTTATTTCAATACCTGGAAAAGCGGATAAGTTATGTGCATGCCGAAAGGAACAAATTCAAGATTTTGATACATCTTTCCATACATGTGTGCCTTACTTTCTAAAACTCTTTTTTTTTTTTTTCATATGACTAAACCATATATCATGTAAGGTAAAGTGCAACTGAGATTGATACATACAAACTGGTGCAATTTCCTACTCTCTGGTTAAATGCTAACCTAAGTACCTCTCCTGAAGGAAAAAAGTGAAAGCCTAATGCATCCAAAACACTAAGCTTTTCCACAGGTACAAATATTTACATTGAAGTCTTTGCTTCATATTTTTAATAAGTTCAGAATGTTTTAGACTTTTTCTGTTGCTGTTTCTTCCTCCTGTTTTGGGAGACCACTATGGAATCGTATGCTCATCATCCTGATAAGTGATAACCTTCGGAACCAGCTAGCAGTGAAAAGAGACTTCATCCAAGAACAAAAATTGAATATAGAGAATATTATTGTCACTCTGCTGAATAGGCAATGTCCATTTCCTCACTCTAGAAAATGGGTTAAATTTCTGAGCTGCTCTTATGGTAATTAGCCAAATGTCAACTATAACATGCATCTGATCCTAAAACATGTTGTATACACCTGCCAAGAAGAGTTGGCTTAATATGATGACTTGCTTGATTTTACCTTGCCCAATTCTTATAAGGTTTCTCAATTCATGTGCATATCTCCTCACCCTGGGCCGGTGTCCTTCAAGATTAATCCTTTATGAAATAAAATAAACATCAGTTGGTACTTTAAAAGTCAAAAAGTGAAAAGGATTTACATATCAATTGCCCAATTCTTATGGTTGAAATTCTTAAGCATTTTCATTAGTCAGAACAATGCCAGAAAAATGAAGCAATAACATTAGATATCCTCACAGATAAACCTTCCAAATAGATAGAAGAAACAGGATATCAGTGATGAACCTGATACGGAAAAACCCAACACCTTCAACGTGTTCCCAAAAGACAAAAAAACATGACATAGAACTAAATAAATGAAAAAGGATTATTAAAACTACTGCATCATTTGTCGGGTCAAGATGGATGTTAAGAAGGATATCCATGCTCTTAAAAGCAGGTTCAAATAAGCATTGTTGCTATTAATCAAATGCACCCACTATCTATCCTCCTCAATCTAGAGGGTTTCAAACAGTTCTTGATTATCGTGAATTAAAATTAATGCTGGAACAAAGATACTAAAGCTTTACAAGAAATGTCAAATGACCTGTTAGTCGGATAATGTTTGAATAACTAGACCTCACAAAACACCATGTGTAATGAAATATTAAAAAAAACTCATAGAATATTTCAGGTTGGATATCACCCATATCCTCTTTATGGAAAGGTGGTGAAAAAAGAGAAATACAAGTAGGAGAAACGGCAAACGCAACATAGAACTACAAAATTACAACAGTATTATGCAATCGAATTATTCATATTATGCTCATCCTCCAGAATTTTCTCATGTGCAACTATTTACTTCTGTCAGCTTTTTTGCAAGGAATTTCCACACACAAGGATACTAAACATACTCATCTTCCATGCACATTTTTTCTCTGGCGAGTCCTACCCTTGAAAGCTCATAATCAGCCTGTCATGCAAAATCCCCAATAAAGATTAGAGATTCATTTGAACAAGAAGTTGGAATGAAAGGTTAAGTGCTTTTACAAGCTTAGGCTTAAATACAATGAATTTTTTTGATGAATTAAGCTCCTGAGAATACTAAGGTTCTGATACGGCGATAATATTTTGATGAGGAAGCCTTGAAGCGTAGTATGCTTACCGAATAAAACCTACACTCCAAGAAAAAGCTACATGCCAAACATTTCCTAAGCAGAAACCGGAAGAAAAGAAGGAAAAGCAATTTACTGCAGAAAATTTTGGTGAATTTTTTTCTATATTTGTAGTTGTAATCATATGTAATGCAGAACAATTTTCAAGATAGAACTCATGAAGCTTCAGAGGATCCAGAAATTGGTGGGAAAATGCACAAAATAAAAGAAGAAGAAACATAGGGGGAACTTTTCAGTACCGCAGAATTGGAACATAAATAACCAAAAAAACCTTCTAAGACAAAAAATACTTCACAAAGGAGTAAATATTTAGAAAGATACAGAATTCAGACCAATGACACAATGAAAAAGGAAGATATTCTCAACACTCACCTGCTGCTTGGCTTGATCAAATGCCTCCATCCATTTTTGAGCTTCACCAGAAGTACTAAAAGCTATCTTCAGCAAAGATAATAATCAAACATGGCTGAGTGAATGTGTAGTTCAGGCGGAAGTCGTAAAGATATGCAAATACAAGTATATCCATGAACCATATCCACATAACAACAAAACACACCCTTGTTCTTTTTTAAAAGCATTGATGACTCAAGCACACTAAGTGTTTCAAATAATTTTCTATACCATTTTAATTGGACTATCATTACATTAGTTGAAAAAAATGTCCAGAATGATAGCAATAGTATTTTGCATGAAAACAGATATGAATGGCAAAGGAAACTCACTTCACCCTTTCTGGACTCGTCTAACCGATTGTAAAAACGAAGAACGTATAAGTCCTAGAAAGACAAATACAAACAGAAAAATTAGCTGCTATTGTCACTTCAACTAGGGAAGAAAAGTGAAAAATCTTCTTGAGACAATTCTAGAAATTAGTATCAAGCGGTGAAGAATATATCATATATGGATCATTTTTCATTTGCAAAGAAGAATGAGCCCTGGGATAAAACCATTGAAGACTTACACAATTATCAACTCTTCGACGACCTTGCTCCTCCACCACAAGAGCATGCCCTACAATACCTCTTCTGATGGGTCTCTGTGTAAAAAAATTCAAGATAGCTGTTAGGCAAGCACGACTTTAACAGTTGACACTTGAGCCCAACATTTAACAAGGATTTATGAAAATTGTAGCTCATGTGAAAGAAAAGCATAATCCTAAGCAAAAATAAATACAATGGATAGGATCTTTCATTATTAATTGTCATGCAGAATTAATTTTTCTAAGGTAAATGCATTGCAGTGATATCAAGAAAGTATATAAAGAAAAGATATCTAACACTTAAACAGTATAAAGTAAATGCATTGCAGTGAATTCGTCATGAAACTACGATGACAAAAGGCAACAAGCAATTTTTCTTATCAACAATAATCACAAGTTATCACTTACTGGTAAAAATCACATGTGTAATGTGTTTCAGCTTCAGGAACAGAACTGCTTTTCACATAGTGAGAACAATTAAACTTGTAACTAGGTTTTATTGTGCGCATTGACTTTAATAAAAGTGGTTTTCCACAGCTTGTTATAGAAAGATCATTCATCGGCCAGACTGCTCCATCTATCATGGAGAAGTAAAACTCACTTTTTTCTCGCTGGAACTTATAGTAATAGTGTTTCCTAGGTACAGATGA
>BSUD01000005.1:119483598-119508545 GCA_033239045.1 Fagopyrum esculentum
CTCCCTTCCTCTAAACCAGCAAGTTTGATCCTGAAATCTATAGCAAATAATCAAGTTGGTCTCGCTAACCCATTCATATCAAAGTCAATAGTCAGAAAATACTAGTGTTTGCAACTGGGATATGCAAGATAGGAACTGA
Source organism: Fagopyrum esculentum (assembly GCA_033239045.1). NCBI lineage: Eukaryota > Viridiplantae > Streptophyta > Magnoliopsida > Caryophyllales > Polygonaceae > Fagopyrum > Fagopyrum esculentum. The sequence goes on from BSUD01000005.1 coordinate 119,483,738, forward strand.
AAACAGATAGTAATATTAAGTTGTATACTGATACTTGCCTCATACAAGAACGGACCGTAACTAGGATAAAGAAAGACAGCCAACCACCAAAATTAGAACTAACAAGACCATACAATCTCAAAATATTAACAGTTACTCTTGCTTCTTTTAATGCCCTCCATTTCCAAGCAACGAATCATGACCTGACATAAGATCCTTCAGTTTTAGCCATTTCTTGTTTTCCTTTTTTTCAGGATATTGACGATTTCTTGTTGCTTTTGCTTCTATTAATGCCTCCCTTATTAGCCACTAAGCAACGAAACCCAACCTCACATAAAATTCTTCTTCCCCTACATACATCTCTTTCTTCTTGCGATCCCCAAAATTATTTCAACCATGCATGAGGCGAGTAGTTACCAGTACTTTAAAGTAAAAGGTGCATTGTGAACTTACTCATCCAGTGTTACAGCCCAGTGTCAAGTGCCACTTATTATAGTTACAAGACTTGAATTTGTTCTGGCCAAATCAAGTATTCATAAACCCCTTCTTGGGTACATAGTCGCCTAGTCGGTCATAAACAAATGCAGCATTTTTATTGCAGCACCTACGCTTCAAATGCTGCTGAAAATACTATTCAATAGTAGAAAACTAAAAACTTATTCTGCTGATCAGCATTGGTCACATTTTCACATTAAATCCCTCAAAAGTGGCATTTCCATCATTTTCCTCTCCTTTCCACCATTACCAAGAGTCCAAGACCACAACGCAACAAAAAATCCATCTATTTGAAAATTGATAAACTAGTACACACTCACGATTTGTTCACTTTGATAATTAGAAACTCGTAACGGATAAAAAAGGAATGAATTTAAAGACAATATAAACCTACAATGCCAGGATTGGCGAAAGGATCACGCTTGTACATTTCAACATACTTGCCCCGGATACACAGAAACCGAAGGTGACAATACTCATGGCCAATCTTGTTAACGCCCAGATGGTAGACCCAGCCGAAGTAATCAGATTCGGAGCTGGTCAGTAGTTCCTTACTAGGCGTTGGAATCGGGAATTCAGCGTCACCGTCGGACCTAGAGCCTTTCGACAATCTCCTCAGAATCCTAGACATGGTTCCTTGCGGCGATCGAGCGCGTGAACCCTATCCTATCAACCTGGTTTTATTGCTCCTTCCTCCTCCGTGGATGAAAATGGCGGCCTTGAATTGAGAGAAGAAAGATCGGAGGATGGAAATTGCGAAGGAGAAAGGGGCATCGATCGCCATCCGATGGGGGTAGTGCCGTCATCGGTGTCTGTTCGTGCTTCTCCCCTCAACTCCCTCTACATCGTTGATTTCTGTCGAAATAGGAGGAACTCCATTACTTGCTCCCGGAACGGTTACGCATGACAGTGTACCGTTTTTTTATTCAAATATATCTTCTTTCTTTATATTTTTGAAGGACACAAGTGAATCTATTTAATAAAAAATTAAGAGTATTATTAATTTTTTTTTATATTTGTCGTCATTAATAATCCGGTTCACTAATTAAGGGGTTGAGTTTTTCGGGTAGGGCAGTGCGGCTGCACGTGGAGCTGACACGTGTCCAAATTTTATTTTATTTTCTCAAAAACGATTGATTTATTATTTTTTTTTTTCAAAACGAATGAAAATTTTTTGGGCAATTTTGCTAACTAGGCCTTTTTTAAAAAACTAGAGTAGTAAGAAGGCTTTTTAATGTTTCAATTAAGTAAATATACCCAAACCTTTTGTACTCTACGCACTCCTCTCTCAAGGGGTACAATTACTAAACACAAAACTAGAAAAAACCTAGTAAACCAAATTGTTTCAATTTTTTTTGAACCACCATGTTATAAATTCTGCACTATTCTCTAATAAAAACTTTGAGATGAAAAGGAGTAAGTAGGCTTTTATTGTATAAATGTATATTAAGTAGGCTTTTATGTTTCAATTTGTATTAACTAGGCCCTTGTAATTTTGAGAAAAAGATAAAATCTAAAATAATTTAAAATACTTTCAAAATTAAAAAGGAAAATGAGAGTGATCCCCTACAATTATTCAAAATTAAAAAGATTATCTCCCTTAATTTTTTAAAATAAAAAAGGAAAATGGGTTTTTGTTCAGGTACGGTTCAATTAATGCGGTACGGCCGTACGGCTGACACGTGTCCCGGAAAAAAAATTCATTTTCTGAAACGATTTTTTTTTTCGGGACACGAATGAAAATTTGTTTGAAATATTATTTTCACTCATTTATGAGGGAAAAAAAATTAAAAAAAAAAATTTCGGGACACGTGTCGGCCGTACCGAAATAATGTGTCTTACTTGAACAGCACCAAAGGAAAATGAGAGTGGTCCCCTACAATTAAAGACTTAGTTTTAACATTAAAAAAATTCTCTCCTTAATTAATATTGCTTTTTTTTTCTTTCAAAGAGTCGCTTATTTGTTGGCATTAAAATTAATCACAAAATTTTATGTACATAATTTGCGTGCGAAATTATGTACATAACTTGCGTGTGAAATTATGTACGTAAAATTATGTACAGAATTTGTGGGGGACCACTCTCATTTTCCTTATTTAATTAAAAAACAATCATATTAATTAAGAGATAATCTTTTTAATGAGAGTGATCCCACAATTAATATTCACTTATCTTTTTAATTTAGTTTATCTTATTAATTTTTAATAGTTATTTATTCTCCTTAATTAAGGGAGAGAATCTTTTAATGAGAGTGGTCCCCACAATTAATAGTCTCTTTATAATTGAATTTATTTTTTTTTAGGGAGAAAATTAGAGGGGATTAGATTGTATCATGGATACAAAAAGGGCTTCTCTACACCAATTTTCTCAAACTTTGAACTATTCTCATATAATTGATGAATTATTACTTTTTAATATATTATATCAAATTATTTATAAATTAATCGTTTATATGTTATGAACTATTCAATTATAATTCATGAACTATCATTTTATAAGTTATGCATTATCATTTAAAAGTTTTTCACTATGAACTATTCTATTATAATTCATGAACTATCCTTTTATAAGTTATAAACTATCTCTTAATAACTTTTGAACTATCATTTTCATTCGTTTCTGAAAAGGAAAAAAAAAAAAAGGACACGTGTCAGCTGCACACGCAGCCGCACAACCCTAAAATAGTGACCACTGAGAAATTTTTTGTTTTGCATGAATTTCTTACATATTTCAGAAGTCACGTAAAGGTAAAGAAAATAGGTTGATGACGGTTTTACTAAAAAATGGACACGTTTTTTTAAAAAACGTCTTAAAGGATTTGTTGCGATTCCTTGCTTGTGTTTTAAAAAATTTTGAAAACGTTTTAAAGGATATGGTTTTTCGAATCTACTTTCATATATGGATTGCTTTTTGAATCTAGCTTCAGATCTGCCTTTTTTCCCGAGTCTGTTTTGTTTTACATTACAAATTTTTTCTTTTTTTTTTAAAAACATAAATCGGTTTTTAAAAGCACCGATCTCTTTAGATCTGTCCTTAAATCGGTTTCATATTTTTTGAATTTGGATCTTGAGTTTTTTATACTCTTGAGCCAAATATAAATCATTATTTTCTTTGTTATGATGCTTATATTTGTTGGTTACAGATCTTGATAGATCTCTTACACCTTGTAATAGATCCTTGAACGAAGCTCATGCTTCGTTTGTATTTGATTAGTTTGTTGACATTGTTGTTTTACTTTGCTTCTTTAAGCTTCCGCTGCTGTCATTATGTACTAATCTTGATATCATTTATTCTTACATGTTAATTCTAAACTGTATATAGTTTTATCTTATATGTATATCTAACTTCTTTAACTTCTTTCTTTTCCTATTCCATATCATAATAATGGTTGACTCTTATTACAGAATGAAACTCTATGATGGTGTTTCTGATTTTTGTATGTGGTCTGTTAGGATAAAGGAGTCTTGGTAAAAGAGAAAGTTTGGCATACAGTAGACGAGAGCTATCCACCTGCACTAAGTGCTGAGGAAAGAAAGGAAATGGATTTGCAGGCACATAGTGAGATCGTGATGAGGCTCACGGATGAAGTAGGCCGACAGATTCTTGTTTACACAAAAGCCAAAACTCTATGGACAACTCTTAAAGAGTTGTATGAGGTTAAGTCTCTTCCTAGTAGAGTTAGCTTGTTGTGTAGGTTATTCACTTTTAAAATGAACACTAACCTTTCTCTTCAAGATAATCTGGATAGTTTCTTAAGAATGACTCATGACTTAGAACGTTGTAAGGATCTTATAGATGAAGTTCACCAAGATGTTATAATTCTTAACTCTCTCCCTTCACAATTTGACAATTTTAAAGACGTTATTCAATATGGTCATGAAGATTTAACTAGGAAAAAGATTCTAGATGCCATAACTGAAAAGAATAACACTCTAAAGGTCTTTAAAATGAAAGGATAGTCTAGGGATAGTAAATCAGAAGTCTTATTTACTAAAGGCAAAAATAAGAAGAATAAGAACAACAACAATCGTGATAGTAAAGCTGACTCTAGAACTGGTTATAATCAAAAGAATTCTTCTGTTCAATCTGGTAAAAAGGAGATCATTTGTTACTACTGTGGTATTAAGGGTCATAAAACTCCTTATTGTAATAAGAAGAAGAAGGATGATGCTAGTAAGTCCAAGAATGGTTCTACTAATATCCTTGAGTCTCATGCTTACTATGAAGATGAATTGCTTGTTGTTTCTCATAATGATGATTATGATGCTTGGATACTTGATTCTGATTGTACCATGCATTCCACTCATGAAAAATATTTTGATTATCTGCATAAATGTGATAATGGGGTGGTTAGATTAGGAGATCATACTTCCTTATCTATAAAAAAAACATTGGTAATATTCCCTTTATGATGCATGATAATAAAATTAGAATTCTTCAACAAGTTAGGTGGGTGCCTGAACTTAGAAGAAATTTACCGTCTGAAAGTGTTTTTGATGACCTAGGCTGCTAGATTCACAAAATAATGGTGTTAGGAATTTGATTAAAAATGGTAAAATCCTCCTTAAAAGTGTGAAGAAAAATGGTTTATATCATTTTGTTGGTTCTCCTGAATTGAATGTTTTAAATTATGTTGTGAACATGAACCTTGATCAAACCAAATTGTGGCATACTCGTTTTGGACATATAAGAAATAAAGGCTTGCATTACATGTTTAAAAATGGTTATTTTGATCATAAACCTGTTGTATTGGACATGTGTAAAAACTGCATTTTTGGTAAAGCAACTCGGTTAACTTTCAATAAATCTACCTATGTTGCTAAATATCCTCTTGAATACATTCATTCTAATCTTTGGGGCCCTGCCCAAGTTGATACTATTGGAGGTAGAAAATATTTTTTTTTTCTTTATTGATCATTTTTCATGAAAAGTTATTCAATATCTTATTGTTAAAGGCCAAAAGTGAAGCTTTCAATACTTTTAAACTTTGGAAAACCAAAGTTGAAAATGAATCTAACCATAAGCTCAAATGTCTTAAAACGAATAATGGTTTAGAATTTTGTAATCATGACTTTAATGAGTATTGTTTGCAAAATGGAATAAAACGATATTTGACTATTCCGGGAACCCCTCAGCAGAATGGTACTGCTGAGAGGATGAATAGGACTTTGCTTGAAAAATCTAGATGCATGCTCTTTTCTGCAGGTTTGAAACAGTCCCTTTGGGGAGAGGCTGTAATTACAGCTTCTTATTTGATAAATAGAACTCTTTCTTCTCCTATAGGGTTAGACCCCACAAGAAATGTGGACTGGTCAAAAACCAAGTATAAAACATTTAAGACCTTTTGGTTGTACAGTTTATGCTCACCATTCTCAAGGTAAACTAAATCCAAAAGCTATTAAGTGTGTGGTGTTAGGTTATCCGGAAGGGGTAAAAGGTTACAAATTACTTGTTATGCAACCTGGTGGTTATAAGGTTTTAACTAGTAGAGATGTAACTTTTAATGAATCTGATTTTCATTTTAAAAATCTTCTTACAACTACTATTGAGAATACTAACAGGGACAGGGAAACATATTTTTTCATGCCAAGTGACACCCTTATGCCAGCTGAAGAATTTGATATTGGTGTTTTTCGAAACACACCAGTAATGCTCCTGGTAATGTTGTTGCTGAACAAACCAATAAGAGTATTGAGGTGGAAAACAATTTAGAAGACAACACACCTCACCAATTAGGTGGGGCAGGAAGCAATTCTAATTCTAACTCTAACACAACTTCTGTCAATGCTGAAAATTTTGGAACTGTAATTGGGACTGTAAATAATTCGGACATTATTTTGGACATTTCTGCTATTTCTGTTTCTGATTCTATTGTGGTTTCAGATTCTGTTCCTACTGTTGTTGATTTGTCTGATTATCAGCTTACTTCTGATAGAGCTCCTAGAGCTAGAGTTCCTAATCCAAAGTATTTTAATCCTACTTATATAAACATTGATGAGTTTGTATATAATAGGGATAATAATTTGGTAAATTTGTTGTGTTGATTGCTGATGTGATTGTTAATACTTATACTCCTGAGTTGTATGAACATACTATTAAATGTAGTCAATCTAAGTTTTAGTTAGCAGCTATGAATGAAGAGATTAACTCTATGCATGAAAACAAAACTTGGAAATTAGTTCCTAAACCATATGGTGTTAGAACTATTGATTGCAAATGGATTTATAAAATCAAAGATGGCATCAAACCTAATGACCCTCCTAGATTTAAAGGTAGGTTAGTGGCTAAGGGTTTTACTCAAAAGGAAGGTATAGATTACAATGACATTTTTGCTCCTGTTGTGAAATATAAGACCATGAGATTGCTTATTGCTTTAGCTACAGTTTATGACTATGAAGTAGAACAGATGGATGCTAAAACTGCTTTCGTGTATGGAGACCTTTATGAGACTATCTATATGAGACAACCTAAAGGTTTTATAGACAAAAATCACCCTTTTTTGGTAGGAAGGGGAGTCAGTGGTCTCCGGCGCATCTGCACGCGCTTTTATTCATTGGAAAAGAGCTAAGTAGTCATCACATGGGGGATAGCCCGACCCCTTACATCTTCAAGTAAAAGATCCACTACACCCTCCGGCGGGTCATACAATACACTTAAACCAATGGGGAAGTTTAAAGCAAAACTAGCAATACAATCCGCAACTCTATTCGCCTCACGGAAGGCATGACGAACCTGGATATTCCAGCTTCTTTTAAGGAAGTCATAAAGATACCAGACTAGCAAGAGGGTGATAGGGGGGTATGGTCTTGCTTAATAGTTGGGTCACCAACTGAGAATCAGTTTCAATAACAACCGAGCGATAGCCCAACTCCCAAGCAAGTTTTAGGCCAGGAGCCACTCCCTAGAGTTCCACCATGGGGACTGAGCACATCCCTAAATTAGCTCCAAACCCCCTAATCCACTCTCCTGCGGTATTCCTAACTAAACCTGCAGCTGCCGTAAATCCGTCTTTGTTCTTAGCACCGTCTGTATTGACCTTGATGAAACCTTCCGGGGGTGGGTGCCACACAACCTTGATCACTCTTGAAGTAGCTCTTCTTATCCCTTTCCCGCTATTCATCCAAATATAAATATACTCCTTAGCTCTATCCCGAACATAGCCGCTTCTATCCAAGCATTCCGGCCCATTGTTGAAGAGTTTTTCATTCCGCCACTTCCAGGACCACCATAGACCTACTGCAAAGATTTCACTCCACAAACAGTTGTTATTAAAGTGATATTTAGAGAGAAGATTACCTCTTAACCAGGTGGTGAAGGGTGAGGTGAAGAACGTTGGCTCAAATCTGTCGGCCCTCAGATCTCTCCATAGCCGCTGGGTGTTACGGCATTCACGCAACATATGGGTTGATGATTCACCTGCTTGGTGACAGCAGGCACATAAATCTTCAATGCACATATGGCGGCGCTTACGTTCCTCGTTGCACAAGACCCCTCCTTTGATTAGCTTCCATACGAAATATTTCACTCGCTCTTGAATCCAAAGACGCCAGACGGTCGAATACAAAGAGCCCTCACTAGACTGCAAATGCGTGGCACCAGTGAGTAGCCCATAGGCTGAGGCAGTGGAAAAGTTCCCATCCTGTGTATAACCCCAGCTAAGCTCGTCCCTTCCTTGCTGAGGTTGCGTACCACTTTCTACAGCAACATCCAGACCGCACGGGCTAAGGGCGGCTAACTTTAGGATCATTGTCATAGGTAGAAGCCCACCCAGTATTTGCCAATCCCAGCCCTCCCCTTCAATCCAGTAATGACGGACCTTCTTCTGCAACTCAATCTGTTCGATCATGGAGAGTGCTACAGTAGACAGAACCTCATTGCCGAGCCATTTATCAGACCAGAAACTAATATATCTCCCGTTACCTAGCCTCCAGACTGCTCCTTTCACAACCACCTCCTGTATACCCTTCACTATACTTCTTCATACGTGTGAGTGATTAGCCGAAGTGCTGCTACCACTCCAAAGATACTTGCTCCTCAGGACCTTAACCCAAAGACTGTTATCATCCCTAAGAAAACGCCATCCTAATTTCCCAAGGTGGGCTTTGTTAGTATTCTGCATGTCCCGTACACCTAGGCCACCGTTGGTTTTTGGAAGACAAATATCATCCCACTTCACGGTATGCATCTTCCTACCCCCGTCAACGTGTCCCCAAACAAAGTCTCGACACGTCTTGTCGATGGCATGACACACACTAACCGGTAATGAGAGTGTAGCCATAGTATAGATAGGAAGCGACGTGAGAACAGACTTCGTGAGGGTCACACGCCCTGCAAAGCTTAGGTTTCTACTCCTCCAACCACTCAGCTTACCATTAATCCTATCCAAAAGGGTCGTGAAGGTAGTTTTAGATACTCTACCTTGAAGAATGGGGACACCGAGATAGTTACCGAGATTCTTGGTCACTTCAACTCCACTAAGTCTACCAATGTTGTCGCTAATCTCTCTAGAGATATTAGGAGAGACGAAGATTTTGGACTTCTGAATATTGACCTTCAGACCCGACGCCTTGCAAAAGATATCAATACACCTCATGATGACTCTTAACTGAGAGAGGGAGGCTTCAGCAAAAAGAGTGATGTCATCTGCGAAGAAAAGATGAGATAATTGTGGTCCTCCTCGGGAAAATCTAATCGGCTTCCAAACTCCTTTCAACAACATTGAGAATAAGATGACTGAGTCTCTCCACACAAAGGAAAAAAAGATAAGGAGAAATCGGGTCTCCTTGTCTAATCCCTCTCTCCGATGTGAACTGTTCAGTAGTCTCGCCATTCCAAAGAACCTGCATCCTAGAGGTGCTTACGCACTCTTGTATCATTCTACCCCACTCCACAGGAAAGCCTGCCTCAGTCATCGTATCTTCAATGAAGTCCCACCTGACTCTGTCATATGCTTTTTCTAGATCTAGCTTTAGAAGCATCCATTGCTTCCCCGTCTTCTTCTTTCTCATAGAATGCACCACCTCTTGCATAAGAACAATATTATCCTGGATCAGACGCCTTGGGATAAAACTGCCTTGGGTAGGTCCTACTAGTTTACAAACTAAACTCTGCATCCGTTGCACCAAAACCTTGGATTAGGGCTGATCATAGGTCCAAAACCGAACCGAACCGCTAATAACCAAACCGAAAACCGATTTTCCAAAAACCTTGGACCCAAAACCAAACCTATAAAAGTAGGTTCGGTTTCGGTTTGGACCAAAAACCAAAAACTTTAAATATGCGAACCTAAAACCGAACCGATTATGTCGGTTTCGGTTCGGTTTCGGACCTAAATGAACCTAAAATTAAAGCTAAAAAATCTCGATAATATAACAATAAAATAAAATTTTCAATTCTTTAATAATTTTAGTATAAAGAGTTGAAACTTAGAAAAGTAACAATCTCATTTAAGGACTAAGTACTAATTAAAATTGCCACAACTAAAAATAACAATTCTATAATAATTTTTTATTAAATGAAATTCGATTTTCGGTTTTTTATCGGTTTTTTCGGTTTTGGACCGAAACCGAACCGAAACCGAAATTATAAAAAAAACGGACCGAAGACTGAACCTAAATTGTCGGTTTAGGTTCAGTCCGGACCGAAATTCTTCGGTTCGGTTTGGTTTAAGTGAACCGAACCGATCTTGCTCAGTCCTACCTTGGATAGGAACTTATAACTGACATTACAGAGGACAATGGGTCTAAACTGACTAATGAGCTCAGGTTTCCCAACCTTGGCAATAAGCGAGATAAGAGTATCATTACTGCCCTTATAGAGTTTCTGAGTGGCAAAGAATCTAGTTACCTCTTCCAACACTGATCGCCCCACCGTACTCCCGCACTTCTGGAAGAATACTGGTTGGAATCCATCTACACCAGGGGCCTTAAAAGCACCTATGCTCTTAACTGAATGCCAGACTTCTTCCATGCTAATTGGCTTATTGATACTAGCCCAATCTGTCTCATCCACCTCCGGAAAGGCTAACGTATCAAGATGGCAATCAGGCAACTCATGCGTTTGATCAATCCTATAGAGTCTCTTAAAGTACTCCACAACATGCTGCTCTAGTTTGTCTTGATCTTCAACCCACTCCCTATCGTCTACCTTAAGGCATGTGACTCTGTTGCGGCATCTTCTAATAATAGTAGAGGTGTGAAAGTAAAATGTATTGCGGTCACCATGATCTAACCATGACTCTCTAGATTTCTGAAACCAAATCAACTCCTCTTGCTCAAGAATACTTTCCGCTTCCGCTTGAAGGCGTTTCTCTTCCTCACGCAGACGATCCGAATCATGAATATCTCTCCTACTCTAGACCTTCCCAAGTTTATCTAGTACCTCTTGTTTCCTGCGATGCACACTACCAAACTCAAGCCTATTCCAAGAAATAAGGTAGTTTTTCAGAATAGGAAGAGCCTTACCAACCTCCGGGTTGCTGAACCAACAACTCTCCACCATAGGAAAGAAATCACGGTGAGTCATCCATGCAGCCTCGAGTCTAAAAGGTCTTCTCTCTTTCCTGCAGCTAATATTAGTATCAAGAGAAAGAAGCAAAGGAGAGTGATCCGATGAAACCCTGGCTAGATGTCTGACTTGGGCATTAGGCCAAAGAAGACGGCCCTCCTGGTTCATGAAAACTCTATCCAACCTCTTGAAAACATTTCTTTTAGCCGACTTCCCATTGTCCCAAGTGAAATCCGCACCAGTGTAGCCTAGATCAATGAGACCAAGTGCCAAGACTATGTCATTAAAAATATGAGAATCGGGATGAAGTTTACCTGATCCACCCATACGTTCATGGAGGAAACGAATACAATTGAAGTCACCGCCTAAGATAAGCGGGTTGGTAACACTCTCCAGCTCCGTACCAATCTCACTCCAAAAGTTTCTTCTCCTAGTGCAGTTCGGAGGGGCATAGATAACGATCATACTAAACACTTTAGCACCTGTAGTGACCTTAGCATGGATGAAAGTCGTGTTGCTATTAACAATAGTGACATCTAACTTCTCATTCTTCCAGAGAAGCCATAAGCCCCCCTTGAACCCCTCAGCTTCTACTCTAAAGCACCTCGAAAACCTCAGCCGATCACAAATATGTTGGGCTCTAGCTCCCGAAGTACGTGGTTCGAAAATAGCCAGGACGTTGACTTTGTGGTGACTACACAAATACTTAATGGCTCGTCGGAACCCGTTCTTACAGGCTCCAAACACATTCCAATATAGACAATTCATTAAAACAATAAGGTTAGGAAAATCACGGAAAAAGGAAGACTTACTAGACCTCCTGGCTAGCATTTGGATGCTTCCCTGCATCAGGCATGTCGGTCATAACTTCATTTGATGTTGCCAAAATAGTCTCTTGTCTTATGGACTCAGTATTGACAGGCTGCACATCAGGCCCCCCAACTACATTTAACTGGAGTCCCTATGTCGGGAAGGATTACTAGTAGCAATGCTCACGCTTACCACCCTACCAGGAGCACCATCAACTATAGGACTTAAGCTCCCAATGCCCTGGTGATGCTTCGCTCCTCCACCAAGTTTCGACGTAACAGTGGGTGAGAAGCTGGGCAATTGTTCATTCTGTCTTTGTCTCTTTAGAGTACCTTGATCATTTTTAGATTGCTCGGCTTTCTTTAGCCTCTACGCCGTTCTTCTTGCATCGTTCTTAATCTTGCTCCTTGTCTTCTTCTTCTTACTGTCTCCATTTGCGTTACCTGAATCTGCAGAAGGGGTTGCTGAAAAGATAACCTTACTTGTGCTTACCGTCTCGATGGAATTAGTAGTCTGGGTTGGGCTTGTCGCATTGGGAGCTACCTTCTGCAGACCACCTTCTATTGGGCTTTCATCATTTTTAGTACCACTTGTGGACGCGCCAACTGTCACAAACTGCGGGCCCAATTGTTGTTGATTCTGATGAATATAATTACTATGTGCTTTCTTTCCTTTATCAGCTGAAGATTGGACTTTTCCTTTACCATTATTATATTTTCCTTGATTAACAGAATTATTTGCTTTGGCTGAATTGGAAGCAAATCTCTGAGATCTCTCCCCAGGATTCTTACCTTTCTCTAGTTTGTGACGACGCACTACCAACATTCATGGACCGTATCCTGCTGCTTCTTCCACGATGACCGGAATATTCTCTGATGGAACCTGTGCATGTTGTTCCTTACTGGCGCTAGTAGCAACTTCATCAGCGTTAGCTGCTTCAGTCGGTTCTCGATGATCTGTCTTCTCCCCATGCTCACACTAGGAGGCATAATGGTCATACCGACCACATTTAAAGCAAATAACATCGAGGCCTTCGTACTCTATCGCGCATCTTTTGCCATTGATGACCACCGCTCTTCTCAAAGGTCTACTTAAGTCAATTTCAATACAAATACGAGCAAACCTACCCCTGTTGAAATGCAAAGTCTTCGGGTCAATGGTTATAGGTAATCCTATACTTTCCTCCATGCTCCAGAGCACCGCCTCATGGTACCAATGAACCGGGACTCCAGTGATTCGAATCCAAATAGGGGTTGAGGTGATCGGATTTGACGTAACAAAATCCGGCGACCAACGCTTCATGATGAGGCAGCGACCAAACACCATCCAAGGTCCTCCCGTTAGGATCGACAATAGCTCATTTTCATTACGAAAACGTGCTAGGAAATAGTTATTGTCCAAGTCAATCAGTTGCATATTATCTCCACATTTCCACAGATCTCTAACTCTCCTTTCCATGATTGGAAAGGCTACCGGAAATCCCAGTACCTTGAAGACTATCGACTGCCTCCATCTCGCTTCCAGCGCTTCGGTGATCTTCTCATCGACCTCAATAACAGGGTCTCCAGCGCTTCGGAAATCCTAGTACCTTAATACTACTACTGATTGATTCTCTGTTGATTTCATCCTTACTCTGAGCAGTAGCTTTAACACCACTTATTACCTCGCTCCACGATCTGGGCGGGTTAGTTGTCAATACTTGCACAACCTCATTAGTCATGGGACTCACAATCTGTGATTCCGTATTCAAGCTCGTGATCCCAGGGTTGGTCGTAGCAATGGCAGAACTCAATTTATCAATCGCATCACCGGTTACTAAATTTTTTGAGCCACACTCTTCCACTGGTTGGGATGATGCAGCAATGTCCATATCTTCAGTCTCAACCACTACTATTTCCTGAGTAACTGTGCTAACTGCAACCGTCGGCGGAGGAGGAGCCTCCATTCTTACGCCGGAAAAAACTCTCAGAACGGCCAACAGCCTAGCCTTTTAGCAACTAGGTCAAAAGAGAGTTTTTTTTTAATTCCAGGGTCTTACCACTTCAAACAAAAATCACCCTGATTATGTGTGTTTGCTAAATAAATCTATATATGGGTTAAAACAGTCTCCTAGGCAATGGAATATCAAATTTGATACATGAATGAAAAGATTAGGTTTTATAAGAAGTCACTATGATCATTATTTATACTTCAAATCTGTCAAAAATGATTCTCCTTTATATATCTTGCTTTATGTGGATGATATATTGTTAATCTATAAATCCAAAGCTAAGATAAATGAGGTGAAAAATTCTCTTAGAAGCAACTTTGATATGAAAGACTTAGGTCCTGCTCAAAGAATTCTAGGGATAAAAATTGAAAGAAATAGGTCTAAGAGACAAACTTGGCTTTCCCAATCTGACTATGTGACGAAGGTGTTAGATAGGTTCAATTTAAAAGATGTTAAACCTTCTAAAATACCCTTAGGAGGGCACTTCGATTTGACTTGTGTCCAGAATATGTCTAAAGAGGAAAAATATCTCATGAGTAAGATTCCTTATAATGTTGATGTAGGATCTGTCATGTATAGTATGATTTGTTCTAGACCTGATCTTGCCTTTGTTATTAGTGCTCTTAGTAAATTTATGTCTGACCCAAGTGAAAAACACTGGGAAGCTATGAAATATTTGTTGAAATATCTTGCTGGAACTATTTTGGTATGTTATATGCTAAACATCATTCTTCTTATGATTTGACTATTATGTATATTCTGATTATGCTTCTAATGAAGATAATAGAAAATCTACTACTTCCTATGTATATACTTGGTGTGGAAATTGTATTTCTTGGAAATCTCAGCAACAACCTATTGTAGCTTTATCTTCTACCGAAGCTAAGTAAGTAGCTGCAACTGAAGCTTGTAAAGAAGTTGTGTGGCTTAGTAATATTTTGTTTGAGATAGAGGGTAAGTCTACTATGTCAACTTTATACATGGATAGTCAAAGTGCACTATATCTTTGTAAGAATCCAATTTATCATGAACGAACTAAACATATTGATGTTAGATATCATTATATCCGTTTACAAGTAGAGTCAAATAACTTACTTGTTAATAAAGTTGTTGGTAATACTAACCCAACAGATTTTGGCACTAAAATAGTGACCAATGAGAAATTTTTGTTTTGCAGGAATTTCTTACATATTTCAGAAGTCACGTAAAGGTAAGGAAAATAGGCTGATGGCGGTTTTACTCAAAAATCCACTATTAGATGAACTTAGGAATTAGGAGGGAAAATTGTGAAATACGTAATTCCAAAGTCCAAAATGAAAGTGGGCTGCAAACAGGTTTTTTGATGGGCCCAAATGTGATGAGTTGGCTGAGTTTTAGAAGGAAAAAAAGGGCCCGGCAAAATGAAACTGTGCGTTTCATCTAGGGTAGAAGAGTTGCACATTTATAATCTCCTTTCAGCAGCAGTGCATCAAGATATCATAACGTTTTTTCTTCTCCTGGACTTCTCTCTCTCACCTTCAATGCTCAATAACAGAAAAGGCACAACAGTGCATTCATCCCCTTAGGTTGTTTTTCTTCTATTCGATTATGAGCTTTTCTTCTTCTTGTATTTCTTTCATTTTGAAGAAAAAGTGTACAACATAATTGTTCTTCTTGCCTTCTTTCTTTTCTTTGGTGAAGCAAAGCTTTGTTGAGACGATTTAGGGTTAATCCCTTAGAGTCTACAAGCTGAGCGGATTTGGTTTTCATTTCAGTTTGTTTTTGTATTTTTTTTCTTGGTTCGTTTTGATAATGGATTGGGTATTCTCTTGAGGCCCCGAGGAGTAGAATTATTTCCGAACCTCGTTAAATCGTTTTGTATTCTTGTTCTTGTTCGAACGGGGTGCTCTAGCCTTCGATCTACTTCGGTTTTACTTTTCAATTTCTATGTACAGTGTTTTTCAATCAAAATAAAGAAAACTTGACATTATATTCTGTATTATTTTTATATTCTATATTTTAGATGATCAGAAGCAGATTTTTGTTTTTGAACCTAATGCTGATTTCAGTTTAATGCTTTTGTTTTCCTGAGTTTCATGAATTCCCTTTTACAGTTTTAAAGTTGCTTAACAATTGTCCCAATAGAGCTACTGCTGATTTCAGTTTAATCTCAATAGCAAACTCTTTGTTGTACATGAATTCCCTTTTTTGGTGGGAAAATTCAATTCTGCTTCATTTTTTATATTTAGTATTTTAGATGATCAGAAGTAGATTTTCTGTTTTCGAACCTAATGTTGATTTTAGTTTAGTGCTTTTGTTTTCCTGAGTTTCATGAATTCCCTTTTACGGTTTTGAAGTTGCTTAACAATTGTCCCAATAGAGCTACTGCTGATTTTTTTTTTTTGTGAAAATTATGTTGTATATTTGACAGAAAAAAAATTTACATAGGGGGGGGGGTCATGCTATGACCAGAGGAGGCAAAAGACAATGAGATTACAATAGGGGAATTGAAAGCTGGTTTGCCCAGAAAATGGAGTTTGGTGACCTGTCCTTCCAGTGATAAGAGAAATGGTTCTTGACGTCTTGGATGGCTTGGTGGGCGCATGTAGTGACGTGAGTGATATGGTCGATATGGGTGAGGTCGTTTCTAGCCCTTCATACATGGTAGATGTGACTCAAGATAGAAGCAATGTGTATGTGGGCAATGAGGTCGTGACGATGGGTTTTAATGGTGTTTAACCAGGCCCAAACGTTGCCATGGTAAGGGTAAGGTTAAGGGGTTCTTGTCCATCTCGAAATGAGGTCGAGGGTGGTGGTGGAGAAACTACAATGGTGAAGTAAGTGCTCTTCGTCTTCGGGGTTTGAGTTGCACAGTTTGTAGGTGTTGTTTGTGATGATGCCCCAGGAGGCTAGTTTTGAGAGGGTAGGTAGGCGGTTGTGGTTTGCAAGCCAAGCAATGAAACTGCTTTTGGGATTGTTTGTGGGTAGCTAAATGTTTTCATATAGTCGGGTGAGAGGGGATGGTTGATGGGGTTTGAGGAGGTAGTAAGCTTGATGTGGTTGAGAATCGACCATTGGGGAGTTTTGTGATAGTAGTGAAGTTAGGACCAGATGGGGTAGTAAGGATGTCATCTTTGATTTTTAGGATTTTGTTCCAGGTGTGGCTGAAGGTGTAGCTTGGTTCGCAATTCCAAATGGAAAGGCATTTGAGAATGTTGGACCTTGTCCATTCAGACCATAGGTTGTTGGAGGGGAGCATAGGATCGAGCTCAAAGATAAGTTTTGATATACATGCTTTGTTCCAGGAGAAGCGTTCTTTGAATCCCAAACCACCCTCGGAGATAGGGGAGCAGACAGTCTTCCAGGCAACAAGAAAGCGGTGGCTAGCGTCTTTACCCGACCATAGAAAAGACCTCAGGAGGCTGTTGATTTTGGATATAATAGTTTGGGGAAGAGGTAGTGTAGCACAGTAGTAGTACTGTAGGGGGATGAGGATTGAGAATATGATTTGTTTCCTGCCTGTGTAAGAGAGATTCTTGGCACTCCAGCTATTGATTTTATTTGTTATCTTTTGGATGAGTGGAGCGAATTCAAGTGGCCTGAGACGTTTGCTTCCGATTGGGAGACCCAGGTAGGTGAAAGGTAAGGATCCAATGGGCAGCCCAATGTTGGTAGCAATGTGGTTTTTCTCAGTGGGAGATACGCCACCCATGAAGAGCGCAGATTTGGTTGGGTTGATAAAGAGGCCAGAAAAGTTCCCAAAATGTGTGAAAGTGTTCTTCAGTATAGAGATTGATTCGAGATCAGCCCTGGAAAAAAAAGATAAGATCGTCAGCAAAACAAAGATGGGTGAGGCGTGGTGAGGAGCATTTGGGGTGGATGTTGAAATTTGGGTTTGTGGTGTTTATGGTGATCATCAAAGCAAAAACCTCCAGGGCAATGACAAAGAGAGGAGGGGAGAGAGGGCTGCCTTGTCTTAGCCCCCTCGAGCCTCTGAAATGGCCCTTAAGAGAGCCCTCCATATTGATAGAGAAGGTTGGGTTTGTGATGCATGTGCCGATGAGAGCAATGAATTTGTCAGGGAATTCCATGCGTTTGAGGCAGTGGAGAATGAAGTTGTGGTCAAGCATATCAAAGGCCTTTGTGATGTCAACTTTCAGAGCACATCGAGGGGGAGATATGATTCTGATTGTACTTCTTAAAGAGCTCCTGGCATATGAGAATGTTATGCTTAATTGATCTTCCCTTTATGAAAGCCCCTTGATATTTGCCAATGATGGAGGGAAGGACCTCGTTAAGCCTAGCAGCAAGAATTTTTGCAATGATCTTGTAAGTAGTATTGCAGTAGGTAATGGGTCTGTAATCCGAGGGTAAAGTGGGGTTTGGCTTCTTAGGAATCAAGGTGATGGCCGTGTGATTGATGTAGCTTGGAAGGGAAGCGGTTTGGAAGAATTCAAGAATGACACTCGAGAGATCGGGGCCAGTGATGGACCAAGTGGATTTGAAGAAGTAAGCATTATAACCATCCGGGCCAGGCGCTTTTGGTCACCAATGTTGAAGAGATCTTCTTTTATATCGGCAGTGGTTACGTCTTTGGTGATGGAGCTTTGTTGGTTGGGAGAGATTGTGGGTAAGGGACAATCAGGGAAACGGTTTTGGGGGTTGTGAGGGTTTTGCGGGTTTAGTATGTTGGCGAAGTGGGTAGTTAGGATATGGGAGATCTTTTGGGGATCATGGGTGGGGTCATTTGTGATGTTATTTGGATCAAAAATGCTTTTGATTTCATTGTGGGCTCGTCTTGAAGAGATGCATTTGAAGAAGTAACTGCTGTATTGATCACCAAATTTAGCCCAGGAGATCTTAGAGAGCTGTAAGAGGGTGGCGCGCAGAAGATTCTTCTCAAAGTTGAGAAGGTGCGTTGTTGTTCGTTCAAGCTCCAGTAGATGATTGTTGAAAGGGGCTGATTGCAGGCTTGATTGAGTGGAGGCAAGGGTAGCCTTTAGGCCTTCGACAGAGGAGTGGAGATGTTCAAGTTTAGCGCTTGGAAATTTCTTCAGGTTTGACTTTAGTCTCTTTAGCTTGTTGAAGAGGTTAAGCATATTGTTTCTCATCTGACGGGGGTTGTGGAGCGACCAGAAGAGTCTAACGATTGGGATGAAGTCTTCGTGAGCAGCCCAAGAGTTGTTGAACCGAAACTGGCGTTTTGATGGGTCTTGTTTGGCGTTTAGGGATAGGATGGCAGGGGAGTGATCAGAGATGTTAGGGTTGTCGAAGTGTGCAATGGAGTTTGGAAAGGAGCTAGCCTAGAGAGGGTTAATCACTATGCGATCAAGCTTTGACCAAATTCTTGAGGAGAGTTGTTTATTGCTCCAAGTGAATTTGCAACCTGAGAAAACATGATCATCGAGGAGCAGTGAAACACTCGGCAAGTTCAGTCGAGATGGAGGTGGAGGGGTTGGTTTGCTCAGAGATCTTCTCATCGGTGCTAAGAGTGGTGTTGAAATCCCCAATGAGAGCCCAGGGAGTATTTTGATTAAGAAGCTTGATGGTGTGGATTGTATTCCAAAGGGGTGGGCGATCTTCCGGTTGATTATGTGCGTATATGAATGAACACTCAAAGGGGGTGTATTGGTTTCCATGAGGGGGATTTTGTGGCGGTTGAGAGATACTGCAATGTATGATCTGTTCATTGGTGAGGATTGGTGTGAGGACAGGGGTGTTTGGGTTCCACCATACCCATATGCGGCACTTGTAGATATGGGAGTAGTTTGAGCCTTGATTCCAGCTAGGAATAAGAGTGTTGAGTCTTCTCATCTTTTCATCAGAAAGCTTTGTTTCCAGGATTGCTATTATATCCAGGTTATGGTTCTTAACCGAATCTCTAACAGCTTGTTGCTTGTTGGGGTGGTTTAGACCCCTGATGTTCCAAACGTAGAGATTAAGATGCATTATCAATAGCTTGTGATACGCATGCATCCTTGTTGCATGCGTTTGAGGAAGTTGATAGGGTAGGGTTTGAATGAGGAGGGGTGTTTGAGGGGTGTGAGAGGATGAAAGGGCTTGAAGAGGGTGGAACTTGGGGTGGGGCAAGCACCATTTCTGGGTGATACGATGGGGAGGTAGGGTGGTTGTCCGCTGTTGCGTCATGTGAAGGAGAGGAAGGAGCAGGTAGGATAATTTTTTCAGTGTAATTGTCCTTTGTGAGGCCAGACGGTGGTATGGAGGCCTCGGTAGTGTGGAGAATGTTTTGAAGGGTGGGGTTTTGAATTAGATGTGAGGGATCTGGGGTAGGGAGGAGTGGCTCTTTGTTTGAAGCTGGTGGGGGGGGGATACGTTTGTTGGGCTTGCGTGGAGGAGGATTTAGGGTTTTCTTTGGATCTTTGCAATGGTGACCGAACAGAAGGCACTTTGGGCAGTGTAAAGGGAGCCAATCATAGGATATTTTTTGTATTATGATTTCTCCGTCGGGGCCCTTGAGGGTTACATCTCTAAGGAGAGTTTTGTCAGCTTGAATCTCGACCAGGATTTTGGCGTGTCCTAATCTGTCTTGGTTTGCTGAGCACGAGTCGGTAGGGAGGGGATCTGGTGGGAAAGTCGAAGAGTTGGAGGGAGGGGGAATAACTGTAACGTCGGCTGGGGCATGTTCCACCACTGCATGGGGCATGCAGGGAATTGAAACATTTTTGCTGATAGGAG
The DNA here is from genome assembly GCA_033239045.1 of Fagopyrum esculentum. Lineage (NCBI taxonomy): Eukaryota > Viridiplantae > Streptophyta > Magnoliopsida > Caryophyllales > Polygonaceae > Fagopyrum > Fagopyrum esculentum. The sequence continues at coordinate 119,504,193 of BSUD01000005.1, forward strand.
AGGGGGCTGCAGTGACGAAAACGGGTGCAGTCGACTGCAAGGAAGCATTTAGGCCTGGAGTCGGTTCAGGCGACCGCTGGGGAGCTTCAAGATCTGAGGTCAGCTTTGTGGGTAGTGGTGCGTGAGGAAGGTGAGGAGGAGAGTTTTCTTGCTCAGATTGATTTTCTTTAGTTGGTTTGGTTTGGAGGGAATTTGACTGAAGATGGGGGAAATTGTTGATGGATGAGAATGAAGGCACAAGGTCAGTGGAGGGTTTTGATAGACGGTAATTGTTTGAGTGTATGAGGTCGTCGGGTACAGCTTCGTAAGGACTAGGTGGGTGGTTGGGGGACGGGGATTTTTGAGGGGTGTGTGGTTTTCGACATAGTTCAGAGAGTTTGATGGAGTGGCGTTTTGAGCGTCTGGTTCCTCGCATGACGGAACCCTGGAGGGCGTGACGGGGTTGGCTGGGGTGGGGCGCGACGGGGCAGCCACACAGGGGTGGTGGGCAGGCGGGAGCCTAACACCACCGGGTAGAGTGTTTTAGGAGAGAAAAGAGAGCGTTTTTTTTTTAATTTTTGTTGTATCTCCGCCGCCCAAATTTTACTTCGCGTGCTACTGATGATTTTAGTTTAATCACAATAGCAAACTCTTTGTTGTATATTTACCGGTTTCATGAATTCCCTTTTCAATTTTCTGATTCGTTTTCAATCTACTGTTTAGTGATTCTCTGTTTTCATTGAGAACCAAATAGTTTTGGTTTCCTTCCTGTACTTTACTGATTCTCTGTTAAAATCATATTGAAAGTCTACTGTTTATGGTTCTCTTTTTCATTTTCAATTAGTTTTAGTTTTTTAAATCTTATTTTCTTTTTTAATCAAAATAGTTTAGGCTTTTAATGAGTTTAAAGTCATATTGAAAGCCTACTGTTTAATGATTCTCAGTTTTAATTTCCATTTTCAATGAATTTAAGGATTCTTTGTCACAATTAGGTTATCTTAAAACTATTTTGATTAAAAAGTTTAAACTTTTTTTTCTAGGATCTCTACTAAAAATTTAAACTTTTTGCTTGAAAATTGTGATATTTACATACTTTCTCAGTTTTAAATTTTAAAGCTTCTTGTTTAAACTTTTTCCGATCTGCTTAATAATATATATATATATATATATATATATATATATATATATATATATATATATATATATATATAGGCTTTTGTTCAGGTACGGTTCAATTAATGCGGTACGGTCGTACGGCCGACACGTGTCCCGAAAAAAAAAATAATTTTTTTTTCCGAAACGAATTTTTTTTTCTTTTTTTTCCCATAATCGAATGAAAATTTGTTTGAACTACCATGTTATAATTTATACACTATTCTCCTATAAACTTTGAACTATTCTCATATAATTCATGAACTATTACTTTTTAATATATTTTATCAAATTATTCATAAATTAATCGTTTATATGTTATGAACTATTCAATTGTAATTCATGAACTATCATTTTATAAGTTATGCACTATCCTTCATAAATTTTGCACTTTGAACTATTCTATTATAATTCATAAACTATTCTATTATAATTCATGAACTATCTCATAATAAGTTTTGAGCTAATACTTTCAATCCTTTATAAATTTTGCACTATGAACTATTCAATTATAATTCATGAACTATCATTTTAGAAGTTATGAGCTATTCCTAAATATGTTTTGAACTATTACTTTCATTCCTTTATAAATTTTGCACTATGAACTATTCTATTATAATTCATGAACTATCCTTTTATAAGTTATAAACTATTCCATAATAAGTTTTGAACTATTACTTTTACTCGTTTTAAAAAATAAATAAATAAATAAATAAATATTTTTTTTTTTGCGGGACACGTGTCGGCCGTACGGTCGGCCGCACGGCCGTACCGGAATAATGTGCCTTACTTGAATAACACCCGCTATATATATATATATATATATATATATATATATATATATATATATATATATATATATATATATATATATATATATATATATATATATATATATATATATATATATATACTTTTTAAAACTACTTTGGTACTACTGATTTTCTAAAGTTTCTTGAGTCTTTTATATGAACCGCAGTTTTGCACTTCTTTGGTATTACTTATTTCCTGAATTCTCAGTTTTCAATTTTTTAACTGATTTCCATTGCTTTGATTTGAGAATTACATAAAAAAAACATATTTCCTGTACTTTATTGATTTCATGAACTTTCAACTTTTAAAATATTTACTGTTTTTCATTGCTTTGATTTAAAAATTCAACAGTACCAAGATTTTCTGTACTTTACTAATTTCCTGTGTTTTCAAATATTTATTGGTTTTTTTTTTCAGCCATTGATTTAAATTTTATTTTCTGTTTTAATCAAAATAGTTTAGGCTTTCATTACTTTGTTGCATAAACTGATTTCTTAAATTCAAGACTTTCCTTATTTTTTTAAGCTACTTACCAAGTTAAATAAACGGGCTAAACAAAATAAACGGGTTAAACGAGTTAAACAAAGTTCAAAAAATATAACAAAAGTTAAATAAATGAGTTAAACAAAGTTCAACAAATATAATAAAAAGTTAAATAAACGGGTTGAACAAAATAAACGGGTTAAACAAAGTTCTACAAATATAACAAAAGTTAAATAAACGGGTTAAACAAAATAAACGAGTTAAACAAAGTAAAACAAAATTAAATGGGTTAAGCAACTACCGGGATTGGAGGTGCGTTAAGGTCATCATTTGGTTCCGAGACCCTCGTCCCCTACTTCCAAACAATGATCGTAACCACGACATCATATCGTTTTATAAAGATTGAACAAAGTATACAAAATTTAATGAAACGATTCCACTAACGAGATTTTTAAAAATGATAATACTAAATATAGCGATATATAACTTTAAAGTTATATATATATATATATGCGCACACGCATTACTTACTAATCAAAACCAATCGATTCCACTAACGAAATAAAAATACAGCAAAATCAATCAACAAATAAAAAACAATCATAACTATCATCATTACCCTGCACAAAACCAATGATTAAGACCAAAAAAAATAATCATCATTAATGAGTTGACAATTTTCAAATGAAATGGGACATTTAATAGGTGAAAGTTTTGTTGAATGTAGCTCTTGCAATATTCAAGGTGAATCCTCTTTGACGATTTCTTTGTATGCTTTAAACTTTACAATGACTTTGATCAATGAAACAATTATGATGGATGAGGCTTTCTGAACTTATTGTAACTGCAGATCAAGGAAGACGAATTGCTTATAACCCATCAAGTTGGGGATGCGATAAACATTCTACAGAGGTGTACTCACCACCTCTTTGATCCTGACGACTTGTTGACGGTAAGAAGTGATGCTGAATACCCACCTCATAAATTTTATCACCTGTCAAGTTTTACCTCAAACATGATACAGACTGATGGTCTGGATCTAGTTCTCTGTGTTTTTTCTAAATGGCTTACATTAATGTAAGGTATTTGTGCTGTTTGTGTTTGACAAATCTGGACAGGTGGCATTTGATACAATTGGCAACATAAACACAAACACCATATCAAAGCAAAGGAAGAAACAGGAGCCAGCAGTAATGGCTCAGCTCGACGAAAGACTGAGAAGGCTGAATTCACTACAAGGGAATGATAACTGAGCATTATCTCCCTCTATTCTCTAGTAGTGCCTGAGATTTGAACTTTGTTTACAAGCTTTAGTAAAAACTTATACAAATAAATACTTTATACAAAAAAAATGTAGGAGAAAGAGAAATAAACAAGATGCAGGGTCGTTTGTCTGCTTGGCTAGTCAAACACGGGCTAGTTCATAGATCTTTGGGCTTCGATTATTAAGGAATAGGGAATTTACAAATAAAGCCGAAGATTGGCAGTCCATTGTTGTCATTTTATATGTTAATATGGTTACAATTATCTACGTCCTCAGTGTGCCTATGATGTCGAACCTCGCGGACTGATAGCTAGTGTATATCATCTGACGAGAATAGAATTTGGTGTGGATCAATTAGAAGAGATATGCATAAAGGTATTTGTCCCAAGGAGGAACCCTCGAATTCCGTCTGTTTTCTGGGTTTGGAAAAGTGTGGATTTTCAAGAACGGGAATCCTATGATATGTTGAAAATCTTTTATGAGAATCATCCACGCCTGAAACGTATTTTAATGCCCGAAAGTTGGATAGGATGGCCTTTACGTAAAGATTATATTGCCCCGAATTTTTATGAAATACAAGATGCTTATTGAATTATAAGAAACTTATCTTCACTTCAACAATTTCAAATCAAACAAATATAGATTCTAATTAGAAGTAATTT
>BSUD01000005.1:119508555-119523242 GCA_033239045.1 Fagopyrum esculentum
GCTGGTACGGTAACAATGAAAATGGCCCCTTCTTTAGTGAGATTATATGAGCAAATGCCTGAACCAAAATATGTTATTGCTATGGGAGCCTGTACAATTACAGGGGGGATGTTCAGTACCGATTCTTATAGTACTGTTCGGGGGGTCGATAAACTAATTCCGGTGGATGTCTATTTGCCGGGCTGTCCACCTAAACCGGAAGCTGTTATAGATGCTATAACAAAGCTTCGTAAGAAAATATCTTGGGAAATTTATGAAGATAGAATTCAGTCGCAACGGAAGAATCGATATTTTACTATTAAACACAAGTTTCGTGTTGGACGCCGTATTCATACTGGAAATTATAATCAAGGATTACTTTCTAAATCGCCATCTATTTCCGAGATCCCTCCCGAAAAATTTTTCAAATACAGAAGTTCAGTATCTTCCCACGAATTTGTGAATTAAGCGGGATTCTTTTTTTTGTACAGAGGGGGTCCCGTGTTTACAAGTTTTAGGAAAAACTTATACAAATAAATACAAAAAAAAATGTAGTAAACAAGATGCAGGGTCGTTTGTCTGCTTGGCTAGTCAAACACGGGCTAGTTCATAGATCTTTGGGCTTCGATTATTAAGGAATAGGGAATTTACAAATAAAGCCGAAGATTGGCAGTCCATTGTTGTCATTTTATATGTTAATATGGTTACAATTATCTACGTCCTCAGTGTGCCTATGATGTCGAACCTCGCGGACTGATAGCTAGTGTATATCATCTGACGAGAATAGAATTTGGTGTGGATCAATTAGAAGAGATATGCATAAAGGTATTTGTCCCAAGGAGGTTTGAAAAAGTGTGGATTTTTGAGAACCGGAATCCTATATATGTTGAAAATCTTTTATGAGAATCATCCACGCTCATCATTACAATCATCATTCACATATAGAATCTGTCAAAACAGCAAAACTATATCAGCACAGGCTGCATAAGTATAGCAGTCTTCAGATGAAGACTAGAGTTCCCAGAAGGGATTCGAAAAAGACTGATTTTTAAGCTTGTTTGGAGCAATCACACTATCATCTTCCTCTAAGAAGGGATTGCAGCTTCTTGAATGGGAATATACATTTGGGTGTGAATTCTCATCATCATCAAACGTAGCCCATCTGCTCGGGTTCGACTTCTTTCTTAGATCACGAGCACTGTGCCGCGCGTTCTCCATCTCATGTACGTGCCCCTTGAACTCTTTCTTCACCACGTCCAGCACCACATCCCCATGTCGATCACACCATGATCTATTATAATTACAACCATTTTAATGATCGCGCCATGATCTATTATAATTACACTTTCAACTTACTTGGGGAAGAACTTTTGCAGGTCATCCTTGTCCACTGGAAGTTTGGTAGAGATGGTTTCCATTTCATCATTCCTGTAAGGCAACAAAAACAAACATTTCAATGTTTTCTGTTTGCACCCATTAGACAATACTTACTAACAAGGAAGATGAGAACTCATACGAAAAGTGAAGATTTGCGTTTGTGCTGGAGAGTTCAGTCTGTATCCTTGTAAGTTCCTTCTTTATGTTGTCCCCTAGGACCTGCAAATCCAAACAGTCAAAAATATTGAAGAAGAACAGAAAAAGAAAACAGTAAAGAATGGTTTACCTTATCGATGAAGAAATCAGATGCAGATCCGTCAGAGTGGAGCTTCTTCTTGATCCTCTTAGTATCAGGACCCTCACCGATAGGGCTTACAACCAGATTTGAGGTCTCATCGTGATCAGATCCTATATTTAAAGGCTCTTCTTCTGAAACTCCCTTGTTCCACTTCATAAACCCACCACCCCATTGTTTTTTCCCTGATTTCATCCCTCCTTCAGCAATCTCATCTTTGTTGAACAAACCCAGAAAGCCCTTTCTCTTCACCTTATCTGACTCCACGACTGATGTTTCCGACATGAGAATTGATCTCCGGGGTGGATTCTGCTCAATCATGTTTCGTTTCGGAGTGCCATTTGGATCTAAATGATCAAATATGCTGCTCTTCTCTGCTCTAGTTTTCCCCGAGCCTCCAAACCCTAGATTGCTGATGAGCTTTATTGCTGATGACTTAGGTTTGTTCTTCGAGTTGGTAGAACCGTCTTTGTTGATCAAACACTTTTCCTCCCTCAAATCGATGACCGACCATTCTTCTTCTGAGTTTTCTTTTTGAGAACCACCAAGAATTACGTCTCTGGCTTCAATCTCTGCTCCTTGCACTGCAAGCCTCTCAAGTAAAGGCCTTTTGGATGCATGATACTCTTCGTCAGATATGCACTTTGCGTAGAGCAGCTCCTAATATGTCAAAATTTCAGTTTTATTTAAAATTTTACAGGCAATTGATGATTGGATTCCAATCATCATACAATCTTGAGTGGCTAGCAATTAAGTGAAAGGAAATACATCATTCAAGTATTCCCCCCGATACAGAAATCAATCCATGCCCCTACAGAGAAAATAGCATCTTTGGAATTCATTTTTTATCAAGGTTCTCGACAGTTTTATCAATTTGCTAGCTGAGATTCGGAGAAATTCCCATGGAAAAAAGCATAGAAAAAGCAAAACAGACCTAAGCCCTAAAATTTCCCCAATATTTTTCCAGATCTCCCCTAAACAATTCCATACTTCCAAATTCAGCTTAATGTCAAAAGGCGAATGTTGAAGTGCAGGTGAAGAAATCAAACTCAACCAATTGAATTTTACGAGAACAAAACAGTATCAGACTCCCAGTATACTGGCCAGGAAGAAATTCAATTTTGCTTGTTTTACCAGTTATCCGAATATTCAATCATAATTTCTTAAATTGTCACAAGTAACCCCATCAAAGATGAACATACCTGTAGAAAAAGCAACTTATCCCTAAGAATGACAGGCTGCTCGCATTCGGTCCCCTTGGAAGCAGTGAGCGTCTCAAGAAGCTCAGATTTGAAATGAGAAACCTCGGATTCAGGCAAAATTCCTTCCTTGTGAAGACCCATCAAATTGAGGATCCGATGGAACGACTCCTGCTGCCATTTGAGGTTATCAGTCTGCAGTTTTGAGAGCTTTCGCTCGGCTGCAGGCAGGCCAAGCTTCTTGAAGGAGAAGGGGAGAATGCTCTTGCAGATAGACGTGATTGAATCCTGGAAAGAGGAGTAGTATGCAGGCGTATATGTGTACACCATTTTACGGGTTCGAGATTCAGCTTCAAGTCGTTGGGAATTCTGAGAGATTGAAATTGGGGAGGCTGGAAGTGGAGAGCTTAATGAATTGATCTAGGAAAAGGCCGTCTTGGGTATTTCAAGTTTTAAGAGGAATTCCACCGCAACGGCTATTCGGAAACTAGCCGTTGCAGTAGAGTTGTGGACTGGTAGTCGGTAAACGGTCCCTTTTTTCTTCGGTCATACACTTCCACTATATGTGAGATTGTGAGGCATATTAGAAGGCCGGTCCTTTTTAAAAAAAAAATGGCTCCTACAAATGTTATAATATCTTTTTTTTGAAAAAACTCATATATTACGCTTTGCCAATCTCCGCAAGATCAACAATAGCTTGCGGGAAATTGTCAAACCATACATGAGAGGAAGCAAAGTCCGGAAACAACCTAGCAGCAAAATGTGTCACCGTATTGGCGGTACGACGAACATGCGTAAAAGAAATACGAGATAAGTTGGGCAAAAGCAAGAAAATACTATTACAGACATTATTAAAATACGAGACGAACTGAGATTTGCCGCAGAGACGTTGAATAAGCAAGGAAGCATCTGATTCAATCTTGAGGGTGTGGTCAAGGAAAGGTGAGGCTGACTGAATCCCAAAATGAATAGCAAGGGCCTCTGCAACTGCTACGCTGGTTGAACCTTCGAAAGACTTGGAAGCGATCATGAGGATGCTACAATTGTGGTCTCTGAGAACTGTACCCAAACAAACTTTTCCCATGAGAATGACCGTGTCGGAGTTAAGTGTTAACACACCAGAAGGTGACGGGACCAAGTGGGAGCATAGGGGTGGGCAATCAAAATATCAAATTAGGCCTTGTTTTATTGTCAACTTCTTTTTTAGTAGCATTTAAAATTTTAAAACCTTGTGTTTGTTTGGTAGTGTACATTATTGTTAGATTAGATTTTTTATTAGCATTTTGTGTAGACTTTTTTTTTATGCCGTTTTGAAAAGCTAAGAAGGATATTTTTTTTTTATATATTATCAAAATTATTCACAATTTGTTCTTAAAAGACATTTTTAATATTAGTACAATTTTGTCTTTAATAGTTTTAAAAAACTAAAAAGGATAGTTTTTTTGTGAGTGTTCATATAGGAAAAATCTATATACACGACCTTGGTTTTACCAACCTATAAAATATTTCGTAACCTGCTAGCAATTAGTGGGCTCCGGCGTCCATTTTTTTTCCTAGAAAATATTAATTAAAAAAATTGGGTGTCGGCTTTTGACGCCTAAATTGAGCAAAAAATTATTTATATATAAATAGATTAAGTTAATTTATTAAAAATAAATTCATTAAACTTTCATACCAAGCTTTCTTAACCAAAATTTAATCTCCATGCAATTGAATATTTTTATAAATCTCATTCAAATCATCCTCTTCAACCCCATAAACTCTCCTCTACCGAACGAGCTTATGTCGCTTGTATTATTTTGTACGGAAAAAAATATAAATTTATGAATTGAGGGAGTCGGTTAAGTGATTTTTTGAGCGCCGGCGCCTTGCGACTTTTATTTGTGACCTTAAAAACATTTAATTTGAATCGTTCATTCTATCGGATCGTGTGTTTGTGAGAGGTTCATACTCTACACTATAACTTTGGATCATATAGAAAAGGGTTTTAGGGTAAAAAATGGGAAGGACTCACATCCGTTGGATTAAAATCGTGAACGAATCTGATTATTTCTCTTCACATGAATAATGTACGCTTAAGTTAACGGTTGTTAACATTGTCGTTCTTTCACGTTCCTTTCTTCTTTCTCCTTTGATTCCTTCTTTCCATATTCTCGGATCCGATTTCTTCAATCCCAGTTGATATGACTCAATTTGTCTCATTCGATTTCTCTTCCTCTCATTTAATTTTGATCGATGTATCACAAGGGTGAAACAATGAGTTTGAAATTTCTACAATTTCAATCAAAATTCTACATTTGAACAAATATTCATTATACTTGAACAAATTAGGTTTTGAACCAATATGCATTATAGTTGAATAAATAAGGAGTATACTTGAACAAACAAGTAATATGGTTGAACAAATAAGTTGTATACTTGAACAAATAAGGTTTTGAACAAATATGCACTATACTTGAACAACTAGACATTATAAATGAATAAATATGAAGTATATTTAAACAAATAAGTTGTGTACTTGAACAAATATTAATTATACTTGAATAAATAAGATTTTGAACAAATAAGCGTTATAGTTAAACAAATAGGGAATATACTTGCATTATAAATGAACAAATAAAATGTATACTTGAACAAATAGTCATTATAATTGAGCACGTCAGATTTTGAACAAATTACCATTATAGTTGAACAAATTGGGAGTATACTCGTACAAATATGCATTATACTTGAACAAATAAATTGTATAACTGAACAAATCAAGTTTTGAACAAAAATCGTCATTATACTTGAACAAATAGTCATTATACTTAAGCGCGTCAGATTTTGAACCAATCGGCTTTATATTTGAACAAATATGCATTATAGATGAACAAATAGGGAGTATAGTTGAAAAAATATGCAATATAGTCAAACAAATAAGATAGTTGTGTACTTGAACAAATCAAGTTTTGGACAAATCTCCATTATAGTTGAACAATTTCGACATCTAGTTGAACAATTTAGACATATCGTTGACCAAAATGAACTTGCAGTCTACACATTTGATCTTCTTCTCCGAAAATGAAGAAAATTAAAGTCGATTACTTCTTCCTTGTCGATCTTTGGTCAATTGTCGTCAAAATATTATGTTGATTGCAATTGGGTTATAGTGATTTCGTAACTTAGAGCATTTTTGGAATTTCAAGGACTGATTTTTTGAGAAATATGTGTCAAGGCGCAATCTAAGTGATCCTCATATGGCTTCATGCCGATGTTGGCATCCCCTTCATCCTTAATGGTGACATTGCACTCGTCTTCAACCTTTCCCTCGTCATACAAAGGGTTGACAACCAGCTCACACTTAGGTTGTGTCACCGCTTGGGGTCTTTGGTAGGCTTGAACGAACTTGATTTGTGTCAGAGTAACATGGACACGACGTCACTCCCTTTCTAATAACCTCTTGACATTGCACGTTCTACGTGAAGACACACAATTTAATCTCCAACGCCTCTTTTTCATGTCTTAGAGCGGCATTTTCCTTGGCTAAGGCATCACGACGTCCGAGTGAAACAAGTGTTGTCTTGGGCACAACATAATCATCTTTATGATAGACTCGAGGTCGGGACGCAACATATTCATCTTCGGGATGAGCTTGATGTCGGGGCACAACGTAGTCATATTTGGGATAGACTCGACGTCGGGGCACAACGTATGTATCTTTGTGATAGGCTTGCCGTTGGTAGTGTAGATATCATCGGTGCCCATGAATGGCTTGTTTGGGCCTTGGTGGGTATGGAGGAGGCAACCATTCCTCCTCCTCTTCAAATTACTCATCATTGTCATAGGGGAGCATTGACGAACGATGAAGACAATGATGATCAAGAGTAAAGAAAACTTAACTTTAATCTCTTTGCTCTAATACCAATTTGATGCGTCCTTGGATGTGTTCAAGTACAAAGTCCAGATCTAGATTGAGCTTGAACTTCAACTACTCCGTTTTGTTATGTGCAGATGGATTCGAACGTTGAAAATGAGTTGACGGAAGCTTTGAGATGGTTGTGGAAGCAAATGGTTGATTCGATCTAGGTAGATCGAGCAATCTGTGAGGTGGAGTGAATAAGTGATTCTTGAAGAATCCTCGAAGGTGGAAACTTGGATTGAAGATCTAAAGAAGAACTTTGAGAGAGGAGGATTGTGATGTCCCTTAACCAAGGATGAGGAAATACTTATCAATTATACTTGATTAAAAATAGACATGTTTTACAAATGAGGTTAACCATCCTTTATATAGAGGAGGATTGTGACAAATCCTATAACTTAAATGCAAAATTCAAAATAAATATTTAAGACATTAAATAAGGGATTTGACGAAATATTTCAAGAATTATCTCAAGAATTCAATGTTTTTGTAAAAGGAGATATTCACAAGACTATTTCATTTAATTATTAAGAATATAAAAGTTAGAAAATATGATTGAAATAAATATAATGGAAAAGTCTTCCATCAGCATCGTGGGCAAGCCTCAATTATTCTTTGGTAAACCTATTGTGTCACAAAGGCGGGGTGTGTCGCCGAAAGTGTCGAGATAGACACACCCATGTGGTAGTGGTAGTCAAGGACGTATCAGCGTTCCAAATAAAACTCTTGTGGAAAATAATGGTCGAACTAGACAATATTTGAGTCATAGTTATAGGAAGAAAAATACCTTAATAGGCTCAAGCCTTAGGAATTACAAATGTGAAAAACCTAAATCATGGCAACAAAAGAAGTTAATAAAACTAAGAGAAGAATTTGACAAAGGAATTAGATGACATGTGGGTGATGAAAAAACAACAAGATTTTGAAAAGACTAGTGGATTACTGAACAGCCAATTCAAGACCTCGTAGGTAACAAAGCTTTGATTTAACTCTAGATATCTAGTTTGTAGCTCCACCACAAACAATCAACGGAGCCACCAACTATTAAATCAAATAGATACACTTCTACCAAAAGAAATTGTCACAAAATTAAAAGACTATAACCTACCTACGAACCAAATACAAGATAGACTATGTTGGGGAGCTAATAAAGAAGGACAGATCTCTGCTAAATTTTCTATGGAAATGATCCATCAACGAAAGGTCAGAGTAAACCCCACAAAACTTGGATTTGGGAGATCAAGATAATGCCTAAAGTGAAAAACTTCATATGAAAACTATCCTTTGTCGTAATTTCAATAAAAGAAAATAGACAAGCAAAAGGTTACCGTCCTAAGTGTGAACTTTGTAAACATCCAACAAAAAGTACTAAACACCTCTTTTTTTTTTTTGTGTCCATATACGATCCAAAATATCAATAATGATAAAATCAACACATGACTCCTGAATTGTGATATAACAAGACATGTAATAATTGACATCATTGCGGATATAAAAGAGAACACTTTCCCAACATACCTAAGACAACTAGTGCTTATACGGTGGAATATATGACTAAGTAGAAACCACTTAATATTTAACAAACAAAAAGCACCACATGACCTGAAGCGGATCGTCCAAAATCAAATTAATGAATGGATGCGGCCAACTCTAAAATAACTAACAATAACACAAAACTCCTATGAGAAAGCATGAAAACAAAAAAATATTAGATTTTAAAGACCTAATGTGGGATCTGTCAAGCTCAACTTTGATGCTTCAAGAAACTCGTCTAGTCATTATGCCTTTGACTACATTATCCGAAACAATCTTGCACTCCTTTTTGCTGCACGTAAAGGGCTACATTATCCGAAACAATCTTGCACTCCTCCCCTTGCAGCACGTAAAGGAAAATGTGAGGTAGATTTTGTTCTAGATGAAGCTCTCGCTCTTCAAGAGGGTCTTTAAAAGGCTACAAATTTAGGTTTTTCTTCCAGTGAGATCAAAGAACACTCTCGTGCTCATCAACTCAATCACGCAAGGTTATAAAGCACATTGAAAGATTGACATAATTATCTCATATATCTTATTCATGGTTTCGAATTTCAAACACTTTAGTATGTTTCATGTTTTTAAGAAATCAACGTTGTTGTTGAGAGTCTCGCATGACTCGAACATTTCTCGGCGTACACGACAAGCCCTTTTTGCAAGATAATAAAAGCCTCGTCCGCGCAAAGATATTTTATGACGATCGGTTTGTAGAAACCAAACCACTTTCTCATTAAAAAAAACGCTAATCACTTATCCAATTGTCTTGAGTGCATGGCCCACTTCCATCTACCATTCCACGTGTCTTCGCCCCTTACCTCCATCTCTATTTTGTACAGTGATTAATAAAGGTTTAAAATACGGAGTTTTTTGTAATGTAATTTGTTTAATTGAATATTGTCCCGTAATCTAAGCACGTAACCAAACTTGTTAATTGGCGGTTTGGCAGTGTTGGAGAAATAGTTGCCATTCTCCTTCTTGTTCTCTAGTTTTCCCCTTCACTCGCATTCTCCCTTCATTTTCTCAAGAGAAATCCCAACACCCAAAATCACCACATTCAACCACGACGAAGTGAATATGTCGTAGGATGAACAAGAGATAATCGAATCGTAGAGATAATCATAAATCTCTACAATTTTCATTTCTCAATTCTGGTTGGATTGCGCTCTCTGGCACTGGTTAGCACCACTCTATATTTCTAGAGTTTTTATTTATGTATGGATTTTCTCTTTTCAAAATTTTGATCCACTCTTTGCTTTTGGAAATATGTTGCGTAGATGTCTTCTTATTGATCACTGTTTGATTTCAGTTTTGAAGATATGTTGTTTGATTCAATTGCGATGAGGCGTTCGCAAATATCACAACCCTAGTTCATTCAGTGATGTCGGATTAGATTTGGGGTGTAGGAGATATGGCTTTTGATAAGAACTCAACACCTAAAGATTTGAGGCCGATCAATGTAGCTCGTATCAATGTTGAAGAGGCGGCTCGCATTTCCAATCCGGTTCGTACCACCGAGGGATTTTATACTACTAATATATCTCGTAATGATATGAATAGTCCTTCATCAGCAGTTCCTGTGTACTTAGTCCCTGCCACATCTGATGGGAAAATTGTGGGCTTAGGTTCAGGAAATGCAAATCCTGTTATTGTTCAGACCACATCTGTTCCTGTTAGGGGAACCCGAATGCATGTTGTGACGCCCGTGGCTACTCCATCTCCCTCGAATATTAGTCCATCCAGCGCTGTTCAAAGTCCGAGCTTTACTGTCCGAGCCAGTGGCAGTCCCACTGACCAGGCCATTGATGATGGTGGAGAAGATTCGGTGTCTGGCAAGAAAGTAAAGTTTCTGTGCAGTTTTGGAGGTAAGATACTACCAAGGCCTAGTGATGGGATGCTAAGATATGTTGGAGGGCAAACACGGATTATAACTGTAAGGAGAGATGTGAGTTTCACTGACTTGGTTCAGAAAATGGTCGATGCTTGTGGGCAACATGTGGTTATGAAATATCAACTCCCCGATGAGGATCTTGATGCTCTTGTTTCGGTTTCTTGCTTGGATGACCTTGATAATATGATGGAAGAGTATGAGAAGTTGTTGCAGAGATCTGTGGATGGTTCGGTGAAGCTTAGGGTGTTTCTGTTTTCTGCTTCCGAGCTTGATTCTTCAGGAATGATGCAACTTGGGGATTTACATGATAGCAGTCAAAAATACGTGGATGCAGTGAATGGGGTTATGGAGGTACCCGGAGGTGGTATTGCAAGGAAGGAAAGCATTGCAAGTGCTACTTCTACTCAGAATTCTGACTTGAGTGTGGCTGATGCAATTGACACTTCTCTTCTTGGTCAAGACATATCGGGGCCACCATCCACCAATGTTCCATCTCCTAGAAGTGATAGTAATGATCTTGCGTCGAAATCAGGAGATGCCAGCCTTGCAAGTCCGTCTGAAGCTTCTGGGGCTCCTTCAGCAACCACCCATTCGCAGATGACGCCAACACAATCTGAGAGTTTGCTGGAGAAAACAATGCCTCTTCCTGTGCAGCAAAGTTCTGTAAAAGTTATTACTCCTTCCACTCCCTATTTGCAAGGTTTAATGGACGCTCCACAAGATACTATTAGTAATACTGAGTATCAAACGGTTCCTTCACAATTGTTATATACAAATCCCCCTCAGGTTGTTACAACTCCTAAGTCGCTTCTTCTTCAGTCACAATATCATGACAATGCCGCTACTGTTGTACCTCAACATTATATTCCTGCTGCACATATGACAATGGCTCCATCATCATCCAACATGAGCATTAATCCTTCTATGTTTTCGACAATGATGCAACCACAACGTCTAGTAACTATCCCTGATCAGGGTTATAATGCATATCAAGCTCAGGTCCCTGCAGGGGTTGCAGGGTATGGATGGAAGCAAGTTGTTTCCACACAAGATCAAACCCCGTTGTCGGTCCCTTATCAACAGGTAAAAGTACTTGAGGATGCCCAACTAAAGGATGATTGCACTATGTGTCAGAAACAGTTGCCTCATGCACATTCAGACACGGTGGTTCAAAAGCAAAGCTCGGCTGCAATCCCTGATATAAATACTGTTTATCATAGTCTTCGTTTGGATGACGTTGCAAGATTGCATACAGTAAATAAGGTTGTTTCTCCTTCTATAGCAGAGGGGGCTGGAGTCTCAAAGAATCTTGAAGCTCAACGTGAGGGTCCGAGAAATGTTGCAGACCATCCTAGTGTTTTAGTTCCTCAGGGTGTCATGGGGTTAACAAGCGAGGTTCAGACTTCCTATAGTGTAGCCACAAGTGATGCTCAATCTTGCTCAGATGCCACAACACCAAATGTCGTTTCACCTTCAATGGGTGCAGAAGTCCTATCTCACGAGGCTACAAAAGACTACCCAGAAATTTTTTGTGGAAATGAGAAAGGTAAATCCCCTACTGATCAAACTGGAAAAGATGATTTTTTTGACCATCAATCACTAGTGGCAGGAAAAAATCAATTAGTGAACAAACCTTTAAGCAAGCCTGCAATTCTGGATGCAAATGCAACTCAAGAAATGGTGTCACCAAATGATCTAGAAACAGTCTTTGCAAACACAAGTGTTCAATCTTCAGCTGCCTCTAACTTGAGTGGAAATACCCAAGAATCTACAAGTACTTCATACAACAATCAGGACCCCTGGAGTTTTCTTGAAGAACCTCACCTCCCTCCTCCTATGCCTACTAATATTGCAACAAAATCGGAAGCATGTGCACCGAAGGATCCTTTCCTTGATAATCCTTCAGGTAAAAACGTGGATTCAATTGAAGCGCAGATTTTTGATCCAGTTATCCATAAAGGTATGGATGATAGCCCTGAGCAAGCGGTATCTAACAAAGGTGTGCATGATCCTCTTTTCCAAGATTTGGCATCATTACTAAATTTTGGGTTAAATTCCCCATATTTTCATACCAAATTTGTATTAATCTTTCTTTTTCTTACTATAGCTTTACCTGATTTAATGAAGCAAGAACTTGAAGCAACTGTGGAAGAAGTGACGACTTCTGATCTCCAAGATTCTTTGACTGCTGCTGAAATTTCTGCGTCTGATGCTAACGAGGAGGCGGAACACCAAAGTAGCATTGATGTTGTAATACAAGCTAAACTTGAGGTGACTAGAATGCATAGCATTGTCATTTCTCCTTGTGTTGGGGAATTGATGTTGTAGAAATAGGGGCAATTGTATTGTATCTAAGTTGTACTTTTTTTTCTTTGGTTAAAAATAGGGCATGAATGTGAAATCAGAAAAGGCAAACCTTGCATTTCCACTCTCTGAAGGGGTTGGCCGCTTGCAGGTTTATGATTGTTTACCAGCTTACAGCAGGTGCTATTATTGATATTTGGGGTCCTTTTACCAAACAATTTTATATTTGATGTGGCAGATCATCAAGCATAGTGATCTTGAAGAGTTGCGGGAATTAGGCTCTGGCACCTTCGGTACAGTTTATCATGGAAAATGGAGGGGTACTGATGTTGCAATCAAGCGGATTAATAACAGATGCTTCGCTGGAAAGCCATCAGAGCAAGAGCGCATGGTTATTGATCTTTCTTCTCGTTCTATATGGCCTTTTGGTGATAATGATACTGCAATTTGGGCTTGTGTTGTGCTATTAACCTAAGTAATGTGTTGGATCAGATAGATGACTTTTGGAACGAAGCAATTAAACTTGCTGGTTTGCACCATCCAAATGTTGTAGCTTTCTACGGTGTTGTTCTTGATGGCCCTGGAGGCTCTGTGGCTACTGTAACAGAGTACATGGTGAATGGCTCTCTTAGAACCGCATTGCAAAAGAATGTAAGGTATTACGCTGTCTTTTCTATTTTAAAGCTTGTCTTGTATGAATGTTTTTCTTTAATTGTTGTTTTGAGTGAACTTATTGACGTGTTAGTGGTTAAACCTCTAGAACTCTTGATAAGCGAAAGCGGCTCTTGATTTTAATGGATGTTGCCTTCGGGATGGAATACTTGCACTCTAGAAGCATTGTCCACTTTGACCTCAAGAGTGATAACTTACTAGTCAACCTTCGAGATCCTCACAGACCGATATGCAAGGTTAGCGGTCCAATAGACAATAGTCCTACTGTACGGGGGTGTTAGCAACATTATAATGTGGTTTTGGTGGTTGATCAGGTTGGAGATTTGGGTTTGTCAAAGGTGAAATGTCAAACACTAATATCAGGCGGGGTGAGGGGTACGCTTCCTTGGATGGCTCCTGAACTTCTGAATGGTAGCAGTAGTCTTGTCTCAGAGAAGGTTAGTTTACTCCAATTCTCTTTTCTTCCCATCTTAAATATGTTTTGTTTTTTAGGCTTAAGTGGTGATTTACATAATGCAAGCGTAGGTTGATATTTTCTCATTTGGTATTGTGATGTGGGAACTACTGACCGGTGAAGAACCATACGTTGACCTGCATTACGGAGCCATTATTGGTATTTGTTTTCGCCTCTCCTTTCGAAGAAAGAAATAGCAGTGTTGATTGAAAGGAGAATTTCATTTCTAACTTGTGAATACCAGGAGGGATAGTGAGCAATACATTGCGACCGCCTGTGCCAGGCAACTGTGATCCCGACTGGAGAATGTTGATGGAGAAGTGCTGGTCAGCGGAGCCATTGGAGCGCCCAAGCTTCACCCAGATCACGGATGAACTGCGGTCATTGGCGGCTAAAATTCCACAGAAAGCAACGACTCCAACGTCGAATACAAAAACAAACACCAAACCGGTTTGAAGTAAATAGTTGCTCCTTGGTTGATTCATTGGCTCTCTGTGCATGGCATCTTAATCTTACTAAGATGTGCGGTTTATGACAGGGATATATGAAGAGAGTTGAAAGTTGAGTTTGCCATGATCCATATATAATAAATGAGGCATGTAAGGCTTGTATGAATCCTAAGCAGCGGAGAATTGTGATTCTACCAAGCCTAATTTAGTGTTGCTGATGCGGTCTTAATAATTGGTCGTCGTTGTGAAAAATATCTATATGCATTTAGGAGGCTGCTTCCTCCTCCTCATCATATCTATTTTAATTTTTTATGGTAAAGACTATCAAATTTCCCATATCTCGGCTGTAAATTTTATGGTAAAGATTATCAAGTTCAACTCAAGTCGTCGCTTGGGTTTGCAGATATTTTTATATTTATCAAAAAGCATGATATGGAAAGTCTAATGCTAATCAAACAATTCGATCTGTGTGTGGGAACTCGAAAGTCGAGATCCGAAATTTTGTCGATTCAAATAAACTAATTTACAAGAAATTTACTAAAGCTAGAACTATACAAGCATTAGCAAAGTCAGGTGCATCAATCCCGTAAAAAATGAATTGGGGATCTAAGGAAAAAGAAAAAAAAAAAAAAAAAAAGA
>BSUD01000005.1:119523430-119568905 GCA_033239045.1 Fagopyrum esculentum
AGAAAAAAAAAAAAAAAAAAAAAAAAAGAGATCCAAAGAACTAACGAGGAAAGAGATCATCGGCATCGTCTTGTTGGGAGATCTGGAAAGCGTCCAATACGGGAGAGGATGAAGGAGTGAGCAATGAGCCGACGGGAGAAGCAGCGGTGGAGAAGGCGAAGGCGAGAGAGCTTTCGCTGCGGGATCGGCGGATGGGAGGGTAGGAGACTGAGTTGCAGCGGGCGGCGGGGGGAGGAGGGAAAGCGGAGGATTTGTGGGGACGGGACTTGTCGTGAAGAGCGCATCGGCAGTTCTTGTGGTAAGGGCGTTGGGAGATGTTAGAGTCATGGCCGGAAATGCAACCTTCGAAGGCTCCCCTCAAGCGGAAACTATCTGCGGATCCGGTCGACATTGTGAGATTTCAGGATTTGGATTTGATCTCTCTCTCTTTCCTTCTAAGAATGAGTTGTATGTATGGAAGCTGGATTGCAGTCGGACATGGAGCGCGTGTTTATATATAGATGCTCATTCTTTCGTTTTCAGCTAGCTGTGTTCCCAGCTCACTCTCCCTTTTTTTGTTTTCCTTTTACCAACTTTTGGCTTCTCTGGTCTCCACCGCTTCTCCCATTTATGTATCCTACTTTATAAATATCTTTTCTTCTTCATAGGAATAAGACCGGTACAACTCCGGGCTGAGTTCGGATTGGGCTAAAATTAAAGTTTTGTGTGAAATGGAAGGGTCGGGTTGGTCCAGTCTGCCTTGTCCTTACCTCTACCGCAGACTTTGTCCACCCACATATACGCACGGACAAGTATGTGAACAAAGAGGAGCGAGATGCAACTCGTCGTGAACAAGAGAAGTGAGTGTGCCAGAGAACTAGAGGGAGATGGAGCACATGTGTGAGACGAGTAATAGCCTGTAGGTAGACCTGGGCAAATGCGGGTCGGCCCGCACACCCGTGAAAAAGGTGGGTATGAGAAACTCATGTTTGCAAAATTTAAAACAAAGTATGTGACTACCAAACATCACTAGGCTTGCTAATATCTAGTGGGGTATGTATCTGGTTCTCAAAAAATAAAATCATCTTTCAAAATGAATAAGGAGGAAAAAACCAAGAAACAACCGAGTTTATTAAATATCAATTACATTCTTGTCTCAACAGCCATAAATTGGACCATAGCCCGAAAAAATATACAACAAAAATTATAACCCCCATATAAGGAAAAAAAAAAAGAAAAAGAATAGTAGATGGTGTAAGCCAGTTGCTCCTTTTGCTAAACTTAACTTTAATGGATTAATGATCAACTCTAGTGATTCTTCGTATGACTTTGTTATTAGGAATCGCCATGGTAATATTCTTTCTCTCAATGACGGAAGATCAAATAACAAAACAATCATTGGGGCCAAAGCTCTTGGTCTATATAAAGGAATCCATCAAGCAATCAATCTAAAAATTGATAATATCATCATTGAGGCTGACAATCTTAAACTCATCAATGACATGAATGGTTCATGGCATTGACCTTGGAAAATTGAAATGTTAATAGCAAACATTCTTATTGAATTGAACAAATTTAATTCATTTCACATTGTGCACATCATCTTTAGAGAAATTAATGGTGTTGCTGACAGGCTTGCCCACCTCGGACACCTTCCTCCATCATTGGACTTTCGTGCAGATCATGAACTTAATGTTCTCATCCGCAAGGATGCTCAAGGATGGACCACGCCACGTAATATAGAATTTGATATTAAAAAACACACACAATATTAAGAATATCTTTGTTATTAATCTCAAGGAAAATAACTCAAAACCTCTCAAACTCACACAAAACTCAAGCACTCTCAAATCTTTCTGTCATATCTCGACATCTATATATATAATAAGAGGCTTAACCTAGTCCTGTCAGAAAAACACTTATCTTTAGATAGCTCCTAAAAATATTCTATCTTCTATCTTTAAACATCTAACCTAATCTATCTTCAAGCTTAAGTCAACATTCTCCCTCCTGAGCTTGAACTCATCTTCGCTCAAATCCTTCACGTCAATGAGGTCCCTCATCTCCTTGAACTTGTTTCTCCCTAAGGCCTTTGTCAAGATATCAACCTTTTGCTTACTCCCGGGAACATGCTCGACTTCAACTTGTCCATCCTCAACACATTTTCGTATGAAGTGATATTTTGTGTGTATGTGCTTGATTCGGCCATGAAATACTGGATTCTTAGTGAGAGCAATTGCTGATTTATTGTCTATCCGGATTACCACCTTCTCACAAGGTGACCCATTTATCTTACTGAGCAACTCTTGAAGCCAAATTGCCTGTCTCGCTGCCTCTGTAGCCGCCATGAACTCTGCTTCGCTAGATGACAATGCCACAGTCTCTTGTTTTTGTGAACACCAAGTAATTGGGCAATTATCAAGATAGAAGATATGACCCGTTGCGCTCTTACCATCATCCACATCAATATTGTGTGAACTATCACTGTATCCTACCAATTTCACCTTATTTGCTTGATGAAATAGAAAACCAAACGAAGTTGTCCCACACAAATACTCAACACTTGCTTTAATGCCGCTCCGTGCGATTCTTTAGGCTCGTGCATGTACCTACTCAAAACCCCAACACTATAGGACAAGTCTGGTCGTGTGTGGAGTAAGTACCTTAAACATCCGATGCTTCTTCTATATTCCTTTTCATCAATACACCTCTCATTCGTTGATTTTGACGACTTAATATTCATATCCATCAAAATGTGAGTTGAATTACAACCATCCATGCACGTTTCTCCTAATATCTTCTGAGCATATCTCTCTTGCTTTATAACAAATCCTCCTTTGTATTGATGTACCTCAATTCCAAGGTAATATGTTAGTTTAACGAGATCACTTATCTCAAACTTAGTTGCCATTTCCCTTTTAAACTCAGCTATCAACTCCAAGGATGAACCTGTGACAAGTAAATCGTCGACATACACATCTACAATGATGAGAAGCTCTTTCACTTTCTTTTGATATAAAGACGGCACCTTCGAAAATCTATGAAATTTCAGCTCCTTAAAAATTTTGTTTAACTTATCATTCCATGCTCTAGGCGCTTGCTTTAAACCATATAGAGCCTTCTTCAACTTGTAAACCTTTTCTTCACTTCCAACAGTTATGAATCCTTCCGGTTGAGTAACATAAACTTCTTTCAAATCACCATGAAGAAAAACGGTTTTTACGTCAAGATGATGTATTTTTCAACCTCTTGAAGCCGCTAAAGCAATAATGAAACGAATTGTTTCAATACGTGTCACCGGAGCAAAAACTTCATTATAATCAATCCCATGTCGTTGAACAAACCCTTTTGCCACCAATCTTGCTTTGTACTTGTTAATGCGTCCATCCGAATTATGTTTTACTTTGAATACTCATTTTAATCCAATCAGCTTGACTCCCATCGGCAGATCACCTAACTCCCACGTTTTTTATTTCTTTCAATGGAAGAGATTTCATCCTTACAGACTTCTATCTAAACCTTTAATTCTTTTGCTTCACTGAAATCCCATGGTTCATCATTCAATGACAACAAAAGACGTTCTCCTTCAGCTTCCGCCCAATACAGAACATAATCATTAAAGTGAGATGGTCTCAGGCTTTGGCTTGTTGATCTTCTCAATTGTGGTTGTCCGCTGTTACCATCCTCATCAATGTCTTCTTCTCCATCGCTAACATCATCTTCTTCTACATTGTCGTTCACCACATCTTCCCTCATTACTCGAGGTACAGAGTTATTATACTCTATTTCTAGAGAATTCTCAATTCTCCTTATGCCACCGTGACCAAATTCTCCTAAATCCACACCAAATGTTCCGAAATCATCGCTCGATTTCCTCTCAAATTTGTTCCAGTTCCACCTCTTTTCTTCATCAAAAACAACATCTCGACTAACTACTATTTTCTTAGTTGTAGGATCAAAGAGATGAAAGCCTTTGAACCAACTGTTCCTAAATGCACCAAAGTTCTTGATCTAACATCCAACTTCTTTCTTCCGAGTGCTTCCGTTTTTGTATAGCCGACGCAACCAAATACTCTTAGATGATCAATATTTGATTTCTTTCCTTTAAACATCTCATACAACATTTTCCCCTCTAATGATCTCGTTGCTATTCTATTAATCAAATAGGTAGCATGCCTCACAACCTCTCCCCTTAGATGATTTGGTACATCCATATGCTTCAAGATACTTCTTGTCATCTCCAACAAGGTTCTATTACATCTCTCAACAACTGCATTCTGTTGAGGAGAGTACGGAGTAGTTAAGTGCCTCTGAATGCCATATTTATCACAGAAGGATTGAAATTCATGAGAGGTAAACTCTCAACCTCTATCCGTTCGGAGCATTTTAATCACAACTTTTGTTTCTTGTTCAACAAATATCCAGAATTTTTTGAACTTCTCGAATGCCTCACTCTTCTCTTTCATAAAAATAGTCCACATGTTGCGTGAATAATCATCAATGAACACAAACACATACCTCTTTTGAGTTGGTGTGACGGGTGTGATTGGTCCACAGAGATCTCCATGGATGAGCTCAAGAGGTTGTGTTGCTCGGAATGTAGTTTCTTGAGGAAAAGGTTTCCTCGTTTGTTTTCCACGGAGGCATGACTCAGATGTTTGTTTTTCAGTGTTGATTTTGGTTATACCATTCACGAGCTCTCTGTTAATCATTAACTTCATAGTCTCTAAGTTTACATGACCTAGCCGTGCGTGCCATTTTGCGAATTCGCTTGATGTTGTCAACTGTAAGCACTTGATACTTTCGACCTACAATGTAACTTTGTATATGTGTTTCTTCGATCTTGTCGTTGTCACCAACATCTGACCTAATCGATCATAGAGTATCAGCATATTCTCTTTCATTCGAACCTCACACCCTGCTTCCGTAGCTTGACCGAGACTGATTATATTGCTCTTTATTTCTGGTATGTAATACACATTATGTAATATCTTCTTTTCACCATTGTTGAACACCAATCGAATAGACCTTTTTCCTTCAATATCAATTCGCGAATCATCTCCGAATTTTACCTTCAGCGTTATACTTTCATCAATCAAGACAAAAAAATTCACGAATTCCACACATATGGTTACTTGCTCCATTATCAAGGTACCAAACATTCTTTGTGTCCAGGTTCGTTTCAAAAAGACTTGGTTTCACGTTTCTTTCATTGAGATACACCACCTCGTGCATCATCAATTCATCGGCTTCCTGTGTGTCTCCATCCTTTTTCTCCTTTGTTTCTTGTAGTTTCAGCAATCTATCTGGACAATTAGATGTGTAGTGACCCTTTTTATCACATCTAAAGCACGTTATCATAGTTTCCTGAAGTTTCAACAATCGATCCGGACACTTAGATGCGTACTGACCTTGTTTATCGCATCTAAAGCACGTTATTGTGGCCTCTCTCTCTCCTTGTCATGTTCTTGTCGATATAGAGCATTACTAGAGCGTCCACGCCCTCTTCCGCCAAATTGACGACCTCTTCCTCTTCCTCTATTACTGCCATAGCTATCATCCATGTGGGCATACATTAGCTTGTCCTGCTCCTCTTGTTCTTCTTCCTCAACACCAATTCTTTCCTTATACGCTTTCAGCTTCCCAACAATATCTTCAAAGCTCGTTGTCTTCAGATCAAACACTTGTTCTAAAGATGCGATGATATGAACATATTTGTTCCGTGGTAAAATTTTTAAAAATTTCTTTACAAGTTTTGTTTCTTCAATTGTTTCTCCAAGTGAAGTTGATTTGAATGAGATTTCTGACAGTTTTCCCACAAACGCGTCAATCGTGTCAGTTTCTTTCATCTTGAGCCGATCAAATTCTGCCATTACGGTTTGAAGCCTGGCTTCTTTTACTCGTTCTACTCCAACGTGTCTCGCTTTTATTGAATCCTAAATAGCTTTTGTCTCAAGTTCTCCAACCTACAAAATTAACGATTGTGGTATGGATTGGAACAATAAGGTGATTGCTATGTCGTTCTTATCTTCGGTTTTGTCTCTAGATTTGATTGCTTCCCACACCTTGTTCACCTTGAGAGCAATCTTCATTCTTATAGCCCAGACAGTGTAATTCGAGGAAGTTAGCATCAGACACTTGATAGAGGATGCACTACAAAAAATAATTAGTTTTGCGACGGAGGTTTGCGTCGGCAAGGATTTCCCGACGCCAATGAACAAAGTTTGCGACGGCATGGCGACAGCGATAACTGCAGTCGCTTATTTTGCGACCGTGTAATCATTACCGTCGCGAATAGTACATTGATTTGCGACGGTGTTTAGGTGCCGACGCTAAAAAAAATTTCTTTGCGTCGGCTCTTGATTACCATCGCAAAGGTCCAATGTTGCCGCTTATAGTTGAGCGCCAAAAATAAAAAATTGGCTTGTAAATAAAAAAAACGAAAATAATATCTAATTAGATGGCACTCGTACTCTCGTCTTATTAGCCCTAATTAGATGAATGTACTCAGTACTCTCGTCTTCGCCTCTTCCACGATTCTTCCACAAGACTCCTTCCACCATTGTTGCTGCTAGATCGAAGGTACTCGTCTTCGTCTCTTCTTCACCTCTTCCTTGTTTTGTTTTTGATTTGAATTGTTATTGATTCCGGTCAGCCCTTCTTCTCTGTTTGGAATTTAGGTTTCTGATTATCCCTAAAACTTTTATCCTCTTTGTCGCTTCCATTATTCTTCTATAGGTGCTCCTCAATCTGACGGCACCATTGCTGCTTCCATTATTCTTCTCGAGGAATTTGCGATTGAATATTCTCAAATATTTATTTGTTCTCATCTTTTTACTTGGTTTGTAGTGTCATCATGTTTATGTCCGACATGTCCGGGAAACACCCATTGTATAAGAAGTATGTCAATTTTGGTTTTGGCTTTTCAGTATTTACTGTATCTTAGGCCTGAAATTCATTTTAGATATACTAAATAGTTGGATGGATCCTGCAGAGCATTTGTTTTCTCCAGCTCACCTATTTCCAAAGAACTTGTTGCTCACATCAAGAAGGAGGGTACAATTTTGCCACGTATTGGTGCATTGAGAGAGGTTATGCTCCAAACAGATCTCTGCTCTTGTATGCATAAAATATTATTGTGCAGAAAATATTCATACAACTTTTGTTTTTCTATGTTCTTTGGATACTGACTTTTTGTAATTCATATGCAGATGAATTTGGAATATTTTGCTTTTGACAGCCAGGTGTGTAGTTTCTTTGTTAACTTGTGCATCTTCCTTCAGTTCCTTGTAATGACTGTGAAGGAGGTTTCAATTCCATGTCTTTTTTGTTGTTCCCTGACCTGTTTGAACAATATCTAGAAAATCTGAACTTTTTAGTAGCAGAAGAATAACCAAAAATTATACTCCATGTAGCATTATAGGCTATAGCTATTGAGAGTTCTTTTTTTTTTACATTCAACAATATAGGAATGTGAGGTGTGTTTAATGTGAACTTTTGGCAGTGTTTTCTTACTGACAATGAGAGGGCCTTGGAGGAACTCTTTGGTGATGAGGAAACCATCGAAGAGGTGATGCATGTTTAAATGTCATGGCTGCCCGAATAGCAACAATCTTTGCCTCAATGCGGGTATTTTTAAAGATTTCTTGCCTCTGTTTTGGTTCTAGACCAAGTACTATGGGTTTCTAACGTATGTCTGATTTTGTAGGAGCTTCCTTACATACCTTACCGTGCTGCCAAGTCTCTTGATGCAAATACCATGACAACATATCGCGATCTTATTCCTACAAAACTAGCTGCTGGAGTGTGGAACTATATAACCAAATATAAGCCGACCATCCCCGATTTCCCACAGAATGAAACATGTGAATGGCTCATTTTGGACCGTTCTATTGATCAGGTTTGAGATTCATATATTGATTATTTGGGATCAAAAGGAATTTCACATTCTGTTCAGCTGAATATGTATATATAACTTGACGTTTGTAGATAGCTCCTATCATGTATGAGTGAACCTATGAGGCCATGTGTCATGACTCATGATTTGTTAAATATCGAGGGAAGTAATTATGTATTTGAGGTATGTCTTTCTATTCTATGCTTTATTTTCATTCTCGCGGAGTGAATTCCTATTGTGAGTGGATAGTCTTAAAAATTCTATGTTCCTGGTTTGCTTAACGTGATTTATTTTTCTTAACCTTTTCTTGTAGGCTCCAAGCAAAGCAGGGAGCGCCCCAGAAAAAAAAGGAGGTCCTTTTGGATGAACATGATCCTGTCTAGCTTGAACTACGGCATGCACATATAGCAGATGTGTGTATATATATATATAAACTTGCTTTATATATATATATAAATATATATATTTATCAGAAAATGTTTCAATTTTTATTTGTTTGATCGGGCCAGCGAACGCTTGCATGACAAAATGACCAACTTTATAGCAAAGAACAGAGCTGCTCAACATGGTTCAAGGTTCGTGAACGCTTCTATAGAAAATCCAATATTTTATCTAGTTTTTCATGGCATGATCAGAAGAGTGTAAGATTATCTCTTTTTCCATTGCTTGAATTTATGTTTCTTAACTGTTGCCTGGAGGTAAAATGCTGAATTGCTGTGAAGTGTGAACTCAAAATGAACGCTTGCATGGAAAATGGTTATGGCTTAAATTTCAGGATCATATTGAATCTATATAATTTGCTTTCACAAGAACAAGTTTCTTAGTAACTTTTTCACGTGAGCACTGCTAGGCCACTCTTTTTGCTAAAAAATCTTGTACTCCTGACACCTTTTTCTGATGGAAAATATGCTTTTGGATGTTTGCATTGCAAAAGAACCAGTTTAAAGCTTAATATGTGAGACATATGCTATTGGACCTACAATAGTCCCTTCTAAGGATCACTGCTTTATGTTTTTAAGAGTTAATTACACTTCTCTTAATCATCACATTCACCTATCCTGTTCTCTGACCTTTTCAAGCAAAGAGTTGTTGGACAAACCCACTTATTTTTAAATAGATATTTGTATGAATATCCTGATAAGATGTCTAAGAAACGTATACAGGCACTTGTGAAATATAGAATTGCAGTTGCTTTAAGCTTCTTATTGTTTTAGCATTTATTTTCCTGTCACTGCTGCGATGTTCAAATTTGTTGGTCTTGTCAAACTTGGCATTGTTCCTAGTAAGTTTTTCTTAAGTATTTTGCTCTATTCAGGGATGGAGCAAGCGTTGCCACAATACAGCGAACAAATTGAGAAGTTGTCCTTGCATGTAGAGGTCTGTTATCTTTGCATGGAATTCCCATAATTTATAAATTGTCTGTGGGTTAGGTTTTTGTGGGTTAGGTTTTTGTGTCTACTAATTTTAATTTCAAATGAAAGCCAACATCTCATAAAAAGTAAGTGTTGATGGTCTTAGCTTTCATGCATTAATAAGTAATTGTAGGTTCTGGGATTAACTACTATCGACTCCCGTGTCTGGATCAATACAAAAGTATACAACACAACTGGAAACAATTTTCCAAAAAGCAATTCTATGTCATATTATGAAATGATGCTAGGACAAAATTTTTTCGACAGCATATGTAGCTGATTTGATTACTGAAGTTAATAAAGCTAAGGTAAACATAATGTGAATGAAATTAGTTCGTGAACGCTTCTCTAGGGGGTGAGAAGTAAGTATGATCATTGGTTCTCTTTAATTTATATTTTTGTGATATATTGCTCCTCTTTTGCTTACTGTGCTCATTCCTGTCTTTCAAACTTTGCGTACAAAATATCCGCCTTTCTCTTATTTAGATAAAAAAAAATAATGAAAAGAATCGAGTAAGCATTTACCTGTACAAGGCAAACTATCTGCCATTTTTGTTATCTAAAATTCTGGTTTATGTGGTGTCTATCATCAAGTACTGCCCATAACAATTTCTACGTCTAAAATATATTTTCCGTGCAAGGTAACAATGCATCATTGGCTTTACCACAACTTTGAAGCAGTTGCTTCCTTGTACGATGATCGCTTTGACCTGTGCACACTCCAGATCCAGCTGTTCCCGCAACAAACACAGGATGATAAGGAAAATGCTAGTTGGTGGAAGAAAATTTTTCTGAAGAAAGAAGTAAATGCAAAAGCTGTGTCATGTTATGCTGTGATCTACCCTTCATCTGTTAGTGTAAAGCGCACCAAGGAACTGAGGTCCTTGACAGGATGGTATATTTTGAATACACTGCATAGTCCTTGATTGTGTTGCTCATAATTTTAAACATATGCAAGATTCATAATATAATATAGTTAATACGACAATATTTTCAAGTCTTTGGCTAGCCTGAGTTCAATTGTCAACATCTCTAATTGGATACTAAGCTTCATTAGCTTATCACTTGTGAATAAAAAAATCTCTGAATATTTGGGTTTCACGAAATACTATTTCAGTCTTCTCCTAGAGTTATCTGACATTATGGAGCCTTTGGTCAAAACTGCCATCACTCAAGTCAGCCGCGCAATCTCCTTCTTCCTGGTTACCTTGATTGGCCGTTCCTTCGGCCTCGTATATACAGGTATAAGGAAATCCCTACGGTGGAAGTAAAACTGTAAGAGGTCACCTTTCTTTAACTAATTTCTGCGCCTCTACCGTATTACCTCTGACAATAGTCGATTGCTCTTTTCCTTACCTATTCTTTACTCGGCTAAAGCTTCAAGTTACGCCCGGCCCAGGTCAACAAATGCTTTGTCTTATATATTCTTCGCATTCATTTACAATTTTATGCTGTCTTACTTTGTTATGTGAGATTCATGAGAATACACATGAATGAAGTCCAAGGCAAAAGTCATTCCTAGCTTGTTATGTTCATGCATTGAACTTCATTTGGTTCCTATATGCATTTTTTCTGATCCAGTGTTCACTCTATTGTATAGGTGGTTTTAGGGCTTTTTCCTGATCCACCTTTCACTCGATATCGGTGGTTTCGTGAGCGGTATCGGGGACGGATTTCGGCGAGTTCTCAGGTATTCTGTGGATCTACCCTCTTTTTACTCCTTGTAGAACGACATAATTTATGAAATCGATTTTTTGTTAGGGATTTTATTTTTTCTATGTGTGACATTGCTCTTTCCAATCTCTATTGATTTTTGTTCTAATTAGAATTATGTTCTTCTTTAGGTTTTTTCCTTATTACTGTCGTTTTGTCCCAACAATAGATTGAAACTAGTGTTTAAATTGAAAATGCATACTTAATGTTCAGCTCTTGAGACTTGCTGGTTAAAATGGAGAATTTACTTTATTGATTTAATGTCAAAAGTTGAGAACTGGCATTTTCTAAGTATTTTAGCAGCCATTGAGATTTGAAAGCGAAGGATGGATATGTAACTTGTTTGATTGCGGAAAACACTGACTATGATGGAAATACTTCACTATGAACGTAATATGCTTAGTCAAATGTTGTTTGCCAGAAAATGCTAATGATGGGATGCCTTGTCCTCTATGACACAAGTGTTCATCAAAATGAGTCTATCGGAGAAGGTCAAAGAGAGTCAGCCGCTGAAGAAGTCGCTTAAGAAGAAAATCCAAGTGAAAACGTTTAAATATGTGCCATTTTGTGTTGTTCACAATAACTTTTTTTTGGTGGATTGTTCACAATGACTTAAACTAATGTAATATGCTATATTGTACTTTTAATGTCGAATATGCTATATTGAACTTTTATTATTTGATTACTCTTTAATTTATGTGAATTATTGCATATTAAAATAGGAAAGTGAACTTTAGGTTTGTGACGGCTCCAAATCATCACAATTATGTGATTCAGGTGTAACATTTGCGTCAGCAACGTACCATCACATGTTTTCAATAATGTAGCCGTTATACATTTTGCGACGGCAGATAGCCGTCACAATTTTATTTCGGTTGGCATTTATATATTTTTTGCGGCGCTTGCCGTCGCAAACATTTGAAAAATTACACGTCATCACTTTTTGGCGACGGAGTAAACAATCGCGAAACTAAAATTCCGCGCCGACGGACCATTTTTAGCGACGGTTTGTCCGACGCCACGCCGTCGCCAACTAATTTTACGACGGTAACTACCGTCGTAAAGGTTTTTGTGTCGGACATCTTCGCGTCAGCGTCTTTGCCGACGCAACGCCGTAGCGAATTGGTGGTCGCCGTCGCAAAACAGTTTTTTGCCGTCGCAAAAGTATTTTTTTTTTTGTAGTGATGGTTCGATTGTCTTGAATTTAGGTTCAGCAACATCGTCCTTTACGTCTCCCATGGTGAGTCTTGCTTCTTCTCAAGCTCTGATACCAAATATAGAATTTGATATTCAAAAACACACACAATATTAAGAATACCTCTGTTATTAATCTCATGGAAAATAACTCAAAACCTCTCAAACTCACACAAAACTCAAACACTCTCAAAACTCGTATCTCTTTGTCATATCTCGACATCTATATATATATATATATATATATATATATATATATATATATATATATATAATAAGAGGCTTAACCTAGTTCTATTAGAAAAACACTTATCTTTAGAAAACT
Source organism: Fagopyrum esculentum (assembly GCA_033239045.1). Taxonomy (NCBI): domain Eukaryota; kingdom Viridiplantae; phylum Streptophyta; class Magnoliopsida; order Caryophyllales; family Polygonaceae; genus Fagopyrum; species Fagopyrum esculentum. The sequence goes on from BSUD01000005.1 coordinate 119,535,951, forward strand.
CCTAAAAATATTCTATCTTCTATCTTTAAACATCTAACCTAATCTATCTTCAAGCTTAAGTCAACACGTAAGTGATCCCTCCTAATTCCTTTCTCTCTCATTCCATCTCCTCCTACGACTGTCCTCTTACTTCTCCTGCAACTTTCTTAGTTCTTTACTTCTCTTCTCCTTCGTCTCTCCTTTTGCGAAGCTAAGTGCGAATTTTAACATATTTGGTTCTTCTTGCGAAATATCTAATCGGGTAAGTACATTAATCTTATTCCTTCGATTTTTGTCTATGATTTAATTGATTTTTAATTCTTGATATCTATACATCTTATACTTTCTTCTCATTTTCCTCTACTTTGCTTTCTCATGGATCTAAACTAAGCTTTTTATCTAGATAGGAGATGGTGTGCATACTGACAGCAAAATCTTATTTGAGATATCTTCCTCCTGACATCTTGCAACAAATTAGAATTTTTTTAGAATTCGCTTATGATGTGTAAAATTCATTTTATTTGTAATTGTCTAATAGTGAATATAGGGTTCTTGCTTGAACAATATAATTAATATCTTTTTTACAAATTTTCCTTCTCTTGACAACTCTTGCTTGAACAAATATAAATTGAGAAACAGAATTTTAAAAAATAAGAAAAAAAACTGGATATAAAAAGGGACCCGTGGGCGGCCTAGGTCCGGGAATTTGACGGGTCAGACATGCTGGGCGACCCGAGTACCGAACTCAGTCCGGCCCGGATAAATGGGAAAATTTTCAGTTAAGGTCCGGACCGAGTCCAAGGAAGCCCAGGTTTACTTGTAGATGTGTCCATTAGTGGGGTAAGACTTGGGGATTGGATGTATCCGGGGTTGTGACACGCTTTGGATATATCCAAACTATCGAAGGAATTGATAAGGCATGTAGGCCTCCTAGATGTCAGATGTGTGGAGAATCCCCCGATATCTAGATATATCATGTTCTTTGTCAAAGTTCAACATTCGGTCCTTGTATAACATAAACTTGGCACCTTCGGTTCTCATTTGTTCTAGTTGTGCACAAAGGAACTATACCTTATACAAGCTACATGTATGTTTAGTCACAACAAGTCTTGAAGTCCAACACGGGCGTGCATATGTGCATCCTCGATTGCCATATACCTTAGCGATGGAAGGTATGCATATACTTATTACTGCATGAATAAAAATTATATAGCCTTGTTTCAATATATATATATTTGAATATTTACTATACATGTGAAGCTAAACTTGTAGCAATGTTGTTTAACCTCTCATCATCTCCATTTTGCTTCTTGATGCACTCTAGACACGCGTGTAATTATGAATGAGTGTGCGTGCCCCAAGCGTATGCGCTTGTCCGCTCATGATTGCGAACAAGATCTACCATCCACAACCAGAGCCTATTGGTTGATTTATTGATTGCATGATCGACGCACTAAAGAGCAACAAGTAGGCGGATGAAATATTGGTTGGAGGGGCTTGTGGATCATGTAACAACAGAATGATGACCCTCTTCAAGGGCTCACAATAAACATGATCTTGATGGCAACCTCCTTGGTAGATAATCGGAAGGTGTCAACTAGCTGCTCGTGTCGATAAGTTGCAACGTCTAGTATAAGTAGTCATCCACAAATATGGCAAGCCCCGTGATTTCATGAACATCCTAAAGTGCAATGTTCATCTCGTCCCACAAATATGGCAAGCCCCGTGAAAGGTGCTCAACTCGTTCTCGACGAATGCTTGTGTGAGTGAATGTATAAGAATTGGCAAAATCAGTTTAAATAGAATCACAAAGGCAAGATAAAAGGAAGGATATAAACTATCTAAGGTAATAAGGTATACGTTATTACTGTATCAATATATGTACAACTATAATATAAGAGGATGAACAACTACATATAGAGAATCAATTAGAGATTGGACTAGGATTATGGTTAACACGCCCCCTGCAAGTTGGACGGCATAGATGAGAGTCCCAACTTGGAAGCCAGTAACTGAAATCTTTGACGTAATTGAGCCTTTGTTAGAATTTCTTCTAGTTGATCAATGGACATATGCAACTCGGAGAAACCCTTGTTGAACTAGTTGTTGAACAAAGTGGAAGACGATTGCGATGTGTTTCATCTTAAAGTGGAATATCAGATTCACACGTAGAATCTTGGCTCCCATATTGTCATAGTATAAGACAAGTTGATGATATAATTTTTGACCAAGTTCACTGAGGGGAGATGTTACCCAAAGAACTTCAACACATAAGTCAACTAGTGCACAATACTCGGCTTCCGTTGAGGACCGAGCGACTGTCTTTTTCTTGCGATAAATCTAGGAGATGGAAGTGAGTCCAAGGTGTACGAGATACCCTATTGTTGAGTTGTAGTCATCTTTATTTCCCGCCCAATGACATCATTGAAGCCATGAAGGGAGATATCACCTTGTTTGTCAATGATTATACCAAGATGAGATGCACCTTTAACGTTGTGAGAGCACTCAAATAGGACGTTGTTGGGGGATCCATGAATTGTGAGAGTTTGTTGATTATGAAGCCAATATTCGGCCTTGTGAGAGAGAGATATTGAAGACATTCAAGTATCATTCTATACCCAGTTTGTGTTTCTAGTAGCACATTGGTGGCTTTGGATAACATAAAGGTTGCACACATGGGCGTTGAGATGGACCTGGACTCAGCCACATGGACCTTTTACATGAGATCATGAATGTACTTTTGCTGGTTTAGGAAGAGACGTTTCGGGTGATCCCTAGCTTCAACACCAAGAAAGTAAGAGAGTGGTCCTAGATCCTTGAGAAAAAACCGATTTTCCAATCAATGGATGACATCTTCAAGGGACATCGGATGGCTGTCACTGAAATTATATCATCAACATAAACTAGGAGATAAATGACTGATAGTGGAAGTTTTAACCTAAATAGTTAACAACAACCTCCCCCACAAGGATACGGGATCAGATGTAGTATATTCAAGTATTGAATTCTCAAGGATCACGTCTGTATTGTTGAAAAAAAATAAACATGCATACTAAGCTAAATAGAAAGAAAATAGTGGAAAACTAGTTTGTAGTAATCAAATGGTGAACATGGAACAATAGGTGATATGATATAAATGTAATGATAGATATAATGAAACGAGCATCTGCACTTTAATTGATCAAATAATAACCATGTATGCGAAAGACATGAACTTCAATCAACAATAATGTACGTAACCATCTATCTAAAATAGCCTTTGACATAGACAAACAAAGATTGTGCTTTCCAACTCGCGTAACTCTTAATTCAGCGGTTCGACAAGTATAGAAAAACCCATTAAAACTTAGAAATCCGGAAAAGACCAAGAATAGTCTTCACTTATGGCTCTTTAGTTAGAAAATGTACAAAAACTAGAACTTTCCACGATAGTTAGAAATTCTCAAGGCGATGATAAAGCGCTACTCTAGCTCAAAACCAAGTTATTTTCAGTAAATCCAACAAAACAACCTTCTTTTGGATCTTTAGTTTTTTTATTTAAACCCGTTATAAACAACACTTCTTTTGAAGGTAAATAAAAGGTGAAAACGAAGCACTTTGAAAAGAAACATTAACATGATGCTATCAATTTAGTAATTCACATAAATAGTCACCATCCATCATATGGTTCAACAAACCCCTCAGATCGAAAGAGTTTTAGCCAGACATGAAGCAAAAAGAGAAAGAAGATTAAAAAAAATAGTCTTTGCATATAATAAAACTCAAAGCAAGAGAATAGAAAAATAAGCCTAACCACAACTAATTTTCTGAGATGAAGTCAGATTGTGAAATCCTTGTGTCATAGTCAACGACCTAGAAAATGAACTCTCTCTTAGAAGTCTAGAAAGGAAAATATACAGAAAAAGTATCGAGCTAAAATTGATACAAAAAGCCCATCAAAGTGATAGAAAATAGGTCAAATAGCAATGTTGTCGCCGTAGTCCAAATGGCTAGATGAAACGGTCAAGGAACGACATGGAAGCCACATGGCTTCCCGTAGGGAGGTCGTCTAGGAAGCGAACCTTTAATACTTGATCTGGTCTTGAATGCGAGAAGTGGTTGATCCAAACAGCCATATGAAACGGCCATCAAACGGCTTGTAAGCCGTTTCACAGGTAGTTTTAGCTCGTGTGAAAATGCCATCTTGTGCAACTTTATGCTCCTATGTAGGTATGTTCGTCTTGTCTTCAATCCAGGCCGGTAATTGAGCTTCTTGAATAGTAGACCCCTAGTCATACGAGATGTTGTCATTGTGACGCTTGACTGTAGGGAATATCGAACTCTTATGCGTAGTTTGATGAATTTTTCGGTAAATGCATCAAAATAACTCTTGACTGCAGGGAACATGGATCCTTTTTCTTCTTGTAGATGTGAGGGGAATCCTCTTTGATGGCAAACTTAAAGATCTGATTGTAACACCCCAAGTTCTGTGAACTTGAATCGCTACGGGCTAGGACCGCACAATGGGTTCCGACCCTCAGAGTAGCAATAGCAAATGGATCTTACAACAAGGCACAGACGAATGAAAACCAAAAATTAATATAAAACCAAAGATTCAAATAGAAGAAAACACAAAAGCTCCACAGCCGGGTCAAAACAAAAGGGAAACAACAAACGAAACAAAAACCCAATCCCGTCCTATAATGTACAAGAACCTCGGCTGACCACACCGTCCGGATCACTCAGCAGTATCCTGAACCTGCGGAACATCTACAACAACGGTATAAACCGTTAGCTAACATTCTAGGTATAAGCAAGAGTGTAAAAGCACAAACACACATAAGGTACAGAAAACACATAGCATGCTCACACATCAACCGGTTATTATCTTTCATTAAGGTTATCCATTACTAATTCAACTTCTTTTGTCACATGAGAATCTCCTGAAACTCGCCTCCGCTTCCGTCTACCAATAGGAATAGATTAGTAATACCCGTTACCTACAGGTTTGGGTTGCAAGAGCACATTCTAGTCTTTTGTAGAACTAGACAAGTGGTCACCACCCGGTTATACTACAATTGGGCCAGATAAGGTTATAAAAGGGTGAATCCTATTTCCAATTATCCGTTATAAACATGATAGCAACACAAACAAGCCAATACAATCCAACTAATACGCGGAATAAAGCTAAGTAAGTCCAAGGGACTTACCTAACACGAAGGTAACACAAAAGACCAACACAACTCAGGAAAAACTCTGGAGAAAGCTCAGTTTTCCTCAGGAAAGGAGCAAGGAAAGCCTGTACGAACAAGCAACACGAATCAGGAACGAAACGGCTGCTAGAAGTCTATAACTTCTAGTCTCAACGATCTCTAAGAGATCTCCACAAGCTAAGGGCTCAACCCTAGTCTTACAGCACTCAGGGGGCAAGGAACAAACACAAGGAACCAAGGAAGGAACGAGGAAAGGAAGGAAGGAAGCAACTCACCAAAGACGGGAGTAACAGCAGAGAAAACCGCAGGGGCGGTTGGATTGAGGCGCAAGGGCGGCTAAACAGAGGCGTAGGGGCGGCTCTATGCAGGCGCAGGGGCGGCTCTGTGCAGGCACACGGGCGGATCTTCGTCAGAAGCTACTGTCGGGCTTCTCTTCGACATATCTCACAGCAGGGGCAACCAAAGCTCGAACCTTTGGTTCCAATACGTCAAGACTCAACTCCAGAGAGCCTGAGAACAATGAAGAGTCAACAACGGAACACTCCACAAGAATCAAGGCTCAAGCTTGATCCTTGGAGAAGAAGAAAAGAGAAGAACGCAAGGAAGAAACCAAACAGAAGGAGAAGGCATGCAACACTGTAAGAACGTGAGGAAGAACCAAAAAGGAATGAACTTACACGTTCGGCGAAGTCGTAGGAAGCAAAGGACAGCTGCAACTCTCTAGGGTTTGAAGACGATAGCAAGGAACGGGAAAAAGGAGAGAAGGAAGAGAATATATAGGGAGGGTTGGAACACTAGACGGAAAGGGTGTCTAGGGTTAGAAAGAAATAAGGAAACCGGCCCATAAGATAGAATATCGGGTATTCTATCTATGGAAGAAAGATAAAACGACGAAAACAGATTGGCACGATCTGTCGCAAAATCTGCAGGGGCGGATCTCATCAGCCACAGGGGCGGCTGGCCGCGGGGGCGGCCCTCTTCACCGCATGGGCGGTGAAGGCAAAAACCTAAGATCTTACATCAGATCCCCCTACAAAGAAGTTTCGTTCTGAAACTTGCAAAAGCCAAACGATCACAACAACACACATAAACAGAACTGAGCTCGTATATTCCCACTCGGGGCACGTAACACAAAACGTCACACAAAAGCGTTAACAACGCAACAAAGGAAAAACCAAATAATATACTAAGCTAACGGTGCAACAAGCTCAGCGTAAAACTCCAGATAGTTCCTCTGGACACTATCCTCTGTCTCTCAAGTCTCCTCATCGGCTTCTCGCCTCGACCACTGTATCTTCATCATCGGTATGTCCTTCGAACGCAAGCGTCTCGTACTACGCTCTAAGACAGCCATCGGGTGCTCTATTAACGTGTGGTCTGGCTCGATCACTAGATCCTCATGACTGACGATGTGTCTCGGGTCAGGTATGTACTCCCATAGCTGAGACACATGGAAAACTGGGTGAATACCCTCAAGTTTCGGTGGCAACGCAAGTCTGTATGCTGCCTCTCTAACTCGCTCAAGAATCTCGAACGGTCCAACATATCTGGGACTCAGCTTCCCCTTAGCACCGAAACGTCTGACGCCTCGTGTCGGGGATACTCTCAACCAAACCTGAGCTCCAACTATAAACTCCAGAGGTCTGCGCATCTTATCAGCATAAGACTTCTGTCGACTCTGTGCTGCTAACATCCGCTCTCGGATTACTGCTACTCGAGCCATGTCATCCTGAATCTGCTCGGGTGCTACTCCGCTGGCACTACTAGGCTCATCTCAATACAACGGTGTACGACATCTCTGTCCATATAAAGCCTCATAAGGAGTCATCCTTATCGATGCGTGCCAACTGTTGTTGTATGAAAACTCCACTAAGGGAAGGTGATCTGGCCACACATGTCCCCAATCTAACACACACGCTCGCAACATGTCCTCCAAAGTCTGGATGGTCCGCTCAGACTGACCATCGGTCTGAGGATGATAAGCAGTCGTGAACTGTAGACTCGTACCTAGGGCGGCATGAACTTGCTGCCAGAACCTCGAAGTGAACCGTTTGTCTTTGTCGGAGACTATAGTCCTAGGTACTCCATAGAGATGTCTTCCCACTTCCACTGAGGGACGGGAAGTGGGTGTAGCTCGCCTCCTGGTCTATGATGCTCGATCTTGACCTACTGATAGGTCACACACTGAGCTACATATCTCGTCACATCTGACTTCAGACCTTCCTACCAGAAAGAGCGTCTGACATTGTGATACATCTTACTCACACCAGGGTGTACTGAGTAAGGTGAGGAGTGAGCCTTCTGAAGGATCCTCTGTCTTAACTCTCGATCTGACGGCACACAAACACGCTCCTGGCATCTCAAAACTCCGTTAGCATCAACTGCAAACTGTGGTGCCTCTTCTCGAGACATCCGGTCTCGGATCTGTATCAAATTTGGGCAACTCTCTTGCTTTTGTCGGATTTCGGCCAACAGATCAGGTACTATCTCCAAGCTGGACAACTGGCTGTCGGAATCTGGGAAGTAGATATCCATTTCTAGCCATGTCAAATCTCGCTGTAATTGTAGTTGAGCTGTCAGTCTAGCGATAGCCATCTCCCGGGGAGTCTTCCTACTCAGGGCATCTGCTACCACATTAACCTCTCCTGGGTGGTATAAGATCTCAAGATCAAAGTCCTTGATCAACTCTAACCATCTGCGCTGGCGGTTATTCAACTCCATCTGAGCAAATATGTACTTCAGACTCTTATGGTCTGTGAAAATCTGACACGTGGCTCCGTACAAATAATGTCTCCAAATCTTCAAGGCATGAACAACAGCAGCTAACTCAAGATCGTGGGTAGGGTAATTCCCCTCGTACGTCTTCAACTTTCGAGACGCATAGGCAATCACCTTTCCCTCTACATTAAAACACATCCCAAGCCCAGCTTGGATGCGTCGCTGTAAACCACAAAATCCTCAATGCCTTCTAGCTGAGCTAGGATAGGAGCAGAGGTCAATCTCTTATTCAGCTCCTCGAAGCTCTGCAGGCACGACTCGGACCACTCGTAGACTTCCGCAGCAAGGAAGTGAGCGGTCGGGCGATAACTGAAAAGCCCTCAACAAAACGCCTGTAGTAGCTTGCCAATCCTAAGAAGCTGCGAACCTCCTTGACGTTCTTAGGTGGCGGCCAGGAAGCTACTGACTCAATCTTCGCCGGATCTACCTTGATCCCTTCAGCTGAAACGATGTGACCAAGGAATGCTACCTCAGACATCCAAAACTCACACTTAGAGAGCTTGACGTAGAGCTCTCTATATTGTAAGACTTGAAGAACGATCCTCAAGTGTCCAACATGCTCCTCTCTACTGCGGGAGTAAACCAGAATGTCGTCGATGAAGACAACTACAAATTGGTCTAGAAAGTCGATGAAGATGCTATTCATCAACTCTATGAAGACTGCGGGCGCATTCGTGAGCCCAAATGGCATTACTACAAACTTGTAGTGTCCATATCTAGTCCGAAATGTTGTCTTGGCTACATCCTGCTCTCTCACCCTCAGCTGGTGATATCTTGATCTCAGACCGATCCTCGAAAACACTGAAGCTCCATATAGCTGATAAAAAAGATCATCGATACTGGGCAATGGGTACTTGTTCTTGATTGTCACCTTGTTCAGTTCTCGGTAGTTGATACACAACCTCATTGACTCATCCTTCTTCCTGACAAAGAGAACTGGTGCACACACTAGGGAAGATGAAGCCCTTCTCTGCCAACTCCTCAAGCTGCTTCTTCAACTCAAGCATCTCGATAGGCGTCATGCGGTAAGGAGCCTTAGAGATCGGTCTCGTACCGGGCTCTACATCAATGTCAAAGTCTACACTCCGTTGTGGAGGTAAACCTAATGGCTCTCCAAAGACGTCAACAAACTCGCAAGCTACTGGAATCTCCTCCAAAGCTGGACTAGTACTATCCTTCATGGCATATCACCAAAAAGCCTCGCATCCGTGACTGATAAGTCTCGCAGCTCGTACTGCACTGATGATAGTACCAGTCTTCCCGAGATCCCATCCTCGGAAGATCTCAACATGGCTTGCATTTGTAGTTACTATCATTGTCCTCTTGCCGATGTCCAGAACTGCTCGATGTCGATCCATCCAATCCATGTCCAAAATAACTTCTTCATGTACTAAGTACATGACGAAGAAGTTAGCTGGCCAATCGCGACCTCCCAATCTAATAGGGCAATCGCGAACCTCTCGCGTACCTCGTATCTTACCCCCATCGGGTAATCCTATAAAGAAGGGTCTACCCTCTACAGTGACTAAGGCCAATCTATCTACACATGCATCAGATATAAAAGAATGTGCAGCACTAGTATCGAAAAGAACTCTGTAGGAAAATCATTAATGTGACTGGTACCTATAGCTGTTGGCGTTGTCGGCTCTACAACACTCCTCAACTCATAAACTCGGGTTGGTGCATCTCGGGTGTCTGCAGATCCAACAACACATCCTCTACCTCTCCCGTGTCCCGGAGTGGAACCCTGAGGAACGGCAGAACCTGAAACTCTCTGTTGTTGTTGCTGGTACTGAGATCTTTGTCCTCCTCCAACAACACTAGCTGGTGAAGAACCCTGCTGAGATAGCGTCTTGCCCTGACGACAAAACGCAGCTCTGTATCCGGGCTTGCCACAAGAAAAGCAAGTCACTGCTGGCTTCTTGTAGTCAGCTCGGATGTGTCTAGCTACTCCGCAGTTTTGACACTGCCGTCCTTTATCAAAACTCTGCTAGAAACTAGAACGTCCAGGCGTTTGACTACGCCTGAAACCAGCTGCTCCAGCTCCAGCACTAATTGATCCAATCTTTTGTCTCTTCTCAGGACCTCTTGTCTGAGAAGCTCTCCTCTGACCCGGTCGGTCTCTCTCATAGGCAGAAGCTCTATCCTGATAGTCCGTCAAAGACTCACAACGGAAACCAATAAGATAAGAGCGTGTCGATTCTCTCAACCTCCGAGAGAAAAGGAAAACATGTTGATCCTCCGGTGGTGCGGACGGACCCAACAACGCCAACTCGTCCTGAAACTTGAGGATGATCTTAGCAATAGGCAAATCCTCGAATCTAGCCTCAAGGAAATCCTGAAAACGATCCCTCCTCATGGCTGTAGGGCAATAGCGATCCCTGGTCACTGTCTTCATCTACTCATAACTAGTGACCTTACTATGAATGGTCCTCCACCAAGAATGAGCCTGATCCTTCAACAATGTCTGTGCTATGTTGACTCAACGTCCCTCAAGGCAACCGATAGCCTCCATGGCATAATCCACCTGTCCTAGCCACTGCTCCACCTCCAAGTCAGTTCTTCCCACGAAGACGGGAACCTTCAGCTGGTCGAAAGCCTTCAACCAACTGTCAAACTTTGGCTCTTTTCCCTTAGTCGGTGCTCTAACAACCTCAACAACTCCAGCAGGCGTGACAACAGCTTGTGTAACTCTCTGCGAAACCTCAGCTGATCTCGCAGGAACTGGCGGCACTAGTGCTGGTCCTCCAGTCATGATAGCCTCCTCAACCCTCTACACATAGTCGCGAAATGCAGAAGCTCCGATAGACACTCCTGCGGACTCTGTTGATGGCGCTCTCTGTGCTCTAGACCTAGCAGCGGTCCCATTTCCAGCCTCAGGAACAATGCTCTCAGCAACCTCTTCAGCAAACGCCTCAGCGGTAGGCGGATCAACAACTAGGGCTTGGCCCCGACCTCTAACTAGTGGAGGTCTTCCTGTACGTCCTCGTCCACGGACGGCAGGTGGAAGTGGTGGTCGACCCCTTCCTCGCCCCATAGCAGATGTAGCTCTAGTACGCGCCATCTGCTATAAGGATAGATATATAAGACTACATATATAGATATAAGGCCATGCTACAGCTAAAGCAAAAGTCCAGAAAAAGCACATATAAAAGCCAACATGAAAGAAACTACACTGCTGAGATCTGCGGAGGTAGTGGTGGTCGCCCGTACATCTATTCCAAACCGAAAGGTTAAAAACAAAACCCCCTTTTGAAAACGTTAGACCCCTTGCGGGTTCTATTTTTTTATCTATCTAACCTTTAGAAGATTTCGAGTGCTATTGTTGCCAACCTAGAGCTCTGATAACATATTGTAACACCCCAAGTTTTGGGAACTTGAAGCGCTACGGGCTAGGACCGCACAATGGGTCCCGACCCTCAGAGTAGCAACAACAAACGGATCTTACAACAAGGCACAGACGAATGAAAACCAAAACTTAATATAAAATCAAAGATTCAAACAGAAGAAAACACAAAAGCTTCACAGCCGGGTGAAAACAAAAGCGAAACAACAAATGAAAAAAACCTAATCCCGTCCTATAATGTACTAGAACCCCGGCTGACCACACCGTCCGGATCACTCAACAGCATCCTGAACCTGCGGAACATCTACAACGACGGTATAAACCGTTAGCTAAAATTCTAGGTATAAGTAAGAGTGTAAAGGCACATACACACATAAGGTACAGAAAACACATAGCATGTTCACACATCAACCGGTTATTATCTTTCATTAAGGTTATACATTACTAATTCAACTTCTTTTATCACACGAGAATCTCCCGAAACTCGCCTCCGCTTCCGTCTACCAATAGGAATAGATCAGTATTATCCGTTACCTATGGGTTTGGGTTGCAAGAGCACATTCTAGTCTCCTGTAGAACTAGATAAGTGGTCACCACCCGGTTATACTACACTTGGGCCAGTTAAGGTTATAAAAGGGTGAATCTTATTTCCAGTTATCCGTTATAAACATGATAGCAACACAAACAAGCCAATACAATTCAACTAATACGCGGAATGAAGCTAAGTAAGTCCAAGGGACTTACCTCACACGAAGGTAAAACAAAAGACCAACACAACTCAGGAAAAACTCTGGAGAAAGCTCCGTTTTCCTCAGGAAAGGAGCAAGGAAAGCCTGTACGAACAAGCAACACGGATCAGAAACGAAACGGCTGCTAGAAGTCTATAACTTCCAGTCTCAACGATCTCTAAGAGATCTCCACAAGCTAAGGGCTCAACCCTAGTCTTACAGCACTCAGGGGACAAGGAACAAACACAAGGAACCAAGGAAGGAACGAGGAAAGGAAGGAAGAAAGCAACTCACCAAAGACGGGAGTAACAACAGGTAAAACCGCAGGGGCGGTTGGACTGAGGCGTAGGGGCGGCCGAACAGAGACGCAGGGGCGGCTATGTGCAGGCGCAGGGGCGGTTCTTCGTCAGAAGCTAATGTCGGGCTTTTCTTTGACATATCTCACAGCAAGGACAACCAAAGCTCGAACCATTGGTTCCAACACGTCAAGACTCAACTCTAGAGAGCCTGAGAACAATGAAGGGTCAACAACGGAACACTCCACAAGAATCAAGGCTCAAGCTTGATCCTTGGAGAAGAAGAAAAGAGAAGAAAGCAAGGAAGAAACCAAACAGAAGGAGAAGGCATGCAACACTGTAAGAACGTGAGGAAGAACCATGAAGGAATGAACTTACACGTTCAACGAAGTCGCAGGAAGCAAAGGACGGCTGCAGCTCTCTACGGTTTGAAGACGATAGCAAGGAACGGGAAAAAGGAGAGAAGGAAGAGAATATATAGGGAGTGTTGGAACGCTAGACGGAAAGGGCGTCTAGGGTTAGAAAGAAATAAGGAAACCGGCCCGTAAGATAGAATATCAGGTATTCTATCTATGGAAGAAAGATAAAACGACGAAAATAGATCGGCGCGATCTGTCGCAAAATCCGCAGAGTGGATCTCATCAGCCGCAGGGGCGGCTGGCCGCGGGGGCGGCCCTCTTCACCGCAGGGGCGGTGAAGGCAAAAACCTAGGATCTTACACTAATATTCATTTGCAAAATATCCCTTGTTCCGTTGCTGAGCTGCATATGAAGGACATTAAAAGATACCGCTCTACTTTGTGGAGGTAGTTGGCATGTTGGTGGAACTAGTGTAGGTTGTGTTTCATCCATGAATCCCGTGGATGGGATATTCTGCTGAGAAGACATAAGGATGGTATCATTTGATGACATCTTTGATTCAAGCAAAGTCTTTGCCAATTGTAAAGTCTCACATGGTTTATCCGCCGAACCAATGGTAACTTTCAAATCCTTTTTATCGTGATGTAATTTGTACAGCTCCAACAAATCGCAATCTTTCTCCAATTTACAACTTTTAGACTTGTACACATACAACATACTTGGGTTTTCCGGAAGAGAGAAACCTTTTTTGCATCCCCCTCTAGTAACACAATGTAGATATCCAACATGTTGCACATATCAATATCATCGACCTCTACATCCAGGTACCAATCCATATTCCGACGTTGTCTCAACACCTTTTTATCTTCCTTCGTCGGGGAACAAAAATTGAGTACAACCTAATGCATACAGGGTAAAACTATTTTACATTTCTGAATGCATAAAAAATAGTTAGGCATTTTTGAATTTACAAAACCACATCAAGCAGAAGTTTAATTATATGTATTTGACATAGGAAAGTTTAGCATTTAACCATGGAAAGTTTAATTACAACGTAATTATGCCTCTAACATAATAAGGAAAAAAAATACAATGAGTCAATAAATTCATACGGCACACACTAGTTCACTACACAAAAGCACAGAGAAATGAATGATATAGTGCAAGGGAAAACACATGAAAAGGATGCCACTATCGACTAAAAGAAAACTCAGCTTATCTTATGCCTTTGAAACCAAGCATTTTCAGAAGATTCAGAAAAGATACGTCAATGCAAGAGTATAATGTTAAAGTATCACAAAGCAACAAAGAAGCATGATATAGTGCAAGAGAAAACAACAACTGTTTACAAATCTAACCAATAGCAATATGCTATGTATACTACATCAATAAGCTGCTATCATATACACAAAATTTAAAGCTTCAGTAAAACAGCAAAAAAAATCAGCAAATTTAAAGCAAAGTCAAATACAATCCCTAAAATCTAACCCAAACTAAGCAGTTCAGATGCACATTAATTGCAATTGCTGAAAATATGCAAACATCAGTAAAAAATTGTCATATACGTTTCTCCTATTCCTTCCAACAAGAGTACACTTGAGGATTTTGGGGTTCTTTTGGTTGACCCAACTGAGAGTTGGATTAAAGATGCACAACAACACACAATTGCAGAAATAGAATAGTGGATCGAGAGAAAACCAAAGTCGAATAAAAACATCAGTAAAACAATCCTTTACAAACCCTAAAATCGATACTCTTACTTGCGGTGATGACATAAGTGGTGGTGACGAGAATATCCAGCGGTGACTAGGGGAGTCGGAGATGACGATGGGAGTCGGAGTCGAAGCCGGCGGTGACAAAGAGTTCTATCATGTGTCGTCGTGCGAGAGAGCTCTTCAGTTCAGTTCTATTTTTTATATTTTACATTAAAAATGAGAACATAGTTTAATTTACCTTTTTTTCTCAAAATTTTACTTAACATATGTGCTAAATTTGACGGAAAATGTAAGAAAGGGTACAAAGAGGAAAATTTTTAAACCTTGAGGGCACCAAGAGAAATTTTGAAACTTAGTAGATACCAAGAGGAAAAGTCGAAACCTCGATGGTACCAAGAGAAAACATTCTAGTTATTATGTTAGATCTAGAAACTTGTTTTGGAGCTGAATTGGACGGAATTTTGGATAAATCAAGAGAAATTTTTTGTGTTCATCATTGTTCTTGCTAGTTCTTCATTATTTCAACTTGTTTTGGTCATAACTTTTGACCGGTAAGGCCAAATTCGTTCATTGTTCTTCCTAATTCTCTATTTTCTTGTATATTTTCCTCCTACGACATTTGTTTCTACTGTTATTTTGTCCTCATTACGATGAATGAGTAGTTCTCTATCTAGATTTTGGGGTATAAATTCTCAAATCATGCTAGATTAGTATTGCTTTTGTGTCTTGATATGACGAGAGCGTAAGCATCATGTTGATTTTATCTCAATGTTGGTGGTTTAGACTTTCATTAGCTTAAAGCACTGTATTCTTCCGTGCATGCACAAATGATTTCTAGATGAATCAGTGTACTTGAGGTTTACAAGGTAAAATAAGGATGATTATACAATGTTTAGATGCCTATTATGCTAGAGTAGAATTGATTGGGGCCGAAAGGATGATTGAGTCTGCTAGTGATGTTTTATCCAAGTTGTTATTATACTAGATAGTGTATGTAAATTTCAAACACCATGTGATGCTTATTTTTTCTAGTATGATCATAATTGTGTGCAAGCTTAGTCAATTAGATTGTGGTATGACCGTAGCATAACTTGATTGACATAAATTAAAGCTATCCTATGAGCTTCAAAAGAGGATTAGACTGTTTAGATAAAACTCACCTAATTACATGTTACCCTTCATTAATTGTATATTACTTCTCATGCATGTTAACTAGTTGTGGTTTGGGAGGATTAACCGCAAACCTAGTGTTTTATCATGTGTTTGATACTTGTGTGTTACTTGCTTCCGGTTGCCGATTTCACCCAAAGATTTGATCCATTGATCATCCTTTTTTCCTTTTCTTTTACACACTTGAACTTGATGAAAACATCATACAAATACATTGACAATGAGCGTGCACTTGTAGAAATATGTGATTTCTGAGAATCCACCAATCTTATATCAAATATTCAAAGAGCAAACGATGAAAACTAGAAATTATTGGATTTTCAATCACAAGAGTGGGATCAGACATCCATTTCCTTGATTTTAAAAATGATATAATAATCTTTTTCAAAGCTACAGTCCCAACGTGCAACCAACCGAACCAAGTGCTCAAAATTCTATCAAATTATTGTCAGATCTCAGGACAAAAAGTGAATTATCAAAATTATCTTGTCCAACCATGAGTAATATTGATAACTCAGCTAAAAAAACGCTACAACGGCTACTTGGCATCTCCTCAAGTACATACCTATAAAACAACCTAAGGTGTCCCATTATCAATGGACGAGTAAACAAAGCTACTTTCTAGGTGTTATTGCAAGATCTAGACAACAACTAACTAAATAGAAAGTGACAATGTTTTCCTAAGAAGGTATAAATCCTAATCAAAGCCATTCTGAATGTAAACCCAACTTCATCATGCAAAGTTTCATGAAAATGGATGAACCAAATAACATTTGGGTTAAGGTATTTGAGGAGAAATATCTAAAAGGAAGTCGCTTACGGTGCTACAAAATTGGGAAAACACATCATGACAATGGTAAAAACTAATGAGCCTATGTCCGGAGTTTGAAAAAGGTTTTAGGTGGAACGTTGGGGATGAAAAAATGATCATATTGTGGAAAGATCCTTAGATTTTAGAACAACTACTTGAGTGAGTATTATACCTCTAACAAAAAAATTTAACAAATGAGGATGATACAATAAGCTCTCTTATTATAAATGGAAAATGGTGTTATTCTAAAAATAAACAATCTCATTGATCCCTTGCTTCGGCATGACATAGTAAAAAAGATCCTTAGCTACATATTGCCCATATGCAACGTCCGAGAAATTATATTGGGCTCCTAGTGAAAAGTGTTGGTTCTCTACCAAATTTGCCTTAGAGCTAAGCCACAAATCCAAAGGAATATTTGAATGCGACAAATCTTGGATTTTGAGCCTAGATATAATGCCAAAAATTAAAATTTTCATGTAGAAAATTGTCAACAGATGGACTCTCAACAAAAGAAAACCTTGAAAAACAAAAAACTTCGTGTACCCATTAATTGCGTTTTATGTTAGGATCCTTGTGAAACTGCAAAACACATATTCCTCAAATGCCCATTCACAATCAACAACATAAGTAGTGACAAAATCAAAGACTATCTAATGAATGCAACTCAATTAGGAAAAAAAATAATAGAATTCCTATCTCTCATGCGTAATAAGTTTGAGGATAAGAAGATGATACACATGACCGTTACATGGTGGAATATTTGGGACATGAGGAATCAAAATATTATTTGTAATAAAACTTTAACTTATATGAAACAACTGGTTATTAGACAAATTCATGAATCAAACGTATCAAACCCAAACAACACTGCCAAAAAGGCAATTATAACGCAACTGAGGAAAACTAGAATGATTCATTGGTCATACCAATGACGGGAAGTGTAAAAAACAACTTCGACGGCTCTAAATAAAGCAACGTCCGGTGTGCCTTTGGCTACATCTTGAGGGATCACAATGCATCAACAATTACATACAAATATGGATAGTGTGGATACTCAAATGTCTTGCATGCGGAAGCATCTACTCTTTGGAAAGGACTACTTAGAGCAAGAGAAATGAAAATTCAACATAAAAAGTCTCATCGGCTTCTTTGACTAGGAGTGTAATACGAGCTGCTCGAGCCAAGCTCATTCATGTTTAGATTTGGCTCATTTCTAAACGAGTCGATCTAAACCCACTTTTTTTTACGAGCTTTGAATCTTGATCGGATTCGGATCGCGAGCCATATTCGAAGCTCGGGTTTGACCTCGTATAGCTCGTTTTAGACGAGCCAAACTCAAGCTCGTTTAGGCTCGTTTTAGATCGGGCTCGTTCGTGCTTGTTCAAACTCACCCAAGCTCATAATCGTTCTGGCTCATTTGAGCTCGTTCAGGCTTGTTTGAGCATGAACTCTTTTTTTTTTTCAAACCTGTATTACATTCAAACATCTAATATGAAGAAACATAACATACATATTTTATTTCGTTACATTCAACGTTACATTACAAATCATGTCCAACTTCAAAACAAAATTTAAAAAAAATCTCTATTGTCATGAAAATTATATGCAGTAATTTTATATGAGGAACTACTGAACCCGATTCACTTGTTGCCATTACTCTTAAGTTTTCCGGTGAGGTCTATCCTCTAGAGGTACTCAAATTGGATCCGTGGTCGATTTCTAGTCCTAATTCCCTAATAATATGATTTATAAAGCAATCAACAGAAAGAAACATTAAATAAAAGGCGTTCACTTAGTAAGGAGAATGAAACTATACAAAGGAGATGCGGATAATAAGGAGACTGAAGAAGTTGTAGTTTTGACTGTCGAGAACCCGTAGTCACCAGTCGTAGAAGCCGTAGCGTTGACGTAGCGAGGCAGACAAACTACAGCTTGCAATAAGCATGAAATGAGCAGATGTGGTGTGTGGAGAAGGAGACTGGATAGTTGGGTGAGGAATGAGTTAATGTAAATAACTCGAGAGAAAGAAGAAAGATACTCGCGGTAGGGTTGTAGCAACTATCGTCGTGGAAATGGAGCAGATTCCGATATCAAGTATAGGCGGAGAAACTATCTTCCCCGTCGAGAAGCAGGAACCCTCGTATACTACTAAGAAGCTGGAACCCTTCTTCGCATTCTCCCACTCGCCCATCTGTCGTCCCAAGAAATCGAGAGGTAGGTTGAAAACTTGAAATAATATAGTCGCCCGTCGAACCATATTCCCAAATTTCATATATCATTTAGGGTAATTTTGCGATTCCGTAATTTCAGACGAGCGACTCACTGAAGCTCGTATCAACTCGGGCTCGTGGCGAACCTATTATCAAGCTCGTATTCAACTCGTGTTGTAATACGAACGAGCCGATCCTGCTCGTCTCAAATTACATAGCTACTTTATATTGTTGGGTTTTAGATGTGTAAAACGGAATTTCAAGAAACAAATTTCTAAACATCTAAACAAGGATCGCATGCATAATAGATTAGATAAGAGAGAAAATGAATACCTTTTGATGCGTGTTCAATAACTCCTCCAAGGATATGTAGAGTCCCAAGCGTTACTCCTCTAGTTGGTCCTCCCGAGACAACAAGAATCGCCTTAACCTTCGATTGCTATAACAAAGGATGAAGCTTTTGAGAGAGTGATCGAGGGGGAAGAACACGCACGTATTTTTTATGATACACGGATGAAAAATTCTTCACGTATATTGATCGATTAATCTTATAAAATTAGGGTTGGACCTTTTTAACTATAAAAAAGTCAACCTAAAATATAAGATATATATAATAGTAATTAATAAATAAATAACCCCTTATCTATTATTAATTACCAATTTCATAATATATTTTGTACGCCTACAAAATATATCATTTTCCACCGTATACTCTTATATGGTAATTCTCTCATTAATTGATTCACTTCACATACTCGTTATGGTGTGACCTCGTAGGACCTGATAACATTAGCAATATGTTTATCATATAAACGTACCGATCATAGTTAACTTCTAGAAAAATGTCATGACCCCTAATATCATCAGATTATATGCGTATATTTAATGTGTAATCTCATCATCAGTAATTGCACCTTGGATAAAGGACACAATTCCTTCAATCTCCCACTTGTACTTTCATACAAGTGTGCAATGTTAAAATTCCCTTATCGCTTAATGTCCTTATTTGACTATGTGTTGGAAACCATCTTTGCCATCAGATATGTTTCTTGAACTTTTGAGATCAAACTGTCAGTACATATCAAATCTGAGCATGACCATGCGTTTACACAGTTCTGACTCTTCAAGTGGCCGGGGACACCAATCCTTCCTAGTGTATCAAGGTATACATGGTATAGGAGGATTAATCCAATCTTGCAACGACTATAACTCCCACTTAAATTTTGGCCACCCTGATTACTGTCTTTATAACTGCCTGTTACGGTCAGCGTTTAACAGTATCTAAGATATGTCATCCTTCAAATGAAATTTATATCAAGCTCATGTTAAGAAACTCACTGATAATGATAATCGCTATAACTCCTCAATAAGTCACGAGAGTTACAGGATCGGTTTGTCCGATGAGTATCACCATACTCACCTTTGTAAGCGATTGGACATCTCCATGTCCTATGAACTATAAAACCCACGTTCATCATTCGCTCACAAGATGGTCTACTTTAGAGTCGTTTGTATCCAAGTTAAAGACTCAAACCACAGATCCTTTCAATTTAATAATTTCAGTTCACTTAATGTGATTTCATTCACTAGAACTTTTCCGGTAAGCACATTTGATAATTAATAAATTATTTGGATACTTTATTTTATATTCAAGAAATAATCAAATAAGAATACGAAAACTCGTATATAAATCAATCATAAACTACATGACAAAAACAAACATTTCTCAATCCAAACACAGAAATTCAAAAGAATTCTCTAACGTGTTTGAGCCCTTTGGCCCAAGTATGACTATCATGCTTAGGCCTATTCATGGGTTTAGTTAGTGGATCTGCAATGTTATCATCTATGTGCACCTTGCACACTCTTATATCACCCCGATCAACATAGTGTCTGATCATGTGATACTTCCGCAGAACATGTCTGGATTTGGAGCTTGAGCTAGGTTCCTTTGCTTGAGCAATCGCGCCATTGTTGTCACAATAGACGTCAACTGCCCTCGTAACGTTAGGGACAACACCGAGCTCAGCTATAAAGTGCCTAATCCAGATCGCTTCCTTAGTCGCTTCTCCCGCAGCAATGTATTATGCCTTTGTGGTTGAGTCCGCAACCGTGTCCTGTTTTTGGCTTTTCCAAATTACCGCTCCTTCATTCAAAATGAAGACGTATCCAGACTGCGACTCAAAGCCATTTCTATTAGTCTGGAAACTAGCATCGGTATAGCCCTTGATGACTAACTCATCATCACCTCCATATACCAGTAGATCATCCTTAGTCCTTCGCAAGTACTTTAGGATGTTCTTCACAACTTGTTAGTGAATGTCACCGGGGTTCAACTGGTAGCTGCTACACATACTCAAAGCATATGCAACATTTGGTCGAGTACAGGTCATTGCATACATGATGAATCCTATAGTTGAGGCATAGGGAACCTTGCTCATCCTCTCAATCTCACCAGGTATCTTAGGACACTAGTCTTGCTGAGATGGATCCCATGTTGCATGGGCAGATATCCTTTCTTGGAATCTACCATCTAGAATCTCTATAGGACCTTATCTATATAAGTTTCTTGACTAAGACCAATGAGCCTTATAGATCTATCTCTATAGATCTTGATGTCTAGTATGTATTTGGCCTCCCCTAGATCTTTCATTGAGAAATGTTTCTTAAGCCATCGTTTTACTGTTTCCAATATCAGAATGTCATTCCCAATGAGTAGTATGTCATCCACATACAAGACTAGGAAAGTTACCTTGCTCCTACTCAACTTTTTGTAAACGTATGGTTCTTCTTCACATCTGATGAAATCAAATTGTTTGATCACTTCATCAAATAGAAGATTCCAACTCTTGAATGCTTGCTTCAGTCCATAAATAGACTTCTTAAGCTTGCAAACCTTCCTAGGATATTCCGGATCCTCAAAACCCTCAGGTTGCATCATATATACATCCTCTTCTAAAAAGTCATTTAGAAATACGGTCTTGACATCTATTTGTCATATCTCATAATCATAGAAGGCGACAATCCTTAGGATTATTCTAATGGACCAGATCATGACGACTGGGGCAAATGTCTCCACATAGTCAATACCATGAATCTGTTTAAATCTCTTAGTAACCAACATTGCTTTATAAACAAAGACATTTCCATCATTGTCTGTCTTTCCTTTAAAGACCCATTTGTAACCAATAGGTTTTACCCCATCAAGCTAATCAATCAAGTCCCATACTTGATTCTCAGACATGGATCCCATTTCGGAACTCATGGCTTTGAGCCATTTTTCGGAGTTTTGATCCGTCACAACTTGCTTGTAGGAAGTGGGCTCGTTATGCTCCATGAGGACCACTTCGGCATGCAACACATAGTCATCCAAATGTCTAGGTTGTTGTCTTACCTTGTTTGATCTCCAATTTGGGCCTACAATAGGAGAGATTTCAGCTGTATGATTTTCTACATCATTATGCAGTTACTCATTTGTAGAGTTCTCCACATTAATATGTGGTTCCTCTTCAGCTTGATCTACTGTGGGAATTGCTTCTTGAACTAGATTAACTTACCTCACAAGAGGTTCATCAAAATAGTCAAGTTTCTCAGTGACATCTTGCATGTCCTCGTGTTGTTGTGTTTCTTGCTCAATTAATCTCATTAATTTGAACTTTTCTCCCACTTGGCTTATTGGAAAAGAATTCTTTTTCTAAAAAGACATTGTTCCGAGCAACAAACACTTTGTTCTCTATATGATGATAGAAATCATACCCCTTGGTTTCCTTGAGATATCCTATAAAGTAACATTTGTCTGATTTCGGTGCTAGTTTATCAGATTGTAAACATTTTACATAAGCTTCGCACCCCCAGACCCTCGGAAATGATAAGTGAGGGACCTTTCATGTCCATATCTCATAAGGTGTCTTGTCAACTGAACGTGACGGAGTCCTGTTTAGAATGACCGCAACTGTTCGGAGAGCGTATCTCTAGAAGGATAATGGAAGATCCGCAAAACTCATCAATGAACATACACTGTCTAATAGAGTCATGTTCCTCCTCTCAGACACACCATTTAGTTGTGGAGTGCCCGGAGGAGTGAGTTGTATCACAATTCCACAACTCTTCAAATGATGATCGAATTCATGGCTCAGATATTCGCGCCCTCGATCTGATCGAAGTACTTTTATCTTCTTGCATGTTTGTCTTTCCACTTCATTATGGAATTCCTTGAACTTTTCAAAGGATTCCGATTGTTGTTTCATTAAGTAGATATACCCATATCTACTAAAATCATTAGTAAATGTAATGAAGTAGCGATAGCCAGACATAGCCTCTTTACTCATAGGTCAACATACATCTGTATGTATGAGGGCTAGAAGTTCAGAAGTCAATTCACTCTTACTAGTGAAGGGTGACCTTTTCATCTTTTCCATTAGGCACGACTCGCATGTTTCAAATGATTCCAAATCAAATGTTTTAAGTAATTCAACTGTTTGGAGTTCCTTAATGTGTTTTATGCTTACGTGACCCAATCGACAATGCCATAGGTTTGCTTCGTTTGTTTCGTTCGAATTTTGCCTTTTTTTATTAATGTTATATATCTCAGTTTTGAGGTCTAACATGTATAGTCCATTACTACTCATACCTATAAATCTCCATCGCCATGTGATCAGTAATGGTAAATGTATAACCTTCATGGTTCAAAACTAAAATTGAAATTAAGTTCTTAGTAATGCATGGAACAAAATAACAGTTATTAAGTTCTATCTCTAAGGCAGAAGGTAAAGACAAGCAATAATCTCCAATGGAAACAGCAGCAACTCTTGCTCCATTACCAACCCGTAGATCTGCCTCTCCCTTCCGCAACGTCCTTCTATTTCTTAGTGCTTGCACATTCGAAGTAATGTGAGAAACGCATCCGGTATCCAATACCAATGAAATAAAAATTAGTTGACAAAATTTTGACAACATGAAACCCGAAGTGGAGACATTCCCCTGCTTCTTATCCTTTATGTACGTCACATGGTCCTCATCAGATGAGTCCAATGTGAGTTTAGGGATTGGATGTTCCAAGACATCTTCTTGGTTCTCCGACCTGAGACCAATTCTCTGATTTCTCTCTCAATTAAGAAAGTTGTGTTCATTCAATTTCTTTTTGTCGAGTATGGAGCGTAAAGAAGATTTGAGGTTTTTGTTTGACATGGTGAACTACAAAAACACAGAATAATAAAATGCAGATAATTTATGATCGATTTTGCAAAAGCTATAAACTGTTATAACAATTATAAACAATTGAATTTTTGCACATTTCTACTCATATTATCAATTCCCTTAGTGAGCAAAAATGATTCCAAGATCCTATCATATATGAACCTTAGCGTACTTTGACACTGTCCTAAGTCTTATATAATCAAGGTAATTAAACTCTTTTACTAATTATAACTCCTTATAATTCTTGGTTGATGGGAACACATATCATGTGAACTCACCCTTATGCCTCAAAATCCAAAATTTTATCTTTTGGTCTTTTGTTGAGTTAACCATATCAAAGCAGCATGACCCTTAGTATAGCAATGTATCTAGGTCAAAGTAAGGACACCCGCAATATTCTTAAGGGGCGTTTTAAGCATTTGTTATTTTAAAGCGAACTCGTAGCAAAAATAACAAGCAAGCATACAAGTGAAAATTTAAGGCATTCAATAACGCATTAAATAAATAGTTTCTAGTATGACCCCTACAAAGAATCATCATTCTTGGACCTTCATGGATCTCCATCCTTCGGGCTCCTTAGAACTTTGGTCTTCTTGTATAATGAATTTAAAATAACTCTTGTAGAAATTGAAAATTACAAAAAAAACATAGCGATACGCAGATCGTGTACAAAAAATCCATAACGATACGCAGATCGTATTTAACTATCCTAAGATTGGGACCATACTAGTAACCGCCTACACGAGTATATCACCATACACATACATACAAGTATAGCATATATGATATTTAAAAGAAATATACACATAAGCATACAACAAACACTTTATCACATAAAGAGAAAAGAAAATATAGAACTGGAAACTCCTTTCCGGCATTATTTTAATCAATTATATTGCGTATGATATTAATAACATATATTAATCATTAAAATGTTAAAAGTTGTAAAAAAAATTTTTTAATTCGGAACCTTTCCAAAAATAGTAACTTTCCATTTATGGAACTTTCCAAAATTAGTAACTTTCTAATATAGAACATTTCTAAATTAAAACCTTATACAACAATAAGCAATTTTCCATAAAGAGAATAAATCATATTTATCTACATAGAATATCTCATATAATATCTTTTAATTTTAAGGTATAATTTAACTAAGTTAAAATATCTCATATCTTAACAAAATTAAATTTATTTATTTTCAACTTGATAAATCATATTTAACTAGATAGAATATCTCATATAATATCTTTTATGAATCAAATCTCATCCTTTTATTTTAGGTATAATTTAACTAAGTTAAAATATCTCATATTTTAACAAAATTAAATTTATTTATTTCTAACTTGATAAATCATAGTTATCTAGATAGAATATTATATATATATATATATATATATATATATATATAATATCTTTTGAAAACAAATATTATTATTTAAATAATAAACTAATCATATTAGATAATTAATAAAAATAATAATCTAATTACCCAAAATTAAAAAAAAAAATACGGCAACATCCTATGTGCAATAGCCTAAAGTGATCCTTTAACTTTTGTTAAATCATAACCTTCGACCATGCGTAACTGTTTTACTTGTACTTAATCTTTATTAAGCATTATTTTGTTTAATCATCATTAAACAATGTTGTAACCTCATGCCCAAGCCATGCCATAACCTCAGGAAATAATTGCCTTAATTAACTACTCATATTATTTTTACTTAATCATCATTAAGTATTCAATTTTACACCTTAATCTAATCATGCAAATTAATCCATACATACAATCTCTTTCATAATCGAAACAAAACAATCAATACATCCATCAAAACATGACATTTTTAATTTGATCTAATCAATTTATGCAAGAGGCTTTGATACCACGGTTGGATTTTTAGATGTGTTTTTAAACATGCGTGTTCAATAACTCCTCCAAGGATCGCATCAAAACATGACATGGGTTTTCAGAGGCTCTGATACATGCATCAAAACATGCGGAATTTTAGAAAACAATTTTCTAAACATCTAAACAAGGATCGCATGCATAATAGATTAGATAAGAGAGAAAATGAATACCTTTTGATGCGTGTTCAATAACTCCTCCAAGGATATGTAGAGTCTCAAGTGTTACTCCTCTAGTTGGTCCACCCGAGACAACAAGAATCGCCTTAACCTTCGATTGTTAGAACAAAGGATGAAGGGGAAGAACATGTACATATTTTTTTATGATACACGGCTGAAAAATTCTTCACGTATATTGATCGATCAATCTTATAAAATTAGGGTTGGGCCTTTTTAACTATAAAAAAGTCAACCTAAAATATAAGATATATATAATAGTAATAAATAAATAAATAACCCCTTATATATTATTAATTACCAATTCCATAATATATTTTGTACTCCTACAAAATATATCATTTTCCACCTTATACTCCTATATGGTAATTATCTCATTAATTGATTCAGTTCACATACTCGTTATGGTGTGACCTCGTAGGACCCGATAACATTAACAATACGTTTATCATATAAACGTACCGATCATGGTCAGCTTCTAGCAAAATGTCATGACCCCTAATATCATTGGATTATATACATATATGCGTATATTTAATGTCTAATCTCATCGTCAGTAATTGCATCTTAGATAAATGACACAATTCCTTCGTAAACCGGGTCCAAGTTTGCGAGCTGAAGCTTACCTCTATTTATGGGCTGAAACTTGACTCAGCCTGCATTCCAAATATGAGCCGTTGAGGTCCAAATTTAAAGTAATTGACCCATAAGGAGAAAATGGATATTCCATTCGGACCCTGTGAAGATTCCCGTACCACCGGTTGATCGTCCGTACCCGCAACCTGAATCGTGCATCCCACACCTCCAGAAAAATACTCTCCTCTCCCTCAGCGGCCTCTCAAAACTCTCCATTGTTTATTCGTTCCTTCCTTCTTTCAGGTGAGATCCATGGCGGGTGGAAAGCGAAGACCTCATAACAAATCGAAGCCTAGAAGGCCGAAGAATCAAAGCTCATCACTCTTCATCGAAGGAGGCGTATTGGCTGACTATAGCACCCCTCCTTCGTTTAGAGGTTATTCTCTGATCTAAGAAAGTCTTTTATCCGGGGATTTTTTTTCTGTTTCGTTGGTACTGAACCTGAGATGCAGGGAGACGCTCTAACCCTAATCCGGTGGCCGGCTCGAGAACCAGGATCTCTGACCGCGCAAATGCGTCGATTTCGAACAGCGAGATGACCAAACGGGCTGGAAATTCGTTTCGATATGTTTACCCTTCTGCTGATTACCAGGTACGTTCTTTCATAGGTTATGGATTACTTTGTTATGCTGATTTAGTTTGATGTATCCATATTATGTTTTTTGAGTAATTTTGTGGTGAAATGAGAGCATTTTCCAAGGAGCAATTTGACCATTTCAATCCTTGCTTGATTCAAATTTTACATATACATATTGGATTGGATATTTAATCCTCATGTCCAATGGGGAAATTGCAGTCCAATATGTCCTGATCCCCCGATTTTTTACGTAATTTAATGATCTGATATGATAGCTTGTACTTGCAGGGATATTTTCCTTCAGAATCTGATCTCGAGGGTAAGAATGCTGATAATTTATCCAAAGGGTCAAAGCCCTTCATCTTAGAAGAAAGTAAAATCACGGTATATGGAGACCAGTCACCACCATCAGAAGATCTTAAGGTGGAATACAGTTATGATTATAGCTCTGGATTTGTGCTGGGTGAGAGCTCTCATAGTGGTCTTGGTTTCTCTGTTGAAGAAGAGATGACCCACGATGTAATAGAGCAGTCAGAAGGAGAGATGAAGGAGGAGATTTCACATAGAGGCTTGGGGTTCTCTGGGGAAATGGGTTCATCCTCGAAGAACGCAGAGGAGGAATTGGAGGTTTACATTGGTTACCCAACCCCTGAGGAAGAAACGGATGCTGGCGAGGAGGACTTCGTGGATGAGGTTGATTCTGAGATGGTCCAAGCTTTTCTAGATGAAACTTCATCTCCAGGGGGAAATTCTGGGTTCTTGTCTATTGGGGGTATGAGATTATACACAGAAGATATTTCTGAAGGTGAAAGTGATGAGGCTGGTGGAGAATCATCAGAGGAAGGAAGTTCATCAGAATTATCAGTTAGTGACGACTCTGAGGATACATCTGACATTGGTTCCGAAGTTGATGATGAGGTTGTTGCAGATTATTTGGATGGAATTGGTGGTGGTGATCAGATTCTTGATGCTAAGTGGCTAGCCAAGTTGGATATAGATGATCCACGCCGCAAACGTGCTTGTGATGATTATGATGATGCTGATTCTAGTAGTAATGAAGATGAGGTTTCAGAGAAGATGAAAGGTATTGCTCTTCAGGAGGCATCAATGGAATATGGTTTGCAAAACCCTCAACCAAGAAAGAAGAAGACTCATGCAGCTTCTGGTCCACGTGGTGGAGCATCTACCGTTACATGGTCATCAGCTTTAGATGATCTAATGCTTGTGAAGGATCCAAGACTGCTTTCTAAGAAGAAGAAGAAGCAAGTTGCTCAGTTTCCTGGATCGTGGCCTTCTGGGTCTCGAAAGAGTAAAAGTTTCAGAAATTTTTGCCCTGGTATAGTCTGCCATAAAACCTTGATTGTGCATTTTCCCTTCTTTTTGTTTCCTAAAGAATGCTATTGGCTGCATTTTGTTTCCTTTTCTAGAGTAAAAAAAAGAAGTTTTAAATGTACAGTCATAATGAAAGTCTATCTGAAGTTGGATGGTATCTGTTCAGAGAAGTAACTATGGAATTCTGACATTTGTTTCTTCTAAGGAGAGGGTTACAGATGGATGTTTGATTTTTCTTATTGAACGAAACATTTACTTCTTTTTGTGCATCTTGCTTAACCCGGAAGTATGCTTATGCAGGTGAAAAGAAGAAACATCGCAAGGAGATGATTGCTGTGAAGCGGCACGAAAGGATGCTCCGTCGTGGTGTTGATCTTGAGCAAATAAACTTGGTAAGGGCTATTTAGTTTCTTATGTCATTTAGTATTGAGATTTTACAGTATCTCCGGAGATCCTTTGGAGTAGAGAGGAGAAACACTGACTAATCAGTAGCTAAACATTGGTTTGATAAATGTATCACAATATTCTTATTTTCATCCTCCACAGAAGCTCAAATTCAGCTTAACCACCTCTCACTATCCCTTGCACCCCTAAAACATGGAAAGGCTTGGGCTGGAATTACCCTTTCACTTTGTAAAATTATGTTCACTTCAGTCAAGGTTCAAGTCGAGCTGACCCCATTAATCCTTATTCAATGTCTTTGGGCTGAAGGCAATATAATATTTGGGTTATTCACTCGTTGAAGATACACACTTTCAGTGCCAAACTGCCAATGAATGCTAATTTATCATGTCTGTTACGAATTGGGTTGTACACTAATTGTATGTTATTCTGTCCTAGAAACTGAGGAATATGGTCCTGAGTAACCTAGATATTATGTCCTTCCAACCTATGCATGTACGTGAATGTACACAGGTATGTTCACCTCATCACCTTTGCCCCCTCACTCAGTCAGTTCTTTGAATTCGTCGGGTTTTCTTACATGATATATACCTATGTGTTCTTTTGGGGAATTGCAGGTGCAGAAGTTAGCTGCAATTTATCGTTTACGGAGTGGTAGTCTGGGATCTGGAAAGAAAAGGTGATCATCTTTGCTTCCTAGTCTTTTTATTTTTTGGGTCATATCTCGTAGTGTATACATACGAGTTTAATTTGCATTGGTCTTGATTGATTGCTTTCTATTATTGATGTACCCTCCCTCTCTACGAGGAAAATGGCTCAAAATTGAATCAAAAGCTGCACTCTTCTCTTCTTTCATGTGAATGTGCTTTACAAGAAAAAATGGCCACAAGCACTATAGGACACACATGACTTGGCAGTAGTAGTTACGTGAAAACAGTGCAGAAATTTTATAGATAAATAAATCGTTACTGCCACTTAGACTCACTCCAACCACTTTGTGTCACCATTTGGGATGTTCTGTTGTATGATTGTATGTATGCACCCGTAAATGAAGTATAATTTGGTTTATTTTGTGTTTTTTGTTAGGTTTGTCACGGTAACCAGAACCCATCACACGTCTATGCCCTCAGCAAGTGATGAAATTCGTTTGCAGAAGGTATCTGTTATTCCGAATTCTGACCTTGCAAATTTTCTGATGCCTTAGCATTATTTTTCGTCATTTTGAAATGTATGAGCTTTGCCTAGGTTCTCCTTTGCAAGTCACTTACCGATTATTCATTTCTATTTTACTGAATCCAGCTAATTGGAGTGAGCAACAATGATGCTGACTTTCCTGTCACCGGGACACCAAAACTTGGTGGTTCTGCAAGGACTCGGTCATCAAAGAACTCAGCTGGCAGAAGTTTCAGCAGCGAAAAGGGTGAGAAGAGAAGCAGTGGAAGGAAGACCTTCACGTCGTATGCTGCTCAGCCTGTATCATTTGTTTCAAGTGGCATCATTGAATCTGATACTAAAGTTAACAGTACCATTGATCCTTCCATCACTGTGAATTCTACAAGTGAGAGCGACAGAACCTTGGAGAATCCGACATCAGGCACAGTTGGTGCATTTGAGCTCCACACCAAAGGATTTGGTTCAAAGATGCTGGCTAAGATGGGTTATGTAGAAGGCGGTGGCCTGGGGAAGGAGGGTAAGGGAATGGCAGTGCCGATTGAAGTGATCCAAAGGCCAAAGTCTCTGGGTCTTGGAGTGAAGTTTACTGAGAACAGCGACATTAGCCCGGTTCCTCCCAAATCTGGAAAACGAGATAGTCCGGCTACGGCTCCACCCAGATATGGAAGAAGAGACAGCCCCGGAGCTGCAGTTGGAGCGTTCGAGATGCACACGAAAGGGTTCGGATCTAAGATGATGGCGAGGATGGGTTTCCAAGAAGGAATGGGTCTGGGAAGGGATTCTCAGGGTATCGTCAACCCTATTGCTGCGGTGCGGAGACCAAAGGCTAGAGGCTTGGGTGCTGAAAAGCAGTATTATTAGGTTTATATGCAACAACTCATGCGGTAAAGAAAACCATACTCGTTTATCGTCTAATAATGGTATATCGGGTGTGTTGTAAAGTCTTATCTGATGCTAATTCACTTCAATTGTCAAACCTTCTACTTGTTTAGAGTAATTTGTAACTTTCTACGATGTTGTTACATATATACACGAATAAAAAGTAGGGTTATTTGCAAACTGAACATCTCTAGAAAATAGTGTGACTAACTTGCTCCGTTAAAAAAAAAAAAAATCCCTAGTTTGAATTTTTCCTTTAAATATCCACAAGTTTTTTCCTGATACAGTCATACCCTTATTATTTAATTTGTTTTTCTAATATATTACATTACAAAATTATTATAAAAAAAAAAATTCAAAAAATAAATCCAAAACTAATTATGACCCTAAATTTTATAAATGAAGTACTTTTTAATATATTTTTAATTAAAAAAATCTAGAAAAGTAAATTTAAAGGTAATATTTTTTTAAAATAATATATTTATTTTTATTTATTTCGAATGAAAATAAAATATAAAAATTAAATTCAAAACTAATTCAGGGATAAATAACTTTAATGTTTTGAGAGTCTAGAAACATATTAAAATATAGTAAATTCTTGAATTAGTTTTTAATATGGTTTTTTATATTTTATCTAATTCGAAAATAACATAAAAATATTATGTTGTAAATCTTAATTTTTCTAAATTTTAAATATACTTTTCCAAATTAATTTTTTAAAATTAAAAATTAAAAACATAGAAGTACCTCTATACCATTACTAGTATTTTATAAAATAATAAGTTTAAAAATTTAATGTGGTCATAATAAGTTTTAAAACTAAGTACCCTTACTTAAAATAAAAATATAGTAAATTGTTATTTATTTTGAATTAGTTTTTATTTAAAACCTAATAATGTCACAATTACTTTTAAAAAAAAAATTTTGATTTTGTTTTTATTGTATGATGAATTTTTAATGTAATATATATTAAGAGTGGGTATAAAGGGAAAACATATTAAACCATAAGGACACCAATAAAATAATTGAAATTCATGGATGCCAAGAGAAATAATACAAATTTGAACACCAAGAGAGAAAAAATCCAAAAAAAAAAACTAGGAACTTGCTATTTATTTTATTTTATTTTGATACATAAAGGTCAGAAGAAAAGAGTGGTCATCGTCGACACATCGACCATCCTAAGATCATCCACATCAAAAAAAAATGGTAAGATTAATCTTATTCTTCTTTTTCAATGTTTCTCCCCACCACATCATCTTAAAGCAATAGTTTATATCTTTTCATCCCATTAATATAACATAACAATAAAATTATGTATCAAATACTATTTTAAAGTGGTATAAATATAAACAAAATGGATGTCTATTAGTAGATAAAACTATTTTTATGAATTATGAGAATATTTATTTTATTTTTTTAGATTATGAAAATGATATTAATATGTAATTAAATTATTTATAAATATGCTATGTTATGTGTCATATAGTGATTGGTTAAAAGGTGATCTTAAGGTGTGCTTGAAAATACTAAAATTTATTGTTTTTATGAAAAAATAATTATCTCTCCTACATGAACACTAAGATTAGGGGAAGAACACCCCAATGTGGGTACTTGTTATGTTCTCGGTGTCCTTTTACTTATCAGTACATTACCTCTTTATCAAAATAAAATAATTTATTTTTTTGATTATATATATATAGGGTATTATTCAAGTAAGATCCATTATTCCGGTAAGGCCGTGCGGCCGTCTGTACGGCCGACACGTGTCCCGGAAAATTTTTTTTTTTTTTAAAAACGAGTAAAAGTAATAGTTCAAAACTTATTATGGAATAGTTCATAACTTATA
Source organism: Fagopyrum esculentum (assembly GCA_033239045.1). Classification (NCBI taxonomy): domain Eukaryota; kingdom Viridiplantae; phylum Streptophyta; class Magnoliopsida; order Caryophyllales; family Polygonaceae; genus Fagopyrum; species Fagopyrum esculentum. Next base: position 119,568,661 of record BSUD01000005.1, read on the forward strand.
AAAGGATAGTTCATGAATTATAATAGAATAGTTCATAGTGTAAAATTTATAAAGGATTGAAAGTAATAGTTCATAACTTCTAAAAGGATAGTTCATGAATTATAATAGAATAGTTCATAGTGCAAAATTTATAAAGGAGTGAAAGTAATAGTTCAAAACTTATTATGGGATAGTTCATGAATTATAATAGAATAGTTCATGAATTATAATAGAATAGTTTAAAGTGCAAAAATTTATAAAGGAGT
>BSUD01000005.1:119569388-119777652 GCA_033239045.1 Fagopyrum esculentum
TATATATATATATATATATATATATATATATATATATATATATATATATATATATATATATATATATATATATATATCGGTCGGGTGAGGAGGTTCCTTACGGAGAGTGAAACTCCAACTTGATTATATATTTGTATAGGTGATGATGATGGAAGATTTAAACACAAATGGAGTGGTTTTATACACTAACAATTTATTGATTATATATCGAGTTGCTTGGTTTGGTTTGGTAGTTTGTATTGAATGAGTGCAGTTTTAAAACGCATTTCAAAGGACCTTGGAAGACCTTGAAATCGGATGCAAGGAAAGACAAGAAATTTAGAATGATTAAAAGACGGAGGCCTTGAAAGTCATTTCAAGGGAACAGAAGTCAAGACGAAGGCTGCATGCTGAAGGAATTCAAATCACTTATCTAACAAAACGCAAAGAAGATCTTCCAAGAAAGATATGCTCAACAAGAAGATATCTTTGAAAGAAGATCTCAACCGACCAAGAAAGATTTGATTCTTTAAAGGATCTTGCAACGATCCTCAACCGAAAGCACGAAGATCCTCTCTCAAGGAATTTGATATCTTCACAATAGATACGAGAAGATTATGGACCAAAGAGATCAACGTGTTTCCAGGAGATGAAGATCCACAACGTCTACCTCATCTCAACTAAGAAGCGATCTTCATGGAGAAGAAGAATCATCTTCAAACGGTCATCTTTCCAACGGATAGAAGACATCTCCATAGAAGACTATAAATGAAGATGACGATTGAAGAACAAAGAGACGAGCTTACACGGAAACATCATAAGTCTCCAAGCGATCCAAAACATCTTCATTCGATCAAACAATTTTTCTTTCTCTCTTCCACTAAAAGTGTTATCCCCTATAGAGAGATAAAACTCGAGAGCTCCATTGGTATATCTAAAAAGTGTTATACTAGAGTGTGTGTTACTCTGCGAAGTAATTAGGCTATTATAGTAAGGTGAAGAGTTGGAGCTAGATCATAGCATTGACTACAGTGAGAGAAGAAGGAGATTTCTTCTAGTTTGTATCTAGGACTCTTTGAAGCTGATAATAGATAGTTAGATCCTAAGGCTATACTCTGGGACAAAGAGTAGGCTATTTGAGCCGAACTTCGTAAACATATCCTCGTGTCGATCTTTTACATTCCGCACTTTATCTTGCTTTATTGTGACTAACTTTATTTTGCAGGTTTACAAAGTCAAGGCCCTTGAAAGTTGTTTCAAAGCCCTTAAAATCAAAGTGTCACAAAGATATGAGATCGACATCAAGGCCTTGAAATTGGTTTCAAAGCCTTGAGATTGGTTTTTGCGAAAAGTTCTCATACTCTATTCAACCTCTCTTATAGAGTATCTTTATCCTTTATATTCACCTAACGGTTCTTCAAAGAGGATTGAAGGAAAGTTTTGTTCTACTTTTATACTATGTGTTCATTTTTTAAAGTTAGGTGTCCATTTTTTATTAGTATCATTGTTTTTGTTTCTCTTCTCATTACGAAAAAAATATATACCAATTTTTTTTATTTTTTTTATGAAGGCCCACACAAATTATTTTATTTGCTTTCATTTATAAGAAAGGAAAATGTTAGATTTTGGTTTCTTTTTCCAAAGATTCTAGACAGTATTTTGCAAGTCAAAAGATGAACCCTAACGAAGAAGAATTGTATATGAGAACTACTTTTGGAGATGGAATGTTAACATGCCTTCTTAAAACTACATTAGAATGAGGTTAGTAATTTTCTCTAAAATCGATTTACTTTTAATTTTATTTTCTTTCTCGGGCGATCTTATTTACGCTGATTAATATAGGGGGCTCATTGACGCACGGGAGGGGTGGACCATTTGTCGGTTGATTTGTAGCTTGAAAGTAGAGGCAAAGGAGGAGTGATTCTAGTTTGACGGTTGGGCTGGAAGTTGACACGTTATAGGGGCAGGCAAAATGACGTATGGACTTTGAAACCAAATTTGAGCCCTATTATTAAGTTCAATATTACTATTGCTAAAAATCATGGATTTTCAGCCCTATTACTATTAGCATACATTGAACTTCCAAACTCATGCAATGTCGAAACGGATCAGCCATGCATCAACACTTTCACCAACGGGCCAACCATGCATGGAAATATGGGGACAAATTGGAGAGCTAATTTTCAGCCCATGTTATACTATTTTCCAGCCCAAAAAATTCGGTGTAGCCCTCTTCTGGTTTAGCGACATCGGGTCCAGCGACCCACCATGTGTGGCCCAATCAATTGCATGATGTTTTATTCGTGATAGTTTCATGACAAGATGAAGAAGAATACATACTTTGGTACATAACAAATTGTACCCGTATGTCCTCAAGTCGTCTTGGATTCTCCCGGATCTACAAACGACTTCTTTTTACCTCAAGTCGTGTCCAACGACACTTACAAATTGGAGGCATGGTGACACAAATCCGAAGCCAGAGATATCCATCTACACTTACAACGACACTTTCAAGTTATATATATATATATATATATATATATATATATATATATATATATATATATATGCACACGCAATACTTACTAATCAAAATCAATTGCTTCCGCTAACGAGATTTATTAAAAGAGAAGATTAAGCTACTAAGGCAACATTTTTTTTAAAGAAAACAAACTAGGCCCCAAGCATTTAATAATTTTTTTTAAAAAAGTCAAATAAATATTAAGAACATCTTTATTAGGCAGTTAAAATATTAATGGAAGATAATTAATTGTTAAAATATATTAAATAAGCTAAAAATTAGGAAATCGGTTAACGTAAAAAAGGTAACCGTAATATTGAGATTTTAGAATCTCTTAAACCCGCCATTTTCGTCATTTTAACCGAAACCAAACTCAAAGCAAAAATCATTTTCTAAAGTCGAAAGCATATCCTCCATCGTCATTCTTCTCCACGTCTCTTCTTCAACTCATTCTTCAGCATCAACATCTGATTTCAATCAAATATTCAACGGTCGTCTTCAATAGGTATAACCGAAACCAAACTCAAAGTAAAAATCCGTCATTTTTGCCTATCTTCAATCGCCATTTTCAGGTATGATATTTTCGTCGATTGTACACAGGTTTTCGAAGAAGACGACTCTATCTTACACAAACATGTTCGAAATTCCACAGTAACCCATCAATTGATTTGAATGCCTATTAAAGACCAAATTTTGCGCTAGTTATGTGCCGAATATGTCGTTTGTGTACATTTGATATTTTGGATGTGTTGAAATACAGACTTCTATTGTGTTCGTATGTATCAAATATGCAAGTTATGTACATTTGATTAGGTCTTTGATGATACACAGGCATATTCTGCGTGTGCACATATCATGTTGTCAATTAGAACATGTACAGTAGAACTAACTCTATTGTAATTTACCAACCAGGCGATGGTACACAAACATATTTTGTGTGTACATATATCATGTTGTCAATTATAGTATGTGTAGAAGAACGCAAGGATGAACAACCTGACGATGAGAGTAAGAGAATATTCCCCTTGATTTACGGCTTATTGAGATATTTACTTACTCGTTTGATAATTATAAATTGCTTATTAAATGGAGAGAGAAAGATATTCTAATTTCCATAATATCCTATTTTTATTTTAATATATTTTTTATATAATATGGAAGGGTCTAATGTGTACACATTTTAAATTTGGGGGCCTTTATATGCTCATATTACAAAAAACTACTTGCTCCCCCATTTTACCTTAAAAAAACAATACAATTATCAATTCCGTTAACGAAATAAAAAAACAACAAAATCAATTAATAAATTAAAAACAATCAATGAATTATCGTTACCTTCCACAAAATCAATGATTAAGACCAAAATCATTGCAAAATTAATTGTTGAAATATGTTACTGAATACTGCATTGTTTGGAATTATTTCTTTGAAAACCGCAAAAATGATTTTGTTAATGAAAAATGATATGATGCTCAAAGTGGGTATCATTATTGAAAAAACGCTAAAATTTAGTTTTGCTATTGACAAATAAAAATGACCTTGACATTGGATATTGTTATTAAAAAACCGCCGAAAATTGATTGTCTCCTCATTATTCCAACCCATATAAGATTAATTTATTTGTGTCTTCAATTTCTCACTATTGTCGGGTTCGCATTTTTTAGAATTTTTATGTTTCTATAAAAATATATACACATATGCACTTTTCGATTGATTTAAATGTCTACCATTGGTCACTATTGTTGGGTCCACATTGCTTGTCAGATTTTAGATGCGTAAAAGTGAAATTTCAGTAAAAACAAATTTTCCTAAACATCTAAACTAGGATCGCATGCAAAATCGATTAGATACAATAAAGAAAAGGGAATAACTCTTGCTACGTGAACCACTACTTTTGAAGAAGAGATCGAGAGTCTCAAGCGCGACTCCTCTAGTTAGTCCACCCGAGTATAGATATGGATCACCTTTTATGCTTGAATGCTAATGCAAGGATCGGAGACGGATAAAAGAGATCAAATAAGAAGATAAGCATACAAGTGTTCTTTGCGTGAAAAAGGGCTACAACAAGATTGTAGTTTTTGCAAAACACCCTCTTTTGAAATTAAACAACAATTTTATATTACTAATCAAAAATATCCACTCACTTCATATATATTAATTTTTTGCGATTAAATATTCTCAATTGAAACACCCAATTTTGTGAATTGAAGGCAACTGAAGGCAAAGTTGAAAATCATTCAATTTGCTCTTGAATTCCAACAGTTCTTTGTTATGAACTATTTCATAACTTATTCGAATGATGCTCCACAAAGCTCGTGTCATCCTGTCTCAAAATTATGACCCGAATCAGCCCAAAGAGAAACCTATTTTATAGGCCTCTAATTGGACTACTAGTTTGTAATTTGAGTTTCTCTCAAAAAACCGCCTTTTATATCTCTAACTGTCAATTATTAAAAAGATAACATTTTATCATCTAATAAAGGAACATAAACCAAAATAATATCAACTATCAACGTTGAAACTCTCGACTTTTTGCATTTAATTCAACTGAGTTATTTGAATTCAACCAACCTTTAAATTTTCCCCCTTCAAAGACTAGAGTGTCCAATCTTTCAATAGTATCTTCCAACATGATATCGAAGGTATTGATGTGAGTAATAATCTTGTGATGCTCATATTCCAAAGATTCTACCCAATGTTTCATGAATCATGGTGATCACAAAGAACGTCGAGTTATTCAGTCAACTTGAAGTTGCTCTCCACAAGATCCTTCACTGTTGCATTAAGCGTATGAATAGTAGTTCTCATATCCATTTGGCCTCTTAGAACTTCTCTCAAGAGTGATTCTGAAAGGTTATCCGTTAGAGTTTCCTACAAAGCAAAGATATCTAAAGAGGGAGCATCCCAATGATAATGCTATCATGAGTAGTAATAGAATCATTTATAGCACACATGTCATCTTCAAGCATAGAACGTTTAGGGATATTAGAAAGAGTGAACTTCACTGTATCTTCAACATATTGAAAAATGATGAATCCCTCTCGAACGTCAATGAGAGAACTTGTAGTGTCAAGGAATGACGTCCAAGGATGATATGGTCATTAGTACATGCATCAACATTAACAACCACAAAATCTACATGCATCTCATGCTTGTCAATCTACACAAAAATATTTTCAAGCATTCAACACGCTTAATGACATATTTATCATCTAGAGTTAGAGTGTACTTCACCCGTGATAATTCTCCAAGTTCCAAATCTTTGCACAATTTGAGTGAAATCACACTCACACTAGTTCCGAGGTCATAAAGGCAAGAGTGCTTCTTTCCGCCAAAGGTTAATGAGATACAAAAGCTTCCCGGATCTCCCTTCTTGGGTGGCATCTTCGTACTAAGCATGGCACTACAATCCTTAGTGACATCAATAGAACTGTGATGCCTGTTTCATTTCTAGTTGATTATTAGTTAATTAACCTTGTTTAAAGCAATAAGCGGAAAAGCAAAAAACGTAAATTTTAAAATTTTATCTTACAACCATATTTACAACATATACATATTGATACATGTCGTGTGAACTTGTTTAACAACACACAATTGTTTAAAACCAAACAAAACATCTTAGGCGGCAACATCCCATAACAGCCCTCCCGGTATGATCTCAAATCCAAGTGTTGGGTCCGACGTCCTTGCCTTGATTAGGCTGAATCTGAGTAGATAAAAAATGTGGATATAACAACAATGAGCTACAAGCTCAATAAGGATATAAAAATCACACTCCTCAATATATATAAGTATTTAATATCCCGCCTTCAAAGAACACTCTATACCCTTTCTCACATTCCAAAGTACATACATACATATCCACATTCACATTAAATTACACAATCATTCATATCACATTTCACATAGACATCCAAGCATGTTATCACACATCACATATGAATAATCATAACATAACATATAACATGCTAGACTTGATCGCATCGATGCTTAGGTTATAATTAACTAAGTAGCCCCAACTGATCGTATGATTTACCTTTCCTTTTCTCCTATGCTTCCGTGTTTCGTTTCTTATTTTCTTTCTCTTTAGTTGGTAAATCCGATAGCGCCGTAGGCCCCATTGTAGATCAAGCGTTGGCCTCGGTTATCTAATCTTGAGGCCCCTCGTAGATCGAGCGCTGTCTCATATCAAATTTCTGAGGCCCTTTGTAGATCAAGTGTTGCCTCTATATATGTTTATCGTCCCCAGGTGGTGCGGGACCCAGTTGGACTAATTAATTAATTAGTTACCATCTCATATTATCACATTCATAACATTTTCCTTTTTCATGCTTTCCTATCGTTCATTCATCTCATTCACCTTATAACAATATATATCTCATGCATGCTTCCATAATCAACAACATCTCATCATCAATATCAATCATATATACAAAACATGCATAATATCACATCATATCACCATATATACATTTTACGTTCACATGCAGGATTAGGGTTGTACAATAACATTTCACACGTAAATATATCTTTTATTTCCGCATGCATACATAAAACTAAACTCATATTAAATACATAATATATATTAAGGAAGTGTAATTTATATACACTTACCTTGCAAGTAAGGTAAAACTAAGCTTCTCGATCAATTTTTAAGTCTGTTTCTCGCTCCGGACTATATCCCCTTTCTCGTACGTTCAAAAATATACCAAAATATATTCTTATCAGTACCTTATAACCAAACAACTCATTAACCTTTTCAAACATATGTAACATAGCCAAAAATGGCCTTTTAAAACCAAAATCAACCAAAGATGAGTTGTTCAACTCTTGTCACATAAAATATGTACACATAAAACCCATGTAACTTTTGATACCACCGTTGGATCGACTCCAAATTTTAATATGATCTAGGAGATTGTTAGTTCTAAAACATATCAAAATTTCAGAAAGATCGGATCATGGGAAGGTACATAAGTATGAGTCTCAAGACTCATGTAGTAGTAGCTAGACTCCGCATGCCAGCTTCGCTCCTCCCTCGTGTCTAAACCAATATCCTTCTTCTTACTATAACTTACAACTCAAACAACCAAACCAAAATCCAACCATATATTCTTGTTCCTAACGTCCCTTTAAAGTATATGTGGTTAAAATTTGGTGAATTTTCATGGAGTTTTGATACCTTAACTGTATCTCTCAAATCAAAACCTCCATTTTCATACCTTATATGAATTGTCCCCTGTTTCTGCAGATTCCGGCGAGGCTCCGGCGACTTCCCCAGCCTCCTGCTGGCGGAAAACGATGGTGGGAGTGGTGGATACAAGGTGGTGGTGTTGGTTGCTTAATTTATTCAGCCTCGGCTCTTGTTTACCCTTCTCCCTCTCACATATAAGCTTACAAAGCTTGTGTTTAACTGTGGCCTTCGATCAACATTTTCCTATGATTTCTTTATTGTTTCCTTAATCCATAGGAAAGAAAATAATGATGCATGTTAGGCTGAGTAAGGGTTGTTACTTCTATCTTCTTTAGCCACGTTAAAAGCTTGTAGTAACAAGTTGTGCAACTTGTAAAATTTGCACTTTGTAACCTTTTATTTCCATCTTTACACTTTTTACCCAAAGTTACTTATAAGAAATCACACCGACATATCCAAGTCGATATGTTTTTACAAAACTTCCGCGAACCCTTCATAACATAAAATAACAATTTTCCATCGCTTCACTTTCGGAAATTTTGCTCGTTTCCAATTATGTTATATTTCTCTAGGGTTTAATCCGTTTAATTCCTTAAAGTTCTCAATTAAGTCATCTTTGATTTTTGACCGCTAAAAGAACCTTCATAGTTGTTTCAGGGACAACTGGACCAATAGTTTCCCTTCCACTTCTCAAAGTGATGGCACAAACTCCTCTAGGATTAGTTTTCGTTGTTACTAGGAGCTTTTCATGTACCTTCTCAAATTGTTGACTCGATTGTACTACCTGACTTTCAAACATCTTGTGACTCTTTCCTAGAACCTCAATAGTAGTTTCCATGCGGATGAACTTCTATTTTATGCTCATAATTGAATTCCGAATATCGTCGAAGGATCTAGTGATTGCTTGTTGTCCATTGAAGAGCCTTTCCAATAGCTCGTCTTGTGTTGTTAAAGCGGGAGCAGCTTGTCCGATAACGGTAGCTTGTTCAGGAATGGGATCACATGGTGCGAAATCCCTTTGATTTCAGTTGACTTGTTTCAAAGCTTCATAGTAGTTCATGCCTTCGTTGAAATTGGAACAATCCTCTACCTCAGGCTCTAAACCTTTACAAAATAGAAAATTAGTATCTACATTAGCTAATGAGGAAGAAGAGTTACCATCGAAAAGCTTCATCACGGCTCGAACATTCTCATATGGATTTTTGATCTTGTCATCATAATTGACATTGTAGACGCCTCGTGTCTTGGTGTGAGTCTTTGCGTACTTCCTTGTATGTTCAACAACAGTTACAAGGTATTTACAAGATTCATCTTCATTCACTCTAGTGAATCCATGAGAATTGGGGGACGAACCGGTGATATCAGCCTATTTCTTCCTTTTGTTTTCAGCAGCCACCTTCACAACTTTACCTACGATGAAACTAGTAAGTCTAGAAGAAGAGAAGGGGGTCGAACCGGTGATGTCAACACATGTGTCTTTGCCCTTAAACCAATTATAAAAAAGGATGTCAGCCGGTCGGAGCTCCACTCCATCACCATCAACCATGCCAGTAGGAGCCTCCTTCCGAACAAAAACCCCTAACTTTAAGCACTCATTAGATAAGGCATCACAAACCATGTTGTGTCGGTGCTTAACACCAATCTGTGTAGCACAAGTCAGAGGGTGGTCACCCCAAGCGTCCAAAATGTCTTTCTCACATGCATGACATTTAGAACCCCGCTAAACATAGCAATACCGAGACGGTATTTAATGATAGTCCGAAAGGTGGCCGGGTTCATAACTTGACCAAGACCAAAGACCAAGATGGCTTTTGACCACTATTGAGCGAGAGGGAGATTCGGGTTTTCAATTAAGGCCTTTTGCCTTACCAAAATGTCAAACTCCCTCTGGAGGCACTTATGCACAATATTGTAATAACTCTCAGCCATTTTCTTCAATATTAATATTATTAATTTTCATGCATTTTGTAGGTGAAGTATTCCAATATTTAACAAGTTTATCATTATGGTGATTATTCTTAGTATTGTTATATTTCAATTATAATAATAATAATAACTTTAACCAATTAACATACATAAAATGAATGTCTAAGGTGTAGGTTGAGCGTATTGTTGACGAAGAGTCTTAAATATCTCAATTTGTGACTCGCATGTCTTGTCTAGTCTTTCCACACTTTCGTCATGTATTGTCCTCCCACACTTGCGTAACTATACCGACAGTTGGGTGAGGCGAGTCGGAAGAGAACGGATCAAATGGGTGGATTTACTTTTTTCTCAGGGTGATTAAATTGTTCATCTATAATTGACTATAATTAATTATAACAAACATTAATATATCTGTTTTAATTTAATCATAAAAATGCAATATATCCACAAACAAAATTGGTTCTATTTGCATTTTCCCTGTTTCTCAGGGTGATTAAATTGTGCATTTTCCCTGTTTCTAAGACAATGCGGATTTCAGAAAATCGTTTGCTTCGTTATAGAGCGCAACTTGAGATTTTGGACGTGATATCTAGTGGGACACCCAATTGAACGCAATATCCAACTAATTGCGTGATGCGGAATTCATGGTAGTTTTGATGGAAAATGAAGAGGAATATATGCTTTGCTACAACACAAATTGTCAATGAAATCGTCTTGGATTCTCCCTGATCTACAAAATGACGTATTTCGCCTCAAGTTGTGTCCAACGACACTTACAAATCGGAGGTAAGGTGACAAAAATCCAAAGTGGTGGATATCCGCCAACAATAAAAGAAGTTCAAGAATGGTTTAGTATGTTCCATTCTCGTTCTCCTGTTACCCCAATCACGCAATCATGCAGGCAAACACAACAAAGAGGCGGCATTCGGTTTTAATTTGTTAATGTTATTTTGTTTTTTCTACTTGTGATGTAACTTCTTATTTTTAACTTGAGTAAAAATTAAGATTAATAACAGACTATTTTTATTTATTAAAATTAAAACTAATATTCGATCATTAAATGATCAAATAAGAGGTTAATACACGTATTAACTTCCTATTCTACTAAATAGAAAAATGATCTGATAAGAGATCATTGACTATAGACGCATTGTGCATGCAAACACATTCAAAATCCATTAATAATCAATCATTATCATTCATCTTTAGCCTTAACATTACAATTTCATTGTCAACTTGACCCATTTGTAAACAGCACACAATTTCATTGTCATCTTGACTCAAAATGGGCGTAAATACCACAGCTCCTTTTAAAACCAATCTTGTACCTTTAATTCACCCAACATAAATGACTTCTAACTCGTCATGTTGGCTTAAAATAGTAATTTACTCTCCAAAAAAAAACAGCTTAAGGGCTTGTTTGATATTGTATGGGTATTGTTTTTTTAGATTTTTGGGAATGGGGATTGTTGAGATTGTTGGGGATTGTTAGGGATGGGGATTCTTGCGGTTTGTTAAATTTTGCTAATATTCACTGTTTGGTATGGGATCGTAGTAAAAGATTATTTTGATGAAGATTACATTAATAACCTCAACAAATCACGTGGGACTCACATGACTAGGGTAAAAATGAAAACAATCGATTTTTTTTCTTGTTGATTATTTTCGAGCCCAATTGCTCCCTCCTTCCCCATCACTTCTGGTCTTCACCCTTCTCTGTTCCCGTCCATTGTTGCTGCGAATTATCGAGCCCTAGTTGCTCCGTTGTTGTTCCTTCCTTCGTTCTTCATCGATTTCTTCATCTAATTTCTTCATCTGATTTTTTCATCTGATTTTTTCATCTCGTTTCTTCATATTCTAGACATATGTTTATGTAACTTGGATATAAATTTGGATATGAAAAACTGCATTTTTTTGACATGGAAGAAGAAATGGTGAACTTTTCAGGTTCAGAAGAGATGGAGCTCGGCATTTCTCATATACTTGAGGAAGTGGAACGATTCAATCAGCTGGTATTCGTTGCTTTATTTTCTTCATTATATGAAGGTCATGAGACTCATGATATAAGGTCTTGAAGGGATAGGATATGAATCCATGAACTTCCCTTTGCACGTCTCTGAACTGCTTGAAAATGGAAAGTCAATATTCAATAAACTGAGTGTCGAATTTGAAGATCGAGTTCTTATGTAAGGAAGTTTTACTCAAAACTGTGAATCGAAAACTCAATGGTTCATTGACAGTTCTTCTTCAAAAATTGAATCACAACAGGATACATAGGGAGCAGATAGAGAAATAGCAAGAAGAGATGAAGGAGCTGAGGATGCTCGATTCTAACAACGAGGAGATGCACGCGTGTTTGGAGAACGCAAAGTGTGTACTTGAGAGTGTTCATTGCCACCATTGAAATTGGCATAGTATATAAGGGTAAAGAGTTGTTTCAGAGCCAAAGTGGAACTTTTTATCTTGACAAATTTGTATGGAGCTTTGCACTACTGATGCAGAACACTCTCCTTGTTTGTTTTCTCATTTTCTGGACATGTGTTTATGAATTTGATATAAATTTTGTTTACTGGTATGTCTTGTTTTGGCCATTTAATTCAGTATCCATTTTGTATTTGAATTGTTGTTTCTGATTTCAATTTGTTGCAGTTTATGATGTGCTGAAAGACGATAGACAAAACCAGGCGATGAGAGGAATCGGGCAATGAACGGAAGAAGAGAATAGACTGAAGAAAAGGGTATGTGTGGAAATCAAAACAATCTATCTCCAAGAATCCCCAAGAAGCTTGGGTGAGCAAGCTTCTTTTTACGGGATTCTTTTGTCAAAAGAATATCGTAAAAGAATACAATACCGAAGCTCCAACTCATACCAAACGGCACAAATTTTGCCATCCCGAAGAATCCAGTAAAAAAGAATCTAAATGAATCCCTAAGAATACGATACCAAACAGGTCTTAAGGGCCTGTTTGGTATCGTATGGGTATTCTTTTTTTAGATTCTTTGGGATGGGGATTCTTGAGATTGTTAGAGATTGTTGGGATGAGGATTCTTAAGGATTCTTTTTTTAATAAATTTTACGTTTTGGTATTGGATTATTTAGATAGATTGTTTATGGAAAGTTTACTATAATACCCCTAATTTTTAACATGCGTCAAACGTGACATTGATTCTCAACCCACATTCATCGTATCCTTAAGAACCTTGCCATTATTTGAGTTGCCTGATAAGAATGATATCAACAAAGACATGATATTGAAAAGCAGTAAGCAACATTGATGCTTCAATACTATAGTGTTTCAACTTGTATGATAACTTAAAAGAGAAACTGCAAAACATAAAACGCACAGAGCTCACATGAAATTGAGGACATACAAGAACATAAGCATAAAACATATTTGCAGCACAATAACATCAATGTGCAAGACTGATGCATTCTAATTAAATATTTTCTGTAGTAAGCAGAAGACCTGATATTGAAAAGCAGTAAGAAGAGGACCAAGCTGCGCATACTTGGTGAACTTTGAATTTTTTCTCATATCCATCCAACTCAGAAAATCTTCGAATCAGAATTCTATGAACACCTTTGGATCAAATTACGATTCAAGGAAATTTAACTTGGATTTTCCGACTAAACATTAAAAGCCTCGATATGTATTTTGGGTCCGATAACTGATGGGTGAGAGAACAAGAGCTGCTCTGTAAGCAGTATTAATGCTTCAATACTAAAAAGGCTGCCTGCAACTGTAACTACATTCACATTCATAATACAATGATACTACAACAATCAAAACAAGAGACTGATGAGGGAGACGAGCTTTGCTCATATCCCGGGTCTTTTTACATCACACAGTAGAGTAATCTACAATACTAATCACAACTACCATACTCTTTGCAGTTTTTCCTATTCGACTTCATAAGGTCTGACTAAACTGAAGCATCTCAATCAAATTCAGAACAAGAGACTGATGAAGTCCCAAATCCAAAAACAAATTTAGAACCTGAAGTATCTCAATCATAGATCTACTTACCCTCAAACGTCTGACAAGACTACCAATTCCCAGGAGCCAGATTGTAAGACGTCACAGTGTTTCCATTGCTCGCTGTTACTTCAAACGACAATGCCTTCCCTTTCAGATCTATGATTGGGATGGTTCATTCGGACCCATTTTGAGAAATGGATTGAGAGAGGAGAAGAACGAGGGAAGAATTGAGACGCTTTGTCGGGAGGAGGAGAAGAGCGGTCGACTGGAGAAGAGGAGAAGAGGAGAATGAGCGATCTACTGGAGAAGAGGAGAATGAACGATACAAGGGTATGGCTGTAATTCACGAGAATCTAACCTAATGAATCCCCAAGAAGCTTGGGTGAGCAAGCTTATTTTTACGGGTTTCTTTTGCCAAAAGAATCTCGTAAAAGAATACAATACATAAGCTGAAACTGATACCAAACAGTGAAAAATTTTTCTATCCCGAAGAATACCAGGAGAAAGAATCTAAATGAATCTCCTTCCAACTGATACCAAACAGGGCCTAAGTTTGGAGTAAAAGATTAAAAAAGAAGCTACGGTGGCAAACAAAGGGCGTGCCAATGGTGAACGTGTTGAAAATTCTAAATTTATCTCCACGAGTTCAACATGCAGTCCCTTCAGATTCTTAGGCTTGTAGTAATTTCTTGTTAGTCCGTAAAACTAAATCAACACTGTTTGCCAAATCCATGGCAACGTCTAAGAAATATGACCTAGTAGAAAATGACCAAACTTACAGCAAAGGATCAGGAAAAAGTCCAAATCAGATAAGCAACAGACCTTAAACGCAAGAAACATTAGCATTTCCAATTGGTTTCTACTTTGCAAAACTATAAAAACAAACTGTATAAAGGGGCACAGGGTTCTGAATCTTCTGATTGATTTAGGAAAAAGGTTCAAAACAGACATGCAACTTGAAAACACCCAAAATTTCCGTCAACAACCCGCTAAAACTTCGTACTACCACCACCAACCAGCAAGAAAATCACATGCCCGTAAATGCCTTCTTCCCACCAGCCGCAGAGCCAGCAGGAATCACCTTTAACACATTGAACCTCACCGTCTTGGATAAGGGCCTGTCACCAAATTGAGAACATCATCCATCAGTGCCATGTGAGTATAACAAATCCTAACAAGAAATTTGGAATCCTTTTGTACTGACCTGCATTGCCCAATGATAACATGGTCACCTTCTTTGACACGGAAGCAGGGAGATATGTGAGCGGGGATATTGGAGTGCCTCTTCTCATATCTGAAACCACAGACAGACCAGAAGCATTATATATGAAATGAGAGACAGGCCACTGTTTAGAGAACTTATATTTCGATTATACCTTTGGTATTTCTTAACCCAGTGAAGGTAGTTCCTACGGACAATAATAGTCCTCATCATCTTAGCACTGTGGCATGTACCAGCAAGGATGCGGCCCCTGACTGACACAGTTCCAGTGAAGGGGCATTTCTTGTCAATGTAAGTTCCTGTCAACAGATTAATCACATTAATAACAACAGTTTCACCGTAGTTTTGAGAAACCAAAATGGAACATCAAAGTTATGAATGCAAGCTCACAGGACCAACAGTCTTATATGAGAGACATAACATGATTAGTAAGCCTCCATTCAATTTGCTAAATAATACTCATAGTTTTAGCAAGAGGACAGACAAACCTCAGAAAATAGTAACTTCCACTCAATCTATTAAAACCATAGTCAATAAACGAGAACAAAACAAACCAAAATTAAAGAATACTAGGAAACATTTGTTTTGCTAAAAATTATCCTTGGAAAAATATTAATATCATACTAATCCAACAAAATGTGTCAAGTCTTTACAACATAAAAGGATTTCACAAAGTAAAACTTCAGAACACTTATATGAGAGACATAACATGATTAGTAAGCCTTTCTTAGTCAATGTTTAAGCAAGATAGAGTAAAACATTTCACAAAAGATCAGTTTACTGCATTTCAGCTTCTGGCAATAAGGATTTCAGAGTGAAACTTCACAACTGGTACAAACTACAAAGTAGCAGTAGAGCACCACACCTCACCTCGGAATAAAATCTCAAAGACTTTTTTTCAGGTCGGATTGTTCTTATTTTAGATTAGTAATTATATCGAATAATATGTAAGCTTGGCGTCGACTTTTGCTATGATCTTTTATGCATTAATTCAAGGATGCAAATCCCAGGCCGAGTGTAATATCAATTGTCTCTCCAGTGAAAATCATACGATAACAAGATTTTGAGATCAACTGATAAACCGATTACAAGTGGCAATTGCATTCCACAGTAGGCAATACAGATGCAAAGACGTAAGAGCAGGCATATGCATACAGTAATCGTCACTAAGATATAAGGCTCTAAGCCATATTCTCTCTAAACCAAGCAGCGTTAGCATAAACCATAATCTAAAACTGGAAGAAAAAGAAACAGAGATAAGACAATGACCTTCGATGGCTTCTCTCGGTGTCTTGAATCCCAAACCTATGCTCTTCCAGAACCTGTTTCCACCTTTACCAGGTCTTTTTCCCTTGCCCGATTTCTTCGAACTAATAAATGCGTTACGGAAATTCCATTAATCCCAAACGAAAACATTAATAAAAGTCGAATGTAGTCTCATCAGAAATTTAAGAAACTCACGACAGGAAAACCTTAGGCTGCTTTAAAAATGCCTTCTCGGTCTGTAATCATCGGAAAGCAAAACGAGTAAAAGAGCTGAACTTGACATATATTTTTACAAACTACACTTGGAATGTTCATGTCGAAGAGGATAGATCGGGGTACCTGCTCCGCCATGGCTGGATCCTTCGGAAGTGGGTTTACAGTTTCGTCGGAGGCGCGAGAGAAGGATAAAGCGACTGAAACTCACACTATAAACCCTAATTTCGCCATGAAACGCTAGTATAAGCAGTTAGGGCCTAGGGGACCTTGGATGAGCTCGGCCGGCGATAACTGAGAATGGGCTTTTTGGGCCCAAAACATATTGGATCATGGACGTGTATAAACATGAATATGTGCGGATTGTTGTCCACGTGATACGTGGAAATATGTCACGTGTTAGAATAAACTGATTTTTTTCAATGAAGGGCATATTATGTTTAGAGAGCGGTTCAAGTAAGGGGTTAATGTTTAGGTGGTTTACTTTCGGTACGGTTGTGTGGTAGTGTCTGCGGCTGACAAGTGTCTAAAATTTTTTTTTTTCTTCAGAAATGAATGAAATTTCTTTTGAACTACCATATTATAAATTTTGCACTATCCTCTTATAAATTTTGAACTATTCTCATATAATTCCTGAAGTATTACTTTTTAATATATTATATCAAATTTTTTATAAGTTATGCACTATCCTTTATAAGTTTTGCACTATGAACTATTCTATTATAATTCATGAACTATACTTTTATAAGTTATGAACTATCCCTTTACAAGTTTTGAACTATCATTTTCATTTGTTTCTGATAAAAAAAAAAAAAAAGGACACGTGTCGGCCGCGTGTGCAACCGCACAACCGTACCGGAATAGTGAACCGTACTTGAACAGTACCCCAAGTAAGGAGAGTAATTGTGGAAATGTGTTGTGAAATTGTGAACTAATTTGGATCGTTTATTGACTTGTCAATGGTCTAGATTTTTTCATCAATTGAAAGAGGTGCGAGGATAATTTTGTAACTTTTAGAATGTGAGGACATTTTCATCCTTTAGAATTCTTCATTAAAAAGGGTAGACACGATGATATTTTAGTAATTTTCATGACAAAAGATTGTAATAGTTACTTTGTTAGTTCAAAATTTTTATATATATCATTTTTAATATTTTCTAATCATTAGTTAATATATTACTTTGTTTTATTTAGTTATGTTTTTTTTTTGCACTTTTTTCGATAAAGCAAGGCTTCATTCATCTAGATCATCCCCGGTAACATCGGAAACAAAATCGTCTAGAAAAAATAACAAAATTGAAAATGTGTTGTGTTACTCAGACACACGCTGCCCAACCAATGGGCCCCTTGGTTTCCCTCCCTACTAACAAAAGCCCACTTACATTTCTCCAATTTTGCAACAGTCATTCGAATAGCTATAATAATATTGCCCAACATCCTTCTCTAAACTAATATATTTGAGCTTAGAGACGATAAAAGTTGAGTCAAACTCACATATGACACTTTGCCACCCACATTCTTCTGTCAAATTCAATTCCCACAATATGGCTTAGCCCTCGGCCACCTCGACCTCCATCATTCCCTAAATGTCGCGAGAAGAGGTCACCAGCTCAACCCCCATGCTATTACGCGCTAGCACCCCAACACTACCTTGTTTGGACTTCTGCACCTTTGCATCACAATTGAGCATGATGATACCGCTCGTAGGCCGCCTTCACAAAGATATTCTCGGAAGCTCCTCACCATGACTCCCCGCAGAATTGAATGTCTCCTCGTTAAAGTTTGAGACTATTTATTTGTCTTCCTAAAAATGTCTTCATAGTCCATCAAAACACCCTAGAAAATGTTTGTTCCGGACACACCAAATTCTCCACATAAGAGCCTCCCATATCTAAAGATCCGACTTAGAGGCCTTAACCGATGGCACTTTCAAACCAACTAAGTACCGAAGAAGCGCCACGTAAAGGCCTCGCAAGCACCGGAGTCGACCGCCACAAAACTTTCACCCTCGGACATAATGTCAAAGCATGTAGTTGTGTCTCCACACTACCACAAGAGTCACACCAGGGCTCGACCGCAACGCGACGCTTCCATACCTTTTTCCTTAGAAGGGATCGTATTCACACGCACACCAAACAAAACTCTTTACCGAAGGGGTCATCCTAATGTTCCAAAGCGTAGTCTTGATGACATCACTCCCACTAGAGTAAGAAGACGGAGCAGATGAGGCTGGAGAAAAAGCCCAATAATCCAAAGCTAGGTGGTAAGCATGACGGACATTAAACACAACGTTAGAGGAAAAACTAGAAAAATTCATTATTAGTGTCAAAGCTCAAAAGAAGAGTTTGACGGACCTCCTCCGCATCGGTCGGGATAAATAAACTACGGACCAAAGACTCCTTCCATGAAGTGCTAATCCAATCAATCAAGTCACAAACATACAACTCCCTTGAAGCAAGTTGTGGGACGGTTAATGGTTTAAAGCCAACAGGTAATGGAATCCATTGGTCATGCCACACCAAGTGGACTCGCCATTACCGACAAAACACAATATCTCAATGTAGAGAGGGATGTTGGGCAATATTTGAACTAACATAACACAATGTTTGAACCTAAGGATAACCCAAATTTTGAACTAGTATTATAAAAGTTCATATCTTATAGTTATAGTTATGAGTGCACTATTATTGTCATATTTGTTAGTTCAATTTTTTATACTATTAGTTGAAATAGAGTATTGTAATAGTTCAAATATTTTATATTGTTAGTTCATGCATTATTTTGAACTTATTAAAAAGAAATTGTAAAAATGTATGGTAAATAGTTCAAACATTTAGTTCATGCACTCTTTTGAACTTATGAAAAGAATTGTAAAAAATGTATGATAATTAGTACAATATAATTTGAACTAACGGAATTTTTTTTAGCAAAATGTACAAAAATGTTGAACAAAAAAAATGTTCGTTAAAGAGAGAGGTAGAAAATTTTGGCACGTGTCATAACGACAACGTTCCGTAATACCGTACCTGATTACTCCCTTCGTACCTGAACCTTGACCTTATGTTTATTAGGTACATTATGTATTCAAAGTAAACTGATTTTTTAAATGGCATGAGAAAGAGGTCGAGAGGGGAGATGGAAGTTGGTCTTCTCCTTTGACAGAATAGATGAACGGATAGTTCATATGTCGCTAAGCTCTCTTGTCTCTTTTTTGCAAAAGACGTGTTTTTTATTTGTGCAACTTCGGGTGAATGTTCGACCCTAGTTATGTCTAAGATATTTTTCACAAAAAATGTGAGTATGCAACATGTAAATAAGAATAATGTGGAGTATGACAAAGACATCACCCACGATCTAGGGAAGTATATAGCATGTTCGTACTAACACAATCCGGACTCTAAAGCTTGCCATTGGATTTAGCACAACGGAAAATGAAGTTAAAAACTTCCACTTAAGCAATTGCATGAATTTTCATATTTAGAATTAATAATATTTCTTTTTTTTCATTTATCATTTGGATGATTCATTCATTAAATTGATTCAAGAAAAAATAAGAAGTTCATGCCTAAACTTTCTTCTACAAATCCATTATTATTCTTTATCGGATTAAGGAAGCTCGAGCCAATAACGAGGAGGATGACCATGATGATTCCACACGTGCATATGAGGCTACACAAGTTGCTTGTCCTCCAAGGAAGATCCGGCCCACAACAAGGAGGAGGATGACCATAATGATTTCACACTTGATTTCACACGTGCATATCAAGCTACAAACTTGCAGCCTTTCTTCAAGTTCTTGTATTCAGACTCGTTGCAAATCTTCTCTTTCTTGAGCTTGATTCATGAATCTTTCTATTTTCGCTTCTTGCTCGTCTGTAGCATATAGGCATTGTTGTCTAGACATCTTATTTCTACTCCTTAGAAGTCTTTCCAGATCCGGTTTGAATGACTCTAGATCTCCAAGGTATCTCCTTGGCATAAACAACTCTCACACCTCTATAAGTAAGAAAAACATACACCAAAGTGCATCAAAAATAACAAAACAAATCTACACTACCAAAGAAAAAACAACTAACAATCAATGAAACTCAATTCCCCGACAACGGCGTCAAAAACTGACGGGGTGTGCAAAGGAGCATAATAATGAAATACATGTAGGGAACCACAAGTGCACAACCATTGTTAGTGTAGTACGTAATCCATCACATCAAAATCAAATTTCGTAGAGAATTGAACATTGTTCACTAATCATTCATTCAAAGTAGTGTAGAGAAACAAACAAGTAACAAGGGTGATCGTTGATCAAGTATAAATGTGGTAGTAATCATGTAGCAAGTATCCAATTGGTAAAAGTAAACAAAGATAAACGATAAAGGAAAGATTGGGTTAAAGGACTAATCCTCTCAAACGATTTTTACAAGCTAGTAAAATGCATGATCAAATCATAAAACAGGATTTAATGATAGATACAAAACATGTTTTATGGTCTACAAACTACTTGAATAGCTAGTGTTCATTCATCTAACACCAACTATCAAGTCTAAGCATGAAGGATGACATATCAAGCAATACGAAGCATTACAATGCATGATAAACTCAAGACAAGCAATAATAAGTATTACATTTGATGCGGGGTTGAAGCCACAATTTTCTGATCTAGATTGAAAGTCCTCGACATAAGCAAATCTCGGACGAGATTTTATGAAGAACAAGTCGAAATTTGTTAAAACTCAAAATGCGGATTGATGAATGATATGGAAAGATAAGAAGATGATTAATGGAATGAAAAATGATAAATATAGAAAGATATGAACCAAGATATACCTGCAAAGAACTTTGATCAATTATGTGTCCAAACCCCTTAACGAAGAGCTTACCTTAACCCTCACTTCTTTAACCTTACACAGGTCTTCTAAGCAAGACAAGAACAAAGAGGGACTAGTATTGACTAGGAGCACCAACCTTTAAGAAGATTAACACATACAAGCACAATCTAGCAATGACTCACAACAATTCAATAAATGTTCTCTCTTTTATTGAAAAGTTATGATAAAACACAAACTCCGTAAATGAAGTTGCGAGTTCACACAATCTTTGGAGATAATATTCAAATCAATCTAACTAATAATCTTCCCCATTAAGGCTATTTATAGGGAAGATTCTAATAAAAGATAAAATCTAAAATAAAAGATAATCTTAAAGATAGGATCAACCTATACATGTAAGAATGTTTAAGAGCTTTAAAGGTATTAAAATAATAAAATGTCTATAACTAACAATATCATGGCTGTTATAATTTTCGACAGGAAATCTCGGGTGAAATCTCGGCCGAGATTTCGTCCTCACAGTCGAGATCTCTTCTCTGAAGCTCTTTCTTCGTCCTAGCCACCTTCTATGCTCGTTGGCTCTTCTTGGTCGCGACTTGGCTCTTCTATGACAATCAACAATGTCATCAAATGAGTCCTAAGTGACCAATACTCATTTGGTCTAGTGTGATGTGGTGCTAGACTCCTTAAGTGGTTAGTTTGGAGATTCGAGTTCGAATCCTCCCGGCGGCATGTATGGAAAAACTGATATTGAGAGGGTATCCCCCAGCAATGGGCCACGACTTATTTCCGTCCTGGATGTAGAGCGGCGAAGTCAATCGAACCGAGAGTTACTTACCAACCTTTCAAAAAAAAGGAGTCCTAAGTCAAAGCAGGGTTGCTTTGAGTGTACATGTTGTTAACATGCTAGTGACTTCATCTTGAATGGCCTCTGCTCTTGTCCTACTGATGACTCCTTCCATGATGGAACTTGAAGAAGTTGTAGCTGGATTGTCCTTCAATGATTTAGCCCTTGATCTAGTGGTTGGTCCTTGAGGTAGTGTTGTGGATGGTCCTTCATCATACTCCCCTTCTTGAGAAGGATTCATCCTCGAATCACCAACATGTTCATCTCTAGACTAAAAGGGCTCAAGTCTCCTACATTGAAGGTCTTGATTACTCCATACTCAGTTGGAAGCTCCAAAACATAAACATTATCTCCTACTTTTCGCTTCACACAAAATGACTCATATCCTCTTGGAGATAACTTAGACTTTATCTTCTCCGTAAATCGCTCTTTACTTATATGCAACCAAACTAGATCTCCTGGTTTGAATAACATCTCCTTGCGATTCCGGTTTGCCTTTGAAGCCACGGTTTTCCCTTTATGCTCCAACCTTATGCGTGTCTTCTCATGTAAATCCTTAATGAACTCAACTTGTTTTCCTGCAATGAAATCTACTCACTCCTCTATAGAAAATTGTATAAGATCAAAGAAGTCAAAGGATTCACAAACACACTCAAAAGGCGTTAGGTTAGTAGATGAATGCAAGGTACAATTATAAGCAAATTCTACATGTGGTAAAACATCTTCCGAAACATTGAAATTATCTTTCAAAACAACTCTCAAAATAGTGGTCAAAATCCTATTAGTGACTTCTATTTGACCATCCGTTTGAGGATGCTAGAAGTTGAGAACAACAACCTTGTAGCTAGTTTTCCCCAAAGAGTCTTCCAAAAGAAACTAAGGAATTTAACATCTCTATCACTTACAATAGCCGTGGTACTCCATGCAATCTAACAACTTCTCTAAAAAACAAGTTAGCCGCATTATAAGCATCATCAGTTTTATGGCAAGCAATAAAGTGAGCTATTTTAGAAAAAACGGTCAACAACCACAAAAATGAAATCTCTCCCCTTCTTAGTCTTTGGTAATCCTACAATAAAGTCCATACTAATATCAAGTCATGATGAAGTAGGTATAGGTAAAGGAGTATATAACCCATGTGGCTTTGATCTAGACTTAGCCATTAAACATACAATGCATCTCTTAAGCATATTTTCAACATCTTTAAGCATATGAGGCCAATAGAAGTTTGAATGAAGCATATGATAAGTCTTATCTCTACCAAAGTGTCCCATTAATCCTATCATATGAGCCTCCTCTACTAATAATAATATTAGATAAAATCTAGGAATACAAACTTTATCCTCATGGAACAAAAACGCCTTCAAAGATATAATACTTTTCTCGTAACAGTGGCAAGCCACGGTCAAAATCTCAAACGAGATTCCTGTAGGATGGTCAAGATTTACATTGCGTATAATCCGTATATATATCTCCAAAATCAACATTATTCACGTATAGATCATTAATATAATGGAAACCTAAGACCTTAAAATTCATAGCAGTGATCAAAGTATACCTTCTAGAAAGGGCATCCACAACAACATTATCTTTTCACTTTTTACATTTGATGATATACAAAAAGGTTTCTATAAACTTCATCCATCTACCATGTATCCTATCCAACTTATCTTGACTCCTAAAATGCTTTAGATACTCATGATTAGTTCTAAGAATGAATTCATTTGGCCAAAGATAATGTTGTCAATGTCGAATAAATCAAGCATGCTCCTTTCAATTTTTCACTAAAATAGGCAAGGGGCTTACCTTCTTGCATGAGCACTCCTCCAATGTCAAAACCTGATGCGTCTCACTCAACCTCAAATGGTTTGGTGAAATCCATAAGTGCAAGAAGTGGTGTGTTTGATAGGTGCCTCTTTAGCTCCTTGAATGCTTTCTCTTGTGCATCTCCCCATTCATACTGTACTTGCTTCTTTGTGAGAGACATGAGGGGGTTGCGATGGTACTAAAATATTTCACAAAGAGTCTATAGAACGTTGCCAATCCATGGAAAGATCGCACTTGTCCAATTGTGGTAGGTGTAGGTCATTCTTGAACGGCCTTGATCTTCTCCTTGTCCACCTCTAGACCTCTTGTGTTCACTGCAAACCCAAGGAAAATAACTTGGTTAGTATTAAACTCACATTTCTTAATATTAGCATATAAAGATTCAGTTTTTAAGAGTTCGTAGTACTTCCCTTAAATGTTCCTCATGTTCCTCAACAAATTTGTTGTAGATGAAGATGTCGTCGAAGTAGACAACCCCAAACTTCCCAACGCAATGGCGTAAGACACGATTCATCAACCTTATAAAAGTACTAGGAGCGTTAGTCAAACCAAAAGACATAACCAACCGCTCATAAAGTTCAAACTTGGTCTAAAATGTTTTCTTCCATGAATCTCCTTCCCGCATCCAGATTTGATGATATCCACTCTTAAGATCAATCTTGAATAAGGTGGAACCACTAAGCTCATCTAGTATGTCATCTAATTTGGGGATGGGGTGACGGTACTTGATAGTGATGTTATTGATTGCTCTACAATCAACACACATCCTCCAAGTATTGTCTTTCTTAGGCACCGATAGAATTGGAACCGCACAAGGACTCAAGCTTTCTCGAACGTAGCCTTTATATAAAAGGTCTTGCACTTGCTCTTGAATTTCATGACTTTCCTGCGGACTCATCTTATATGATGAGCGATTAGGAAGTGTTGAACCTAGAATGTAAACAATTCGTTGCTTAATGCCTCGAGAAGGCGAAGACTTGTACGAATCTCATCCGGAAATATATCACTATACTCATCCAAAGCCTCTAAAATGTTTTTAGGCAAGGTAGCCTTGACTTCATCACTTAAAGTCATTAGGCTTTTACATAGACTCAGTAAAACATTGTCCAAAGGAACATAATCATCAAGGTACTCCCGTTTGGGCGCTAAAAAGGGCTCGATGAGGTTCCAGAGAAGAAATCTCGGGGTGAGAATCTCGACCAAGATTTGCTTGTCGGGGACGAGATTTGTCACTGGGACGTGATTTTTATTCTAATCTCGGGTGAGATTTTGTTGATTTACCCGTGGTTTCTTCTTTGAGAGTTATTTCTTGTTCTTTTTCCTTGCGTTTTTCTTCTTCTTGTCGTAATGTTCCGCAATCTGCAAGGGGGTCATAGGCTTAAGAGTAATTGCTTGTCCATTTAACTCAAAGGAATGTTTGTTAGTAAAACCATCATGTGTAACCTTCCTATCGAATTGACATGAACGTCCTAACAAAATATGACATGCTTGCATAGGCATGACATCACAAACAACAATGTCCTCGTACTTTCCTAAGGTAAACGCAATTCTAGCTTGTTTATTAACTTTTAACTCTACACATTCATTCATCCAATGCAACTTATAAGGTCTAGAATGTGACACCTATTTCATTCTAGTTTATTACGAGTTAATTAACCCTTATTAAAGGAGAAAGAGGAAAACGTAAAAATTTTAAACTTTATCTTACAAAATATATACATACTGACACATATCATGAAAACTTGTTTAACAACACAAAACTTTTTAAAACCACACAAAACAACCTAGGCGGCAACATCCCATAACAGCCCACCTGACATGATCTCAAATCTAAGTGTTGGGTCCGATTTCCTTGCCTTGATTAGGTTGAGTCTGAGTAGTTAGAAATGTGGATATAACAACAATGAGCTACAAGCTCCGTAAGGATATAAAAATCACACTCCCCAATATATATATAAGTATTTAATATCTCGTCCCCAAAGAACACTCCATACCCTTTCTCACATTTCAAAGTCCATACATATCCACATTCACATTCACATTTAATTCCACCACTATTCATATCGCATTTCACATAGGCATTCAAGCATGTTATCACACATCACATATGAATAATCATAACATAACATATAGCATGCTAGACTCGATCGTATCGATGCATATGTGATTATTAACTAACTAGCCCCAACTGATCGTATGATTTTTCTTTCCTTTTCTCATATGCTTATGTGTTTCATTTCTTTCTTTCTTTCTTATTAGGTTGGCCAACCCGATAACGACGTAGGCCCCCTTGTAGATCAAGCGCTGACCTCAATCATCTAATCTTGAGACCCCTCGTAGATTGAGCATTGTCTCATATCTAATCTTTGAGGCCCTTGAGATCGAGCGTTGCCTCTATATATGTTTCTCGTCCCCAGGTGGTGCGGGACCCAGTTGGGCTTAGTTAATTAATCATCTACCTATATTATCACTTCCATCTCATAACATTCATTTTCATGCTTGCCTTCATTACATGCTTTTCTTTATCATTTATCAACATTCATGCATGCTCTCATAAATAATATCAAGTGGTCATCATCATCTCAATCATATATATAAGCATGCATACAATCATAACAAACATTATATATGCATACAAGCATGCATAAAATCATGTCATATTAAATACATAACACATATTAAGCAAGTGTGATTCATATACACATACCTCACAAGTAGGAACAATAAAACCTCGCAAACCAACTATTGAGTCTGTTTCCCACTCGGGCAATCCTCCTTTCTCGTATTCGGATACACTTACAAAGCAATTAAGTTATAGTTAGACTGAAACCTTCAACAACACTTATTGAGAATATCATATTCCTCGTATTAAACTTCTCGATTCAAACACCAGTTAAATTCATTTATTTGAATTTAATTAATTTATCACCTTATCTAGAATCCCAATTTAATCAATTAATCTTTAATTAATTTATTAATTAAATTTTACCAGAATAACGTTTTGCCTGCAGACAATTTTTGAACCCACCTTTCAACAAATCTCATCAAACAGAAGCCCATAATCACCAGAATAATGTAACGAGCATAATGGAATTTCCAATTATCCATTTTGGCAAGCCTAAGTTCCATTTAGCCCAAATTGCAATACAGAAAACGAATAAATTCATAGCTTATTCGTTACTAACCCGATTGACGATCCAAAAAAAGATTCGGAATCACAACGACGCATGCTACGCTCGGACACCATCAAATTCACCGGAATCTGAGTGATGTAACCATACTAGTATCATATATGCTCGACCAGTCCTTCACTTGCTCGGAAATACGAAAACTCGACACCGATATGAAGAGAATGAAAGAAGGAATCTACAAACTCAAACGGAATTGAAATCGGATTAGAAACGGAGTGTAGATATGAATTTGAAGGTTGAGAGAAATCAAAGCTTTTATGAGGAAACGTGAAAGGAAATGAATTAATTAATGATTTTTCCGCTATTTATAGTGAAGACGATATTATCCTTTAGCGAAGTCGATAATTATCCTTTCACCGATCCGAATGCGTTTTAAGCCCCCTGCTCTAAACTTCATAAAATTGTATGGATAATTATTCCGCAAATGTCTCGGAAAACACATATTACTAAGTTGTCTTTCTTAACCGCTAAGAAACGAAATAACGACTATTTTGGCCGTTTTGTCTTTCCATGTTATTTCATATGTAGGACATGTCCGATGTCTTGATCATTTCTCTCAACTTCATTTTTATTAATTGAAGCTCCCAAATGCTCCAAATAACATCGAGAGGAGGGTTATATCATCTAGGAGCTATCTTAGCATGCAATGTTTGTCTAGCGATTAAAGACTCTCCGCACTCATATGCACAACCTTCATCACTTTCACTATTGCTATCATGTTCAAGCAATGCATTGATATGAGTATGATCATGTTCATGCTCTTCTTCATTTTCATATTGTCCTTTTTGATTTAAAAATAAAACCCTTTTATTAGGACAATCTATCATGTAGTGACCTCTACCTTCACATTTAATGCATACAATATCTGTAGAACGTAAAGTAGAGTTAGAAGTACTCGCTTTGTTATCCTTCGAAGGCTCATTCAAAGGATGAGAATGAGTAGAAGATTTATGGGCTATTGGACCCGGAACGGATCATTAACCTTCATCTTTCTGGACATCTCGGGTGGAATCTCGGCCAATATTTTGTCGATTTGGCCGAGATTTTCTTTCTGCCGTCCAAGAACTTGATCATTGGTTCCGTCCTTTGATCTTCTTCTCCACCTTTATATCCAAGTGCAATAATTTAGTCATTGAAGTACAGGGATATCAATCAATTTCATTAGCTAAAGAAGGATGCAAAATTCGTAAAAATTGACCCATGATAGGCTGCTCATCCTCTTGCACATTAGCTTTCACAATCGTCATTTGCATGATGGTATAAACTTCCTCCACAGTCATGGAACCTTGCTTGAGGTTTTCTAATCGTTGCCTCACTTCCCTACCATAGTGTTGAGGTACGAATCTAGCTTTCATCAAGGCCTTCATTTGTTCCCAAGTGTTGATGTCCGGATCTAGCGTTCTTCTCCGCTCTATAATGAGATGATCCCACCAAACTAAGACATATCTTTGGAACTCCAGCGCAACAAGTTGGATCTTCCTTTTCTCACTAAAATTATGGCAAGACCAAATTTGTTCAATTTTTATCACCCATTCCATGTAAGCGCCGGATCACATTTGCCTTCGAAACTTGGAATTTTGACGTTTACTCTCCCAATTCCGTCATTATCTGGGGGGAGGTCTATAATGATCGTAGTCACGTCCTCTCCGTGGATTATAATGACGTCTTGGGTAGTCTCTCCACATGCCTCATCTTCTTCGTCACCTAAGTTCTGAAATTCTCCACCAAAGTGCGGATTGTGATTAGTATTAAAAAGAGGATTTAGGTGAGTAATACCTGGACCTGGAGGGGGGTTTGGAGGTGGTATGGGGGATAGTGGTGGCAGCGGAAGTGAAGAGCTTCCGCCCACTTCGTATACCTATCTCGGGTCAAATCTCGGGTGAGATTTTGGCTGAGATTCTTCAATGAGCCTTCTTTCAAGCTTTTCCATCCGTTCAACAAGGGTGGAAACAATAGTCATGAGTTGGTTAAGTAACATCATGACATCGGGCCCTATAGAATCACTATTTTGGGATGCTTGTGGACTATCTCTTCCTGATATCTACAAAAACACGCAAAGTAACAACAACTTGTGATGTTAGTGAAAACGAAAATACCTTTCTTGTTTTCTCTCGCACTCACGCTCTATAGTGATATCACAAGCTACTTTGACATAATTATCTTGGATGGATTAATACTCCTTTAAAGTCAATGCCTTGGTCTCACTAGCACTCCTTGGTTGAATTAAGTAGTCGACTTGGTTCGGATAAAGGTTCTTGTGTTGTGAGATGGTTAAGGAACTCCCGTTGGAAGTTTACTTCACACAAAGACAAGGTAGAAGGAATATTGCGGATATATACACTAGTATGATAGGAAGTATAGATACTAACTAACAAACCCAAAGAAGTATGACTTAAGTGTTTAGAATAGAAAAGAGGTTAGAAAAAGGCACTCACAAGATTAAGAAGAGGGAAATACGTACCTCGAACCTGCGCATTTGGAGAGAGATAGCCGCGTTTGGGTTTTGGTCTTGACTGGGCAAATCTCGGTATAGATTTAGGAAATCTCGGCCGTGATTTCTATGTGGGGTCGAGATTGTGTTTTGTGGCCAACTAAGGCTCGTAACTGGATTGAGGTGGATATAAAAAGTCTTCTATGGATGTACTCTTGCATAGAGTGCACTTAGATTCTTCATATTATGCCTTGAAACTTTCTCAAAAATTGACAACATTAGCAAACCACAGGTGAAATCTCGACCGAGAGTTGGTATGAATTGGCCCTGATTGTTGAAATCGATAATTGTTGTTGATGATCAACAATCACTTTTGGTGTACTACTTCCTGGTTGCCTTGAGATCTCTTTATTGCTTGAGAAGTGAATATATTGTTGTTGGAGAAGATATTTGTTCGCCCAAAAGCGTGCGTGCAATCAAGTCTTAAATTTATAAAACTAAAAGCAAGCGAACCCGCAGTGTACGGATCGACGTAGATTAGCAAGTATTCCAGAGTGTCGATCACAGGGATTTGGTGAAATAAAACCCAGTCTCAAGTTATCGAGCAAATAAAGGTATAAAGATTTGTAAATATTGGGAAAACAACAACCCTAAAGATCCAGTATCTAATTGTGGCAATCGATTCAAGATATACTAAAGAACTAAGGACAGAGTTAAGAGTTGCAAAGGTATGCTAAAGCAAAGCAATGTACGGTGAAGTTCCAAGACTTTATATGAATTATCTAAAAATACTCTCTATAAAGGTTGTTGAGGCTTCAGTATAGAAATGATCTATGGACAAGAATTAATCTCAAATACCCAAACTTGTAACCCAAGGATCAAGATGAACTAAAACGATTAAGGTTGTGACACTCGAAATCGAAATAGAGGATGATGAGTCTCACTACTACCTAGAAAAGGGTAAACCAAGACTAGATTAAAGCTAATCTTTAACCTTGAATCAAAGTAAAAGCAAAGTTCGTAAACTAGGATAAATCACGGTCAGATCTTGAAAACCACGGCCGTGGACCGTGATTTGGGTTCGTCGACGAGATCTCTCTAACTCTCAGGATCCAATCAATTTACGATCGATCTATCATCATCTAAGCCACAACTATCAACCCTTCACCTTAGAATTGCTAAAGGATTTTAGCCAACAATCATTATCATGATATCAATATTCAAATCAAAGAGAATAAAAGATGAAAACCCTCGAATACTTAATAAAACTTCAAAATCAATTCTCAAATCCGAACACAAGAAGCGATAATCAATAGATTCAGAATATAGAACACAAAACCTCACAATAATCGAAGGTAAGTATGAAGAACAGGTTGTCAATCCGTCTTCAATGTCAAAACCTAAGAAAGAGGTTAAAACCTTCGGCAATCTTTAATCCACCCTAAGCAAGAATGCTCCAATCAAGGTAAGCGGCCGTAAGCGTCTCCGCGAGATCTAACGCAAATGTAGCGGGAATAAGCCGTAAGCGTCGATACCCAAAACTCTCTTTTCTGACCTTTTTATAAGACGGGAAAAAGGTAATTGTCCCCGGCCCATCACGTAAATAACGTGGCAAATAAAGACTCGTCAAAAGATCGCCTAAATCACGGTCTCAATGGTTTCCACGACCGTGGTTTAGGGCGTGGAAATGGATTACGGTCTCTTGTGACTTCCACGACCGTACTTTAGGCCGTGTGACTTACTGGAATGCTCCACGCTCATGATGCCAAAATCCACGGCCGTGGTTTAGAGCGTGGACTCTTCTACGGCCGTAATTCAGGGCGTGGAAGTGTAGAATACTTGTAGTTTCCTTTGTGTCGTGACATTCTTCATCCTAGCTCCTTCCTTAGCTTCCTTGATGTGTTCCAAATCCTCAAATATGATCGATTCCTCTCTTTTCTCTCTCAATAGCTCCCATTTAGCTCCTTTCGCCTACAATCAACACAAAGCTGGTGTAGACATCCATATCGACTATAATAGAGGAATAAGCTAACAATTGCTTCTAAACTTCATCCATGTACACAATAATGAGAAAAAAACAACCAAAATAAGTGCCTAGAATATCGCAATATTTCATGCTAACAATATTCGATTAGAAACCAAAAGATTTGATAAGATCTCACCTACTACATAAGATCTTAACAATAGTATATTGCAAATCTTCTTCCTCCTTGAATCAGCAGCTAAATTTTTATAAGATTTGACTGAAATCCAATAAATATATTATCTTTCAATTGGATAAGAAAAATTTACAAAACTTGGGGAACAAGCAACGTAAAGGTCTCAAATTTAGGCGCAAAATTTTGAGCGAAAATGATTGGTACGGTTGGGCGAGATTGTTCTAGGTTAGTGGCTGACTTTGTGTTTGGGTATGGCATTTCTCTCTTTTAAAAGACACAAGTCAACACATGTTATTCTTAAATAATCTCAAAACAATAATCGCACAAGAAAAGACTCAATTTTATATAATTTAAAGAAGACTCTAATAAAATTGGCTCAAACCTGAGACGAACTTCAATCAACTGAGATTTGATACCACATTGATGCGGGGTTGAAGCGGCGATTGCGTGATCTAGATTGAAAGTCCTCGATAGAAGCAAACCTCGGTTAAATGCAAGAAATCTCGGGCGAGATTTTATGAAGAACATATCGAAGTTTGTCAAAACTCATAATGTGA
Organism: Fagopyrum esculentum; assembly: GCA_033239045.1. Classification (NCBI taxonomy): domain Eukaryota; kingdom Viridiplantae; phylum Streptophyta; class Magnoliopsida; order Caryophyllales; family Polygonaceae; genus Fagopyrum; species Fagopyrum esculentum. The sequence goes on from BSUD01000005.1 coordinate 119,601,528, forward strand.
AATGAAGAATGATATGGAAAGATAATAAGATGATTAATGGAATGAAATATGATAAATATAGAAAGATACGAACCAAGATATTCTTGCAAAGAACCTTGAACAATTTCGGGTCAAAACCCCTTAAGGAAGAGCTTACCTTAGCCTTATCTTCTTTAACCTTACACAAGTCTTCTAAGTAAAACAAACACATGGAGGGACTAGTATTGAGTAGGAGCACCAACCTTTAAGAAGATTAACACATACAAGCACAATCTAGCAAGGACTCACAACAATTAAATAAAGGCTCTCTCTTGTATTGAAAAACTTTGATAAAACACAAACTCCGTAAACAAAGTTGCGAGTTCACACAATCTGTGAAAATAATATTCAAATTAATCTAACTAATAATCTTCCCCACTAAGGCTATTTATAGGGAAAATTCTAATAAAAGATAAAACCTAAAACTAAAAGATAATCCTAAAAAGATAGGATCAACAATTACCTTTAAGAATGTTTAATATCTTTAAAGGTATTAAAATAATAAAATATCTATAACTAATAAGATCATGGCTGATTGGTTGGATCTTATAATTCTCGACACGAACAAATCTCGGTTGAAATCTCGGCCGAGATTTCATCCTCAAGGTTGCGATTTTTTTTCCTTGAAGCTCTATCTTCGTCCTAGCCACCTTCTATGCTTGTTGGCCCCTCTTGGTCGTGGCTTGACTCTTCTATGACAGTCAACCATGTCACCAAAAGAGTCCTAAGTGTACGCAGGGTCTCTTTGAGTGTACATGATCTAATTTTACTGAATGCGTTCCTAGAGTTCTTTTTGTAAAAACCAAATCTAAAAGAATAATTTATAAAACAACAATCATAACCCAACTACAAACCATAACCGCAATTCCAAATCTAGTTTTGCTAAACACGCCCAAAGTTTTATGAACAAAATGCTTTAAAATCATTGTTAATGATATTAAATAACCTTAAATTGTAGATTATTATGATAAGGGTTGAAACGTGACCCTCAACCTCGTAAATAATTTACATGACCCACTATAGGTATGAGGAGAAAAAATTGAACACAAGGAATGTGAGGTAATGATTTGACACACTAATAATGAAACCAACATATAATAAAACAAAATCATGACTCGAAAACAAAGGTAATTGTCAAACACTTGATTGTCATAGATTGATCGATCTTCAAAAACCAAACACAAACAAATAATAAAATACGGAAACAAAATAAATTGTGAAGAGAAACACAACTCGGTTGATCGGGTGGTAGGCACTAGTCGATCGACTGACACATAAAACATATAACATAGTAGCAGTAAGGGAGAAGAATAATTTGTGTATTGCTTGATTCAACATCACAATATTCCGAAGGTAATAAAATGACGATATGATCAACATTTAATAAAGAAGTTCCAAGATAAATATCACCACAAAATACATATATATAAACCTCAATTAATATATCCCAAACAAATTATAAATCATGTTTTGCATGAAACAACTTCAGTCGATAATCATGTGGTTAAGACCTTGTTTGACATACATCAGTGGTTATCACCGGCATTGATTGTCATGTACCCAAGACGACACTTATTCTTCACATCGAACTCCATATGAAGGCATGAGTGACTTGCCTCTTACATTTTTCCATCAATAGATTAAAGAACATATAGAAAAGGAAGATTCTGAACCCAACTCTCACATTTTACAAATATTATCATACTCAAAGATAAAATTCAAACATTCACAGATATAAATCAACATCAAATATCAATGTATTTAGACTCTCCAGACTTTATAACACACGAATTAAGCAAGACATACCTTAACAAAACTCATGCTTTATTAATCAAAAGGAAGGCCGACCGGATAGAGGAGGAGCGGGGTAGCTGATCGGCCACTAGAGGTGTGGCCGATTAACCGGTGGCACAAACCTTCACTATCTGTCAAAACCTTCGGAACACCAAATGAAAACCCAATCCTCATATTCTAATAAGATAATCCAACATATCTCCCCAATATGTACTAAGATCTTATCTAACTACTAAATCTTATATTCTAATAAGGTAAGATCTATTCCTAATGAATAGCTATAATTCTAAAATATTCAGTTGGACGGGATAGAATATATCTCAAAACAAACTGGAAAAATGGAGAAAGATAGATGTAAAAGAGCAAGGTCTTGGGCCTAATCGATCGGCCCAATACATAAAAACAACGTCTTGACAACATTGGGATGCTTTAATAAAATTGGATATCCGGTTGTAAAACTAGATTTCCGGTTGTTGTGGTTGAAACTAGAAAACTCACGAGCACTACTTTCGAAGGTAATTCGAAGATCTACAACTTTGTAGTTGAGATGAAGTCCATATCGGTCAGATTCCGGAGGTAAATTGATTGTCTTCACACGTTATGCTCGAGTTGTCTTTATTTCTTCACTCTCGAATCTCGATCACTTTAGTTTCGACATTGACTTCCTTGATCGAATGTTGATCCTTAGTGTATAACAAACATTCTTCCGAGAATAACTCCATTTTAGCTCCAAGAAGAACTAGAATGTCTACAATTACATAAACTAGTCGATAGATCTCCAAAACACAAATAAGAAGGAAATAAGCCGATAAGCTATGCTATTACGCCCAAAAGAGTAAGAGGATGAAGTAGATTGAGGGTGAAAATGGGTGTTATCAATAATAATCAAGCTTATAGGTGAATTAAGAAGAGATGGGATAAGACGAGTTGAACGTTCTCAAATTAACGAGATGTCGCCACCTCTCAATGGTAACAAGTTTGATCAATATGCTCCGGGGAAGGGGTCGATAATGACAACTATTTTACTCATGATTATCTGAATTGGTCGAAGTTTAATGTTGCTAACACATTTTCTCCACCGAGAGAGGTTCTTACTTCTTACGATGTTAGCCCTTTTTCTAGCTCTCATTAGAATGAATGTTTATTGTCAATTACATGGAAGCTAACCTCTTCTCATTTCCCTCCGAAAAAAACTTTATTTTTTTGAAGATTGAATGATTTCATAGTGGCGTATATCATTTTGAAATAATCACACCATAAGAGAATGTATATGCCCCTCTCGTCGAATTCAAGTTTCCATTCACTTTCTACACCTTACTTTTACTCAATTTATCAGACTTTTCAATTTCTTAATTTGCATATGTTAGATATAATTTTTCTAATTAAAACTTAATATTTATTATCAAAAAATGATCGAAGGTTGGATTAAAATATAAGATACCGTCACAAAATTTTAAAATAAAATTTTAAAATGTATTTTTTGGTAAGTGAGAGAAAGAACTCTCCGCGCTAACACGCTTTATTAGGGAAAAACGACATTACATGCAAACACATTAAAGAATAGCAACTCCTCTCAGATCATCCATAATCAAACAACTAACACCTAGAGGCGGCATTACAAGAGGGTGAACCCCGAAATCCAAAGAGAAAGCATAGTTTGCAAGAGCATCTACAACCCGGTTACCTTCTTGATAGATATGAACGAAACGAATGATCCGGTCTCGAATAATGAAGCCTTGACAATGAGTCACCAGGATAGAGAGAGGATGAGTTTGACTAACCTCACTCTCAATGAACCCAACCACAAGGAGCGAGTCCAACTCTACCTCCAACGTCGAAAACCTAACTCCCATGCTAGCTCAAATTCGTGAATCACACCCCAAGGTTCCGCCTCAAGAGGTGAGCAAGCCCCTAGATTCGCAACCACACCTTTCACCCAACTCCCTTGGTCGTCCCGTATGATTGCTCCTGTTTGTAGAATGGTGCAAGTCCCTACGAGACGCCCCATCAGAGTTTACTCTCACCCACCCCTCCTTAGGCTTTCTTCAACTCCCCAACATCTCCCTTCTTCTTGGAAGTATCGACCCCAGGCTTTGTTGCGCAGCCTCCATATACTCATGGTGTCTATCCAAAATGTACCCCACCTTATTTATGGGTATGTCCCCTTCACCGAAGACTTTGGAGTTCCTCCAACGCCATAGCCACCATACCCTAGTAGCGAAAACTTCGCTCCAAGCCGTTGCTCGATCTGACCCACCTCTCACAGTCACGTTAAAAAACAGCCATGACTACCAGTCCAAATTAAAGAAGTCGTTAACCAACTCACTCGGAACCAACTCTTCCCAAACCCCCTTGGCAAACCTACAATCTCGCAGAAGGTGTAGCAGGGACTCGTTCATATTCGGGAAAGCCAGACAAGCCGGATTTGTAGCCATATGACGATGATATCTCTCCAAGTTAGTTAGCGGAACTCCCCATGCTAGCTGCCATAGGAAGAACCGGATCCTTTCTATAACCCTAACTTTCCAAATCTGGAAAAGTTTAACTCTCGCCCCGTCATTGCTTCGTTTCTAACAGATCCAATCATGGGCTGAAGCAATCGAAAACCTCCCATCCTGCTTCAGTGTCCACCTGATGGTATCAACCATTCCAATTGCATCCCATATACCTTTAGCAATAACTTGGAGAAGGCTAGCGTTACAGAGTCTACAGGTGAGATAGTTCCAGTTCCAAGAGTCGTTTTCCAGCCACACATCTCAAACCTTCAATTCAATTTTTGCTGCAGAAAGCACTAGTTGACAAGAGTTCTTCAATGGTTCCCGAGTGACCCAAAAATCACTCCAGAATCTAGCTCGTCGTCCATCATTAACGTTCCATCTCAAGTTTGGGACAATGATTTCATTGTATCCTCGAACGATTCTTCTCCAGATAAGAGAAGTTCCATTCTTACACGTAATCTGACTTGGCCATTTTGTGCCACTCCTCGAGTATATACTGAGCAAACTTCTCGCCCACAACTCCTCTCTACACATAAACATCCTCCAACTTAGCTTGCTAACTGAAGCAAGGTTGATGTTTGCAGCCATCCATAACCCTAGTCCGTCGTTAACTTTCTTTTGGCAAACTGAGTCCCATTTGACTAGGTGTAATTTCTTCAAGCCGTCAATGCTTCCCCAAAGGAAGTCCATGCAGGTTCTATCCAATCTATTAGTGACACTAGTAGGCAGAAGGATCGTATTCATATAGTATACCGGAATTACTGAAAGAACCGATTTCACCAAAGTTATTCGCCCAACAATACTCATTTTCTGCGCCTTCCACCCTGGCAGGCGTGTAGAAAGTCGCTCCACTAGAGGGTTATATATGTACTTAGACACCGCTTCATGAAGAATCGGAACCCCCAAGTATTTCCCCAGATTCCGAGTATGAGGAATATTGCTAATCTCACTCAGTTGCCCCTCCAATTCCCCTCTTTTATTATGGGACACAAAGAGACGAGATTTAGCATGGCTTACTTTGAGGTCCGAGGCCGCACAAAATTTATCTAGAATGGACTTTATACCTCTAATTTGGCGATTTGAAGCTTCCGTAAACAAAAGTATGTCATCCGCGGAGAATAAATGCGACAGTGGGGGCCCACTACTAGACACTATCATCGGCTTCCAACTTCTATCCACCACAACTCTTTTAATCAAATGGCCTAAGCGTTCCAAGCACAAAACAAAAAGATAGGGAGAGATAGGGTCCCCTTGTCTCAAACCCCTCTTCATCTCAAACTTATCCGTACTTTAACCATTCCACATGACTCGCATGGAACTCGAGGAGAAACATTCCCCAATTCTATCCATCCAGACATCCGGAAGACCTAAATCCTCGAAGGTATCCATAACAAACTCCCAACTCAGCATGTCATAAGCTTTCTCCAAATCCAGCTTTAGTACCATCTAATCCTTCCTCCCCTTCTTCTTCTGCATGGAATGTATTGCTTCTTGAGCTAGAATGATATTATTTGAGATCAATCTTCCAGGAATGAAACTAGTTTCCATCGGACTAACAAGTGAACTCATCAACGGTTTGAGACGGTTTGCGAGCATCTTTGTGACAACTTTGTAAGACACATTACACAAATAGATGGGGTGGTAGTTCTGAATCAACTCAGGCTTAGAAACCTTACCAATCAAGACCATAAGCGTTTCATTCGCAACTTCTAGGATAACACCAAAAGACTAGAAGTCTGTAACAAACTGTATCAACACATGTCCGACCGTATCCCACAATTTTTGATAAAAATTTGGCTGAAATCCATCCGGTCCTGGTGCCTTGAGAGCCCCATCCCGTTAATAGACTCCATAATCTCAATTTTTGAACACATCCTTGATAGCTCCACTCGGTCTTGCTGGAAAGTTAAGGCTGGTTAACTCCCTTTTGATCTCTCGACAATGCCGGAAAACTGCCTCTAGGAATAGCCCGAAGAGCCGTCAGATCTATAGGGCCATAAATATTTTTGAAATACCTCACTACATGATCTTCTGAAACTTTCTGGTCAAGACACCATTCTCCATCATCAAGTTTGAGAGCATCATTACGGTTTTTCCGTCTCATAAGAATGGTGGAAAGATGGAAAAAAGAAGTATTGTGATCCCCGCACTTGAGCCATTGTTAGCGCGACTTTTGGCACCATAACATTTCTTCCTGTTCCATCACTCTGTTAAGCTCAACACCGACCTCCAATTCTTTGCAGAGAAGGTCCTCGTCAGGGTTCTCTACAAGGATTAAAGCAATATCTTCCAGAACTTTCATCAATGCCTCCTTGAGTCTCTGTATTGATCCAAAAACTTCTTTATTTCATTTGCATAGGACATACTGAAGTCTCTTTAAAGTTGTTGGGATGGGGAGAAATTTGTCCCAAGCACTCACAATGAGCTGTGCAAACTCCGGATGATTTAACCATGCCGCTTGAAAGCGAAACGAGCGACGTTTTGGGTTACCAAGATTGGTCCGATCAAAGCACAATAAGAGTAGGTTATGATCAAAGCACAACCTAGGTAGATGTCGGACTGATTTCTCGGACTGATGCCTCAGACCATTTCATTCTTCCATTAGAACTCATCATCACTCGATCTAGTATTTTTGACACTCTTGTTTGAATCGAACGGCCACGTGACCAAGTAAAGGGTGACCCCATGTAGCCCATGTCAACTGGATGATTGTTGTTTACTCATTGTCCAAACTCAATCGCAACTCTCGTGAGTCGGGACGAGCCCCCTTGACTCTCCTCCATGCACTGAATAACGTTCCAATCTCCTCCAACACAAACTAGAAGGTTTGAATTCGCAATTATGTGGCCTAATTTCTTCTATACATCTCCACACCTAATGGGTTCTAGTGCTATGTAAACCACAATTAGATTGAAAGCTGCAGCTCCAACCCCCATCTCTGCATGGATATACTGACTATTCTTCGACACAATCACTATAGGGCAACTTTGTGAGTCCCAAAGAAGCTAGATGCCTCCTTTTTGTCCCTCTGCTTCAACCCGTTCAACATAATCGAACCCAATCCTATCAGAAATGTCACCCGCCACAGTCCCTGAGTAGTGGGTTTCGTAAAGGGCCAGTAAATTCGGTTTATGCTTCCGAATCATATAGTGTATAAATCTTCGAAAACTAGACTTAATAGTTCCGAAGCTATTCCACAGGATACCAATCATTTGATTATATTACGGTGAGAGAACAAGTCCAACTCTCATCGTTGAGGGTCCGGAACTATGAAAGTTTGCGATACCGCTTCTATTTGTGACTCTTGTGAATTAGCCTGGTCATACATCTCCATCACCTCATCCATATTAGTTATTTGGACAACCTTCTCTTTTGCTGCAAATGTAACCTCAAGAGTAGTAGCTCTTTTAAGAATCCCCACCTGTTGTTGTTGATTCATTGCAATGAACTTACTTAGGACCTTTGTCGCTTGGTTCTCCAAAGGCTTCCGTAATATGACCCCTTGCGTAGTCATATTCATACTTAAAAATCCACCTTTGTCACTTCCATCCAGTTTGGTCCTTTTCTTCACATGGTTAATTACCCTCATTACCATCTGCTCCAGTGTTCGCATATGATGGACCCACTATCTTACCCGATTCATAAATCGTCTCCCTTCTCCCCACTTTCGAGTTATTATCCATAGAAAAACCTTGGACTCTCCCCTTTGGATCTTTCTGCCCCAATTCATCAAAGCTCATTCTCCCCTTGTTATAGGGGCGTCTGCGTGGAACAATCATCCAGGGCCCGTGCCCATCTCCTTCCTGTATCTGACCCTCTATAACAACATCTTGTACTACCGCAACCATAACTGTGGTATTCACTTCATCCGACTCTGCCATAGACACTTCTTTCTCAGTCCTAGAGGTTGTCCTTCTATCCATATAGGGACAAGCATCAATCAAGTGACCATAACACCCATATCCCACACATATAGTATGGAGGTTTTCATATTCTAGCAAGAGACACTTTCCGTTCAGAATGACATCCCCTTTCAAAGGCCGAGTAAGGTCCACTGACACACATATTCTCGCATACTTACCCCTAGAGACTCCCAGCGTATTCGAATCCATCCGCAGGGGAGTCCCGATGGCCGAAGCAATAGCTCTTAGGACCAAAATGTTATAAAGAGCAAACGGGAGCCCCGTAATTCTAACCCAAACTCTTGTAGATGACATCACAGAGGTCATAGGATCAAAGGTTTCATCCCATTGTTGCATCATCAAGTAGTGCCCAAACAACTTCCATGGCCCTCTAGTCAGAATATCAAGCATATCCTTTTCCTTCTCAAACCGAATCAGAAAAAATTCATTAGGCGGATCGATTATAGTCGAACCTTCCATTGGCTTCCAAATCTGTCTAATAGATCTATCAAAGGACCCAAACAAGATCATACGGCCTAAAAGCTTTGTCACAATTGAATTTCTCCAGGGATCATTTAATACCTGAATAACATCAACCGCAACATTAATTTCAAGGGTTCCATCCTTCCCTTTCGGGAAGACAATCTTTATCCTTCCCGACTCCACTAAATTGTCCGGTAGGATAGGCATTTGCTTCCAAGGATTATCACCGAAAAACATGGTACTCCAAGAGGGTGTCTTTTCCAGTTCTGCTCGTTCTGTAATCGGTACCTTCTCGACCAAGTTAGGGTTGCCTTAGTACTCTCTATTAGCATCTGTCAAAGGTATTAAGGGTGGGTTAATTCCAGGAATGTCTGGTGCCGTAGGAGGGGAGGACAATTGTTCACATTGGGATTCGTCATTCCAGTCGTCATGCTAGTCGCCACCACTAGGGTTTCAGGGTTAAAATATGGAAATTATTTTAAAAATGATTTGAATTATATACTAATTTGTTGGATAATTTTATGTGTCATTCTGAATTTGTTGATTTCACACATAATTCGAAGCATTTTCCTAGAAGTTTCTGCAAATCCCATGAATGAAGACACGGCTTTTGTCGTGTACGTTCGGAAAACAAACAACTCATAGACCACTGAATCCACACAAAACAGCTAGTGATGGTATTTTTCAAACATCTCATTGAGATATTACAAAATAAAAAAGTGATACTTATATATACGGCGAGAGGAGATCCTAAATGAGGATCAACGGTGGAATACCAAGATGGTCAATTTAACAATTATTCGATTAAATATTTGTTTACTTTTAATTCGAAAAAAACATTCTAACGTTTTCTTTGCGTTTTTAAAATTGCATATAATAATTTGTAAAATAAAAAAATTATAAATTTTTGTAAAAGAAAAAAAAATCTAAAATTCATGCATAGACTTAAAACAGCAATGCATTTATTTGAGAAGATATTTTTCTTAATTCGCAAATTTACCATATTACACCTTGATTTGCTGATGTGTGAATTCCATTTTACACCCACAGAAACCCAAACCATCTCTTGCCAAAGCGTAAAAGAAGCTGCTCTGACATTTGTGAGAGAAAATAGAACGCAGCATCTCCCTCCTCATCCTCCGGCGCCCCTGCCAACACGTAATCGCCGTTCGCCGCTGCTTCCTCCTCACCCGGTTTGATTTCTTTATCTCTTCTATCTATCTTTTCAACTTCTTTTCCCGTAATTTGTTTGTGTTTCGGTTTCCATGTTCATCAATGGTGGTGGATGATGCTATCTGTTTTGTGGTTTTGAATTTGCGATCTCCATCACTTCTTTCTTTCAAAACAAAGTATTGGTTTTTGCCAACGTGTTTTGCTGTTGGATTTGGTGCCCTAATTGTATTGCTGATAGCTGTGGGGTTTGATTCGTTAAAATCCCTAATCGAGTGTCTGATTCGGCTCGAGTTTGTGGAGCTGAGAGCAAACTAATGAATGAATTTGATCAGGGGGTTCGGTGTGAGTGGTTGGCTTGCTCAGTGATATGGCTGTTGAGTCCAAGTGTTTCTTTTTCGCGAGGGTTCATAGAATTTTGGATTTCGTTGCTCTACTAGTGATTAGTGTTTTTTTCTGCTCTGATTGAACCCCTTCTTCATGGGTTTGATCCTTAGGGTTTTTGGTGGACATGGCTGCACCTCGATTATTGATGATCATCTCATTTCTTCTACCCCTTTTCCTTTTCTTATAATCAATGGGGCTGTATGACATTGGAGCGGAAAACTGAAAATGCTACCCCATCGGAGTTTCCGTGCTAAATATTGATTTCTGTGAATATAAAGCTGAAAGAGGTAGTTGTTCTTTGTACACTGGTGGTGGTCGGAATAGTTGTTCTATTCAGAAGTCCAAACTAATAACAAATGTGCAACTTTGTTTTTGTTTTTTCCTATCGGAGTTTTGTGTCTTTTTTAATGTATCTTCTTCTTCTTGAATAAGCATCTCCTATTGACTCTGTAATGTTTTCTGTACTTTATATTTCACTACGGCCTTCATCATGCACCAGGAATTCATCTCGTATGAGCTATTCCATGCGAACATAAAGTGTGCAAGATTTATGTGGTTCCTCAATTTTTTTGCTGTTGAAGAAATTTGTACCTCCCTAGTGTAGCCCAATTTTCACATCTACTCACTGGATCATCTCTCCCATTTAGCCTCAAAAGTTTGAAGGGCATTTGTCTGTCGATATGGCATTGATTATTTCAAAATTTCTAGCATAGGTTACTCTGTATTAATTGGTGCAACTTGAAGCAACCATATAATATTTATGGGTAATTTATTTATTTCCCTAATGTCCATAATAGCTTGGTTGTTACGGGGGTTTGGTTGTGTGAAACTCCGTTTGGTATATGATTTTAATTATTATCTGGTAGCCCCCTCCGTTTCTGTTTCAAGACAACATTCTTCCCCTGCAAGAAATATTCCTTTATTTCAGGGAGCAAAAAATAGAAAAATTCCTTGTTTTTTCAAGAACTGAGAGATTTTATGATACAAATGGTAAGTAACAATAAATGCCTGCTGATTTGCTTCTGATTTTGTATGGTTTTGCAGAGAATGCCTATCCAGACTGATGGAGCTGGAAACAACGGGACCAGCATCGAGATTAAAGTTAAGACAATGGACTCACAAACGTATACCTTGCAAGTGGACAAACAAGTAGGAAATTTACTTCTTTCTTATGTTTGTTTTGCATCAACTGTTTTGTGCTAGTACTGAATCGTTTGACATTTAGTACAAATTTATCTATTTGTATAAGCTGAAACGAAACGTTTTAGTTGTATCTTAATTAGGCTCAATCTACTAATGATTTTCTACCTCTGATCTAATTTATTTAACATTAAACAATATACCCATCAAGGCTAAATGCCTGGCCAAATGGCAAGAATCGAAACCTATCGATACACAGCCCGTAAGTTCTACCTGAAAATTTTTGAATAGTGTGAAGGACCTGTTTCTTATATAGTCAATCGAGATTACTGGGTCTTCTTATTTTCTGTTTTGATCCATGGAAATCATTTTTATTGCCTTTCCTCTACTTCCAGGTGCCCGTGCCTACTTTGAAAGATCAGATTGCTACAGTAACTGGTGTTGTCAAAGAGCATCAGCGACTTATCTGTCGTGGCAGAGTTCTCAAGGATGATCAGCTTCTTTCAGCTTATCGTAACGTTTCTGTTCTTATAGTTGTGTTTGTCTATTAAGGATAGCGACCTTTCCTCTCTTTCTAAAATCTTATACCTATCATCTTGATTTTATTAATGGCTTATTCATGCTCTAGAGCCTCTATAAGTGGCATACCATGAAAAATTAAGCTTATTACTTGATCCAAAGTTCTGATCATGAAATTAATTCAGTTATGTTTCAGGATCAATGTTAGTATTTAGTGGTCTTCTCTTTCTGATCTCTTTGTAGGTGTAATAGTAAAGAAAGTTGACTTCATTTATTTATTTATCTATTTATTTATAAGAACTAAAATATTATTGTCTATTTGGTTGCGTAGTAAAAGTGTCTACCTGATGTTTGGCAAAACTTTAGAATATATTTTTTCTCTGAACATGCTAGAAGGAATCATGAGATTATTTTTATCTTTTGCTTTGACCCAATTGTCACTTGTTTAAGTGCATAATCTGCCTAGTGATGTTTGAAGGATGATGCCTTGTGACGTTTCCATCTTCCTTTTGTTAAATTCCATTTTTCTGTCTCTTCTTTCTCTAAAAAAAACATTTTTTGAGCAAATTGTCTTGTTCCCAGATGTGGAGGATGGGCATACTCTTCATCTGGTGGTTCGAGAACCTCCACCATCATCAATGGAGAACTTACCCAACGATTCAGGTTTGGTTTCTGAAATTAGTACGATATGAATCTTGCGTGTATTCTTTTAATGGATTAATGAAAATTTTGATGTGATATGATCTAGCTATGTTACATATAGTTGCATTCATTTGATATTGTGATATGGTTCATTTCCTTATTTATATTCTCTTTTGAGTTAACGGGCTAGCTAAGCTTGGGATCCAGCTTTTGGTTACAGTGGACTCTGTTTCTCAAACCATGCAATTTGACGTGGCTACATGTCTCCATTCATATATTCTAAGTTGCCAGTCTCTTGTTGATTGTAGCTTTTGACATGCCAACTGGTGGGCGGACTGAATACTATCAAGTTGCTCCCGGTGTCATGGTAGAAGCATTCAACATCAATGGAGAGCGAAGTCTTCCAGATATTGGTCGGGTAGGCAACAAATTCGAACATGGATATTAAAATTGTTTGCTCTTGTTTCTGGAAAGGATATTGTTTGATAGACAGGCTTTTGTTTCATGCTCTACAGATAGTCTCAGCTGTTCTTGGTTCTATTGGAATTGCGGGTCCAGGAAGTGTTGGTGAAGGAATTGGCCTAAGGGTAGAATCAGAGCTCCTATCTTTTTTCAAATTGATGTATCATAATGACCTTTTTCCTTCCCTTTTGTTTTCATTCAGTCTTCATCTGCATTTTGTAATCTTGAAATCTGAGGGTAGGTGTTCTTTCTCTTGTGATAAAGGAAAACGGACCTGAGAGTCTTGGAAGGGTGCATGTTAGAGGTGATGCAACGCATACAAATCAGCCACAGCCAGAACAACCCGGCTCTAGGAATCAAAGTGATAGGTTGAGGCCACACAATGCCTTTGGAGTTGGTACAGCCTTTCCTTTTGGAGCAGCGCAGGCGCCAGTAAGTCCATGGATATGCTGATTGTCATACTGAAGATAGAGTTAATTCTTTAATTGGATTAGGCTTATGTATTTTGGTTAACGAGCTCTGAAAAAAATAAATTTTCTTATTTCTGTGGCAGGTGATCCCTGATGCTATTTCAACTTTGTCAGATTATCTTATCAACATGCAGCGTGAATTTAGCAGCAGCACTGGTTCGTGTTTATTGTTGATCTGTTGTTTCATTAAAAAAAATGATTCTTTTTTGTTTTTGCTTGCTATTCTCCAGGAGAAGCGGAGGCTTGGATTTCTGCTGCAATTGCTGATGGGCATACACAACCTGCTAATGCGATGGACGTTGAGCAAACAGAAGCTGGTTCTGTGCCTTCAGAGAATTCACAAGTGCTTCCTACTCCTGGAAATTTAGCCGAATTATTGCTCTCCACAAGAGAACTGCTTGACCAACCAACTGGAGAGTGTTTAATTGTATGTTTCCATCTTAAAGTTTTTGACGAGTTACCCTTAATTCTGTGGATATAGCCACACATAATTCAATAATATTGATATTTTTTGCTATATCTACCCTACTAAGGGTCTGTTTGGAAGCCATGCATTATGATGTAATTGTGCAGCATCGGGCTATAAAGTTAAACTATGCAGTGTTTGGTGTTAAATGTAGCATAAGTAGTATAATACTGAAGTGAAAGAAGTGTTGTCAATAATATGTTAATCGATTTGCATAGAAGAAACACTTCTACTAACTGGCATTTCAGACCATAACACTTGCAGCATCAAACACGCATTTTGCATCCAAACACACTAAATGTTTGTGCTATCTTTGGTTATTAGTATATGATTGTGTTGAGCCGTCATATGTATACATATTCTGATTCTGTTTCCTGCTTCGTCTATGCATGCTGGCAGCAAGTAGCAAGACAAGTTTTGAGACAAGCAAGCGTCTCTGATCCAGATGCAAGATCGAGTGCAGCACAGTCTAGTGTATGGAGATCGGGGGTGCTTCTGCAAAATCTGGGAGCCTATCTTCTTGAACTGGGTCGGACCATTATGACAATCAGACTTGGAAGATCACCTGTGAGTGAATCTCTAATTGCCGCTTATGAGTGTGCTACTTTTAATTCAGTTCATTGAAAACAAGTCCATTTCTTGTGCAGTCTGAAACAGTGATTAATGCTGGACCTGCTGTTTTCATTTCCTCATCAGGGCCCAATCCTCTTATGGTTCAGGTATAGTATGCTAGAAACCAATGTCATTGTTGTTAATAACATTATTTCTTTCTATAGATTCGTTTGATACCAGTTAAAACTTGTATGAAATTAGAATAACTATTGTAGTTAACTACTGAGGAAAATGTGCATTTTCTGTGACAAATTTGCTAATTAAAAGTGTGTGCAGCCTCTTCCTTTTCAACCAGGAGCAAGTTTTGGTGCGCCGCCTCCAACAGCATCTTCCGGCGTCGGTGCTGGCTCGTCTCATGGATTTGGTTCTGGATTGCTTCCAAGACGTATTGATATCCACATCAGAAGAGGTGCTCTCCAATTTTGTTCTAGATCGATACTAATTATTAGCATTTGTTGGTAAGTCATATAAATCAAATTGTTGATCATGTTCTTCTCCACAACAGGGTCAATGGCTCGTCAACAAGAAACTGATGGTACCCAACAACAGCCTTTGGCCCAACAAGTTTCCTCAACTGGAGTGACTGCTGAAGCCGTTCACAATGAACCCGTTTCAGCTACCTCTAATAATCCATCCCTTCCTGGTGGGCCCAATGTTCGAGCATTGCCCATTCGAACAATAGTTGGAGGAGCTATTCCTGCAATTCCTGATTTAAATCATATTCCAACTGACACATCTGGTAATTCCCCGGGATTGTATTTTCCGTTGTTTGGGAGGATCCCAAGTACGCCTTCTAGAAATACAAGCAGTAGAACAGGCTCTCAACTTTCATCCGAGCATCCAATTAGTGGCCTTCATTCCGAGCAGCCTCTATTTCCAGAAGCAGCAACTCAACAACAAAACATTGGAAATCCTCCTAGAAATGGTAATTGGACTATAATGTTCTGAAAAACTGTTTTTCTTTGAATATATACCTGCATATAACCTCCTTTTAGCAGAAAACGAGCGACCCCCAACACGCACCATTGACATCAGCATCTTTTCAAGTGGAGTTGGAGGTGGAGTTGGTCAGGGGGAAGAGACTCCTGAGGGTCAGCCTCCTGAGAGCGTGGTACAGCTATTGAGGGGTCTTTTTCCTGGGAGTGAGGTCCAAGTGGACAGCTCACAGAGGGCTGCAGCAGTGACCGGAAACAGGACTAGGGTATCAACAGCTGTTCCGGAAGCAGAATCAAGGCCGACTCAAGATGGAATCTTCTTGTCTGGCCTGCTTCATCAGATTATGCCTTTAATATCTCAACCTGAGCAAAATGATGCAGGACCCTCTTCAACTCCTGTAAGCATTAGCGCCTCTGTATATTAGGTATTGTACTTGCATGTAACTTGATATCTGACTGATGGGCACTTACAGGCAGCGGATTCTGAAGCTGGCACCTCAGGGCGACAGGGTGATCCTAAACTGGACGAACCAAGTCCGAAGCGTCACAAGGTAGTGATGAAGCTTCTCTCTGCCTAAATATGGAGAAGACGGGAATGATTTGTATCTAAAATCTAAAAGCATTGATTAATTATGTCTTCTGTTTGGTGCAGATGGAGTAGTCTGATTCCTATGGGGGATGAGTGCAGTGATATCTTACCTAGTCTTATTTGGTCGTAAAGTAGAGCGTGGCAGAGTGAGCTAAATTAGGGCTCTATAGGCAAATGCTTGTGTGCTTTTTACAAGCTGATATGGTATTTCTGCTCATATTCATAAGGCATTTTACTCAGGACACTTGTTTGTATGCTTAGGTAGATTTACTATTGAACTTCCCTTGTTCTTTCCGGACAAAATTGCTTGTTTTCACTAGCTTCCTTCTGCCTCTCTCTGTCTACAGTAATTTCCCCGAGTTTTGGATGATGGACGGGGTCAGTTTGATTGGGACCGCCCATTCTGGTTCATATATATATATATATATATATATATATATATATATATATATATATATATATATATATATATATATATATATATATATATATATATATATATATATATATATATATATACTAGTTCATCCTAAAACATCCTTGCGGATGAGAACACAAAATTCGGGATCATCAGATAAACGGGTGTTGAGGGTTAAAATGTCTAGATAAGACAATTTATCTCTCTGACAACATTTTTGATATGGAATTCCTCAAAAGAATGGAGATCCAATATGAAGTCGAAAATAATCATATTGAACTTCATGGACAACTCTACAAACCTTGGAGGTCTTAATAACACAAGGGTTATCACCTCCAATTTTAATCGTTTTAATTTGTAGTCTTATAGCCTCTTGTAGGCCTGATTTAAAGACAAAAACTTCCGCTTTAATAACTGAGTTAAAGTAAATCTTTTTTGAATTAAGGCTCACAACCTTTCCATTATGGTTCCGGATCATGTAACCAATAGAAGTTACCCCCGAATCTAGTTTTGATCTATCAAAATTAACTTTATGGAAACCAAGTTTTGGTTTATCCTATTTGATGTCATGTTTTTTTCTTTTTAGTGTGATTTGTTTCTATGTGTTGTTGTATGTCAAAGTCGTCCTCATTAATGGTGTTGATTTTCAAAGAACTAATAGGTTTATTACCAAATATGATTTTATTTTTGAAGAACCAGATGCTCCACCAAATGTCTACGAGACATGCCATCTTATTAAATCCTAATTTCTTTTTAATTCATTTAGGATGTCGTAAATTTTGTTGTTATAGTTAATGGTCTTCATTTCGGTTGACATTTTTTTGTCAATTTTGTTAATAATTTCATTTCTAAAAGGGCACTCAAAGAACAAGTGAAATAGGTCATCGAGATAGTGGTTGCAAAGTTCGCAGTTCCTAGTCACTACAATTCTTCTTTCGCCGAGCTTGAACTTTGCTGGAATTTCATTTTTTGAAATTTTTCAAAGAAATTTTTTAATTTTTGATTGGATATCAAGTTTTCAAATCCACTCATATGTGTAGTTCTAGGTAACACACGTATGCGTTTCAATTATCTCTGATGCATATTTCGTAGTAAATCAACCCTTATTGTTGCAGTTCCAGTATAGTCTATCTTGAATTTTATTGTTTGGTAAAATTGTTTCCTTGCTTTTTTGTTGGGTATCAAGTCTCAAAGTATTCAAACTATCACGTCTCAAATACTCAAATCTTCTCGAAAGTTTTCAAACCAATATCATCTCAAAAATATACTCATAACCATCAAAGAGTTTAAAATGAATATCATCTCAATAACTCGTAAACATCTCAAAAGAGTTCAAAATCAATATCATCTCAATTAATCATAAACATCTCAAATACCTTATCAAAATAAACCGGTATATATATAAATAATGAATCCAATGGTCTATTGACCAAAATGGGGTTAACAAGGTAAATTATTGCCCCTTTCTCAAGTCCATCTCAAGAATCACCCAAATAACAATACTAAAACATGCTCGAACATTTTTACTTTATAAATCGTATTCAAATCACGAGTGTTGTATTTTATTTTAAAACATGTCCGACCCACATTGAACATGAAGGTACACCTCTTAACCCTGACAATGGGATGATCAAGGTAGTCACAAATCAGGTACAATCCTCGCCACCCATAATGGTCGGGGACAACCTCGGCCCGCATAAACCAAGATTCACACCTTGGTGAGCATGCCCCACCTAAACCGAGGAGCGTAAAATCATGATAAACATAACGATTGGAAAATTTTATGTTGTGGTAATAGACCAAGTAATCTCCCATAATAATAGGCAAGTGGTCCGCTGTGGTCAGAGACCAAATCATCTCTCGTATCAAATACAGCTAAATGCCGCTTAGGTCAAAGACCAAATCATCTCAAATCCTCAATATCAATAATGTATATATTATAAGTATCAAACCAAACTCTTTCAAAAGGTCAATTCCTGCATGCAGCAAGATAATGACTTAAACTTAATCATGCTCATGTAAAAAGCTCACAAGTACTTGCCTCGATAAATGTTACTCAATGACTTAAAGCCAAAACGATAACGTCAACTAAAAAACGACCTAAACAAGTAGCATATCACATCTCAAATCCTCATTTTTTCATGAAAATGCGAATTTATGGTTTCGACACCGGCCTAACGGTCCCAAAAACCACCAAAAAAAAAAGAAAAGAAAAGAAAAAGTCCGAGACAATAATTGATTTGAAAAATAAATACTAACTAACAAAATCCATCATAATTTCAGATCAATCATAACAAAATCTCTCCAATTTTTTAAACCAAATTGTAATCAACTATGTGTGTGAACAATTTTCTCCCTACAAATCATTATTCAGTTACCCCGTTAAGTTCTACACATTTTACATCAGGATGCCCGTGTTCTGCGGTTTCGTCTTCTGAGGTTTGATGCGGTCTTTTGACGGCAGTTTCGAGCCTTTGTTGAGAAGAGGGCGTGGATTTGTGATCGACTCCTGACAGCTCTGTTGCAGTTCAAATCTGAGGTGTCCACAATTGTTCCCCAGACTTCCTACCTATGTACTTCCTTCGAAGATGAACGTGTATGCTCGTTGTCTCCTGTGAGCTGGATCATCATGCTTTCCCTTGAAGATCTTTTTGCCTTCAGGTTTTTTGATGTAGTTTTGTGTATTTCTTTTCTACTTTGTATGTGTGCCTTCATGACGGTTAGTCCGTCTGCCGATTTTTTCGGCCTTTCGACCCACTAGACGGCGTGTCGTCTAATGGTTCGAACTGCTTTCCATTTAAAAAAAAAACCACAACATATACTAAATAATCACAAAACACCATCAAATAGGTGTAGAAGTGACTTACGTAATCCCAACTCGAGTTTGGGTTGTACTTCACTTAGGGTTTTTCCAAAACCCCGTTTATCCAATGAATAAGTACCTATATTGTTCAACTAGCCATGTCAATCCAATACCCAGTTCATAACTCATAACAACTTCTCAATCAAGATTTTAAGAATACTCATGTAGCATCGACGAAACGAAAGTCGATCGACAGTTGTCGAATATCGACTTGAGTTAAACCTTCTCCGAAGGTGTTTCTGAACCTAAAACACAACAACTAAACAAGCTTAAACCTATTTGATAAACTTGGGTCATAAAACGTAATATATATAAATATAATTTAAAACTTGTAATTAAAAACTTTGATCAAAATCCGTAAATATATTTTCTTGGGCAAAGAATGCAAAACCAAAAGTTTGGGCCTGTTTCGAAAATATAAAGTTTGGCTAAAATGTGTAAATACTTTTCTCAAGGGTAGTTTTGCAAAAGCAGAAAATCTGGGCCATTTACGTAATAAACATTTGTGAAATAAATCTGAAATAACTAGTAGAGGGCAAAAATGTTAGCAAATAAACTATGGGCAAAAAATGTAAATAGATAGTTGGGCGGTTTAGTGTATACACAAAAAGGGAAGGAGGCATGACTGTAAATAGAGGCAAAACTTAGATGACCTTATTGGCGTCTTCCCGGCGGCATTAATGGCATCCTCGGCGGCGGCGGTGCTTCTTTACGGCCCAGAGCGGGAGCTTCTTGATGTTGGCGACAGTGGCAGTTTCCGTTGGCAACAAAAAGGTCGAGGAGAATGAGGTGGTTCGACGAGGATGAAGAAAATGGAGAGTTGTAGGGATAGGAGAAGAAAGGGAGGTGAGAGAGAAAGAGGAGGAGAGATCAAGAGCGCCGGTTGGAGTTGTTGGTCGAGGGAGGTGAAGGAGAGGAGGAGACAAAGAGCAAAAATGGAGGTGTAGATGTGCAGGTCGATGCTTGCTATGGGAGAGAAAGGGATGAGAAGAGATGTAGGCTGAAGCGTGGGGCGAGGAGAGACGATGAGGTGAAGGAAGGAAGTTTGCAGAGAACGTCGAGGAGAATGGTTGACGAGGACGAGGAACTGAATGCAGTAGTCAGAGAGATATAGATGGAGAGGCTAGCTAAAGACTGGGAGCTGCAGAGGAAAATCTATTCGATATGGGCGGCTAAGGCAGAGCCGTTGACGCTAGGAGGCGTCACGGGAGCCCGGGAAGAAGTGGAGCTGGCGCCAGGTGGTGTAGGCATGCCGGGGAGGAAGTGACAATGACGCTAGGTAGTGTGAGCATGCCGGAGAGGAAGTGACGATGGGTGCCAGGTGGTACCGGATGGCATAGTGCATGGAGGAGGCGATGATGCCGGACCAGATGGCCTGAGGCTGGCCAATCAGTTGGCGTCGGGTGGTAAGGGAGGAAGTAGAAGGAAAAGGAAGGAAAAAAAAATCGATAAAAATATTTGGATTGAATGTTTCAAAAAATAAAATTCCAAACTTTTAGTAAAAATAATTACCGAAATATATATATATATATATATATATATATATACTCGTAAAATATATTTTACGATATAAAATACTCTCATAAAATATTTAAATAATAATTAAAATACGAAAAATATTTATACAAAACACACCTTATTTTAAGGGCGTTACACTGAATTTAAAGGATGGAGTAAAACTTATGAGTGATAATTTTATTTTCATTTTCTAAGTCTACTAAACATGAAAATATGCTCTTTTCTTTTTTTGGTTGTTTCCTTATTTCGGTGTTATCTAAACTAATTTAACTTTTGTATTACAGAAAAAAATATAGGCAAATATGTTACATTAAAGAAACTCAAATCACAAATATTAATTTTTATTAAACTATTGTTATATTATGTACAACTTCAACTTGAATTTATTTTTTATAAAGTTATAAAAAAAAGTTATATCACTCAATTCAAGTATTAATTTTTATCACACATTAATCACTCCGTCAATAACGGATGTCACGTACATTTCCTTTAACTTTTGTAGACGGGTATGAACAAAATTTTTTATAAAAAAGGCGCTTTAACTTTCTAGAGGTGAAACATAGAAAAGAGTTGAGAAGTTGATAACCGTGTTACAAGACCATGGATTTGAAGAAATGTAGCATCGAAGATGAACCGAAGTTTATGACTTTGGGACAAGTTGTCAAGTCCATTCACCCTCAACCGCCAGTGACGCTAAAGCAAATCGTGTGAAGGTTCTCATACTCAAGAAGCAATCTCTTCCCGTTCAAGATTACGTCTCCTTTGAGGGGTCGGATAAGATCCACATTCACACAAACTCTCGCGTACCTACCTCTTACTAGTCTCAGGGTATTAACATCGATACGAATAGGAGAATCAATAGCCGATGCAATCGCTCGAAGGACGCTAATGTTATACATCGCAAAAGGTAACCCAGAAATACGAACTCACACACCGTTGAAGACAATACATACGACAGAGGATCGAAAGATTCATCCCAATGTTGCATCATGAGGTAATGACCATACAACTTCCAAGGTCCACCCCTGAGGATATCGAGCATATCAGCTTCCCTCTCGAAGCGGACAAGAAAAAAATCGTTTGACAAGTCGATAAATGTCCAACATCCCGTCAATTTCCAGATCTGCTTGAGGTTTCTTTCCAAAGCCGTAAACCACTATTGAATTCCTTCATGGGACATTCAATACTTATACTACTTTCGGCGCAACATTTATGACGGGGTTGCAACCTTCCCTTTGAAGTATTCGATCCAAATCTTTCCCGATTCAACTAGAGTATCTGACATAACAGACATACGTTTCCCTTTGAAGTATTCGATCCAAACATTTCACTCCAAGAGGGAATCTGTTTAGGGTTGTTGGCACCCTCCTAAGACACTGGCACATGTTCATGATGGGAGCAAAATTCATTGAAAAGACTCTGAATTCGTGCAAATTAACACGTCGGATATAATCTACTCATCTCTTCCTCCATTGCATGCAACAACGTTACAACAACATTATCCACCGTCCCATTAATGAATCTTGCTTGAAGCAAACAGTAGCTATCCTTACATACTACACTAAATTTATTTACGCACTTGTTTAATATGTGTATCAATATTATAAAAAAAACATCTACAGTGAGGCAATCTTAACAGGAGATAACATGGCATCAAAACCCTTTTCACAACCGCCTTGTTTTTTGGATTTTCAAATATAGTGTTGGATCGTAGATCGTTAGAATGGGAACTAATTTCAGTTTTTAAGGTAGTGGAATATAGCAGTTTATAATAGTTACTAACGAAACAACTTTAAAGCAGTAAAAGTATTAAGACATCTCGATTTAGAGCAGAAACATTGATTGAGTAACCTAGTCAATCAGGATTAGAACCACTTGCCCGGCTAGTATCTCCACTAGCAAGTCTTCAACTCTTCAAACAATTTTATTCATAGTTTGACCGGATTCTACACTCCTTGGTCCTAGTACCTCTTTAAGACTCCTCAATTTCAAATCTCCAACACTATACTCTAAAGTTCTTCTCTTCTTTTCACGATGTTTCACGACACTTCGTCTTGGTCTTTGTAATCTATCACTGACTACGTCTCCGACTTTGTGCAATACGTGATAACTCGTGCCTTTTGTAAGTATATAACCGAAACATGAATTTCAAAAAAGTTAATCAACTACAACAAATCCTAGGGGTATATATACCGGATTAATCTACGAAAAAGATATACTTTACCTTATCATCTTCGGCTAATAATAGATAAAGTAAATAATATATTTTTCTATCTAAACAAAGATTCTAGGATACACTATCACTAGATAGAGATATCTTTCTAATATACGCTTTACAAAAATAAATAAAGGCCACCAGGAGTATCTTATCCATACATATAAAATATGCTTCCAAACATAGATGATATAATTTCCAAGATTGTAGTAGCTTCTACTTGGTACAACTTCTTGTCTCGGTGTACTGTGGTTAACGTCTCGTACAACTTGATACCCTTGTTTACTTGTTCAACATGTTCCATTTTAGTATGACACTTGGTCAATGACCAAAGATACTTCCTCTTGACTTAGTTCCTTGAAAGTAAACTTGTGAAGAATTTATTAAAACGTTTATACTAGTTGTTTGTTAACATCAAAATATCAAAACCTATTGAATTCTTTCGGAACCCAACATATAGATTTAGTTCTTACAAGGACCCGCACCACATATCCATCAACCACAAATAATACCTACGATATGATCCAGATAAATTATCAAAGCAAAACACAAATTGTAAATGAAACAAAATAATCTTTTATCCGTCTCGCTTCCTTCCTCCAATTGAGAGTAGAATCAGAAAGCCACCGGCTTACATATACCAAAGAATAAAAGAAAGCACATGGAAAACACTTCATATAAATAGATTATACTTTAAAGCATTATTCGTTGCGCTCGTTGGAGGCAGGAAGAAGAGAATGGAAGATGGAGAAACATGCGTGAGTTGAGTTCCTTGAAAGTAAACTCCTATGAGGATGGGGGGCTTGGCTTTAAAGAAATCCTGTCCTGGAACATAGCCTGCATCTCTAAACAAATCTACAACCTCGTCTCGCTTAACCCAACCGCAAATCTATGGACTGAATGGGTATGCAACAATATCCTCAAAGGTTCTTCGATATGGCTATACCCTCCTTCATACAAGCACAACTTCGTTTGAAGTTCAATGATCAAGATCAAAGACGAGATTTTGAGCATAACATCAGGCTCCCAGTTCGTGCATCTCACTACTAGCTCGAGCGGCAGTTTCAAAACTTCTACTGCTTACAACATCATCTGGAAGCCCCCTCCGACCTCCACTCCTTATGAACTGCACCACATCTGGAAAGGGATTAATATCCCTAAATGCAGCTTCATCACTTGGATCGCTAACCACAACCGTCTCCCTACCCTCTCTAAACTCCTTCTTTGGAACATCATTCAGGATGATACTTGTAGACTTTGTAACTCTCATAAGGAAGATTAGGAGCATCTTCTTCACAATTGTAGCTACTCCACTCTAGTCCGACCTCGTCTCTAAATGGACCCGCACCCCCTTCTTTACCCTTACAATCAAAACATTTGGGGATGGATCCGCTCCCTCAAACCTAAGAATCATGACCTCATAACCCACATCCGTATCTCATCCATCTCTAGCTTTGTATACTTCGTTTGGAAAGTTAGGAACGATCTCATCTACAACAACACCCCCACTCACCCTTCCGCTTGTGCGATGTCCGTCATCAATGCTACTAAAAATTTTGCTGCTTGCAACTGGAAAGATCGATCCCCCAACTCCATCATGTGGGGCAAAATTCTCGGCATTCATTTTGTTTAATCCTGCTTTGTAATTTGTAATCTGTCTTCCTTTGGTCTAGTAGACCACCCACTCTTGTAAATGTTCTCTGGTTACAAATATACAACTTATTCAAAAAAAAAAAAAAAATATCCGAACCTAACATATAAGAGATAAGGCTACTCCTCCTATTGTCATTTGGTTTTAGGATGGAACCCGAATGCTATGTATAAGGTTCACTTTACGTGCATCTCCCGCTGGATTACGTTGCACATATAGATGGTTGAGACTGGAAAGACTAATCCTAGTGTTTTGTACTAACACTAGTTGTCTCTATAGTTTTAATGATCGACAAATCTTATCTTGTGTTTAACGTATATTTTATATATGTTTCAAGAACAATGATATGATCAAAGATGGACTACGCCAAACAATTGTTCAACGAGGGGCACCTGGAATAAGAAAACGAATGGAAATGACGCCAAGCGGTTTTAAGTTTCCATCTTACTATGAAGTTGGCCGCATCGTTCTTACCTGGAAAATATCATACATGATAAGTTATCAATAAACTTGCATAAAACTCTAACCATATATGGATAGCATAATATCTATCTTTGGGGTATATATACATGGTGGTTAGCTCTAGGTATTAGGGTTGACACTTATAAGACAAAAATACACCTTGCGAGAGTCAAGATAAAGAAGACAAAGTGTCTGTGTAAGAGGACTGAGTTTGTAAATTATATATGGTAAGGTTATCGAGGTTAAGGGAGGGTAGCTTGAGTATTAGTGTATAACCAAGATAAGTTATCAATAAACTTGCATAAAAGCTAACATAACGAATCTAAGAAGGGAATGTTTTTTTCCCGGTAAATTGAGGTTTCACTATAAAACTTTGTGTTAATCTACATACAATTTAATATTCTATTGGTTGGTCTTCTACTAGAATTCTCTTTTAGTACTACTAACACATACATGATCCAACGAAGTTTGGGTTAACATTATAGTTTTAACTAACCCTATATCCTTCTCTTGATCACTTTTATGATAATTTGATAATCATGGTATTTGTGTGTTCATTTTTGTATCTATGATTCTCTTTGAGGACTCCACGGTGGATCCAACTATTTTTTGATATGTTTTTTCGGAAGTGAGTTTTGAAGATTATGTTGGTGAGCTTACATTGACAGCGATAATACCATAGTGATTGAGGAGGACTCGAGTGATCCAAAAAGGAGCAAAAGATTTAGAACATAGATAAAGGTAGGTTACGGGATGCATATATTGCTTCGAGGTTGGAACCTAGGAAAATTGCTTGTTGGTTAGGATGTGGTGAGAATAAGAAACTCGCGGTTTCCTTTCTATTTTTAAAAAGAGAATTGTTTTTATTGCATGTTAGGGCAAAAAATTAAAACTCACATGGTAACATTTTATAAGTTAAGAGACGTGTCAATCTATTATACTAGCAAAATCGGATTCATAATATATTATAAGAATTTCATGGTCTATAAATTTGATTTTTTTTACTAATGTCCATTTATAAATGGGTAGTAAATGAAAATAATTTTGAAGATTTGCTCTCTAAATCCAAACAAGAAATGGCTAAATTGAATTGTTTCTCTACTTACAGAAGTAAGACATGCTTTGATTAAACAAACTCGAGTGCCAACCTAAACTATATAAAGCAATGTATTTTCATACCAACAACTACACATCATGAACTTGATATAATCAATATATTTTTTAAAGTAAATTGTTAGAAAGTAGACCAATAATTGGTCTGGGATAAAATTTTTGAACTGAGGATTTTGGAAGACATAAGACTAAGTAAGATGACATTGCAACTGAAAGTATTGTGTCACTAAATTAAAAACAAGTGTTACTTTAGGGTAGATGATATAATAAATTTAAAACTAGGGTTTCTTGAAATTATCAGAAAATTTTAATGGGACTAAGAAGTTAATGGGACTAAGAGGTTCCTTCATAAAACATACGTATTAGATGGCTTATTAGTTTCAAAAAATATCATCAAAGTGAGCAAATTTTAAAAAACAAATACAGATTTTGGACAAACCATTGCAGTTTATTAGAAGAAGGTACATGTATTTCTTACCAACGAGAAGTAATACATATATTAAAAATGAACATGAAATCTATTACATAATAATATCAACCAAACGAATGAATATATATATACCTTATGGCTAAAATGGATTGGAGATAGGATGTTATGAATTGCTATCGTAATTATTCGTAATTGATCGTTCGAATGTTAATCTATTAATTACTAATAACTATAAATGGTTTATCGGACTTGGGAGTATGCCAAATCAAATATATTTAGTGTACGGAGATACATACTCGTTATGAGACTTTGATCGTTAAAATGAATGAAAGTTCAATAATTATCGAGAATTAGAGGTGTTACGGAATTTTGATCTAATAAAATTTAATTATGATGTTATTATGATGGTTGAAATGAATAAGAGTAAAATGACTAATTAGACGAGTACAATTACTAAAATATTTATTTAGTAAATATAATAAAATTCTGTGAAATATAGCCTATTTAGCACAATTTTTTTTATAAATAAATATGGATGTTTTGAATTCTAAAGTTGCAAGACGAAACCTATGACAGGGATAGATGGCATGGCTAAATATCTTGTTTGTTGTGAGATTTGCAACAAAGACTATTTTATTTTATGAGTAACCCTAAAATGTTACTAAAAGTAGGGCAGTGCTACACCATATATATACACGTAACGAGTAGGTCTTTCCCTTACAATATCACACCGCCACCGGATCGGAGGAGCTCCCTTTTCTGCTAAAAAAACCTCTTTCCTAATTCCTTGCGCCATGTCAAGCTGCGATCTCGCTGGTGATGACTGCTACAGCGACAGCAGCGACAGCTCTTTGTGGGCTGAGATACAGGCTCTTTCGGAAGCCTGCTTAAATCCCACTCCGGCCGCAGATCTGTCCAACGCCGACGACGGCACCACCAGTGTACATGTGGTGAGTTCCGATTCCGAAGGTATGCCATGCACTAACAGTTTGAATTCAACTACTGTAGTTAACGTGGAAGGTTTACGGAAAACTGCGCTAGCTTTCATGGATGCGATAAGGAAGAACCGGGCAGCTCAGAGACATATCAAGATTCAGATGGAGTCTCTAGATGCAAAGATGGTGAAGTTGAAGGATGTGATGAAAAGGGTTAAGATCATTTGGGAATTTGATGTAGAAGAGAGGAGGAAGATGTCACGAGCCGAGCTAGAAGACGATCGAGTGCAGCTGATCTCGGTCCCTAACAAGAACAAGAAGCTACCTCCTGCTATGAAACACGGACCAGAAGAAAACGGCGGTGTGGCTAATTACAGAATTGCTTTCCGAAAATACCCTCAGTTGATTGCTAAGGAGAAGTGGACGAGGGAGGACAAGGCAAATCTTTGTAAGGGTATAAAGAATCAGTGTCTCCCTAATGTTGACTGGGATGATCTGGCTTGCAATTATCTTCCTAAGAGATCTGGACCAGAATGTAAAGCGAGATGGATCAACTTTGAAGATCCATTGATTAATAAAGGGGACTGGACGAAATCTGAGGACATGTCTCTTCTGCGTGATCTCAAACTATTGAGACGCAATTGGATTGCCATTGCTGAATCTCTAGGAACAAATAGGACAGCGTATCAGTGCTTGACGCGATACCAAAGAAGCCTTAATCCTAGCCTGATCAAGAGAGAGTGGACTGCGGAAGAAGATGAACAACTCAAGACCGCGGTCACTGCTCACGGGGAAAGTAATTGGACGATTGTTGCTGCTTCAATGGAGGGCAGAACGGCCGCGCAATGCTCCAACAGGTGGATGAAAGCCTTGCTGCCGACGAAACAGAAGAAAGGGCGTTGGGATGAAGAAGAGGATAAACTGCTGAAGATAGCCGTCACGGTTGTGGGTACCCAATCTTGGAATCTGATAGCGGAGTTTGTGCCGGGGAGAACACAAGCGAGGTGTAGAGACAGATGGGTTAATTCTCTTGATCCTTGCCTTAACTTTGGGACATGGACGGCGGCCGAGGATGCGGCTTTGCAAGAGGCTGTTAGTGTACATGGCTGTTCTTGGTCTAAAGTTGCTAACTTCGTGCCTCCGAGAACTGATAATCAGTGTAGGAGGAGATGGCGAGCTTTGTTTCCGGATGAAGCTCGTCGTGTCCGGGCTGATAGAAAGGTGGCAAGAGCTGCGCTGCCTTGTAATTTTGTTGATAGGCAACGAAATCGCCCTAATCTCGCGGCTGATGATGTTGCTCCAATATTGGCCTTTGGATATACTCACATTGTTCCAAAGAAGCCTAGATCCAAAAGAAGTACGAAGGCAACTAATGCCCGTAACCGTTGGGAAGGTATAGTCATACCTCAACCCACAGCTCCTGCATTACCCACAAACAGAAAGAGGAAGATGTAACCAGATCATCGATGGGGTAGGTAAGTTTCTTCTTGCAAGCTAGAACTTGAGCTGAACTGGAAGAGTTTGAATTGTTATCACATTGTCTTGTATATTCATTATCCACAAATCTGATGGATTAATTGATTACTTTTTAGTTTCTTGGATACCTATTGATCTCATATGTATTTGCTCATCTTGTTTCCTACAAGCATGCACTATAAGGATTATTTGCTTACGACCTGTGTACTAGTTCCAGTTCAGTTTGATCATCAATATTTTGAAAACCGGATTGGTGGTATTACTTGAGTGATGATATGGTCTTGGACTTGAGCGGCATCTTGTCATAATGTTACGAGAAATGATTTGGTCTATATGATCACATCGGTAAATTTGTCAACCTGTTTTGTTTTCATAATTTTTCGCTCATCGGTTTAGGCGGGTCATGCTTACCAGTGGTAGGAATCTTGGTTTGTGCGGGCTAAGGTTGTGACCGGCCATTGTGGGTGGTGAGGATTGCGCATGATCGATGACTACCGTGCTCTTCCCATGGTCGGGGTTAGGAGGTACCTTCGTGTTCAACGTGAGTTGGATATGTTTTAAAAGAAAATATAACACACTTGATTTGATTATTGTTTCTAAAGTAAAAATGCTCGATCATGTTTCATATTATGGTTTAGATGGATTTCTTGTGATGGATTTGAGAAAAGGAACAAGGATTTACCTTGTTATCCCATTATGTTCGATTTACCCTTTGGTTACATTATATACCGGTTTGACATGATGATGAGTTTGTTTGGAGTATGTTGATTTTGAACTCTTTGAGTATTAATAGTATATTGAAACATTGATGATTTTGAAACTCTTTTGAGTATGATGTGTATATTTGACGTTTGGTTTTGAAACTCTTTTGAGATGATCATGAGTATATTTGAGATGAGGTTGGTTTCAAACCCTTTTGAGATAATATTGAGTTATTTGAGACATGATTTATTGAGTTATTTAAGACATGATTGATTTTGAACTCTTTTGAGTACATTGAGCATATTAGAAACGTGTTGAGGTTTTGAGCTCATTTGAGATGACCATGAGTATAT
Organism: Fagopyrum esculentum; assembly: GCA_033239045.1. Taxonomy (NCBI): domain Eukaryota; kingdom Viridiplantae; phylum Streptophyta; class Magnoliopsida; order Caryophyllales; family Polygonaceae; genus Fagopyrum; species Fagopyrum esculentum. The sequence goes on from BSUD01000005.1 coordinate 119,631,751, forward strand.
TTAAACTCTTTGAGTATCATGTTATCTTGAAGCATGTGGTTATTTAATCCTTTTACGTATTTCCAAAGTGATCATATATGTGATATCATATATGATTTTAGTCATGTCCATTTCATATATATTACATTGTTTATTTATCGGCCTTAGCCTATGTGGAAGACTAACCTCACCACGGTAGCATGGTTATATTTTTGACATAATCGGGTACAAGATTAGTTAAGGAGCATGGAGGTCAGGATCCTAGTGAGAGTCTTGTTTGGTTGAGCTTGGGGTGGCTTTGTTTCTCCAGGACTTGTTCCTAGCTTTAGCTTTATTATCTTTTGGGTTGGTGGTTTGTATTTCTAAAACTCTGATGTTGTTGGCCTCGAATTTGACAGTTATGGTTGTATGTTGTTGTGGTTTTGGAACCCTTTTTAGTCGACGTTATGGGACATTCTTTGGTTTCATATCTTTGTCGTTGACAAGCTTTTTATGCCTTTGTGCTTATATATTTTTATTCATTTATCAAGCCTTAAGGAGTCTTCGTCCGGGCTCCTGGGGTTATAGCGCCTATCCCGTTTTGGGGGCGTTACAAAATCACACGAAACGCATACAAGTTAAACAAGTAGTTGTCACAAAGGGGATGGATTATCTACTATGCATGTAAACCTCTATATATTGTCGTTTCCGTGTCGGAAAGACGAAAACTTTCATAAGCTTCCAGAAACTTCTCGGACACATGATAGGTGATGAAATCACTATCATTTAGAATAGTTTTTAGAGTCTTTTTTATTACATTTGTGTCGGTTTATGCTACTAACTCCTTGGTCCAAAAGAAGAAGAGACTAAAAGAAGCTAAGGAAGGAGTTATAAGCACTTAAGAGTGAAGTTCGTTCACGAAGCAAAGATTTTGTTGCTTCATGTTCGCTCCAAACGGTGTGTGCAAGCTTTAAATTTATAACCCTAGACTTAAGCTTAAAACAAGGATGCGAACCCGCAGTGTACGGGTCAATCGTAGTAAAAGCAAGGAATTCCAGGGGTCGATCACAGGGACTCGGTGAAACAAAGTCGATAACGGTAAGCTTCGTAAATACTAACCACAAGAGCAATTAATACAATCAAAGATGAATAAGAAGTCAATAAAGCAAACATGCAATTCTAGGGATTAAAGCGTCTAGTTGTGGTTCCAACTCAAGATCTAAAGATAAGCGGACAAAGCTGAGATTTTTGCAAGGGGAAGGTGTTACTAAAGTGGAGTAGATCACCGGGTAAGTCTCACTACTCGCTAATCCAAACCGTAACTCCTATTACCGGGTAAGTCTCAAGGAATCAAGATAAAGAACTATAACCTCAAACTAACACACAATCTAAGGGAATAGAATCAACCTTAACCGGGTAAGTCTCAGGCTAACTCACAAAGATGGGATGGAAGCATACTCAAACCCCAATAAAGGATAAACCTTTATTACCTACACTTATGATCGTTGGTACACAAACTAAGGAATTACCGGGTAAGTCTCATCCTAAGCTTGCTTTGAACCAGGAAAGGTGTAATAAGAATAGGATTTGGCAAACTCTAACACTTAACTCTCAGTTTAGGATCAGATAAGTCACCTCGGTCAGCCAAATTCCACCCCGGCCGAGATGTTCATCGACTGAACGAGATGCTTAGGGTTAAGGTTAAAGACTCGAACTTTCAGGGTCCTACTGGAATCTAAGATTATTCTATCATTGTTTTTCCCACAACCTTCAGCCAATCACCCTAGAATCACACAAGGAAATTAGCCACTCATCATCATCATGAAAGTATTAAATATATGGGAAGAAGGTGAATATTTGAACAAGAAGAATTTAATAAAAAAGACTTCAATAACTGAATCAAATATCACAACAAAAGCGTTCCTTGGATAGCAATCCAACAAGAGAAGACAACAAGGAAGGGAATCAAAGACAATCTTACAAAACCCTCCAAAAAGCTATAAAAGCTATGATCTTCAATCTTCCTTCAACCTTCAAAAAGGTTCTTCAAATCTCCCAACTGGAGTATGGCTGCTGCGTGCTATAAACTCTAAGCGGGATGTTCCGGCTGTATGCAGGATTTTGCGCTGATAGCGGATGCCGGATTTGTGGGAAATCCGACCCTTTTTATAGGAAAATAATCCTCCAAAGATAAGATATCTTAGAAAGATCTTTTCCCATAAAAATAGGTAAAATATAAGATCTTCTTCCTTCCAAGAGCCAAGCCCAAAAATATAAGATCACTTTCCAAAGATAAAAGATCTCAGCCAAGAATAAAATATTCTCGCCGCGTCCTAGGTGTTCGCCTCGGTCGAGTCGGCGTCTCTGGATCACCTCGGTCGAGATGAATCTCTGGTCAACCGAGGTGAATCACAACTGAATGTGAAATCTCTCAAAACTGGTCCAAAGTGAATCTTTATCCATGGCTATGCCTCCTGGATGGTTCCTTATGTTCCTCAATGTAGCTCTAATGACTCCATAGCTCCTTTTCGATGCAAAACGTGCCATTTTACCTACAATTACAACAAAACTAGGTGTAGACCTCGATTCTCGCAAAGGTAGATGAAACGGTAATATAATCACATAATATTCATGCAATCATGTAGATTATGAAAGATAAAACGTCCAAACAAACCCTGAAATATAGACTATAATTCATGCTATCACTTCACCGCCCCCGCGGAGCCTTGTCACCGCCCCTGCGGGTGACACCTTACTCCGGAGCGCTCCCTGCGCCTTCGCCAGCGCCAGCCACGAAGACTGTCACCGCACCTGCGTCAACCCCTGGCGCCCCTGCGGTGACTTGCCCTGAAGAAGCGAAGACCAACGCCCATGCGCCTCTGCATGCACCTCAACTTGGGAGCTGGAAGATGAAGAGTCTGTTTCACCACCCCTACATCGACACTGGGATGCCCCGGTGGCTTGGCATCAGAAACGGCAGGAAGTTGAAGAGTCAGACGTTTGAAGAGCATTAAAGATCCGCCCCTGCGGAATTGCCTAGCCGCCCCTGCGGCCATGAAGAAGATCAAGCGTTTTTGCCTTCACCGCCCCTGCGGAGCTGAAGGCCGCCCCTGCGGTTCAACGACATAAGCTTTACTCCGGCTGTTTACACCACCTTTTTGGCATTAAAGGTGGCTGTTTTGGGCCGGCCATTTACTCCTATTTAGTGTCTTTTGTAGTATAAATAGTATTTGGTTGATTGCTAGAATCATCCAACTTATCTTCCATCATTATGCACTTAGAATCCAATTTTCTCATCATTTCCATTGTAATGAGTTGCTAACTCCCTTGCTACATTGGGTTGGTTTGAAGCTGCATTGTTACCTTGGTTGTAAGTTTTCTTTAATATAAGTTTTCATTCAGTAATGCTTTGTGTTTCCTTGATCTCCATTATCTAATTGCATGTTTTACTATTACTTGAGATTGTTCAATTAGGTTCTAAAGTGCATGCAAAGAACTAGGATTAATAGGTTCTGGGTTTGGGTCTTTAATCTAGTAGTAAACTTTAAGTAATTACGGGTTGTAATTGCTTAAAGAAAAGGAACACAAATATAAAGATAAGGTTAACGGTTTTAATCTATTCTTTATATCCCTTAGTCTTTATTTGAAAGCTAACTTGTTAATTGTTCTTGTAGGTTTACGGAACACTAACCTGTTAAGTTGTGTTGATGCCGGTTGGCTCAACACATATATATGATCGAGACGGGAGATTACTTGAAAGCTTGTAAAAGGAACTCACCAAAGTAGCAATCACATGCTTAGAATCAACCTAGTGTAGATTCATCCGTTATTGTCTTACTTGCTGCGTTATTCGTTTTCATAAGTTTTTGTGTGCATCAATTCAACCAAAACCCCCCTTTTTGTTACTCGATTCTATAATCAATAATTTCATCTAATAAACACCTTAACTCTCTTGGGTTCAACCCTTACTTAACCACCATACTTGTTTTAGTGCTAAGTCGGGATTATATTTTTGATAGGGTATAGACGACTATAGAAATACCTTCAGTTAAATTTTGGCGCCGTTGCCGGGGAGTTTTAGTGTTTTTATTGTTATTATTGATTATTGGTTTGAACCATTTTTATGGTTCAAACCCGTGCTACTAACTCCGGCTTTGCTTCCTTTGATCCAGAAATTGAGAGGACGCACATTTGGCAACGAAGACAACAACAACTCCAACAAGAAATGGCTGATCGTACTCTTCGTCAACTTACTCAGCCCACTTTGGCTCAAAACCCTCTTGCGGTTACCATGCCGGCATTAGGGGAAGGAATCAATTTCGAGCTCAAGCCGGGTCTCATTCACTTGCTTCCATCTTTCCATGGGCTAAGTGGTGAAGACCCCATCAAACACCTTGGAAAGTTTCATACCGTGAGTATGAGCATGAAGCCGGCCAATATCACCGAAGAGCAAATCAAGATGAGGGCATTCGGCTTCACACTCAAAGATTCAGCGGATGATTTGTATTACCACCTTCCATCCGGGAGTATCGACACTTGGTAGAACCTCCACAAGGCGTTTTTGGAGAAATACTTCCCTGCCAAAAAGGCGAATAGCTTGAAGAAAGCTATAAGCAACATCGAGCAAGAGGCAAACGAAACTCTCTATGAGTACTTCGAAAGGTTTGTACGCCTCCGATCCAGCTGTCCTTTTCACGGATATTTAACTCAAGATCTAGTCTTGTACTTGTACAATGGCTTGCTAGATAATGTAAGGAGGATCGCCGATGCAGCTTGCGAAGGTAATATTCTTAACTCTACTCCTGACCTTGCTTTGGAAAAGATACAGGAACTAGCGGAAGGAACCCCGAACTTTGGAAGGACTCCGTCCAAGAAAAGTGTTCATGCTGTAAATACCGGGAAGAGTGAGATCTCAACTGAGCTCGCGGAGCTGAAGGAAATGGTGAAGAGACTAACACTTATGGAAACCCCACAACAACTCAAAGCTTGTGGAGTGTGTGCTGACCCATATCATCCAACGGACATGTGCCCACAAGTCCAGATGATGCTGAGGTGAACGCAATGGGCTATGGACAACCACAACAACAAAAGCCTAGGAACAATCCCTATGCACAGAACTTCATGCCAAACTGGCGTGACCAACATAACTTTCGTTGGAGGGATAAACAAAACCAACAACAACAGCCCCGACAAGATAAGTATCAAACAACTAAAGATATGTTGCAGGTTTTGACTAAACACTTTGCTACTCATGTCCAAACAACAAAATCCATCATCAAGAACCTTGAAAAACAGGTTGGTCAAATGGCGGAAGCCATTACAAGGATTGAAACTAGGTCCTCCGGAGGATTACCTTCACAGACGGTTATAAACCCCAAGGTGATGCTGGAGGAGGCTCAATCATAGAGGTAGAGTCCTTACATCGAGCCAACGACGTAAAACAAAGGCGCTGTTCGGGAGGCAACCCAAAGGAATAAGAAGAGGAGCTTCTGTCAAGAAAACCGCCCCTGCGGCTCAGTGACCCCGCCCCCGCGGTGACATCCATGGCCAGCGCCGCCCCCGACGCCCCCGACGCTGGGCCAACGTCTGCAACATACTGGCCACCGCTCCGCGGTGACACCCCACGCCCCTACGGCGGCCATCCTTGACACACATCCTCAACGCCGCCCTCGGCGCTGAGGCTGCGTGCCCCCTCTCCCTTGTCACCGCCCCCGCGGTGAAAAACGCCGCCCCTGCGGTCTTATTAAGGAAAGAAAAAAATACAATTCTCAAAAATAACCTACAACTACTGCCCCTTCCCCTCCCTCTCCATTCACTCTTCGAACCCTACACCGCCTTGCCTCCCACGCCCCTGCGCCCTCCGGAAGCTCTCACACGCCGCCTTGTGCAAACGCTTGATAGGTGATGGAATCACTATCATTTAGGGTAGTTTTTAGAGTCTTTTTATTGTGTCGGTTTATGCTACTAACTCCTTGGTCCAAAAGAAGAAGACTAAAAGAAGCTAAAGAAGGAGTTATAAGCACTTAGGAGTGAATATCGATCACGAAGCAAAGCTTCTGTTGCCTCACCGCCCCAGCGGGTCCTTGCAGCCGCCCCTGTGGATGACGTTTTCCATTGGAGCGCTCCCTGCGTCTTCGCCAACGCCTGCCATGAAGTATGCCACCGCCCCTGCACCACTCCTTGGCGCCCCTACGGTGACCTGCCCTGTAGACATGAAGACCAGCTCCCCTACGTCTCCCACTGCGCCCCTGCCTGCGCCTCATCTTGGGAGCTGGAAGGCGAAGAGGCTGTGTCACCGCCCCTACGTCAACATAGGGACGCCCTGGCGGCTTGACATTAGAAACGTCAGGAATGCGAAAGGTCAGACGTTGAAGAGCATTGAAGATCCGCCCCAGCGGAATTGTGTAGCCACCCCAGCGGCTCTGAAGAAGATCAACAGTTTCTGTCTAAACCGCCCCTGCGGTTCCTGAAGGCCGCCCCAGCGGTTTAACGCCAGAAGCTTTACTCCGGCTGTTTACACCACCTTTATGGCATTTAAGGTGGCTATTTTGGGCCGGCCATTTACTCCTATTTAGTGTCTTTTGTAGTATAAATAGTCCTTGGTTGATTGCTAGAATGATCCATCTTATCATCTTGTTAGCCAACAAATTATCCACTTAGATTGTCTTGCTACCTTGTAATGAGTTGCTAACTCCCTTGCTACATTGGGTTGGTTTGAAGCTGCATTGTTACTTTGGTTGTAAGTTCTTTATAATATAAGTTTTCATTCAGTAATACGTTGTGTCTCCTTGATCTCCATTGTCTAATTGCATGTTTACTATTGCTTGAGATTGATCACCTTAGGTTCTAAAGTGCATGTAAACAACTAGGATTAATAGGTTTCGGGTTCGGGTCTTTAATCTAGTAGCAAATTTAAGTAATAACGGGTTGTGATTACTTAAAGAAAAGGAACACAAATATAAAGATAAGTTTAACGGTTTTAATCTTCTCTTTATATCCCTTAGTCTTTGTTTGAAAGCTAACTTGTTACTTGTTCTTGTAGGTTTACGGAACACTAACCTGTTAAGTTGTGTTGATGCCGGTTGGCTCAACACATATATACGATCGAGACGGGAGATTACTTGAAAACTTGTAAAAAGAACTCACCAAAGTAGCAATTACATGCTTAGAATCAAACTAGTGTAGATTCATCCACTATTGTCTTACTTGTCGCATTAATCGTTTTCATAAATTTTTGTGCATCAATTCAACCAACCCCCCCCCTTGTGTTACTTGTCACTATAATCGATAATCACATCTAAAACACCTTAACTCTCTTGGGTTCGACCCTTACTTAATCACTATACTTGTTCTTAGTGCTAAGTCGGGATTTACTTTTGATTGGGTATAGACGACCATAGAAATACCGTCGGTCAAATTTTGGTGCCGTTGCCAGGGAGTTTTAGTGTTTTATTGTTATTATTGATTATTGGTTTGAACCATTTTTATGGTTCAAACCCGTGCTAATAATTCCGGCTTTGCTTCTTTTGATCCAGAAATTGAGAGGACGCACATCCGGCAACGGAGACAAAAACAACTTCAACAAGAGATGGCTGACCGTACTCTTCGTCAACTTACGCAGTCCACCTTGGCTCAAAACTCTCTTGCGGTCACTATACCGGCACTAGGGGAAGGAGTCAATTTGAGCTCAAGCCGGGCCTCATTCAATTGCTCTCATCCTTCCATGGGCTAAGTGGTGAAGACCCCATCAAGTACCTTAGGAAGTTCCATACCGTGTGTATGAGCATGAAGCCGGCCAACATTACCGAAGAACAAATCAAGATGAGGGCATTCGGCTTCACACTCAAAGATTCGGAGGATGATTGGTATTACCACCTTCCATCCGGGAGTATCGACACTTGGGAGAACCTTCACAAGGCGTTCTTGGAGAAATACTTTCCAGCTAAGAAGGTCAATAGCTTGGAGAAAGCTATAAGCAACATCGAGCAAGAGGCAAACGAAACTCTCTACGAGTACTTCGAAAGGTTTGTACGCCTCCGATCCAGCTGTCCTTTTTACGGATATTCAACTCAAGATCTAGTCTTGTACTTGTACAATGGCTTGCTAGACAATGAAAGGAGGATCGTCGATGCGGCTTGCGGAGGTAATATTCTTAACTCTACTCCTGACCTTGTTTTGGAAAAGATACAGGAACTAGCGGAAGGAACTCGGAACCTTGGAAGGACCACGGCTAAGAAAGGAGTACATGTTGTGAGTTCCGGGAAGAGTGATATTTCCACCGAGCTCGCGGAATTGAAGGAAATGGTGAAGAGGCTAACACTTATGGGAACACCGCAACAACTCAAAGCTTGTGGAGTTTGTGCTGACCCATATCATCCAACGGACATGTGTCCACAAGTCCAGGATGACGATGCTGAAGTAAACACAATGGGTTATGGACAACCACAACAACAAAGACCTAGGAATGATCCCTATGCACAGAATTTCATGCCAAACTGGCGTGACCAACAGAATTTTCGTTGGAGGGATCAACAAAACCAACAACAACAACCCCGCCAAGGTAAGTATCACTCAACTGAAGATATGTTGCAGGTTTTGACTAAACAATTTGCTACTCATGTCCAAACAACAGAATCTAGCATCAAGAACCTTGAGAAACAGGTTGGTCAAATGGCGGAAGCTATTACAAGAATTGAAACTAGGGCCTCCGGCGGATTACCTTCTCAACTGGTTATAAACCCAAAGGTGATGTTGGAAGAGGCTCAATCATAGAGGAAGAATCCCTACGTCGAGTCAACGACGTAAAACAAAGGTGCTGCTCGGGAGGCAACCCGAAGAAATAAGAAGAGGAGTTTTTGTCAAGAAAACCGCCCATGCGGCTCTAAGTCCCCGCCCCTGCGGTGACACCCTTGACCAGCGCCGCCCCCGGCGCTGGGCCAACGTCTGCTCACGTAGGCCACCGCCCCCGCGGTGACACCCCTACGCCCCTGCGGCGACCACCCTTGATACGCATCCTCAGCTCCGCCCCCGGCGCTGAGGCTGCGTACCCCCTCTTCCTTGTCACCGCCCCCGCAACGACAAACACCGCCCCTGCGGTTCAGTTAAGGAAAGAAAAAAATACACTTCCCAAAAATAACCTACATCTACCGCCCTCTTCACTCCCTCTCCATTCATTCTTCGAAACCTAGCCGCCTCACCTCCCACGCCCTTGCGCCCTCCGGAAGCTCTCACCAACCCCCTCGTCGCGCCCCTGCGCCACCTCCGGCAACCTAGTATCGCCGCCCCTTTTGCAACACCAACCATCTCCACCACACACACACCCTCAACCCTTTCACTCTTCTCCACTGTCCCACCTCCAGCGACGTCTGCGACAGCAAGGAAGACGTCGGGAAAGCCCCATCGCCACCACCTTCGTCGAACGCCCAAATCGCCTTCTGCTCTTCGCCCGCCCCTGCGTCAAGCCGCCCCTGCGCCTATTGCAGCCGCCCCTGCGTAAATCACGACAGTAGGTTCATCTCTTGATCCAATTTCTGAACTTTCTAACTCCTTTGCTTGATTCACTACAAGAAATGGAGAATCAGAAGAAATATAAGTTATCAGAAGGGGAGAAGGATCGGTATAGGATTACTCAAAGCCGGGAAGTGTATGCAACTCGGTTCCTAGACGTTCTAACATTGGAGAATTTGGGCATGTTAGAAAGTATGTAGGAATTTCTCAATAATGCCGGGCTGGGAGATTTCCTGATTAAAAGTGCTCCAACACACCCAGACCTCAACCGACTATTTATCGCTACATTCAAAATGGAAACGGAGGATCACTTGTGTGTTGGACTCTCATTCAAGTACAACAGGAAGAAGTATACATTAGATTACACCCAATTGCAGGAGGCATTAGGGGTGACCATAGCAGCTTCCGATGACTGCAGGAAACCCATTCCGACGCCTGATTTGCTTGAGTTCTGGCAGGCAGCCACTAGGTCAGAGTTTCATGCAGGGGGTGAGTACTCCAACAAATTCACTCACCCCTGTTTGAGGCTCATCTCAAAGGTCTTCATGAGTGTCTTCTGTGGACACAAGGAGGAGAATAAGGTCACTCTCAAGGACCTTCCATTGATATATACTTGCCTCTCCACAAACGATTGGGTGCCGGATTGGGCATATCTCTTCCTTACCGCTCTTAAGCGAATTAGGAAGAATGAGCCTCGCGACATCATGGGAGGCGGGATAATATCATTATTGGCTGCACAGGTGATGGATCTTCCTGCATTGGAAGAAGGTTTGGAGGCGCCCTTATACATTGAAGGGTTATTGAGGAGATGCAGGCTCCTCAGGAGAGACGGGGAGCATCGTTTTTGGCTCTCTTTAGCAGATGGGAGTCACATCACATACCTCCCTCGACGACTTCCATTGGGAGACGAGCTCTCCGATCTATATGTACCAGCTGATCCAGTTCCTTTGAGACGGCCTCAGGTAGATATTGTTGGGAGGTACGTAGCCGGCTCCAGCCGGGCCCACACCACTGATGAGGAGATGCCGACGGCAGGACACGACAGTCAGACCATGGAGAGTCTGCAGGCTCAGATGGCAGCTTTGACTACACAACACCAGGCATGGCAGACCAAGTACCAGCGGTCCATGCATGAGCAGCAGCAGGCGTGGCAGTCCAGTTTCGCCTCCTCCATGACCACTCACTTTGACCGCCGTCAAGATGCTTGGCAGGCGGCTCATCAACAACAGCTGGAGACTCATCAGTTGGCTTGGCAAGCTAGCTATGAGACTTCATTTAGAGAGAGGATGGAGGCTCAGGAGGGCCGTATCGACACCCTTCACCGCCGGCAGGAGCACTTCTTCCGCCATTTTCCTTACCCACCGGAGGAGGGTCCAGGTGGTCCATCCGGACCACCCCACTGAGGGGTACATTTCTTTTCCCTTCTCCCACATTTATCTTTGACACATTTCCACTTTGAGGACAAAGTGTATTTCAAGTATAGGGGAGGGACATATCATTGCTTGTACAGTTCATTAAGTTGTTTTTGGAGTTTGTTTTTTTTTTTTTGCATTGTTGAATTCAGTTTGATATTCAGTAAAAAAAATTTTAAAAAAAAGAAAAGAAAAAGCCAAAGAAGTGAAAAAAAGGCATGAAAATCCTTGGATAAACCGAAAACCCGAAAGGGCGGTTTAGGCAAAAAGAAAGTAGTCCGACCAACCTTAGGTTGGTGCAAAATTGGACTTGAGGGATGTGAGTTAAAGTGAGAAAAGAAGAAGAGTGGCAAGGTTAAAACCCGAAAGGGCGCCTTGTGTTACGCTAGGATTGTGTAGCACAAAAAGCTTTACATTTATAAACTCGATCTAATCTCCTAAACTACCTAGCGAAACCTGCAGTGTACGGATCGTTATGTAGGAAGGAAAGTATTCCGAGGTCAAACACAAGGACTGAGGCGAAATCAAGTCATTCAATGATCAAAGATAGTGCAAATCTAAACTAAGATGAGATGAGGAATAAAGAAGGTGCAAAACACAATATTTTTGGTTGGTTTTGGGGTGATCAAACAAGGATCACAAAATATGCAAATCAAACAAGCAAATAAACACACGAATGCAAGATAGGAGATAAGAGGTAAGATAAGTGGATTCTAGAGGTCAAGATTTCCGGTTATGGCATTGGACTCAAGCTTCTAAAGATTGTAAGGACAAAGCTGCGGTGTTGGGAAAGGGTGTTTCTCTAATGGAAGCAATTACCGGGTAAGTCTCATGCTTCACTAATCCCGCACCAAACTCCTATTACCGGGTAAGTCTCAAGGAGGTAAAGTTGAGAATTCTACACAAACCGGACACTACTTAAGGGGCAAACCTCTCCTTACCGGGTAAGTCTCGGAAAAGGTAAGTCTCAAGCAATAATCCTAGCACACTCAATCCAATAGCGGCTTGTGAGGCTCACTACTACCTAGAATTCATCATCTTAGGTATCTAAGATCGGAAATCACCGGGTAGGTCTCTTTCCTCACTTAGTTTGCTAGCATTAGGTCACCCTAAGCTATATTATGCTCAACAAACACTAGGATTTCAATAATCTAACATCCTAACATACAGATTCATCAATTAAAGAGCAACAGAAGGAAAAATCGGGTGGATCATAGCAAAAATCGGCCGATTTACTCTGAAGAACAGGTCGATTTTTCTCCTCTGGTTTAGGTTTCGGGCACAAAAATCATCCTAAACTAACATGTAAGTCCATTCTATCATCACCCAAGTTATAACCATCAATCCATCACTCCAAAATCACATTAAACTAGCCAACAACATGCATTTCAAGATCTAAAATCATCATACAAGCATACATGGAATCCATAGCAAGAAGATGAAGTAAGGAAATGAAAGCAATGAAACTTAGCTGGATTTGAGTTCAAAACAAGTCTGTCAACACACCAAATGTAGCTCCAAGTCAGATCTTACAACCTTCAACAAGTTTCTTCACAAAAATCACTCAAATCTCACTACGAAATTGAAATCTACACTAATCAAGAACACCCACGAGGGTGCCTTGAAGAGAGGCTACAATGGAAGAGTCTTTGGGAAGATGCTAGAGGATGTGGAGAGTGGAAAAATGGGAGAGAGAGATCAGCAACAGCTTGTAGGACCACTTATATTCTCCACCAAGAGCAAGGCCGGACAAAGAGATCGTGGGACACGTGGCTTAAGCTGTCAAAGGCCAGAAAATCGACCCAGTCAAATAAATCGGCCGATTTTCATGAGTGTTGGTCCGATTTTCTTCAACAGAGACTTGTTATGATCATCTATCCATGAGTTGCTCCATTGCTTGCACCAATAAGGGTCTTTGTGTCCTTCATTGCTCCAATTATGTTCCTTCAAAGCCTTGGATGTGTACCACCATGAGGCTTGACCCTCGAATGTATCGATTAATGCCCAAAAGATCCCCAAAATACCTACAAAACTGACAAAAGCTCGTGTAGACGTCTTTTCTAGAAATATGCACGAAATGAGTGTAAACATCGTGAACTAATGCCAAACCGTGTGCATGAATAATGGGAAAAACTATCTAAATGTATGCCTATACTAAAGTCATAAATCACGTTATCACCTTGGCAAAATGAGCGACACCGAGTGTAGGTTTCCCTTCCGGTGTTTTGGCGACATAAGAAGGGGAGTTGTAAGGAGGTTGTCCGGGTAGGCCACTCTTGGAGCGATAAGGATGGTAGTATTTCTTTTTCTCACATTTCCTCTATTTTCCTTCTTTCTTTCTTGACTTTTCTCTTGTTTTTCATTGTCTTTCTGCTTGCTCATGCTTCCTGAGGCCTTTGAGTCTAGTTGATGTCATTTGTTTTTACCCAAGGCGAGTAAAATGTCTAAGTATGGGGGAGTTTGATAGGTGATGGAATCACTATCATTTAGGGTAGTTTTTAGAGTCTTTTTATTGCATTAGTGTCGGTTTATGCTACTAACTCCTTGGTCCAGAAGAAAAAGACTAAAAGAAGCTAAAGAAGGAGTTATAAGCACTTAGGAGTGAAGATCGATCACGAAGCAAAGCTTCTATTGCCTCACCGCCCCAGCGGGTCCTTGCAGCCGCCCCTGCGGATGACGTTTTCCACTGGAGTTCTCCCTGCGTCTTCACCAGCGCCTGCCATGAAGTATGCCACCGCCCCTGCGCCACTCCTTGGCGCCCTTGCGGTGACCTGCCCTGAAGAAATGAAGACCAGCTCCCCTGCGTCTCCCACTGCGCCCCTGCCTATGCCTCAACCTGGGAGCTGGAAGGCGAAGAGGTTGTTTCACCGCCCCTGCATTGACATAAGGACGCCCCGGAGGCTTGGCATCAGAAACGTCAAGAAGGTGAAAGGTCAGACGTTGAAGAGCATTGAAGATCCGCCCCAGCGGAATTGTGTAGCCGCCCTAGCGGCTCTAAAGAAGATCAATCGATTCTTCCTAAACCGCCCCTGCGGTTCCTGAAGGCCGCCCCTGCGGTTTAACGCCAGAAGCTTTACTCCGGCTGTTTACACCACCTTTATGGCATTTAAGGTGGCTGTTTTGGGCCGGCCATTTACTCCTATTTAGTGTCTTTTGTAGTATGAATAGTCCTTGGTTGATTGCTAGAATGATCCATCTTATCATCTTGTTAGCCAACAAATTATCCACTTAGATTGTCTTGCTACCTTGTAATGAGTTGCTAACTCCCTTGCTACATTGGGTTGGTTTGAAGCTGCATTGTTACTTTGGTTGTAAGTTCTTTATAATATAAGTTTTCATTCAGTAATACTTTGTGTCTCCTTGATCTCCATTGTCTAATTGCATGTTTACTATTGCTTGAGATTGATCACCTTAGGTTCTAAAGTGCATGTAAACAACTAGGATTAATAGGTTCCGGGTTCGGGTCTTTAATCTAGTAGCAACTTTAATAACGGGTTGTGATTACTTAAAGAAAAGGAACACAAATATAAAGATAAGTTTAACAGTTTTAATCTTCTCTTTATATCCCTTAGTCTTTGTTTGAAAGCTAACTTGTTACTTGTTCTTGTAGGTTTACGGAACACTAACCTGTTAAGTTGTGTTGATGCCGGTTGGCTCAACACATATATACGATCGAGACGGGAAATTACTTGAAAACTTGTAAAAAGAACTCACTAAAGTAGCAATTGCATGCTTAGAATCAACCTAGTGTAGATTCATCCACTATTGTCTTACTTGTCGTATTAATCGTTTTCATAAGTTTTTGTGCATCAATTCAACCAAACCCCCCCTTGTGTTACTTGTCACTATAACTGATAATCGCATCTAAAACACCTTAACTCTCTTGGGTTCGACCCTTACTTAATCACTATACTTGTTCTTAGTGCTAAGTCGGGATTTACTTTTGATTGGGTATAGACGACCATAGAAATACCGTCGGTCAACGCTCCCGCGCCACCTCCGGTGACCTAGCCACAACCGCCCCTGCGACACCGGCTCTCACCACCACCACACCCTACATACTCTCAAACCTCTCACTCTACAACGCCCTCGCCCCTTACACTCTCGCTCATCACCACCGGCGACATTTACACCAGCAAAGAAGTCGCCGGAACAGCCCCAGCACCACCACCTTCGTAGGCTCCCAAAATCGTCCTCTGCTCTTCTCCCGCCCCTGCCCCAAGCCGCCCCTGCGCAAGCTACAACCGCCCTTGCGGAAAACACAACAGAGGGTTCGTCTCTTACTCTAATTTCTGAACTTTCTAATTCCTTTGCTTGTTCAACTGCAAGAGATGGAAAACCAGAAGAAATACAAGTTCTCGGAAGCTGATCGAGAAGGAGCGGTATAGGATCGTGCAAGGTCGGGATGTGTATGCAACTCGACATCTGGACGTTCCTACTTTGGAAAATTTGGGCATGTTGGAGAGCATGCAGACGTTCCTCAACAATGCTAGGCTCGGTGATTTTCTGATAATGAGTGCTTCAACACACCCCGAGCTCAGCCGCCAATTCATCACCACATTCAAAATGGAAACAGTGGACCACATGTGTGTTGGACTTTCATTCAAGTTCAACAAAAGAAAGTATACATTGGACTACACCCAACTACAGGAGGCATTATGAGTGACTATTGCCGCCTCCGAAGACTGGTGGGAACCTATCCCGACACCCGACTTGATGGAGTTTTGGCAGGCCGCCACCAGATCTGAGTTTTATGCAGGGGGTGAGTATTCCAACAAATTCACTCACCCCTGTTTGAGGCTCATCTCGAAGATCTTCATGACTGTCTTCTATGGACACAAAGAGGAGAACAAGGTCGCCCTCAAAGACCTTCCACTGTTATACGCCTGCCTCCCCACAAACGACTGGGTACCAGATTGGCCATACCTCTTCCTTACCGCTTTGAAGCGGATTAGGAAGAATGAGCCATGAGACATTGTGGGAGGTGGGGTAATATCCTTGTTGGCTGCACAGGTGATGGATCTCCCTGACTTGGAAGAAGGTTTAGAGGCCCCACTGTATACGGAAGGTAAGTTGAGAAGGTGTAGGCTCCTCAGGAGAGACGGGGAGAACCTATTTTGGATCTCGCTGGCAGATGAGAGTCACATCACATACCTCCCCTGACCACTTCCACTTGGAGATGAGCTCTCCGAGTTGTACGTACTAGCTGACCCCGTTGCTCCGAGACGGCCTCAGGAGGACATTGTTGGGAGATATGCTGCGGGCTCTAGCCGGGCCCCTGTTACTGGTGAGGAGATGCCTACTGCAGCACTGGACGACAGTTAGGCCATGGAGAGCCTTCAGGCTCAGATGACAGCCTTGATCACACAACATCAGACATGGTAGACCGAGTACCAACGGTCCATGCTTGAGCAGCAGCACGCGTGGCAGTCCAACTTCGCCTCCTCCATGACCACCCATTTTGACCGCCGACAGGATGCTTGGCAGGCAGCTCATCAGCAGCAGTTAGAGACTCAGCAGCTGGCTTGACAAGCTAGCTACGAGACTTCATTTAGAGAGAGGATGGAGGCTCAAGAGGACCGCATCGACACGCTCTACCGCCGGCAGGAGCATTTCTTCAGCCACTTTCCATACCCACCGGAGGAGGGTCGGGGTGGTCCATCCGGACCATCCCACTAGTGGTATATTTCTCTTCCCTTTCCCACATTTATCTTTGCCTCATTTCCACTTTGAGGGCAAAGTGATCTTCAAGTATGGGGGAGGGATATATCATTGCATGTACAATTTCATTCGAGTTTTTGAGTTTGTTTTGCATTAAGTCTTATGTTTTGTAAATCAGTTTCTGGAAAAAAAAAAGAGAAAAAGACAAAGAAAAAGAAAAAAGGCATGAAAACCCTTGGATAAACCGAAAACCCGAAAAGGGCGGTTTAGGCAAAAAGAAGGTAGTCCGACCAACCTTAGGTTGGTGCAAAGTTGGGCTTGAGGGATGTGGGACTAAAGTGAGATCATCAAACAAAAGAAGAAGAGTGGCAAGGTGAAAACCCGAAAGGGCACCTTGGCAAAATGAGCGACACCGAGTGTAGGTTTCCCTTCCGGCGTTTGGCGACATAAGAAGGGGAGTTATAAGGAGGTTGTCCGGGTAGGCCACTCTTGGAGCAATAAGGATGGTAGTCTTCTCACCTTTTCCTCATATTCCTTCTCTTTTCCTTCTTTCTTTCTTGGCTTTTCTTTTGTTTTCATTGTCTTTTCAGCTTGCCCATGCTTCTTGAGGCCTTTGAGTCTAGTTGCTGTCATTTGTTTCACTCGGGACGAGTAAAAGGTCTAAGTATGGGGGAGTTTGATAGGTGATGGAATCACTATCATTTAGGATAGTTTTTAGAGTCTTTTTATTGCATTTGTGTCGGTTTATGCTACTAACTCCTTGGTCCAAAAGAAGAAGACTAAAAGAAGCTAAGGAAGGAGTTATAAGCACTTAGGAGTGAAGTTCGTTCACAAAGCAAAGCTTCTGTTGCTTCACCGCCCCCGCAGAGCTTTGTCACCGCCCCTGCGGGTGACACCTTACTCCGGAGCGCTCCCTGCGCCTTCGCCAGCGCCGGCCATGAAGACTGTCACCGCACCTGTGTCAACCCCTGGCGCCCCTGGGGTGACTTGCCCTGAAGAAGCGAAGACCAGCGCCCCTGCGCCTTTCCCTACGCCTCAACCTGGGAGCTGGAAGATGAAGAGTCTTTGTCACCGCCCCTGCGTCGACATTGGGACGCCCCGGCGGCTTGGCATTAGAAACGGCAGGAAGTTGAAGAGTCAAACGTTTGAAGAGCATTAAAGATCCGCCCCTGCAGAATTTCCTAGCCGCCCCTGCGGCCATGAAGAAGATCAAGCGTTTTTGCATTCACCGCCCCTGCGGAGCTGAAGGCCGCACCTGCCGTTCAACGATAGAAGCTTTACTCCGGCTGTTTACACCACCTTTTTGGCATTAAAGGTGGCTGTTTTGGGCCGTCCATTTACTCTTATTTAGTGTCTTTTGTAGTATAAATTATCTTTGGTTGATTGCTAGAATCATCCAACTTATCACCCATCATTATGCACTTAGAATCCAATTTTCTCATCATTTCCATTGTAATGAGTTGCTAACTCCCTTGCTACATTGGGTTGGTTTGAAGCTGTATTGTTACCTTGGTTGTAAGTTTTCTTTAATATAAGTTTTCATTCAGTAATGCTTTGTGTTTCCTTGATCTCCATTATCTAATTGCATGTTTTACTATTACTTGAGATTGATCACCTTAGGTTCTAAAGTGCATGCAAAGAACTAGGATTAATAGGTTCCGGGTTCGGGTCTTTAATCTAGTAGTAAACTTTAAGTAATAACGGGTTGTAATTACTTAAAGAAAAGGAACACAAATATAAAGATAAGGTTAACGGTTTTAATCTATTCTTTATATCCCTTAAACTTTATTTGATAGCTAACTTCATAATTGTTCTTGTAGGTTTACGGAACACTAACCTGTTAAGTTGTGTTGATGCCGGTTGGCTCAACACATATATATGATCGAGACGGGAGATTACTTGAAAGCTTGTAAAAGGAACTCGCCAAAGTAGCAATCGCATGCTTAGAATCAACCTAGTGTAGATTCATCCATTATTGTCTTACTTGCTGCGTTATTCGTTTTCATAAGTTTTTGTGTGCATCAATTCAACCAAAACCCCCCTTTTTGTTACTCGATTCTATAATCAATAATTGCATCTAATAAACACCTTAACTCTCTTGGGTTCGACCCTTACTTAACCACTATACTTGTTTTAGTGCTAAGTCGGGAGGATACGGGATTATATTTTTGATAGGGTATAGACAACCATAGAAATACCTTCAGTCAACACAATCAAAAGGGGAGGATACGGTTCAATGACCTTTCCTACGTTGGAAACGGGCCGGGCACATTCAAACCATGATCACGGGTGGTGGCTCAACATGGACTCTAGGAGGGATATGTAAAAGATGAACAAGACATTCATGGATGTTACGTTCTATTTTCTTTTAAAATGATTGGTTTATTGAGACCTTTTTCGTATGTAAGATGTAAACTAGGCCCCTACTTATTAATCTTTTTTTTAATTAATTAAGTTAATCAAACCCTACCTTCACGATTTACCCTATACCACTAACAATAGCAGTAATTGAAATCACCTAGTGTCGATTTACATACAAATTCTAGAATTATGCTTCATAATCTCACAAAATCATGAAGAGCGTGGATGGTGACAATTCAAGAAGGAAAGATGGAAACCACTTGTGATGAGGAAAGGAGTTGTGAATGCTTCTCGCCCATATATTGGAAACCGTTTAGGCACTGCATGCTTCTGTGCACAACTGGGATGAAGGCGTGTGGTGCTTGCAGATGCAACGAAGAAGAAGAGTTAATGCAATAAAAGAAAACGCTCTCTTTCCCTCCAAAGAAAATGTTTTCCCCGACCTGGAGTAGTCTCCTAGCCTTCTCCACCACCAGTGTGGCAGCCCAGCCACCCCCACCCCACCTGCCTCTCACGATATAGGTGGTGCAAAGCGATCCAAGAAGACCTCGGTGAAGATCTCTGATCTTATCTGCAGCCCCGGCTACCCTGCCTCTTGCCCTAAGAAGCCTGGCTCTCCATCACAACCCCCAAGTCCTCATGAACCGATCCCGGAGGACCACATCCAATCGAACAACATCAGATTATCTAAGCTACCGGCAAACCCCGCTCCCCTCGATCTCTTTGGTGACCCTCTTTCCACCACTCCCCTCTGCCCCGACTTCTCCCTCTATCCCTCGGCCTTCTATCCCTGAACAAAGCGGCTCCTTAAACAACTTCTCCTTTGGACCTGAACCGGAAGAAACCATGTCAGTCACCTCTTCACCTTCCACAAACACATGCATCCCAACACGGATGGACCCTACAAAACCCTCGTCTACCCCCCCCCCCCTCTTCAATGCCTCATGCGGCTGACATTCCAAAATTCACTTTCAAAGAAGCCTTGGTTAATGATACCACTTGGAATCACGTTCCCCTATCCTATTCCCCAGGCTTCGAAAACGACATCATTCATTTCTCTGAGGAAGATGTGATAACACGATTTATGACGTTAGTTTAGGCACTCATTTAGATAGTTTTTCCGCTCATTCATGCATGGTTTAGCACTAGTTCATGACGTTTGCACTCAATTCATGTATTTTGTCGAGATAGACGTCTACACGGACTTTTGCATGCTTTGTAGGTATTTTGGGAGCTTTAGGAGCTTAATCGATATATTTGAGGATCGTTCCTCGAGATGACACACCTTCGGACTCATTGGGAAGCAAGCTAGGAGCTAAGGAGGACACATGGGACCTTGTTGGTGCATGCCTTGCACCAAATTGTGGCTTGATGATCCATAAAAGTATGAATCACCAAAACCACGGCCACTGGGACTTCCACGGGCGTGGAAATAGGCCGTGGTTCTCCCTGCACAGCTGCGACAACTGTCCCACGATCTCCATAACCGACCCTTGCCCTTGATGGTGTATACAAGGTGGTCCTGCAGGCTGTTGAGGACAAACCCCATCACTCCATTCTCTCCCACACTCTCAACAACACATATTCTCTCATTGGAAGATTGGATTGGAGCTACTCTTAGAGGAGAAGAAAGGCTTCCATTGGAGAAGAAGAGAAGAACACGCCATTCTTAGTTTTTCATAGCTTTTAGAGTGAAGATTGTTGGAAACATTTTCTAGGGTTGTAAGAACGAATCGAACCTTCTTTTGAAGGGTTGTAAGTCTCTCTTTTGACATCTATTCAGCTCGTTTTCCTTGTTCTATTTGCTTCATCTATCTTTCATTTCATTATTTTGACATGGACTCCATGATTTTATGTTTGATGACCTTGATTGTGATGATGCATGTTGTTGGCTAAGTAGATGTGATTTTAGGGTAAGGAAAATGATGGTTATGGCTTGTACTATGATAGTATAGACTTAAACATACCTTTGGATGCTTTGTTTGCTCGAACCTAGCCTCTATTCAAAATCACGGTTTGTTCTAAGGGGTTCCACGGCCGTGGACTTGATGAACTGCCCGTGATTTCGTCTGACTTGCTTGTATTGATAAATCTAAGTGTTAGGTTGTTAGATTGTTGAAATCCTAGTGTTTATTGAGCTAGATCTATCCTAGGGTGACCTAGTGTTAGCAACTAATTGTGAGAAGAGACCTATCCGGTGATTCTTGCCTTTAGATACCGAAGATGATGAACTCTAGGTAGTAGTGAGTCTCATAAGCCGCTATTGGACTGAGTGTGCTAGGATTGATGTTTAGGACTTGCCTTCCCGAGACTTACCCGGTAAGGAGAGGTTAGATCCCTAGATGAGAATCCGGTTTGTGTAGAATTCCTATCCTTAGGCTCTTTGAGACTTACCCGGTGATGAGACCTTAGGAACGGACTAGTGGACCATGAGACATACCCGGTGATTGACCCCAATCTAGAAACACTCACTCCCAACATACTATAGTTGATCCAAGGAATGATTAGATAGCTTGAGTCCTATGCCATAACCGGAATTTCTAACCCCTAGAATCCGCTTTTCTCTCTTGATTACCTATCTCGTGTTTGTGTTTGTTTATATGCCTTGCTAGCTTAGTTATTTGTTAAATCTTGCATGATCCGTGATCTTTGATTGATCACCACAAAACCAATCCAAAAACATTGAGAATTTCATTTCTTTATTTCCTTCTCCTTTCTTAGCCTAGATCAACACTATCCCTAGTTACTATTGGTTCAATTTCACCTTAGTCTTTGTGTTCGACCACGGAATACTATCCTTACTACAAAACGACCCATACACTGTGGGTTCGCTAGGAGTTAGGAACAATATATCGAGTTATAAATTTAAGACTTTTGCGTGCATACATCAATTCCTAGACGTAACAAGATGTTTCTGACACGGTCTCAAAGTGGCAACATTCTCTTGTCGGATTCCCCTTGGGCAGCCCGCTAGCGTACCATTGCATGGCCTCTTTCGCCACCCTCTCCTGGAACTTAGTTTCAAAACCAAAGATTCCTGGTAACGAGCATGAGATTTTCATCTTCTAGTTTGCATCTGATGAAGACATGAACTCCATCCTCCATGGCAGCCAATGGGTCATCAATGGCTCGACGATGATGCTTCTTAAGCGCTGGTACCATGGAATGGCTCTGGAGTACTCGATTTCATCTATCCCTATCTGGGCCTCACTACACAACCAGGATTATCATTTTTGGTCTCACATGTTGGCTAAGATAGGGTCCGCAATAGGAGTTCATTTGCTCATCGATGCTTCTTCTGCCAACCATGATAGACTTGGGTTTGCTAAGATCCCGGTCGAGGTCCAAGCTTCAAAACCCTTGCTTTGAGAGATTAAGTTCATGGGTCCTTCTGGCGAGACACTTACCTAAAAGATTACTTATGATTAGATCCCGGAGCATTGTCCCTTTTGCCTCGTCTTTGGTCACCATTGCAATAAACCCAAACCTCATAGATACTCTCCCCAGACCGGGTCTAGAAAAGTCAGGCCAGCACCCTTCCCAAATCCCATGCCTTTACTTCCCACTCCGGGTGATTCTCTTCGGATCAGGGACTCTCAGGACCTCTCAATTCCCCCTGTTGATCATAGACCTCCTGTTGATCCCCCAATCTCCAACCCCGATACTACCCCAACCATAATCACACCTGCTTCACCCTCCCTCCCATCACATGTTGACACAACCACAAACCCTACTTCTACCTCATGCCTAAAACCTCCTTCTACCTCAAAAACCTCATTCTACCTCATGCCAAAACGTTGACTATGATAGCATCAAGGATGCTAACACTTTACCAGAGGGATCCGATAAATGTTAACCTTAGTGCTTGGAATGTTAGGGGTCTAAATCACCCTAACAAACACAAGGCCATGCGTGATATAGTTATCCGGAACAACCTTGATCTTATTGCTATCATCGAAACAAAATTATCGGCTAGAATGATAGACAAACTCTCTTCTCTCATACCCAGTTGGAACTACACCTCAAACGTTTCCAGTGAACTCAAATGCCGTATTTGGGTTTGGTGTCACCAATGAGCAAATGATTCACTGTAAACTTTCCAAAAGCCTCTCCACCAATACCACAAACACTAGCCACTCCTTCGACTACTCCTTCATTTATGCTCGTAAGCTGATTGAAGATCGCGTATCCCTATGGAACAACATAGCCACTATTAAGATTCTCAACACAAACAATCCATGGATCCTCATGGGTGATTTCAATACTATCTTGAGCCAAGATGAGAAGATTGCTTACGGTTTGACCATCCCTACACCACCTTCTGGAGAGCTCTCAGATTGCTTCTCTCTTGACTCTTTGAATGATCATGACTTTTCGGGCTGCAAGTTTACTTGTAACAATATGCAGATCAACTTGAGAACATGGTGCAAGTTGGACCGGATTGTCACTAACCCTCACTGGGCTTCCTCCTTCCTCAACTCAATGGCCTTCTTTGACAATCCTTTCATCTAGGATCATTCCGCCGGTCTACTGGCTATTGATAACAAACCAAACCCTACCCAACGTCAGTTTTGTTTCAACAATGTTTGGGCGACTCACGAGGATTTTATCTCGATTATGGCTCTTTCCTGGTCTCTTCCTTCCCATGTTAACCATGATTTCTCCATGCTCAAGCTTATCACTAAGTTGAAGCTCCTTAAAAGTGCCCTTAAGAAGTTTTCAAGCCTCAATTTAGAGCACTTACACTCCTCCATCGAAAGCCTCAAAGTCACACTAGCCACCACCCAATCAAACCTCCAAAACTCACCTCTTGATCCTCACCTCCAGATTATCGAACGTGATACTACCTTTGTCCTAAACTCAAAAATGGACCATCTTCGTACTACGCTTGCCCAATTATCAAAGGCGTCATAGACCAAGTCTGGCGATCAATGCAATGCGTATTTCTTGAAAAGTATCACATCAAGAAGAACCCTAAATACCATTAAGTGTATTTTGGATCCCGATAACCCTGGAAATGGCCCATCTATGAACCCGGATAGGATCTCTGATATCCTAGTGAATCATTTCGCTAAGATCCTTAACCCGACCCTAACACCAAACCCTCATAACCTCTTTCCTGATTGCCCCCTTCCCAAATCTATCAAGTTGATTTGCTCTCTCTTGGTAGAGTTGTTACCTTGGATGACATCAAAAAAAACTCTATTCAGCATCGGTGATAACAAGGCGCCGGGATCTGACGGATACAACGCCTATTTCTTTAAAAGTACCTGGAGTATTACGGGTGACACCTTCTCAAAGGCCATCCTTGATTTCTTCAGCACCGTCAGGCTCTCTTACCAAGTTAACCACGCTTGCTTATCCTTAATCGCCAAGAAGGATAATTGCATGCTTCCATCCACTTTAGGCCAATCTTTTGCTGTAACACTTCTTACAAGGTTATCGCTAAGATCTTGGCCTCTAAGTTGAACGACACCCTCCATTATGTAATTAGAAATTACCAAGGAGCTTTTGTAAAAGGCAGGTCTATAAAACACAATATCCTTCTTTGCTAGGAGATCTTCAAGAAGTACAATCGTAGCCACATTTCCCCAAGATGTGCTATGAAGATAGACATTTCAAAGGCCTTTGACATGATTGACCACAAGTTTGTGCTTCGCTGCCTTGTTAGGATGGGGTATCCGGAGAAATTCATTAGCCTTATTGATGCTTGTATCTCGTCCACCTCATTCTCGATCAATATTAATGGCTCTCTAAAGGGTTTCTTCAAAGGTTCAAGGGGCTTGAGGCAAGGTTGTCCGCTTTCTCCTCTATTGTTTGTCATAGTCATGGAGGTTCTTTCCTCAATGATAAGAATCAACACCACCTCCCCGGACTTCAACATTCACCCCAAATGTGCTTCACCTCGTATTACTCACCTTTGTTTTGCACATGATCTTATGCTATTCTGTAGGGGCGATTCCACATCTATTACCATTTTGAAGTCGACCCTTGACTCCTTCGGCCGCTATTCTGGATTGCTCATAAACCCGGCCAAGTCTTTCCTCTTCATTGGTGGTCTCTCCTCGCAGGATAGTGAGCTTCTCGCAAGATCCACTAGTCTTCCTCTGGATACACTACCACTAGTACAAATACCCCCATAGACCACGGTTATTTTGTTCATGGAAACCCTGTTAAAGAAGTGTGGTTAACGGGAGCGAGGTCCGGACGTTCGGACCACGTTAAACGTCACCGGGTTATTTTTTTCGGACCCCGATTTTTTAATAATCGGGGTATTTTTCAACCGGTTTTTAAAATTTCAAAATTTTCTCCGGTTTCTACATAAAAACGTGGTAATTTTTAACCGTAATTTATTATTTTTAATATGAAAATAGGTAATTTTTCACTTGCTTAAATTACACAATATACATATTGTACGTAACCGAAATTATTCATCAAAAAATAAATAATATTAAGCTAAAATTCTTAAGCAAAATTATCATGTAATTAATATTTCAATTATATAATCCGAAAGTAACATCAAAAAATAAACCAAGTTTCTATCGTTCATCGTTTTGAAAGTAGCTTATATATTTTCACAAAAGATAATAAACACTTTTTACCAATTGTCTCTACATGGAAAACTAAGATTGACAAGTCACTAAATGTCGATGCATTCATTAATGAGAGGCTCCACAAACTCGAGCCACTCCTTGTGGAATTCATGAAGATGGTCTTTGCCATACGACTTCGACTTTGGTGAGCCTTTAAAGTACTAAAAAAATTAAAGATTAAACAACAAAAGTAAGAAAAAATATATAACAATAATTATACATTTCGATATCCTTGTGAATGATGGTAGCTTTTTACCTTCAAGACTTCCTGTAACAGATTCACATAGCTTTTCAACTATCTCCTCAGCCTACAAGTTTCAATAGCATCGTCATTTATCATTTTAAATTGATATGGTTCATAGGAAAAAATGAAACACGAAAAACTGCATGTCTCTTCATTCAAATGAAAAGAATAAAAAGATCAATCTACATCTGATCTATTAACAAGTACACATTCCTTATATTCCATTATAGTAAAATATCTTTTGTTCAAAACACCGCCTCTTTCCATGAACTAAATCAATCACAGTGATCCTTCTATTGTGTCCATTATCTCCATGTACAAAGCAAGACATAAATGAGTACAACTAATGAAAGTGGACTTTCTTTTAAGGAATGGAGAAAAGGTAGATTGTCAAGAGTCAAACAATAAGCATTTAATGTTCACAGTTCAAACAACAACCAAAGTTCATAATTGGACACTAAACATCAGAACATGATATGCTAGATATAATCAAGAACTGCAGCAACAATCAAAAAGCAAATATAAGATAATAACCTCTGTTCTCACAAAATCTTCAAGATCATGAGCCGGAACCCAATCCATGACAAGTTTTTTACGGCGTGAAACAGAGGCATGTATGTAGAGGAGACTGCATAACAATAAATAAAAACACACAAATATAAGGAAACTCTCAGCTCATATAACAGATGAGAGTCTTGTAGAGGTCATGGCAATTACCTTCACTATAGAAAGATAAGCATATGAAAGACCAACATACTTTCCAACCATGGAAAATCTTACCTATTAGATTAAGAAAGACGAATATTTTATCATCATATTAACAACTATCATGCCAAATCAATAACACCACAAAAATCAGTATTAAACTCACGGGCTCCTGCAAATTGTCATAGATTTCAGTCCTCAAGGTCCACTCTTCCAGTGCAGGCTCTACAGTAAAACTAGAAATCAACCGAAAACATAAGAAAGCATCAAGTGACAAGGGACTACACTAATTGAAAAGGTTATAGGAAATGGAAACAAAAGGGGGAAGGGCAAACCTATAAAGTTCCAACACGCTCAAGATTGCTTCATGTGCCTTTTGATCCTGATCCGGCTGAACAAGTTTAATCATATGCCTTGTGTAAAAAAAGGATCAAAATCCATAGAAAAAGACATCAAACTCACTCTTAAGATCAATGGAATGCCAAATGTTGGGAACATCATGGATAGACATTATGTTCTCTGCCTCATCATAACATATAAAGGTTCAATAACAGAAAAATTAAATGCACGCTCTCTATAACTATAGAGGTATAATTTTATTTTACACAAAACACCTGTATGACAAAACTGTGCTTACGATACCTACATCTATCATGCTTATGTTACACAAAATATCATGGATAGGTGTGTGAGAATGAGATGAATTCCCCTTAGGGTTTCCGTCATCAGACGCCTCATATTAATAACAATAGAGTTTTACATAATTACACTTAGGACACCCCTATATTTACATTAATTACATAAACTATCATACCCCGCAGTCGAAACTGGAGGAGGTTGTACAGTGAGACTGGATCTAAAATCAAGAAAAAGCTGGTGGGAAGACCCTTGGTAAAAATGTTTGCGTACTGAAAAGCCGAAGGTACGTGAAGAACTCTAACGTGACCACGGGCAACCTTGTTGCGGACGAAGTGGATGGAAATCTCAATATGCTTAGTCCGTTGGTGTTGAACAAGGTTGTTGGCCAGATAAGTAGCAGAGATGTTGTCCGTGTATACAATGGAAGCCTTGGCAAGTGGGCAATGTAACTCAAGCAACAAGTTTCGCAACCAAGAACATTCTAACACAACATTGGCAACCCCTCTGTATTCTGCCTCTGCACTGGATCTAGAGACGACATATTGCCTTTTGGCAGACCACGAGATTAGAGTTTCATTGAAGAATACACAGTAACCTGAGGTCGAGCGGCGTGTATTAGGGCAGGCTGCCCAATCAGCACCGGTGTAGGCAATGAGATCAGACTTCGGGGAAGAGGAGATGGTGATTCCTAATGATGACGTCCCAGAAATGTAACGGATAATGCGCTTGAGAGTTGCAAAATGAGCTTTCCTGAGGTCGTGCACAAAGAGGCACACCTGTTGTACGGCAAAGATGATGTCTGGCCGTGTGAAGGTGAGGTACTGCAGTGCCCCAACTAGACTACGGTAAAGTGTTGAATCACTAATAGCAGGACTGGATGAGGCACTTAACTTGACAGATGTTTCAGCCGGGGTAGCAGAGGGTTTGCAGTTAGACATCTTTGCTCTTTCAACAATTTCGCGAGCATATTTATCTTGACACAAGAATAAGCCAGAGGATGTCCGACGAACATAAATGTCCAAGAAATAGGATAGAGGGCCTAAGTCTTTCAGGGTAAATTCCTTACTTAGAAGCTTGATTAGATATTTGCGCAGGGCATCAGACGAAGCTGTAAGGACAATGTCATCGACATATAGAAGCAGATAAGCAGTGTCAGATCCTTGATTATAAATAAAAAGGGAGTAGTCACTCTTACTGCTAGTAAACCCAATGCGATGGAGGAAGCCTGCAAAGCGTTGAAACCATGTCCGGGGAGCTTGCTTCAGGCCACAGAGAGACTTCTGTAAAAGGCAAACATGATTGGGTTTGGAGGGGTCGCGAAAGCCTGGTGGTTGAAACTTATACACCGTTTCATTTAGATGTCCGTGTAGGAAAGCATTCTGAACATCCAACTGATGAATGGACCAAGAACGGGATATTGCAATGCTGAGAACCATACGGATGGTCGTTGGTTTAACAACAGGACTGAAGGTCTCATCACAGTCAATTCCAACCTGCTGAGAACAACCGTTAGCAACTAAACGAGCCTTGTACCGCTCCAGGGAACCGTCAGACCTGTACTTATGCTTAAAAATCAACATGCATCACACAATGTTAGCATCCGCAGGACGAGGTATCAGGACCCGCCTCTTATTTCGCATAAGGGCTCGATATTCATCAAGCATGACAGCGGTCCAAAACGGGTCTTGAAGAGCTACATTGTGGGATTTTTGGATGGGGGATAATGTGGCGGTTGAAACGGATAAGTCAAAAATCGGTTTGGGTTTGACAATGCCAGATTGACTTCGAGTTTGAGGTCGGTTCGGTACGAGTTGAACCGTATGTGAAGGAGCTGTTGTATTTAAGCTGGGTTCGGTTGGATTGGAAATTGGAGAAATAAGGTGTGGGATATCATCAGATTGGGCCGGATGGGAGGATGAGCGTGCTGGTCCAGAAGAAGGGGAGCAGGCCGGTTGATGCAGGTAAGGTATTGGGCCGGGTAAGGGATCAGGCCAGGTAAGGGAGCAGGCTGGCCCAGGAGAGGTTCTGGCACTGTCTGGCGTGGACTGGGCCGAAGAGGAGGATGGGCCAGGGGATGGTAGCGGGCTTGTTGCTGTTGAAACTGGGTAAGGCCGATCGTGGGCTAAAAAATAAGAAGATGGACCATCATCAACCGTAGACGGTCTAATAGATTCCGGGGAAACTCAGAAATGAGTAGCAAACGGAAAAATTATTTCATCAAACGTCACATGACGGGAAATGATTATTTTATTCGTTGCTAAGTTCAAACATTTGAAACCTCTATGGTATTTAGGATAACCTAGAAAAACGCATGGAGTGGTTCGATGTTGAAGCTTGTGGGAAATGGCCGCGCTTTGGTTTGGATAACAAAGGCAACGAAATACCCGGAGATGAGCGAGAGAAGGTTTAGAGAGGTATAACACTTGAGTGGGAGATTGACCGTAAATGGAGGTGGAGGGAAGGATGTTTAAGAGATAACATGAAGTCTCCACGGCATGGGGCCAATAGGAGATTGGAATAGAGGCATGAAATAACATAGAACGCATCATGTTGTTGATGGTTCTAATCATTCGTTCAGCCTTACCATTTTGAGGAGATGTTTGAGGACAAGAAAAACGAAAGACAATGCCATGATCAACGAAGAATTTGTGGAAGGTGGTGTTGTTAAATTCGCCGCCCATGTCACATTGAAAACTTTTGATGGGTAGACTAAATTGCGTTGTGACAAATTTGTGAAATTGAACAAAGTGGTCAAATACTTGAGACTTGAACTTGAGAGGAAAAATCCATAGAAAATGAGAAAAATCATCAAGAAAAAGTAAATAGTATTTAAAACCGTCTCGACTTGGGATAGGAGATGTCCATAAATCACTATGAATAATGTCAAAATAGAGTTTTACATAATTACACTTAGGGCACCCCTATATTTACATAAATTACATAAACTATCAAGGTGAATGGTATATCATTCACCTATCTCGGTATCCCTATTGGCAGTAAAAGACTTAGTCATGTGGAGTACAACCTTCTTGCCAAGATCACAAATAGAATCAATTCATGGAGTGCTAGAAATCTCTCGCATGCTGGAAGAAAGCAGTTTATCTCTTCCATCCTTACCTCCCTCCACTTTTACTGGTGCGTTGTGCTTACGATACCTACATCTATCATGCTTAAGATCAAAGGCCTTCTCCGATCTTTCCTTTGGTCGGGCAAGTCAAATAGCTCACGTGTTCTTGTTGTCTGGAAGACGGTTTGCCTCTCTATGAAGGAGGGAGGCCTCGGGTTTAAGGAATTGCTATCTTGGAATATGGCGTGCTTATCCAAATTAATCTTCGATCTTGATCAACCTACGCAAAGCCAAAACTTGTGATCAGACTGGTCTATTCTAACATCTTGAAGGGACAATCCATTTGGACCTACAACTTCAACTAAAAGCACAACATATATTGGGGCCATATTATCAAGATTAAGGATGAGATTGTGGATTCGGGAACGGCCTTACTTTCTGCAATCTCACCTCCAAACCAAATGGTAAGTTCTCCACCACGGCTACCTACAATCTCTGCTGGAGACCATATGCCCCTCTGCAACCGTACAAACTCGTGAACATTTGGGATAGTTTGAATGTGCCTAACTGTAGTTTTATAGCGTGGCTCGCAAGCAACAACCGGCTCCCTACACTCTCCAAACTCCTCTCCTGGAACCTGATTCAAGAGGAAACCTGCAAACTTTGCAATCTACACCCCGATGACGAGGATCATCTTCTGCACAAGTGTAGCTACTCTACTCTTGTGCTTGACCTCATCTCCATCTAGCTAAGAGTGCCCGCTCCTTACCCCTATAGTCACAACTTATGGGATTGTATCAGTAAGCATAAACCTCAAAAGAATGACTGGGCCTCTCATGTCATCATATCCACCATCACAAGCTACATCTACTACATATGGAAGTCCCGGAATGACCTCATCTATAACCACATGTTCACTCACGCTCCCAAAACTCTCTTGCTTAGGCTAAAATCCTTGGCATTCACCTTTGTTAATGCTCCTTGTTTTGGGCTCTAGTTTGCTCTCTTGTAGTCCTGGGTCTAGTAATTCTCCATGTACATTCTTCTAGTTACATCAATATAGTAAACTTTCAAAAAAAAAAGTGAGTGTAGATGCAACGAAGAAGAAGAAGATTGAAGGAGACGAACCAATTCAGATCCAAACTAGTTACATATTTTCCCATTATTTTGATACATTTACCTACTATGTCCCAAGTTTTAATTGTAGAAAACAACTCAACTTTTCGAGATTTGTATTTGGGTACTACATTGGTTTTATATTAGGTATTAACATTGGGTATTGCATTGAGTATTACCGTTTACGATGGATATACACTGAGTATTAACATTGAGTGTATATTAAATTTGAGATTTTTTTTCCTAAATAATAAATTAAACAAAGGTAAATAAGTTTCCAAATCTAGGAAACGGATAAAAGTATTTGCGAGAAGAGGATGTCTTGGAGGATCTGAAAGACCTGCAATTTGAAACCTCGAGTTATATAAAGAAATTGTTGTTTGAAACAACGATTTTTTTACAAAAGTCTTTTTGTATATAAACCGCGGTTTAAAACGACGATATTTTTTCAAAAAGTAAATGTAGATAAACCGCAGTTTAAAAGTGCGGTTTATGCAAGCAAAAATAACAAGAAAATTGCAATTTATTATACGAGAAAATGATAGAAAAAAGTTACATATTTCAATTTTTTTAAAAAAAGAATGGGTAGAGTCGGAGTTTGCAAGAGGATTGGAGTTTGCGAGATAAAAATGGGCTAGAGTTGTAGTTCGCATGACATGTGGATCGTTGGGACCAGAGTCGTAGTTCAAAAAAGAGGGGTTGAAGGAATGTAGGCCGAAATAATCCGTGAAAGATGAACTATTTTAGTGTCGACCAAGATAACACGAGGGTGATAGGTATGATAGTGGGTCAGGGTGGCTACTCCTAAAGTATCCACCCGTATCCGACTCATCCAATTACCCATCACTCGTATGTTTTCGGATTTTACCGGTTTTTTTAGGGCGGATTTATGAACACCAAGAAGTTGCGGATAAGAATGTCATATCGACGAGCAAGTCGCTTATGTTGCATCCTAGAACCTAGAATCATTCATCAATAAGAAAGGAAAAATACCAAAAAAAATGATATTGCTGGTATACTAGCACAGTAAATGTTGATGAGAGTTGAACAATTGATACATCAAAAAATGAGTAACAAAAAAAGGTAGAACAATTAATGAATGAATAATAGCTTAAGTATTGAAATAGTAACTCTACTTTGAAGATTGTTGTATGATTTATTGAGTTGGAAGCACACACCCTTCCATGACTATCAAGGACTGAGCTGCTTACACACCCAGAAACATGAAACTTCAAACAAACCTGCCCATGCTATCGTTTTTGAAAAGCGAATTTGCGTATTTTTGGTCGTTTCTCCTATCCGACGATCATCCAATATATTATGTTAATACATCATTCGATGTAAAGAGCTTCTTCTTCACTTTACACGGTTTCTGGATTACAGTATGGAGCAAGCTTTCTGTGTCATTGACTTCTTTTTCTTCTGCTTCGGTGGGGCTAGCACAACCTTAATCGCCTCGTCAAAAACCGACTTCACGTTCTATATTTCCACCACATCTCCAATCAATTAGCAGATTAATCCAAGGATTAAGTTCACATCCAAAAAAAAACCAAGTTACCTGTTGTGATTTTGCACTGCACTCGACGTAAGCAGGTGCTCCAATTTGCTTCTTCAATTCCTCTCCCTAAATAATAGCATTCACAACCCAATTTGGATTTAGAACCAAACAGAAAAATGGGCAGCAAGAAGGCTCTTTTACCTGAGCTGCAGTAATTGGCACAGAACCAGGATGGTCAATGAAAAATTGTTTGTCGTCTCGAAGATCTGACATCAAACACCAAATGAATCAGTATCCAGGTCCTCTTAACACCAGCAAAAGATCAATTTATAAAGCTCATTGTAGTTTGAAGACATAATGATAAGTATGGAACAAAACCAACAGAAAAAATCTAACCGATCTTTGTTCCGACTAGAACAATAGGAACACCAGGAGCATAATGCTGCAACTCCGGAATCCACTGAAAATTGAATCCAAATGTTGAAATGTCAAGTATGATGAATAACTGAAGCAAGCAAGAATCACAAATGAGCCACAGCTACCTTCTTGGTAACATTTTCGTAGCTAGCCTTGCTAATAAGAGAGAAAGCTAGAATGAAAACATCAGCACCACGATAACTCAAAGGTCTTAATCTGTTATAATCCTCTTGTCCTGTTCAGCAAACAAAATATCAGAGCCAAAGGCACAGACAGAAAACAAGTGAATAGGCAAATGCATTGGGTCCAAGTGTATGGAGTCAAAACCTGCGGTATCCCATAAGCCAAGATTAACTGTGGCACCATTGACTACCACATTTGCACTGAAATTGTCAAAGACAGTAGGCACGTAATCCTGCAATAATAAGCAAGAGATCCTTGAGGAACAAAATTACAGCATAGATTATTTTTAAATGCAATTATGATTTACAGATCATAAAGGGACAGTGATGGAGAAACGAATAAGATGGATTACTCATCTTTAAAGACAAATAAGGAAAAACAAATTGAAATTGCAGACTCGATTTACGAGTGTCATGGATAGTGGAGGAATGCCGAAACAAAGAGACTCGAACGAAACATACCTTCCCAAATCAATACCAAATGAAAACAAATAAGAATGGCAACACAACATTGGAAAAATGTAGAAAGGCGAAGAAAAGATTGACCGTAGGGAACGTGTTACTGGTATATGAAATCAACAAGCAAGTCTTGCCGACGGCACCATCACCAACAGTGACGCATTTGATGAATCTGGAAGCGCTCATATTATCTCCTCTCCCCTTTTACTTTTGTAATTCAATAATGGGGTCAATTAGACGTCATGAATGCCTGTAAAATTGGCAAGAAAGTGATAAAGGTTGCAAATGGGGAGGCTGCAAGCCCTAATGTCAAGCGAGTAAGGATAACAATAGGCGAAGAGAAATGGGAAAGTGGAAATTGAAACGACGAAACCATAACCCTAGAGCTAGCAGATCTGTTTTAAGATAGTGCGAAGAGGGAGGAGGGAGAGAGAATAGAGGTTGGGGTCTCCCGGGAAATTATGCCGTTGAAGCGCTCCAAAGTACCACATGGATCCCAATTCCCAAACATATGAATCAAACCAAACAAAGATAACTACCAACTTTGTAAATCTATATCAACTCATCTCCGTAAAATATTACAATGTTAATAAACTTAAACATGAGTTACACGGGTCACGGGTTTATTAAACATGTCCACGGGTCACGGGTCATCCGTGACCCGGCGGGTACGGGTTCCCCCGGGTCGCGGTACGGGATCCTTACCCGTCGACCCGCCGGGTCGACCCGTAACGGTACAAATTTTAAAAAAAAATAATTAAAAAAAAAAAATCCCAACGGGTAGCCATTGTAACGGCTAGATTATAAAAAAAAAAATTAAAAAACAATAAACTATAATAAATCTAACCCAAAAACAATTCTATAAATACCCCAATCTCAATTCATTTTATCTCACACGAATTCTCATTCAATCTCTCCATAATTACCAACTCTTACATTCAATTAATCTCATATTCTCATTCTCTTATTTTTCATTTTACTACTCTTACTACATTCTATTATTCAAAAAAAAAAATGTCTAGCCGAGGAAGACGTACCGTTAGCGGTGCCGGTCCTTCATCCGGCGAAGGTGTTACCCGAGGACGTCATTCCGTTAGCGGTCCTCCAACCGGTTCGGATTTAAGACGGGACTTATTAAGTGGACATCACGAGATCTTCGAGGAGGAGGATATGGACCCACCTACTTTCCCCAACACCCAAGAATCCGAGACCCAATTCACGGAGGAGGCAGAGGAGCCGCCGTTGAACAACAATCAACTAACGGCGGTGGTCTTCCGATTTTGGTTCACAAAAGGTGCTCCTGATATCAACGGGGTATACTATGCTAAATGCAATTTTTGTGCCGCACAATACAAGCACAAAAAAGGGAGAAGGCTACGGGAACTACAAGAGGCATATCCGGAACAAGCATCCCAAAAAAATGGGATTAGCACGAGGGCAAACACAACTTACCAGGTACGCATTTACTTCTAACCAACCTCTTTCTTTATTTACATATGATCATGCTTCTTCTATGGATGCATTTTCGGAAATATTAGCCTTATATTCTTTAGTATTTAGTTTTGCACAAAATGTTGGTTTTAATGATTGGATGCAAAATCATGCTCAACCCGCATATAAACCGATTTCTCGTCAAACCGCTAAAAGAAAAATGATGCATAAATATAAAATGCGTAAAGAAGAATTGATTAAATATTTTATGGAGAACGGTGATATTCAAGTTTCTATTTGTAGTGATATTTGGACCGACGGTTTTCAAAAAAATTCATATATTGGTATTACTTGTCAATTTGTTGATAAATTTTGGATTTTAAACAAAAGAGTTTTAGCATTACGAGTTTTCAACTAACAACACACCTCCCAAAACATTGCCCGTTTGATTGCAAATGTTTTGGAAGAATATAGATTACTTTCACGAGTTTTTTCAATCGGTTTTGACAACGCCTCCGCTAACACAACTTCTATTAGAGATTTAACCAACTATTGTAAGCCGACGGTTGGAGGTAATTTTTTTCACATTAGGTGTGCCGCTCATATTTTAAACTTGTGTGTTCAAGACGGTTTAGTATACGTTAGAGATTTAGTACAACCTATTCGAAATATTCTTAATGAACTTTGGCCTAAAAAAAAGTGTACGTACTAAATGGTATGCATATTGTAAACAAAATGGCGTTTATCCTAAAAATTTCCAAAAGATGTTTGTACAAGATGGAACTCTACTTACAAAATGATTTACGAATCATATGAATATCGAGAACTTTTAAGTGGTTTTGCCGCACAACATATTGACGGTAATTTTGTTTTCGGTGAATCTTGGGTTTTAGCAAAAGATGTAATGGAGGTTTTTAAATATATTTATGATGTTACTAACACTTTTAGTTATGTTTATATACCAACTTCAAACATTTTTTTTTTTTTTTTGAAAATGGAAAGCGGTTCGAAACATTAGACGGCGTGCCGACTAATGAATCGAAAGGCCGAAAAAGATCGGCAGACGGACTAACCGTCATGAAGAACCATAACAAAGTAGAAAAGAAATACACAAAAAACACATCATAAAGACCCGTAAGCTAAAAGGTCTTCGGGGGAAAGCAGAATGATCAAGCCCGTAGGAAGCGATGAGCAACACCGTTCATCTTGAAGGAAGTACACAGACAAGGAGTCTGGGGAACAACTGTGGACACCTCAGATTTGGGCCGCAACAGAACCGTCAGGAGTCGATCACAAATACACGCCTCCTTCTCGACAAAACGCTCGGACCGCAACCACAAGACAACATCAAAACTGAGAAGACGGTGCAGCAGAACACGAGTATGATGACGTATAAATGTGTATAACTTTGATGGATAGAAGAGTAATGATTTATAAGGAGAAAATTGTTCATAAAAAGTTGGTTAAATAATTGGTTTAACGTACAAGAGCTTGCACAAAGAAATGCAAAGTTATGATTTTGTTCGATTTTATTTTTAAAACCTTTATTTTCTTAGGCAATAAAAATTTGAGACTTTGAATTTCATTGTTGGTGAAATTCGTGCCGTTAAGCTGAGATCAGTGCCGTTAGGCCACAAGATTATTGTCTCGGGTCGAGGATTAACCCCCTCTTTCTTAGTATAACGTTGTGATTGTAACATGAAACTTTGTCATTCTTTGTTTTCAAAAGCCCTTTTTTCTACATTTAACTAACACAAAATTAGGAGAATGAGAAAAGGGCCAATAAACCCAATTGAAAGTTGAAAAAGTGGGTGGAAGGCGTAGGTAAAAAGCACTAGAGCAACTCCAGTGACAAAATGAAAATGAAAAAACAAATGGGCCATCAGGCCCAGTTGAAACCTTGGAGAAGGAAGGCGGGCAAAGAACCCTAGCCACAGACGGCCGACGGAAATCGAAATGCAGGGAAGTGTTCAACAGGGTGTACGAGACGAGGGATCAGCGGAAGAAAGACAAAGAAGAGGACCTACTACCACCTCAACATCCTCGCGATTTCAGTTGGATGTTCTCCAAATTAAAGGTTTTTCCCAGCTTTCAATTTGTGAAATAAACCAAAATTACATTGCATCTCCGGCGTAGGTATAGAATTTCTGGTAAGAGCGTCAAGACCGGAACCGGAAAGTTAGTCTGCACACAGGTTGGGTGACAACTAGATTCTGCTAACACTAAGCTTGGGTAATATAGCTGGAAGTTTGGAAGCTAAGTCCGACGTGATTGTGGGGTATTCACCGGTGAATCAAGCGATTCCGGTGACCAACATCAAGTTTTAAGTGTCGTTTGTGGACATACTTGGTTTTTCAAGTCACAAGACCATGGGTTAACTGCTATAAAAGCCTTCCAACAGGGAGCTACCAACCACGGAATCTCTTGGGTTAGTCAATCGACCCCGTAGCTCGTAAGTTTGGTAACTTGTGTGTTTATTTTAACCTCTCAGTGCTTGTTCACTTCCAGGTACCCTGATGTTTAGGATAGTTTGTCCCTTAGCTTGCTTGTATGAATGGTAAATTGTGGATGGGGTCGAAAGATGTTGATAAGGAAGAAGTATATTCAGCCCATAGGCCTGTCCGCCACCCTCGCAGGCTTGCAGCTGGTGTTCAAAACGCCAGCGCCGGCCATTTTAGGAAGAACAGTTGGTGAGATTTGTTGATCGGCGGTAGCATGTGTTGAGTGGGAGGTTATCCCAAAAGTTTCAAACATATTTTGTTATGTAGCAATTAATATTGCATTTGCAATTCAACAAGGTCTTTTAATTGAAAATATTTCACAATCTATTTTTTCAATGCGAAGTAAATGGCTAGATTATTATACTACCATTCCCAATATTTTTCTTGTTGCATTTGTGTTAGACCCTACACGTAAAATGGATGATTTAAAACAATTTTAGAAAGTTATTATGAATTTTTAGGTTTAGAACAACATCCCGATTGTCATGTTTCTACCATAATTGCTAAAGTTAGAAAATTATTTGATGAATTATTGATTCAATATCGTATTTCCGATCAAGGTCAATCTTCTCAACCCCCTCCTCGTCCTTCATCTTCAACTTCATCTAAATTTAAATCAGTTGCTAGAGATTTGTTTGGCCCGAAAAGGGCAAAAACCACGTCGAGTTCTGAATGGGAACTCGACGAATATCTAACCATTTCTTTTGAGTTTGTCAATGATGAATAAGAAGAGGATTTCAACATATTAGAATGGTGGAGCCGACCGGAGAGAATGAGATTCCCTACCCTCTCAAGGATCGCGGCACAAATTCTCGCCGTTCCCGCCTCAACGGTAGCGGTTGAGCAAACCTTTAGCCGGAGTAGAAAGGTGCTCGATCCGACGAGATCAAACATGTTGCCCGAGACGTTGGAGGCACAAGCCCTCCTAGCCGATTGGAGGAAAGCGGAAATGCGAACACAAAAAACAACCTCTTGGCGGAGGAAGGCGACGAAGATGACGACGAGCGACAACAAACGCCATCGGATGTATCGGCGGGAGAGTCCGACAACTAAGGTAAGGGTCAATCGGGGATACAAACAAAGGTAAGAGAATTACGTGGGCTTTGATTCCTCCTCCCTGAGAGGATACGTAGGCAACCGGGATTCCGGTTCAAGCCCAATTCTTCCCTTTTATTTTATTTTTTTTAAAGTTTAAGTCCACTTTTTTTTAAGTTTAAGTCCAATTTTTCTCTACTCTTTATTTTCTTTTTTTCTTAAGTTTATTTCCATTATTTTTTTTATTTTTTTTTTTAAAATGAGGTGGCCGACCCGTCGACCCGCCGGGTCTGACCCGTGACCCGGCGGATCGGCCAATTCTACGGGTCCGGGTCCGGGTCACCCTTCCCGGACACTTGACCCGCCGGGTCCGACCCGTGGACATGCTTAAATAAACTCATCCATACCCCAAAAGTATACTCAAAACAAATTAATGTAATGATAATAAAAATATATAAAATGAATAAAAGATAATATAAACTTTAAAATTAATTTAAGCTGTAAACGATGAAGAAAAATGACGTAAAAAAATAGTTAAACTAACGTTGTAAACAAGAAAACAAACAAACTTATAAAAATATTACTAACTATATATAAATTATTGAATGATAAACTAATTTTAGCCGTAAATTATTTGAAAAATCAATTATTTTTTTGATGACTTTCCGTTTATTGTAATTGACTAATTATAACCTTATCAATACATTTTTGAAAAATATTAATGAAAAAGTTATTAAAATTTTTTTTGATGACTTCCCGTTTATGGTTAAATGAGTTTAAAATTTGACAGTAACTCAATTGCGTATTTGTTCTGGCAATTTTGATAATTATGTCTTTTTGAAAAACTACAATAGTAATTAGGTTTTTTAAGTAAATATACCCAACATTTAGTATTTATTCTCAAACTCTGCTCATTCTTCTCTAAAGGGATACATTTACTAAACACAAAACTAAAAAAAACATAGTAAACCAAATTTATATTTGTAAATTATTTCCAGTGTTCGATTCCCCTCCTTACAATTATCCCTTAATTTTCTTCTCTTTGTATTTTTATGTAGTTGTTTAACCCTATCTACATATATTTTACATCTAAATTATTATTGTTTCGTTATTATTTATTAAGCACAAAATTAGAAAAAACGGTAGTAAATCAAATTGTTTCATTATTATTTATTCTTTAGTTCTTTAAAAAAAATTTTTATTATTCGAAAAATAAATTATTTTATTTTCTACTTTTATGTTAACCATAATTACACATTTATAAACAACAATTTTATAGATAAGTATAATATATTCATGGCATCATTTATGCAATTTGATTGAAAGAATTGGGTTAAATAAACTCTTTTTTTTTATAGAATTTGTTTTGTAGATTCCTCTAATTTTGCCATATATATATATATATATATATATATATATATATATATATATATATATATATATATATATATCCTGACTGATATGTAAACAGCTCTTACCATGTAAACACTGAATATATGGGACTATACCGCCGAATATATGAGTCAGGTCCGCCGAGGGAAAAAAATCATGTGATTAGTGAAAAAATATTCGCCGGACCTGACTTATATATTCGGCGGTATAGTCACATATATTCGGTGTTTACATGTTCATACGGTAAGAGCTGTTTATATATATATATATATATATATATATATATATATATATATATATATATATATATATATATATATATATATATATATATATATAATTTTCCCTAGATAAAAAAATTGGGTTAAATAGAATATATATTCACTAAATGAGTTTATGTTATGGGTACTCTTAATAGAGTAATAGTGATAAAAGTCCTAGTACCAAATTTAATTTTTATCATGGTTTCATGTAATTAGTTTATTGTTGACGACACGTTTTCCCCTCCCTCTTTACCTCATTTACCGTCTTTCAAAGTTTTGTTGGGTTCTTGATAAATCTAGATCGATGTCTCAACTGAGTTATTTTTGAGTTTTACGGAATTTCAGATTACAAATTGGTACCAAACTTATGATACCTTCTCTTTCTAAAACTCTACTTTTTATTCAAAGTTTTTTAAGTTAGGTTTTGAGAATTTTTTGGCGATGATCCTTGTTTGTTTTTCAAATTGTTTTATTTCAAAATCCCATCTAATTTTTACTCAATGAAATTTAGTGTCCTTTTATTAAATACTTCCAAGAACCTAGATTATATCTTCTTCCATTGTTGCATTTGTTCTTGCTCAACTCTAACATTAGTACTTGTGTGATCTAAGACTTTGCTTTTTCAGCCTGAATCTGAAACCTAGAATACTCCTAGTCCCTCGCTGTCATAACTCATTCACAAATTTCCTATTAACTGGTCTCTAAGATTGAGATGACAGACCACTCATGACTCATGAGAATGAAACACTTTGATGGCACATCGACTTTGCCATGTTACAAAGTAAAGATGGAAGTTATTCTTATCAAAGAAAAGAGAGTATGCTGAGGGAACCAGTGATGTCTAAAAGGATGAATTCGATGAAAAATCTCACTCTGAGAACATGATTATGTTTGTTGGCGAAGTGGCTTGTCAGGTTGTAAGTAAAAATATCTCTAAAGTAAACGCGGGTAAAAACAAAAATCAGCACAAACATAAACACTAATTTCAAGCTCAATAATTTTCGTGATATTTAGGAGCTAGAAGAGTTTGTGATGCAGGAGCATCTTAAGGCTTAACTCGCTTTAAGGTCATAATCATGGAAGGTAGGAAGCGAATGAAGAGCATTCAAAGAAGAAGAAGGGAGAGAAAGTCATTTCTAGGAGAGAAATGATGATCATCCTCAAAGACGAAATGAAAACCATCTTTAATGAAGAAGTGAAGACCATTCATCGGAGATGGAAGATAACAAGACCCACGTATGCATGGAAGCCAACAACCCCATGCAGGTACACGTGTGGAAGGAAAAGAGGATGGAGATCAAAGGAAACAAGGGAAGAGCTCTCACAGGCACGTGCACGTAGTAAGTCATCGGATAATCCATACAACCATGCAAACATCGGAACGGACCAACAATGCATCAACACATGCACCAACGAGCCAACCATGCATGGATGATATGTTGGACGAATTCCAAGACTGAAAAACGGAGTCAATGGACCAAGTTGTGTTATTTTCTAGCTCATTAAAACACATTTAAATTATGGGTTAAGTTGTTATATCTTTAGGGCTTTTAATTGTTATTTTTCAACCCGTGCTATTTTATTTTCTTTTGAAAATAATTTAAGTCTTCTAATAGGGAAGCTTAAATATAGATTTGAAAATCATATCTTCTAGAGATACTTGAGGTCCAAGTCTTAAAAATCTAATCTTATTAGAAGATCAACTTATTTTATTGTTTTCCTAGAGCAATATCATATCTTATTCTAGATGAGATAAGATTCTTCGGGTCGGATCACAAGAAGCCATAAGTCGTTCCACACCTTATAAATAGGGAGGTCGTGTCTCTTGTTTTCTTAACCTGGAATATATTTTGATTTAACACGTTGTTGTTATCTTTTGTAGTGTCTATTGTCGTCTTCACGCGTGGAGAGAAAACCGAAGTAAGATATCCTTGTCTCCATCTCTATTAGGGTATCTTTTGCGGTGTCTACTAGAACTCCATTCGGGATATCAGTGAGACGAGTTTGGAACATAAAATGGCCTACTTATTCTCACCCCATTTAACATTGTATTCATTCGGGATTGGAAACTATCATTGTCTCCACCTTTATTATGGTATCCCCATATTCGTCCACACGACTCTATTACTTTTTGGGTGACTATTCTCATTTAAAATTTTGTCACTCAATACTTCAAGGATGCCTTAAACACTAGCTAGTTGAATAGTTATATTCATTTTATGACTCTATGAGTTTTTCCGGTTTAAAATCT
The DNA here is from genome assembly GCA_033239045.1 of Fagopyrum esculentum. Lineage (NCBI taxonomy): Eukaryota > Viridiplantae > Streptophyta > Magnoliopsida > Caryophyllales > Polygonaceae > Fagopyrum > Fagopyrum esculentum. Next base: position 119,674,443 of record BSUD01000005.1, read on the forward strand.
TCTATTATATGTTATACACTTGGTTTTTCCGATGGGTATCTAGATGGTTTATTCATGGTTTTCTTCAACAAGGTCAATGAGTAAATAAATCTATACCCGTTCTCGTCAGCTTCCCATTACGAGATATGTTTTCACCCCATATCCGTCCACACTGTTAAAAAATCCTCGTCAATAACTGAAAATCTCAATCCCAGTATAAGCTTCTCCCACGATTTGGAGTGTGTTTGCAATATTACATTATTGTTTCCTAGATCGCATGATTATTGTGAATAGTTACCGTTTTTGCTTTTCAAGTTATCTTACTTGTCATTAGACCTGGTCATATCCAGGCAGCCCGTCCGGAAAAACGGATGGGTATGAACAAAGTAAGAAGTCCGACCGGGCCAAAAAGACCGGCTGATGTAGGTTGATGCCGCAGTTCCCGATCTAGATTGAAAGTCCTCGATAGAAGCAAATCTCGAATGGATCAATGAAATCTCGGGGGAGATTTAAAGAAGAATAGACTAAGATTTAGTAAAACTTAAAATGCGGAATAATGATTGATATGGAAAGATAAGAAGATGATTGATATGGAATGATAAACGATAAATATAGGAAGATAAGACTATTATAAGACTTGCAAAAAATCTTGACCAATTATGGTCAAAACCTTAAACAAAGAATTACCTTTCACCCTTCCTTCTTTAACCTTACACAAGCCTTCTAGATAAGACAAGAACAAGGAGGGACTAGTTTGAATTGTAGCACCAACCTTCAAAAAGATTAACACACACAAGAACAACCTAGCAAGGATTCACAAGTTTTCAATCAAAAACTCTCCTTTTGATTGAATAGAAATGATAAAATGCAAACTTCATAAATAAAGTTACAAGTGTCTCACAATATTGTGAAAATCAAATTCAAAACTGATTTATCTAATAATCTTCCCCTCTAAGGCTATTTATAGGGAAAATTCTCCTACAAAAGATAAGAAATCTAATCTAAAAGATAATCCTAAAAGATAGGATCAAACTAACAAATACATTCTGAATGTTTAAGAGATAAAAGGTATTAAAAATAACAAATATAGATAAGATCTCAACGGAACTTATTGGTTTCGACAGAGGGAAACCACGGGTGGAAATCTCGGCCGAGATTTCATACACTTGGTCGATATTTTGCATCTCCCATGCAATCTTCCACTCAATCGAGTCCTCGGTCCCATGTTTGCAACTTGTAAGCAACCCCTCCTTGAGTTTCTTCTGCTCCTTGATTAGTAAATGATCCATATTATATAGGTGTAGATGCTATCAAGGATGGTCCCACATCATACTCCCCTTCTTGAAAATGGTTCAACCTCGAATCATAGTCTTGATCATCACTAATCACACGAGGACTCAAGTATGGTAGCTTCTAGACTGGATCAACTTCATGGGATGAAGTCCCCAACTTCTTCTTCCTCATCCGTTCCTTCACGATATGTACATTAACTCGTACACTCCTCGATACGAACGGATTCGGATTGCTGAACGGTTCATAATCCACGTTCCTTGACTCCCCTGGAAGGTCTCTAGAACTTTGAAGCACTCGGGGCCAGAAAATTTTCATCATATTGTACAACAGTGGCAAATCTCGGGTTGTCTCCTCAAATCTCGGGCGATATCTCTTGTCTGAGGTCGAGATTTTCACTGTGATTCCATAGATTGCCTCGGATGATGAAAAGTGAATGTATGTATTGGAGCTTTACTTCTCCTAGTTGCAACCAAGCTGAATCTTCTGGTTGAAATGGCACTCCCTTGCAGATTTGAGGATCTTTATCCGCAACTACTTCCCGTTCTTCCTCTAGCTTTGCACATGATTCCTTATAGACCATTGTAACAATGTCCTCCTATTTTCCTGCAATCACAATTACTCGCTCCACTAAAGGTAATGGTATAAGATCAAAGAAAGTCATGGAGAATAGCTTAATCACAAAATAATCATAGTTTAAAGCTAGATAAGATCATCATTCCTAGAGTAGGCACAACTAATAGGAGATAACAATATAATATAAAAAATGTAATGACTTCCCTTCTTAGCTTTAGATAGCTCTTCAAATAAGAACACACTAATGTCTATACTTGGAGCTTTCTTCCATATGAGTAATTCTTGATCAAAACTCCTAGGAATGACGTTGATGGGTGGATGCTCCTTATATAACTCTCGCTCAAGGCCACAAAGAAACTTGTGATGTGGGGTAAAAGCCGCAGTTTCCCGATCTAGATTGAAAGTCCTCAAGTCGAACAACATAAGGAAATCTCGGTTGAATTAAGCAAAATCTCGGGCGATATTTAGACAAGAACAGGTCGAGGTTTCTAGTAAATTAGAATGCAAAATAATGGATGATACGGAAAGATAAGAGAATGATAATATGGAATGATAAATGATAAATATAGGAAGACATGACTATTATAAGACTTGCAAAGAACCTTGACCAAATATGTGTCAAAACCTGATACAAAGAATTACCTTTCACCCTTCCTTCTTTAACCTTACACAAGCCTTCTAAATTAAAACAAGCACAAGGAGGGAGTAGTCTGACTTACAGTGCCAACCTTCAAAAGATTAACACACACAAGAACAACCTAGCAAAGACTCGCATCTTTTCAATCAAAAACTCTCCTTTTGATTGAATATAAATGATAAAATGCAAACTCCGTGAGCGAAGTCACACGTATCTCCCAATAATGTGAAATTTAATAATCACAACTAAGCTATCTAACAATCTCCCCCTCTAAGGCTTTTTATAAGGGAGATCTCTTATGAAAACTAGGAAATATATATTTAAAAGATAATATAAGAAAGATATTTTTAAAAGATAATCTAAAAATAATCCAAAAGATAGTTTGAGAGCTTTAAGAAAATAAAATATAAAAGATAGTTGCCAAATTTAAAAGATTTTTGACCAGATCTTCTAATACGCTTCAGGAAAGAAAACTCGGATGAAATCTTGGCCGAGATTCCTGAGTGTTGGCCGAGATTTTGCATATGCCGTGCAATCTTCCATTCCATCGATTCCTCCCATTTTTGCAGCTTGTAAGTGACCTTTACTTGAGTTTCTCTTGCTCCTGGATTGGTGAATGGTCCATGTGATGTAGGTGTAGATGTTATCAAGGATGATCCCACATCATACTCCCCTTCTTGAAAATGATTCGACCTCGAATCATAGTCTTGCTCATCACTAATCACATAATGACTCAAGTATGCCAACTTTTAGACTTGATCAACTTCATGGGATGAAGTCTTCAACTTCTTATTCTTCATCCGTTTCCTCTTAATATGTACATTTCTTGCTATGAATGGGTTCAAATGTCCGGATGGTTCATACTCCAAGTTCCTTGGCTACCCTAGAAGGTCACTAGAACTTTGAAGCACTTGGGGCCTGAAAATTTTCATCATATTGTACAACAGTGGAAAATCTCGGATGGTCTCCTCAAATCTCGGGCGAGATTTCTTGTTTGGGGCAGAGATTTCTACTGTGACTCCACAATTCGCCTCGTATGATGAAAACTGGAGGTTTTCTTAGAGCTTTCCTTATCCTAGCTCCTTGCATGATTCCTCATGTATGGCCTTGACAATGCCCTCCCTCTTGACACTCATCTTAAGCTCACTCGCTTCCTCTTGGATAATGGTGCAAGATTAATGTTAGAAAAAATAATGTATTAGCAAAATCATGGAAGTGCAAAGCATACAACACTCTATGCCATCTTAAACTTTCATCAATAATCTTAAGCATAACATACTTCCTATGGTAATATAACAATGTCATAACGTGATAATGCACTACATAAAACTTAGGTTTTGTGTATTGAATAAAAGGCACACCAGAAGATAGATTACTAGGACTTTGTACTAAAGAACAATCCAAAGATGAATTCAACAACTAGGAACAAGGGTTTTAGAATCACTAACCTCTATAGTTTGGATAACCTCCATTGATAATTTCTCCTCTTGGGAATGAAGAATTCGGGCTCGTAATACACTCAATTGTTTACGCACTTCTACCCAATCATTTCGGATCTTCTCAAAGGAATCATCATCCTTGGTCGAAGGTTGTCGGGGTTGGAAGACTGGTGAAGCCTCCCTTGATAAAAAAAATCCTCGACTTTTGCAAATCTCGGGTGAATGGGCCGAGATTTTGGGGCCGAGATTGTTGTTGTTCCTATGAACTTGTAATTCTAATGTTGGATCTAGTTGTTGACCTTTTTCCCTTGATTCTTTCAATTTCTATCGCCAATTGCGACAGATCTGTCATGGAATCATAAGAATATAAAATCAAGTTCATTCATTATAGTAGGATTTAAAATACGTAAATAACAATCCATCATTGTTCATTCATCCTCTATAACGCTTGCCTCACCATTGCTAGTCGCATGGTTGTGTAAACCTCTTTGACACTCCTAGAACTTTGCCTTTGGTTCTCCAAGCTTTTCCTTAGTTCATTAGCATAATGTGGGGGCAAGAATCTTGCTCTCATGATTGCCCTCATCTGTCTCCATGTACTAATGTCCGGGTCTAGCATGTTTCTTCTTGTTCTGACAAGTTGATCCCAATACTGTAAGGCGTATCCTTGGAACTCCAACACAACAAGTTGGACCTTCCTTTGCTCGTCAATTTGATGGTTAGACCAAATTTGTTCAACTCTAGTCTCCCATTCCATAAAAACGTCCGGACCGCTCCTTCCATCGAAACTAGGGATATGTCGTCTAGGATAGTTCCTCTCATCCTCAAGTTCCTAAAAGTTATCAAATTGTGGAGCGTTAGGCATATTATAATGTTGATTTGAATATCTCATACCTTGATCATGGTGAATTCTTGGGAATGATTCATTGCTCGAGGTCCGGTATGGAACACGGGAACGTCCATCATCCTCATTCATTGATCTCCGTTGAGGAACATATTGATTAAACCTTGATTGGGGCATATCTCAGCCAAACTCTCGGGCAAGATTTTGCTCTGGGGGCCGATATTTTCCTCTAGAATGATATTCCGGGTGATACATCCTGCACAATCATATAAAATAACAACAAACGCATGACATTAGTACAAACAAGGTTTCTTACTTGTCTTCTCTCACACTCACACTCTATTGTGAATCACAAGCTAATTTGATGTAATTTCCTTGGATGGATTAATGTTTCATTACCAATTGGTGCACTAGCTTACACTAGAACTTCCTTGGATGCCTCAAGTAGTCAACTTGTGTTCGGAAGAAAGGTTCTTGTGTTGAAAGTTAGTGAAATGAATCCTGTTGTAGGTCTCTTCACACAATGATACAAGGATAGAAAGAATATTCCAAGTATGACACAACTAGTATGATAGAAAGTATAGATACTAACTAACACACTCAAAGAATTGAATCAATGTGTTTAGATTAGAAGAGAGGAAAGAAAAAAACACATAAGAGATGAAGAAGAGAGAAAGAATGTACCTTGAGTTTATGCAGTTTGAAAGAGAGATAGTTGGGATTGGTTTTGGATATGGCTAAGACTCTTAATTGTTTCAAGGCTGGTACATAAACTCTTCCATTGTTGTATTCTTGCACAAGGTGCACTTTGATTCTCAGATTATGCCTCAGAAATTTCTCGAAATTTGGATAATAGTAGCAAAACTCGGGTGAAATCTCGGCCGAGATTCCTGAGGGTGGCCGAGATTGTTGAAAAACGACTCTTTGTGTCAACGTTCAGCAATCACCTTTGAGGCTACTACTCCTTGGTTGCCTTGTGATCTTTAACTGTTGGAGAAGTGTTTATAATGTTGCTTGAAGAGGATGGATAAGATCGTGCCTACTAGATAAGATCTTAACTTTAAGCACAAACTTTTGTTCGTTCTTTCCGTAGGGTTTGCCGAGATTTTCAAGGTCAACGGATGGCTTGTGTTTGGACGTGGCGTTTCTCTCTTCCAAAACTTACACAAATCAACGCACATTAATCTCAAATAATCTCACAAAGATGGCGAACAAGAAAAGACTCGACTTTTGTATGACTCAAGGAAGACTCAAATAAAAAATCGACTCAAACCTGATACGGACTTCAATCGTTTAGCTCCAATACCACTTTGATGCGGGTGAAAGCCGCAATTTCCCGATCTAGATTGAAAGTCCTCAAATCGAACAACAAAAGGAAATCTTGGTTGAATTAAGCAAAATCTCGGGCGAGATTTAGACAAGAACAGGCCAAGATTTCTTGTAAATTAGATTGCGGAATAATGGATGATATGGAAAAATAAGAGAATGATAATATGGAATGATAAATGATAAATATATCAAGATAAGACTATTATTGCAAAGAACCTTGACCAATTTTGTATCAAAACCCGATACAAAGAATTACCTGTCACCCTTCCTTCTTTAACCTTACACAAGCCTTCAATATAAGACAAGCACAAGGAGGGACTAGTCTGACTTGTAGCACCAATCTTCAAAAATTTTAACACACACAAGAACAACCTAGCAAAGACTCACAACTTTTCAATCAAAAACTCTCCTTTTGATTGAATAGAAATGATAAAATGCAAACCCCGTGAGCGAAGTCACAAGTATCTCACAATAATTCATGTGGAATTAAATAATCACAACTAAACTATCTAACAATTTCTTCCTCTTAGGCTATTTATAAGGGAGATCACCAATAAAAACTAATTGATATCTTTAAAAGACAATCTAGGAAAGATATCTATAAAGTATAATCTAAAAATAATCCAAAAGATAGGATCCAAAAACTAACAATTTCCTTTAAACATTTTTGGCCGGATCTAAGAAAATAAAATATAAAAGATAGTTTTTAAATTTAAAAGATTTTTGGCCGAATCTTCTAACACGTGTCAGGAACGAAAACTTGGATGAAATCTCGGCCGAGATTCTTGAGTGTTGCCCGAGATTTTGCATCTTCCGTGCAAGCTTCCATTCCATCGATTCCTCCTATGTTTGTAGCTTGTAAGCGAACTTTCCTTGAGTTTCTCTTGCTTTTGGATTGGTGAATGGTCCATGTGATGTAGGCGTAGATGCTATCAAGGATGGTCCCACATCATATTGAAGGGTTGGGATGTGGATCTGCAAATAGTAACTGATACAAACTACAACAGTGGACAATCTCGGGTAGGAATCTTGGCCGAGATTTGATAAGTTTGGCCGAGATTTTTTTTCTGGAATGAATTCGTGCTTTCTTATGCCGAGGTTTTGTCCTTATCATGGTAGAACTTCCATCTCCACACTCCTCCGGCATTCTCGGCTCATATGATGTGTGTATCGTTCCTCTTCACATCCGCAACTTGCAATCCTACAATAAAACTGACTCGCTTTCTCTTGGACAACGGTGCAAGATTAGGGTTTGCAAGAAATAATGTATCAACAAGGTCATGGACATGCAAAGTATACAGCACTCTATGCAACCTCAAACTTTCATTAGCAATCTCTTGCATAACATACTTCTTATGTGAATCTAACAATGCCACTATTGAGGGATGCACTACATAAAACTCTTTATGCTTTTCCATAGGGTTTTTAAAAGACTTTATGTATGGACTTGAAGGTAAAACAGAAGATAGATCACTAGGAAGTCGTTCGAAAGAACTATCTAAAGATGAATGCAACAACTTAGACTTATGCACAACACATTCAAAAGAGTCATCACAACTCAACTTAGGCAAATGCTCATTGATAACAAGAGAATGCTCATTCATACTTGTATCTATGTCATGCTCATCATCAACAATCAAATCCGATTCATGCTTATGGGTTTGCACACTAGTCTCAGCATGTAACACAATAGTAGATTCTGATTTCAATAAATCAACATGATCATGGATAGAAGTAGAAGGTTTAGAATCACTAACCTTTTTAGTTTGGGTAGCCTCCATTAATGCAATCAATCGGTTACAATTTTCTTCAAACTCTTTTTCGGGCTTCTTTGCAGGCTCATCAATCTTAATCGACGGATGTCTAGGTGGTTCATAATCTCATCTTCTGGAACGTTGATTATGCCTAGAATAAATCCTCTCATCCTCGAATTCCTGAAAATCAACAAACTTTGGAGCGTTAGGCATATCATAATAGTGACTTGAATATCTCATACCTTGCTCATAATGGATTCGTGGATGTGGTTCTGAGGACGGAGTTCTATACGGGACACGTGAACATCCATCATCCTTATTCAGGGATCTCCGTTGAGGAACGTAACCATTAAACCTCGACTGGGCATATCTCGGCCAAAATCTTGGGTGAGATTTTGTACTAGGGGCCGAGATTTGCCACTAGTTTGAGCTTCGTAATCTCCTAAGCGTTGGTTTAAGTTGTCAAGTTGTTCCGTGATTTGTTTTAGCATAGCTTGACCCTCACGGTTGTCTAACCCATCACCTTGTTACCCTCTATGGTCTTTAGCTCTATACATCCTGCACAATCACATATAGTAAAAACAAACGCGTGAAGTTAGTGAAAACAAGGGTTTCTTACTTGTTTTCGCTCGCACTAACCCTCTGTTGTGAATCTTAAGTTGATTTGATGTAATTGCCTTGTATGGATTAATGCTTCTTTACTAATTGATGAACTAACTTCAACTAGAACGTCCTCGGATGCCTCAAGTAGTCAACTTGGTTCGAAGAAAGATTCTTGTGTTGGAAGATAGTTAAGATACTTCGCTGCAGGTCTCTTCACACAATTGACCTCAAGGTAGAAAGAATATTGCAAGTATTATGCACTAGTATGATAGAAAGTATAGATACTAACTAACACTCCCACATAAATGACTCAATGTGTTTAGAGTAGTAAAAAGGCAAGAAAAGGCACACAAGAGATTAAGAAGAGAGTTTTACGTACCTCGCACTTGAGAAAATTGGATTGAGAGTTAGCCGGTTAGGGTTAAGGCTCGACAGTAGTAAATCTAAGGTGATTCAATGAAATCTCGGGCAAGATTTTGGTATGAACAGGCCGAGATTTGTCAAAAGGCAAGGTTTTTGTAATGAAAATTGGTTGGGGCTCGGGGTAAGCTTCTTTTTGGTTGCCTTCTTGTTATATCTATTCTTGAATCACATTAACTCTTGTCCGAATGGCCTCACCAAAGCTTTAGGTTATAATCGGTGATATAATATGGAGGTGAAGTCAAGAAAGGACCGTTTGATGTTGTATGAACGTGAATCCAAGGTATATGATGTATATACTGCTGCTGGATATTGTCGCACCTTGGAAAGATATTCGGTTGCTCTTGAAGATAAGATAAGATTTTATCTACTAGATAAAATCTCAATAAAGTATATCCAAATATCTCCTTCCTTTCCTTTGCAACTTGATCTTTCCCTGAAGATATCTTCCAAATATAACTTTGGATCTGATTGGATTTGACGAGAATAATCACGATCTTCTGGTTATACCAAATCTCGGGCAATCTTTCAGGAATCTCGGTCGAGATTTTAGGCTGAGATTGTCTCTGTAATGGAATCTTGTTGGAGGTTCCAAGGTTTTCAAGGTATTGGTTGGCTTGTGTTTGGCTAAGGCTTTCTCTCTTTTCAAGTAGACACAAGACAACACACGTTAAGCTCAAATAATCTCAAAGGAGATGACATACACAAAAGACTCAATTTTTATGTGACTCAAAGAAGACTCAAATAAAAGATCAAACCTTTGGTCTATGGTTGGACTTCAATCAGTAGCTCTAATACCACTTTGATGCGGGGTTGATGCCGCAGTTCTCGATCTAGATTGTAAGTCCCCGACAAAAGCAAAATCTCAGATAAATCAATGAAATATCGGGCGAGACTTAATGAACAACAAACCGAGACTTAGTAAAACTCAAAATGGGGAACAATGAATGATATGAAAAGATAAGAAGATGATTAATATGGAATGATAAATGATACATATAGGAAGATAGGACTATTATAAGATTTGCAAAGAACCTTGACAAATTGTGGATCAAAACCTTAAACAAAGAATTATATTTCACCATTTCTTCTTTAAACTTACACAAGCCTTCTAGACAAGACAAACACAAGGAGGAACTAGTCTGACTTGTAGCACCAATTCAACCTTCAAAAATATTAACACATACAAGAACAACCTAGCAAGGATTCACAAGTTTTCAATCAAAAACTCTCCTTTTGATTGAATAAAAATGATGAAATGCAAATTTCATAAATGAAGTCACAAGTGTCTCAGAATATTGTGAAAATCAAATTTAAAACTTAGCTATCTAATAATCTCCCCCTCTAAGGCTATTTATAGGGAAGATTCTCCTACAAAAGATAATCTAATTTAAAAGATTATCCAAAAAGATATGATCAAACTAACAAATACCTTTTGAATGTTTATGAGATAAAAGGTATTAAAAATAACAAAGATAGATAAGATCTTAACGGATCTTATTGTTCTCGACAAAGGGAAACCACGGGTGGAAATCTCGGCCGAGATTTCATACACTTGGTCAATATCTTATATATGCTATCAATGATGGTCCCACCTCACCGGCGTGCCGGCCTGGGTAAAAAATACATATTACATTGTATCTATTATAAATATTAAGTATAATTATAAATTATTTAGTATATTTATAATAAATTATATGTTACATAAAATATCTTATATATTTTAAAAAAAAACATTTTTTTTAAATATTTAAAAAAAATGGGTACTCGCAGGGCCCACCCGGGTACGACATACAATTTAGGCATGGTAGCCGGGCTCGATCCGGCCCAAGTCCGAATAAACAGACTTAACATTTAATAAAAATACAGTGTGGTACAGATATGAACATGTCTACTTGTCATATTTTATGCTAAAAAGAAGTTTGTGTTATTTTTGTTGAATATGATAATATATTGTTTGTATATCCGTTAACTTATTTACAAACTTGTGTTACTTTGAATTGATATTTGATGTTACAGTCGTTAAGAAATTCTAAATCATGATTTTTTTTTTACCCAAATACCAAACCATTCAAAAAATTGAGTCGTTCCTTACAACTTGAGTGGTTGTATAGATTTGGTTTTGACTAGAAACCATTATTCCGATTGTCATATGACTCTTCACTAAAGTATTGTGTTTTGAAAGCGTTAAGTACATAAGATATATAAAATAGAGGTGTTGGGGACAAGGCTTTGTTTGTTTTGTAGCAAGTATAGTTTTATGAGAATGGGAGACAGTGCCCACGTTCTCCTCATATCTCACTCCCCCTTTCTTTGTCTTACACTTCATACTCGATCTGCCCAACAACACGCTTCGCCTCACTAATCCATCGCCCTCTTTTTTTTTTTATATTAATTAAAACAATAATACTTACTATATATATAAACTCAAAAATGATCCTTTATTATATTTCCAAATAAATATGGACTACTTTCCTGATCTCCCCCTTAAATAAAATATATATAACCCATAAAAAAATGAAGGCTCTCTCTCCTTAAATACGTCATTTCCTCATACCCTAACCCTCTTCTCGCTCGCGAAATCTTGTTATCAATTACCAGTTACTGTGTGTGCGCGATCATGGTAAGCAATTGATCGAGTGTAATTCAGTGGATCCCATACAGTTGAATTGAGCCCAACTTTGATCTGTTTGCAGGGTTACGAAAAGGCAGCATGGTTGGATGCTCTATACACGCACAAGTTCTTCGTGGCCTGTCAACTCCATGAAAATGCAAAGAAGAACGAGAAAAACGTCCTCTGCTTGGATTGCTGTATCAGCATCTGCCCTCACTGCATATCTCTCCACCGCCTCCACCGCCTCATTCAAGTCCGACGCTACGTCTACCACGATGTTATCAGGCTCGAGGACCTCGAGAACCTCATCGATTGCTCCAACGTTCAGGTTCGGATAATCCTACCCTAATTTCACATTTCGATTTAAAAACCACTGTAATTCAATCTATATATATATATATATATATATATATATATATATATATATATATATATATATATATATATATATATATATATGATCCGTTTGGTAATCTAAGATTACTTAGATGATGATAGAGATGAAGCGAATTATTTAGACCAAAAATTAAGGCGGTGTAATTGTCTAAGATAATGAGTACGAAAAAAAATACGCCTTAAATTTCTCATAATCTTAATCCTTTAATTTATACACTTACTAAACGGGGCATATTCAGGCTTATACCATTAACAGTGCCAAAGTTATATTCATCAAGAAGAGGCCTCAAAACAGACACTTCAAAGGCGCCGGAAACTACTGCACTTCTTGCGACCGGAGCCTTCAAGAACCCAACATCCATTGCTCTCTCGCCTGCAAGGTACCTCAATTATGCAATTTATGCTCCATTTTTAGGGTTTTTTTCACAGTTTTTAAATAATCATAAAGTATCACTTTGGATCCCCTGCAAAGTAAATTGGTTTCATTTTTTTAAAGGCTTTGGATTGCACAATCGCCTATTTATCCTTAAATAATCACGCTCCATAATCTCATGTTTCTCAATATTATACGTACATACATTAATACGCGTGCGTATAATACGTATCCGTTACAACGCCGTTTAATTGAATCGGTTGTAGGTGGATTATGTACTAAGACAATATGGAGACTTGACGCCGTACCTAAGAGTATGCAAGACTTTACAACTGGGACCGGATTTCATATACCCTCAAGACATGGGAGACGATGATATGAACACCGACGAGACGACTCACTCGACTGTAATTGACTCGGACCACCCCATAAACTCGTCTACATCCGCTTCCTCGGGATCCGAGAATAACCTCATCATGTGCACCGAGATAGTACGAAAGAAAAGAACCGGCCTTTATGCCTGCAGGAGGCTCGCTACTGCAACCCATCATCGGTTCACTAAGGCAGCTGCCTCCGACGACGACGACATGGCTACGAGCATCAGTCGGAGAAAAGGGATTCCTCATAGGTCTCCTTTGTGTTAACATTTCTTTTTTTTTTTTAATGGTTTTCAGTAATTGTATGATCAGGAAAGCAAAACCCATAATGAAGCAAGAGCGAATTCGAATAAACCATTTAGTATGGTTTTGTTAATTTGTTGGGCAATAGTTTGAGAAAAATTTTGAGTGAGTAGAGATTTCTCGAACTACAACCCCTAATTCCATGTCCCTTTGTCCTCGTTTTGAGTTAATTAATCAATTGGTCGGCCGTTTTGTCTTAATGGCGTCACGTGGTTACCAGTTCCAAGTTAGGGTTTTTTATGTATCTTTTTATTAAGTTTTGTACATTTCTCTATGGAGTACTTTCATATCTTATACATTATATAACTATATTATATGGACATTAAATAACTAATATTTGGATGCTACACCTATTAGGGATGCTAATGTGTGCTACAGATTTTCTATTTCCTTTCTCTCTCCCAAGGTTTATTAGACTTGTAATTTAGTGGATTTTTGTTCAGTTTCATCGGTCGGGTAATGCATGAAAAACTTACAATCCTTACGACAATCGATCTATACTTGGAGGTGTATGTTTGAGATGGGTGGATTTTTAAATAGTTAGAATTGTTAGTAGAATTTTCATGTCGTTGAGATTTGAGTAAAACTTATATATTATCTATTATGAGTCCATTTAACAATGTTTATTATTTGGGGTTATTGGGAGATTATTTGAAAAAGATTTAGTTTAGTGTTGTTTTGGGACCATAAACCCCACAATAATCCAAGTGAACAATTATTGATCCCACAAAATTTACTTTTAAAATCTTCCACAATTATTAGTTCCATGAATTCTCACTTCTAATCGAAATCAAAGCCACAAAATACATTTTTCATAAAGTATTTTTAAAAATAAATTGTATTAATTTAACCAAAATCTTATAATGATATGAAAATTGTTTTAGCATGTCGGGCCGTGCACGAATAATTGTTAAAAACTTAACGATGAGGTATGAAAATGTCATACACGACTAATTTTTAAAAATAAATTTATAGATTAACAGTGCAAATTTTAAAAGAGAATATTGGTTTATAAAAGCCTTTTTTGTATCTAAGATACAAAAAATGCCCCTAGTATTTAACAATTTAAAAAAAAGATAAATTAGATATTAAGATGATCTTTATTAGGCGGTTACCGATATTAAGGAGAAATAATTAAATTATCAGGATATATATTCTAATAATTAATTAGATATTGAGATGATCTTTATTAGGTAGTTACCGATATTAAGGAGATATATTTAATTATTAGAATATATTAATTATGCTAAAAATAAGGAAAAAGGTTAACAAAATTTTGGTAACCCCCTATAAAATCAACTCAATCGCCCATTTAGGGTTTTTGGGAGTCGTTCATCTCGCCAAAAAGCCATCTGCGTCTCGATTGGGAGAAACCGCTCGGAACCACTTGAAAACCGTCTGGTCGGAAAAGACAACTAGATCGAAGAAAGGAGCGTGTATTGTGAGACCGCCATTGATGAAGGCGGTTGTAAAGCTTCAATTGAGCATAGATCTGGTAAGGTTTCTCTTTCAATTTTGTGCTTCTTCTCTTTTCGCTTATGTGTGTGGTTCGTCTTTTGTGTGTCGTCGAGTAAATGCATACTGGTAAGGTTTCTCTTTCGAGAACCGTCCAAGAAGACGACTCTGGAAACCCTCGCCGGAACCGCCGCAAACGCCGCAACCATCTGCTATTACCGTCGGAACCACCTACAAACTCTATATCGCTTGAAGAAGGTACTACGCACACGGAGATGAGTCGAAGGAAGACCATAGGTTCAAGGCTTTGATGAGAGAGATTACCAACGCCATGGGAATAACCTCCATCGGAGACTTCTTTCCGGTGTTGAGGAGGTTTGGGATGAAAGGAGCGGAGAGACGATCCAAGGTCCTTTTTGAGAAAACCGGTACGTTTATGCAGGATTTGGTTGATGAATGGAGAAGCTCGGTTGAGTTCGATCCGGGATTTGTAGATGAAATGGGTAACAAATGACGGAGTTATGTAACCAAAACATGTGTAAATGACTGACTTGTGTAGCCAAAACTTATATAACCAAAACTTATTTCCGGTGTTGAGGAGGTTTGGGATCAAATGACGGACTATGTAATAAAACCATGTGTAAATGACGGACTTGTGTAACCAAAACTTGTGCAAATGACGGACTTATGTAACAAAAACATTTGTAAATGACGGACTTGTGTAACCAAACCTTGTGCTAATGACAGACTTGTGTAACTAAACCTTGTGTAAATGACAAACTTGTGTATATGACAAACAAACAAAACTTGTGTAATTGAAAAACGACCAAATGTGTTAACTACATAAATTGACATAACAAATGAAATTGTGTATGAACATTGTGTACGTATTAATATTGTGTAATTGAAGTTGTGTATTAATATTGTATATCATCAAAATTAAATATAATTAAGAAGAGAGAGAAGAATAATTTATTATCCTAATTAACAAAATTATATATAATTAATAGGAGGGAGAAAGATCTTCTAATTTATATTTATAGGAGAGAGAAATTATTTTTAATTTCCATGATCTCTCTTTTTTTTTTTTAATATATCTTTTTTTTATAAAATCTGAAGGGGTCTAATTTAACTTCATAGATACACATTTGCCTATTATTTTTATAATGATTCATTGACTACCTACATGCCCATTTTTCTCATTTTAAAATTAACCAAAGTACCAGTATATGGGTCGTTAGTTACATAAATTGGAAACGATCCAACCTTTATTGGAGTATAGATGACGGAAAGCGTATAAATGCTAATAAGAGGAGCGTGTTCTTTAGCATATCCCTCTTATTATTATTTGGGTTGGTAGACTTTTAAAGAATTTACGGTCTCGTTGTCTTTTAATGTATACGTTTTCTATTCTTGTGAGACTTCGTTTCATAGGATTTAATTGCTTTGTGTTTGATAACATCAAGTTTGAAGTTTTTTTGTACCCTCGTTTCTATATTTTCATTGATCGTGTAATTTGACATTGCATTATGATAGATTTTATTTCCTTTTTTGTTTTAGAAATCTACTCGTGCTTCATGATAAAACGAAATCATTAGCGGAAGAATGTCTACGACATAATAAGGTTCTTTCTATACTCAAGGAGGTTGAGGTCAAGACTAAATGGTTGAGATTTAAGAGTGAAGATTGAGGATTTAATTGAGGCTTTGGCGTCAGTTGGCCGACCTCCAACACACTTACCGTGCACACGACCATTTTCTAAGAGCGTAGTCATCCGGTTCATTTCCGAGTGATCGGGCCCACTTCGGATTTTCTTTTTGACGTTATTTTGCATTTTTCAGCTTTCTATCTTTTAGACTATATTTTAGTTAGTTCGTATGGAAATTCTATCTTTTTAGGTTAAAGTTAAGGTTCGTAGATTCCAGATTGCAAACCCTATGAGGATTAGGTTAGACGTCCTCCCTATAAGTAAGGCTTTTGAGTCATCAAGTTTTTCATCTGGTTCTCATTCGAAAGTTTCAAAGACAAGTTGACATTGGTAGAGTCTATTGGCTAACCACCCTACACCGATCGACTGACCGGTCCTTTTCTCATCGATTATTGAAGCATTAAGTTCCAATTAAGATATGTATTGTTAAATTCATGCATTTTGGAGAGTCCATTTGCATTGATCTTGATAATGATCTATATCCCTTGAATAATTATCTATGATTATAGTAGTTTTGGGTTTTCTTATGTAAAATGTGAGAGTCAACCATGGTTCGCTTTGTTACTATTTATTCTTCTAGTTGTTATAGAAAATTGCGAGAACCGAGTCTCTCATTTCTTTCACATTTTCGAAACTGCCAAATACATGCAGAATTGTCCCTCGCATAACATAATTTACATTCTATTTTGGATTTGTTATCATCAAGTGATATTATAGTTGGTGATCTTGATCTTGGAAATATTTAATTACTCTTTGATTTGGTTACTTGTGAAATTACCAATTCAAGATCAAGCAACGAACACTTCTTCCTTCTATCTTATATTTTTATTGCTACAATATTTGTTTAGATTTCACTAAACTAGTCAATCAACCAGTCTCGACTAATCGGCCAATCAATTGTTTTTCTCGTCCTCGTGATTTCTGCTTTTGTTCTCTCTATTTCTCTCTTGTGTCACCGGTCGGCCGATCAGTGTCATCAATCGGCCGACCCGGTCATTCATCTTTTATTTTCTATTTATGTTTTCCTTTACTTTTGGTTTCATTATTAATTTATCAAATCACTTCACTGTTTTCCCAAAGTTTGACCCTAACCTTGTTACAGCATTTGGTTCTTGTATGTGCTAGAGTTGAGCTCACAATTTATCACTTATCGACCATCCACCATGGTTGAAGACTAGAATTTTGTGTTCGTTCATTCAATCAAGATTAAATCAATTTTGATATTCTAGTAATTTTTCAATTAGTTAATTTGATTTTATTGTAACATTTGTTCTTGCAAACTTTAAGTCCACAAGATTGTCACCTCCACTATCTAATTTGTTTGAATTTATCTAATCTCTTTATGATGCTTGAGCATATCCAGAATCAACTAGCAAGATAAGGAAGCTAGAGAAGAGAAAGAACACATGGACTTCTAGACGAAGAGAAAGGACATAATCATGGCTAAGAAGAAGAAGAAGAAGAAGAGACTAAGCTATTATAGATCTCTTTGTACTAAAAGTTCAAGAGTGCATGCAACCTTACTCAACCAATCATAAAGGAAGAGATCTACCTCACATATGCATGAAGACAATCTCACCCATGCTATTCCATTGGATCAACCATGTATGGACGAAGAAAGCACCAACCTCACATCCTCTCTGGTTCGGTCATGCATGCATACCGATCTCACCCCTCTTTCAGGACAATCATGCATTGATGTAAAGAGTTCCATCCCCACACCCTCTCCGGTTCAACCATGCAAGTACGTTCATCATGCTCCGGTTCAACCATGCATCCACGTGAGGAATGCCGTACACAACTCTATGAGGAGGGGCACCCCTGCAAACTCATCCATATTACCAGGCACACGTGGGGATTGGGGCGATGATAATATATTCAGATCAGACATGCACACACAAGAAAAAGGCCGAATTAAGTTGTGCAAGTTTAGGTTCAATATTAATAATTTTCAGCCCATAAAGACATCTTTTAATTATGGGTTATTTTGGGCTTTTTTATTGTTATAAATCAGTCCATGTTTCTTTTAATTATTTTTTATAAATAATTTAAGTTTTCTAATCGATAAGCTTAATGATAGATTTAAGAGGATCTTATCTTTCACAAGATAAATCTAATTTTATCTTAGAAGGTTCTATCTTTTAGAAGATAGATTTTATCTTAGCTTAGAAGATCGAATATTATCTTGTACAAGATATATCTTATCGTTATGTGAGTTACGAATTCATAATTCAATACATAATTTATCGGCATTGCTTGTGCATTTTCGGTGCTTCCGACGCATAGTGAGATCAAGTGACGTTTCGTTCACCATATAGATTGGACTTGTTTGATTCGTTTTGTTTGTGTCTACAAGTAGGTTCTTCTCGGATCAATCAAAAGCCTCCTTCATCATTTGAATGAGGATTTATGATTAAATTATAAGGATGAGTTGCTACCCACGTCAACAAGAATTCTTCTTTTCTAATTGTCGAGTGAGGGCAAATAACTCTAGAGTTAAGGGCCCGTTTGTTTCCAACTCCGGAAACGGAAATGAAATGGAAACGAATTTAGTCCATATTTATATCCTTATTCATGGTATTGTATGGAATCATTCCTTATTATTTAAGGTAAAATGCACTTGATTTCCCACATTTTATTACCCTATAGGGTATCAAAAGTAACCAATCTCTACTCCAATTATTTCAAACCACAAGGAATGATTCCAAAAATTTTCATGAATAAGGATATATAAATGGATTAGATTCGTTTCCATTCCGTTTCCAATTCCGGAGTTAAAACCAAACGGGCCCTAAGTGTACTCGTGCGGGAGCAAGTTCAGGATGAGTGACCACTTTAGGAGTTTTTGTGCGAACATAGTTGGCATGGGGATAACGTCCCTAAGACCTCAAGTCTTACATCAACAACCTCTTGAATACTATAAAATTTAATGTTTAAGTTGTTGATACACTATAAAAGTGGAACTTGGTTGAACGTTGTCAACAACTCCTTCACCACTATAAAATTGAATGTTTTAAGTATTATCAATAACACATTTAAAGCACAGTCCACATCACAATAAATGTTACAAAGTTTAAAGTTTTAAAGTGTTATCAACAACAAACTTAGCATTATAAAATTTTTAGTTTTAAAATGATGTCGACAAGACACTAGAAAAAATTATGTTTAAAGTGGTGTCAACAACACTTTAACACTATAAAGTTGATGTTTTTAAATTGTTGTTAACAACAACTTAAGCACTATGAAATTGGATTTTATGTTTCTATTAACAAACACATACATTATATTAAAAAGAAAATATTAAACATTTAACAACAGTGTCAACAGACACATATTGTCAACAAACTATCCTTAAAACAACGTAACACATATATTGTCAACAAACTATCTTTAAACAACATAGTACAACTATAGTAAATTGTCAATACAAATCCAAATAAAACATTCACCAATATTGTTAGTACAAACTTCCAAGAACTTTATCATGAGTTGAACAATCCCAACCTACTCCGAGTACCATATAATTTTCGATCTTCTCTTTGTGTGCATTCATCTCCTCTTGCTTTATCGATAAAATGTTTTGTCAAAAAAAAAGGGTGTATGAACTTGACTTTGTACATTCCACAATTTTCTCTAATAATAAATATGAAAAAAAAATGTATTAGCATTTGCAATTATAAAGTATCTAAATAACATAATTTGTTTGTTTATCCTTCTTTATCTTGTGTCAATCATGCACTCATTGAACTTCAAATTGTTTATCCATTTTTTCAACAAACTCAAGGACACATGTTTGAATCATTCAACAACTTGTGCAGATCGACAAAAAATATGTTGCAACAACTCTTTGAGTTTCTCTTCGTTGTTCACATTGTCATCGTAGTTATATGTCTTTACAACAAATGTTTGAATCTTTCAACATTGTCATCGTAGTTGTATTATTTGTGATATCAACAACACTATAATAAGTAAATAATGTTCTTAATTGTTGTCAACAACACTTGAATCGAAAATATTGGTATTAGGTGTTGTCAACAACTTCTGAGTAGGAATATAGAGCTTTCAAGTATTGCCAACAATACCAAAAACACAGAATAAGTTGTGTTGGTGTTGTCCAAAACATACTAGTATAAAAAAAACACAAACAAGTGTGTTTAACTTTTATCAACTAGACATGGGTTGGAAACCTAAACTTAAACCAACATAATCCAAACCAGCAACCCGGCGTTTTCTGGTTTAGTAGCGGTTTTTTAAAAAAAATATATGAACTAGCGGTACTGTAATTAAAAAAAAGGCTTGAACCGATTTCCCGGTGGCCTACTTATCCTCTCGGGGTTAAGATGAATCAAAGCCCACGTAGTTTTCTTACCTTTACTTACCTTTTTTTGGACTTCCGAGTTGTTTTCGTTACCCCGCTTACTTTTCGGCATCAAACTCAGAAGTCGTGCATGCATCATCGGAGTTGGAATCGGATTTTGAGTCATACAATCGTGCATTCCGTTGTTTGCGCTTCTCCACCCTTTTTCAATCTTGAATACAAACTTGTGCCTCCAAATATTTGGACTTCAATTGGGTTCTCTTGTAATTGAGCATGTTCCCTCATCGGCTAAATGTTTGCTCCATGACAACCGTTGATGCGAGCACATCCATGATTTGTTGTAAAATTTTGACTAAATTTGGATATTTCAAGGCTACTTTCTTCCACCAATCCAAAATTTCAAAAGAATCTTCACTATAAAAAATAAAACACGTTGTTAGATGATATTGTAATTCTGCACTTGAGGATGAATGTCTTGGTGTTTTTGTCCTTTTAACTAAAATTTGTTGTGCTTTTGAAAGAAGAAGAAGAAGAAGAAGAAGAAGAAGAAGAAGAAGAAGAAGAAGAAGAAGATGATGATGATGATGATGATGATGATGACGACGATGACGATAACGATGACGATGACGATGACGATGACGATGACGATGATGGTGATGAGTAGAAGAAGAGCTAGCACTTGTTTGAAATGAAAAAAAAAACAATTTTTCAATTTCGATACGAACATCTTGCATAATATTAGAAATCATGACATCTAAACCCAAATGTTCGCCCGAAAAGGTGTGTGCAAATAAGCTTTAAATTTATAAAACTAGAATCAAGCAGCGAACCCGCAGTGTACGGATCGACGTAGCTAAGCAAGAATTCCAGAGTATCGAACACAGGGATTTGGGTGGGAACGAATTCAGTTATAGGTTGTCAAGCGAGTAAATATGGGAGTTTTGCAAATATTGGGAAAACAACAATCCTAAAGATCCAAGTATCCAGTTGTGGCAATCGATTCAAGATATACTAATGATATAAAGACAGAGTTGAGATATGCAAAGGTATACTAGTGTAAGGTAATCGTACGGTGAAGTTCCAAAAACCTTATGTAACTCACCTAAAAGGCACTCTCTATACAGGTTGTTGAGGCTCAATATAGAAAGATTCTAAAGGTGAGAATTAGTGTCAAATACCCAAACTTATAACCTAAAGATCAAGACTAACTTAACCGATTGAGGTTGTTGAGGCTCACAATCGAGGTAGAGGTTGTTGAGGCTTCACTACCACCTAGAAAAGACAAGTCTAGACTAAGTTAAAGCAAACC
Source organism: Fagopyrum esculentum (assembly GCA_033239045.1). Lineage (NCBI taxonomy): Eukaryota > Viridiplantae > Streptophyta > Magnoliopsida > Caryophyllales > Polygonaceae > Fagopyrum > Fagopyrum esculentum. The sequence goes on from BSUD01000005.1 coordinate 119,696,167, forward strand.
TTTAACTTTGGATTAAAGTAAAAGCAGGGTCGTAAACTTGATGGAAATTACGGTTGGATCTTGAGATTCCACGGTCGTGGAACTCAAGAACAACCCGTAATTTAGGGTTCGTCGACGATTCTCTCTAACTCTCAGGGTCTAATCTGTTTACGATCGATCTATCATCATCTAAGCCACAACTATCAACCCTTCACCTTAGAATTGTTAAGGGTTTTTAGCCAATAACAGTCATGTTGATATTAATTCAAGAATTTAGAAAGAAAGATGGAAACTTTCAAGAACTTTCAATAATCTTCAAAACAATCTCAAAGTCACAATCAAGAACGAATGTTGTCAAAGGATTCAAAATAAAGTAAACAATCACAACCTTAGGAAAGAAAGGAAAACGGGATGTCAATCCGTTTTCCAAATCAAACCTAAACAAGAAGAGAGATCTTCTTGCAAAATCTTCCAAAAGCTTCGATCTTCCGCCAATCCGAAGGTCTCAACAGCGATCTCCACCAAAAGTGCGAGATTAAAGCAATTTCCCGATGCGAACTTCGATCTCCAATGAGATCTCCAAGATACCTCTAAATGAGGGTTTTCGCGTTACTAAGCGGAGATGAACGGTGATGAGCGTCTAAGCGAGCATGACGGAATCTCCCTTCTTCCGTCTTTTTATAGTGTAGGGAAAAATGTCGGCCCAGCCCAATCTTCAAAAGATCGTGGCTTCAAAGTGTGGCGAAAAGATTCGCCAAGATCACGGTCGTGGAAGTTTCCACGACCGTAATCCTAGGTGTGGAAAGTGTCACGGTTTGTTCCACGACCGTAATAGTTACTGGAATGTATCACGCCTCTCTTCACAAGTTCCACGGCCGTAATTCTGAACGTGGTTTGGAATCCGGCCGTATTTTAGGGCGTAATTTAGGGCAAGAACGTGATTCTTCCCTAGCCTCGTGCATTCCTCAAGCTAAACTCCAATTTGCTTGCTAAGGATGTCCTCAATCTATGGACTCACTTAATCAACTCCTCTTTTGCTTGATTCCGTTCGGAAATAGCTCCAAATCACCTATAATCAACATAGAACTAGTGTAGACATCCATATCGATAATATAGGTAATACTAACTCATATATGCAGCAAAGTTCAATCAAAGACTATCAATATGAATCAAATACGTTAAGAAAACGTGCCTAAAATATCATAATATTTCATGCTAACACCAAACAATCATAATAAGCAACCAACAAATCGAAAACACCATCAAGTTTAAGTCTAAGATCAAAAACGGCACTTATAAGATAAATCAAGAAAATTTGTTGTAATATTTTAGCCATTCCGATTGCATGTCATTGATAGCATTTAGAAGGGTTGGAAAAATGGAACCGGTTTGAAAAGCCTCGAAAACGTTTACGGCTATCTCTAAAAAATCAACAAGAAGTTGGGGTGTAGACGTAACTCATGGCATTAGTTCCATCACTAAAAATATGTAAACATTACAATATCAATACAAGTTTGCCAAACATTTTCATTATCAAAAATTGATTAAGGAATATTTTGTGCGAAAAATATTGTAAAAGTTCTTTGCAATGAAGAGCTTGACCAAATACTTTGTAAGTAGAGTTCGTACGAGTTCCAATGTCTTTTGAAAATGCAATTAGATGAACATTATTTGATAAGCATAATGTTTATCATTTTTCCCTCAATTCAGAGGAGTGCCAAAAATTGGTCAATAATGTCGGTTATTGTAAGAGCTAGGATTTTTTCTAATTAATTATGATTAATGTTGATTAACTTAATCATCGATAGTAATTGACACATAACTCGCGAAGAGTACGTAAGTGATGAGTATGAGTCTCACCGTTATGTTCTTGGCGTAAATTTGGACTTATGAGATATTTTTCACTTTTTCCCCGAGTAATTATTTTTACCCTCCGGTGTTATTTGGAGCATAGCCTGATTATATGTTATGTGTGCCATTAGCCTGGGCACATAGCCCGAGAGTGTCGGAATAGGCTTGGATTACCAACACCGAGTACATCTAGTAGCATTGGAGACAATGCTCAGAGAGGTTCTAGTTCAGGTCGAGGTAGAGGCAGAGGTTATGGTCGAGGTGGATATTCCCAACAGACATCTTCCAGACCACTTGCACCACAACCTCAGGGTCAGACACAAGCTCGAGTATATGCTTTGGCTAGCGAGGATGCAGCTAAGACTACAAACGTCATTACCGGTAGGATTCTTGTCTTTGGCTTGTTAGCATATGTTTTGATTGATCCTGGATCTACATGCTCTTTTGTATCTGAGTCTTTTGCTTTAAGATTGGGAAGGGTAGCTGAACCCTTACGTTATATCATTAGAATCTCGATGCCAACGGGGGAGACCTTGATTGTTGATATGTGTGTGAGATTATGCCCCATAGTTAAAGCTGACCGAGAATCTGTAGCTGACCTTATACCGTTATCTCCGAGAGAGTTTGATGTGATCTTGGGTATGGATTGGTTATCCACCCACAAAGCCTTGATAGACTGTTATGCGAAAGATGTAATCAGGAAGATAGATGGGTTGAGGGAAGTGATTTTCACCGGTGAGAGAAATGTTATTCCTACTTGCCTTATATCTGTAGTAACAACTTTTAGATTACTTCGGGAAGGGTGTCAGGCTTATGTGGCCAGTGTGTCAGATTCTTCTATTGTTAGCCCCGGAGCATTTGAGGTGGATGTGGTTAGAGAATTTCCTGACGTTTTCCTTGATGATTTAGCTGGTTTACCTCCGAGTAGAGAGGTAGTCTTCGAGATTGAGACATTACCAGGTGCAGCACCGATATCAATTGCTCCTTACAAAATGGCTCCGCTAGAGCTAAAGGAGTTAAAGAAACAACTAGAAGAGTTGCTCGAGAAGGGTTTTATATGCCCGAGTATTTCTCCTTGGGGTGCACCAGTGCTTTTTGTGAAGAAGAAGAAGGACGGTAGTTTATGATTGTGCATAGACTACCGTCAGCTGAACAAAATCACAATCAAGAACAAGTATCCCTTACCGAGGATAGAGGACTTGCTTGATCAATTAAGGGGTGCTACAGTGTTTTCAAAGATTGACCTTCGATCGGGATACTGAGAGTTGAGGATAGCAGAGAATTCTATACCGAAGACAACTTTTCGAACTCGGTACGGACAATATGAGTTTACAGTTATGCCTTTTGGGTTGACGAATGCACCTACAACATTCATGGTGTTGATGAACTCGATCTTCCAACCTTATCTAGATCAGTTTGTCGTGGTCTTCATTGATGATATCTTGATATATTCCCGAGATGCAGATACTCATAGAGAACATCTGAGACGTATCTTAGGGATTCTGAGGGAGAGACAGTTGTACGCGAAGTTCAGCAAGTGCGAGTTTTGGACGGATCAGATTGCCTTTCTTGGGCATGTGATAGCACGAGATGGTATACAACCTAATCCATCCAAGATCAAGGCTATTACAGAATGGGAAATTCCGAAGAGCATTACGGAGATTCGTAGCTTCTTAGGACTTGCGGGTTCTTACAGGAGGTTTGTAAAGAACTTCTCGATTATCGCACACCCATTGACTAACTTGCTAAAGAAGAATCAACAGTTTATATGGGATAACAGTTGTTAAGAGATCTTTGAAGAACTTAAGAAAAGATTGACTACGTTCCCTATTCTGGTTGTACCCTCAGATAAGGGTAACTTTGTGGTTTACAACGACACGTTTGGGAGTGGCTTAGGAGGAATTCTAATGCAGGAAGGGAAGGTAATAGCATATACATCTAGACAGTTGAGACCTCATGAGCAGAACTATCCTACACACGACCTAGAGCTTGCTGATATAGTTCATGCTCTTAAGACCTGGAGGCACTATATTTATGGTGATACATTTCCGGTGTTTACTGACCATAAAAGCCTGAAGTATATTTCCACTCAGAGGGATCTAAATCTGAGGCAAAGAAGATGAATGGAGTTACTCAAGGATTATGATTGCACTATAGAGTACCATCCAGGAAAGACGAATGTGGTAGCTGACACTCTTAGCAGAAAGAGTAGTAACCAAGGTAGTAAGGTCAACTAAAACTTGAGCATCTATTAGCTCTCAGAGTTATGAGAGTAGAGATGGATGTAAGAGGATCCGAGTTGATAGCGAACATTCAGGTTAAACCGTTGATTCTTGATGAGATTTCAACTAGACAAGATGAGGATGCTACACTGAAGAAGTTGAAAGCTAAAGTTGGAGATGCTACCGCTACACACTTTCAACTTTCTAATCAAGGTGTGTTACACAAAGGTGCATGGATATGCGTGCCAAACATTGAGGAGTTAAAGAAGAAGCTACTTGAAGAGGCACATTCCTCAAGGTATTCCATGCATCCTAGGAGTACGAAGATGTTTAATGACCTGAGGAAGATCTATTGGTGGCCCAGGATGAGACGAGCTCGAGTGATGCGCCCTTGACCCCTATGTCCCAAGACGAGGAAGACGAGGCACTTCGGGTTCACTCCGATGGACCGCTCACCCGTTCCCGTGCTAAAGCAATCGCTCAAGCTACCGGCTCCATCATTAGTCGCACCGTTGCTTGTCACGGACTCATTGGTTGCAAACCGTGTCTCTACGCCACTATGACTTGAAGCTTGTCAAGCCGGCACCGTTCCGGCGCATTTTCCGCATTTTCCGTAATTTAGCGTTTGTAATAATAAGTCTTTTTATTTTCGGAATATTAATTTCCGGGACTTTATTTTCGGGTATTAATTTTCCGAATTTAAGATTAGACTTTTGGTTTCGGAATTTAATTCGGAAACTTAATTCCGAACTTAAATTCTCAACCTTTCATATTTTTAGGTGTTTCATTTCCGGAACTTAAATTCCGACTTTATTTCCGTCATTTAATTTCCGACTCTTCGTATGGCCTTCATCCACTATATAAGGGGATGCTTGGCTCATTTGTAAAGCATGTTCAATTTAATTAAGTAATGAGAAGTATTTTTCTCCTACTTACTTGAGCATTAATCCCTCTTCTAATCCTCTCAAAGTTCTTCTTTTGGATCTTCGATCCAAACTCAACCACATTCGAGGGTTCTTCAAGAACCAACTCAACTGACCCACTTCAAGGTTTGATCGATCAATCTAGATCGACTCAATCATACAACTTCCGCCTCCATCTCTAAGCTTCCGCAACCCATCTTCAATTGCATTCGCACTTCAACTAAGGAGTAGTTGAGCTTCAGCTTGATCTAGATCCGGAATACTTCATTGACGTGTCCAAGGACGCATCAAATTGGCATCAGAGCAAACGGATCTAAGCTAAGTTATTTTTACTCTTGTTTTTGTGCGTTATTATATTCATCCTTTTTTGCCTTTTGTTTATCACCATCTTCATCTTGTTCTTCGCATCTTCATCCACGTTCTTGAAATTTTTTTTTTCTCGATCCATTTTGCAAAGCAAATTTAGGAGATTTTTGGTTTGCCATCAAACCATTAATCAACAAAACATTTTTCCTTACCCAATCCGACATTTTTGTTAATCAATTTCACCATTTTCTTGGGATTTTTTTGTTGACAAAATCGGATATCACGTCTTTTGATATTCCAAAAACCAAAAACAAAGCAAAAACTCTTCAAAAACGGATTTGTTTCAAAGAAAAGTGGATTCATCTCTTGCATTCCAAAGGTTGCATTCAAAAGTTTCAAAAAGAAACAATTCCACAAAAACAAAAGTAAAAGACGTCCGGCAAACCGGTCCATCCGAAAAATCGGATTTTTGAAAAGGTCAAAGACCAAAGCAAGTAAAACTTGCCGATAAACAATCTGTCCATTTCCTATCTCTCCATTTTCTTACAAGTTGCAAATTTTCTCTTGAATTTGTGTGCATTTTGGTTCAAATTTGTTGGATTTGCCTTCCTTGCCTAACCGCCAAACGGCTTTCCCAAAGGTAGAACCCTAACGCACTTAAACTTGGGTAACTTTGACTTATCTTGTCACCTTGCTCATTTGATTGCTTGCAATTTTGTGACCAATATTGGAGTTATGACTAACGTCACAATGGAAAATTCTCAGGAATCTAGTGAAAGGCATGAGCTCACTACTTTGACCGAAGAAAATGCCTCACTTCGGCAAGAAATTGAAGCTTTGAAGGCCCAAATGCTTACCCTTACGACCGCCCCACCGAATCCAAATGGAACCTTGGTCGATGCTTCCACATCCGATGGACGTCGCAAATGCAAAGGTATATTGGGAGCCGAACCATCTAACGGTCGACGGCTTGCCTCCGTCATTGAAAACCATGGGCCCTCCCAAAATGACGGTCATGAGTCCCACAATGAAGGTGACGAGAACCCTGACCCTTCTCCAAATGATTTGCTATATGTTGACACGGAGAATCGGCACAAACGCTATGAGCACAACCGACGTAAGTATGGCACTTCCCCTCCTCCATCTCTAAGCTTCCGCAACCCATCTTCAATTGCATTCGCACTTCAACTAAGGAGTGAGCTTTAGCTTGATCTAGATCCGGAATAATTCATTGACGTGTCCAAGGAAGCATCATCGAGGTAGCTGATTTTGTGGCTCGATGTCTAGTGTGTCAGCAAGTAAAGGCTAAACACCAAGCACCAACAGGAAAGTTACAATCTTTATCAGTTCCTGAGTGGAAGTGGGAGCGGATTACAATGGAATTTGTTGTTGGACTTCCTAGGACTTTCAGAAAGAATGACACGGTATGGGTGATTATAGACATATTGACGAAATCTACTCACTTTCTACTGATGGGACAAGATAACTTCTTGGATGAGCTGGCGGAGTGTTATGTGAGAGAGATTGTTCGACTGCACAAAGTCCCCGTGTCAATTGTATCTGATAGAGATCCGATGTTTACATCGCATTTTTGGGGAAGTTTGCAAAATGCCTTAGGTACAAGATTGCATTTCAGTACGGCATTTCATCCTCAGACAGACGGACTGTCAGAGAGAACGATTTAGACCTTGGTGGAGATGTTGAGATCTTGTGTTTTGGAGCTTAAAGGTAACTGGGAGTCTAACTTTCCATTACTCAAATTTGCATATAATAACACTTTCCATTCGAGTATTGGTATGGCCCCTTACGAGGCCTTGCATGGAAGGAAGTGCCGCACACCTGTATGTTGGGATTTTGAGGGCATGCGACAGATAGATGGTATTGAACTTGTACAACAGACAATAGAGAAAGTACAAATAGTAAAGCAGTGCTTGAAGGTAGCACAAGATCGTCAAAAGAGCTACTTTGATCACCATAGACGAGAGATGACATATGAGATAGGCGATAGAGTGTTTTTGAAGATATCTCCTTGGAGGGGAGTTATGAGATTTGGTAGGCATGGGAAGTTAGCACCGAGATACATTGGTCCATATGAGATCTTAGAGAAGATCGGACCACTTGCGTATAAATTGGCGTTACCACCTGAGTTATCAAGATTGCATGATGTCTTCCACGTATCAGTGTTACGGAGGTATAAGTTAGATCCGAGTCATATCATTCCCGAACCTGAGATAGAAGTATCTGAGAACTTGTCCTACCCAGAAGAACTAGTTGGGTTTAAAGCAGGCAAGTTCGAAGATTGAGAAATAAGGAGATTCCGATGCTGAAGGTTAGATGGGGACATCATTCATCTCGAGAGGCTACATGGGAAACCGAGCGAGATATGAGAGCTAGATACCCCTATCTTTTTGAGTAAAAACCTCGAGAAATTATGATCCGTTTGTGCATCCTTTTGATATATCTATGAGTTTGGTTCTACATCCTTTCTTAAATTTCGGGACGAAATTTCTTAAAGTGGGAGATATTTGTAACAGTCTAAAATCGAAGATGACCTAATCAAGAATTTTAAGGAGTTAAATCCGTTTTAAAACGAGATACCTCTCGAGGTAACCTGCTCCTAGAAGATATTACACTCCGGTGTTATTTGGAGCATTTGGAAGCTTTAATTAATAAAAATGTAGTTGTGAGAAATGATCAGGACATCGGACATGTCCAAGATATGAAAAAACATGGAAAGACAAAACGGCCAAAAGAGTCGCTATTTCGTTTCTAGCGGCTAAGAAAGACGGCTTAGGGATACGCATTTTTCGAGACAATTGCGGAATAACTATCCATACAATATTCCAGATTTATTATTCCAAATTTCGAGAAGTTTGGAGAAGGGGGCTTAAACCGCTTTAGGATCGGTGAAAGGATAATTATCGACTCCGCTAAAGGATAATGGATGAGTTGGCTAAGTAGACAATTTATGTATCAAGGTGTATAAACTAGGCCCTTTTGTTTATATGTTGACAAACTAGGCCCCTTCATATTTTCATCAAAAAAATTTATTAAAAACAGAAATAAAGATACTCAATAAATCACAATCTTTCTCTCTCCTGTTTAAAAAGAAAAATATTAGAGGAACGATTCTGCAAATCTTCATTGATGACTCATTTCCATCAATCTTTATCTCGTCTCCTTTATCGCCATTGTTACAGCTCGAAGCTTTGAAGAACCGAAAATCATCTTCACCATATACTACATAAAATGTAACAGATATGTCAAAAATCATAAAAACATATATATTCTTCACGTATGTACATAAAATGCCGTTGAGCATACATATTGTAACAGTTATGGCGAAAGTCATAGAAAAATATGTATTCATCACGGATTCACAATCGAAACATAACACGTTAATACATTGATATGTGTACATATTTCATGTCCCAACTACATCGGATGATTCTCCTACATATATTTCCTAAAACAAGTTACTAACCAACATATGTTCATCACGTATGTACATAAGACTGAACATATGTACATAATCATAGGAAATTATGTACTCATCATAGAACTCAATATCGTACGGATGACTGAAGAACTAGGTTGAGAAGTTTTGAATGTTGGGGATTTTACCACGAATAAACCGAAAAGATGAGATCGAATTTGAATACTTACCTGGTTCGAATTAAACAACAATGGATGAAATACACACAAGAAGACGACGATTGCAAGACGGAGAAGACGACGCTCAACAAAGATACCTTCAATCGCCTTCAATGGAGCTGGAGAAAGAGTAGAGCGTATTTGTGATTTATAGAAGTAGCAGCTATAAAAAGATTTCGAGAATCTTTTATTTAAGGTTTCCATTTTTTTTAAAACCATTTAAAAATTTTTTGGCAGCTTTTTTAATTCGAAAATCAATTAACTACCTAATCTCAATCCTTAATTATAGCATTAATTTCTCTATTTTATCTTTATTTTTTTAATTTGATTTTGTTAGGGGCCTAGTTAGTCTACACTAAACAAAAAGGCCCCTATTTCACCAATCTTCTCAAGGATAATTATCGTCTTTGCTATAAATAGCGGAAATATCGTTTATTAATTTATTTCCTTTAACGTTTTCTCGTAAAAGCTCTGATTTCTCTCAACCTTCAAACTCAGATCTACTCTCCGTTTCTAATCCGTTTGAGTTTTTGGATTCCTCTCCTCATTCTCTTCATTTTGGTACCGAATTTCTACATTTCTGAGCAAGGGAAGGCCTGGTCGAGCATATGTGATACTAGGGAGGTTCCGTCGCTCAGATTCCGGTGAATTTGTTGGTGTCCGAGCGTAGCTTGCGTCGTTGTGATTCCGAATCTTCTTTCGGATCGTCAATCGGGTTAGTAACGGATAAGTTATGAATTTATTCGTTTTCCGTATTGCGATTTGACCTAAAATGACCTTAGGCTTGTCAAAATGAATAATTGGAAATTCCATTATGCTCGTTACTTTATTCTGGTGATTATGAGCTGTTTGGTTGATGAGATTTGATGACAGGTGGTTTCAGAAATTGCATGCGGGCAAAACATTATTCTGGCAAAATTTAATTAATTAATTAAAGGTTAATTAATTAAATTGGGATTATAGAGGAGGATATAAGTTAATTAAATTCAAAGGAATGATTTTAACTGGTCTTTAAACCGAGAAGTTTAATACGAGGAATATGATATTCTCCGCAGGTATTGTTGAAGGTTTTGGTTAACTATAGCTTAATTGCTTTGTAAGCGTATCCAAATACGAGAAAGAAGGATAGTCCGAGTGGAAAACGGACTCAATAGTTGGTTTGCGAGGTTTTACTGTTCTTACTTGTGAGGTAAGTGTATATGAATTACACTTGCTTAATATATATTATGTATTTATTATGCCATGATTTTATGCTTGCTTATATATATATGAGTGAATTGATGATGATGACTTGATATGATTTATGAATGCATGCATGAGGTACATGAGATGATAATGGAAAGAATATGATAAAAGAATATGATGAAAGCATGAAATTGAGTTATGATATGAAAGTGATAATATAGGATGATAATTGATTAATTAGCCCAATTGGGTCCCGCACGAGTTTCTGGTGGACGAGATCGCTACCTGATCTACAAGGGGCATCAGAGTTCGCTACCTGATCTAAGGGGGCCTCAAGATGAGAAAAATAGTCCAAGATCACAACCTGATCTAGAGGGGGTCTTAGGACAAGATGGCCGAGGTCGCTACCTGGTCTACAGGGGGCCTAGGACGCTATCGGGTTGGCCAACCGAAAGAAAAAAAAAGAAAGAAAGAAAAGAAATACGAAAGCATGTTACGCTCAGGATGTGTAATGTATGTGCACGCAATAAGCTTTAAATTTATACTCGTTATATTTATCCTAACTCCTAGCGAACCCGCATTGTACGGGACGTTTGTAGTAGGGATAGTATTCCGAGGTCGAACACAAAGACTAAGGTGAGATTGATTCGATTTATGATTTAGTTTAGTGAAGATCTATGTTGAGAAAAAGGGGAATGAAGAAAAGAAAATCTCAAATGTTTTTGGTTGGTTTTAGGTGATCAATCAAAGATCAAAATTCATGCAAAGTAAACAATTAACTAAACTAACCAATCAATGCAAGCAAACAAGCTAAACACGAGATATGAATCGAATAGAGAAAAGCGGATTCTAGGGGTTGGAAGTTCCGGTTATGGCATAGGACTCAAGCTATCTTAATCGTTCCTCGGATTAACTATGTTATGTTGGGAGTGAGTGTTTTTAGATTGGGATCAATCACCGGGTAGGTCTCATGGTCCACTAGTCCGTCCCTAAGGTCTCATCACCGGGTAAGTCCTTAAGAACCTAAGGGATGGAATTCTACACAAACCGGATTGTCACCTAGGGATAGAACCTATTCTTACAAGGTAAGTCTCGAAAGGGTTAGTCCTAAACAACTATCCTAGCACACTTAATCCAATGGCGGCTTATGAGGCTCACCACTACCTAGGGTTTGTCATCTTTGAAATCTAAGAGTAAGAATCACCGGGTAAGTCTCTTCTAACACTTAGTTGCTAACTCTAGGTCACCCTAGGATAGATTTAACTCAACAAACACTAGGATTTCAACATTCTAACAATCTAAAGCTAGATCCATCGAACCAGAGAGAATCACGGTCTGTTCTACCAAGTCCACGGCCGTGGTTTGACAAGAACGAACCGTGGATTCCAACAAAGGCTATATTCAAGTAAGTAACTCATCCAAGGGCAAATCGAAGTCCATCCTATCATAATCCTAGCCATAACCATCCCTTCCTTACCCTAGAATCACATCTATTTAGCCTACAACATCCATCATAACAATCAAATTCATCAAGCATAAAATCATGGCTTCCATATGCAAGATAATGAAGAGAAAGAAGTGAACAAGTGAAGCAAACAAAACCAAGCTGAAATGAGATTAGAATGACTCACAACCCTTCTAAAAGAAGGTTTAAATGGTTCATACAAAGACTAGAAATCGATTCCGAAAATCTTCACTACAAGGGCTATCAAGGTCTAACAATGGTGTGTTCTTCTTCTTCAATGGAGCTCTTCTTCCTCCTCCAATGGTGTTTCCTTCCTTAGAATCTTCTTCTTCTTCTTCTCCTTGAGAGAGTATTTTGATTTGATTCTAGAGGATAATGGAGAGCTGCTCTAGGATGCTAGATACCCTTTCTCTCAGCAATGCAAGACCATTTATAGTACAACTTTGCAAGAGCTGGCCAAGAGATCGTGGCACAGCTGTCATAACCGCCTGGCAAGAACCACGGTTGGTTCCACGGCCGTGGTCTTGCCAGTAACCGTGGTTTGGTTCTTCAGCTTAGCCTTGGATCGTTAGGCTATGATTTGGTGCATGGCTTGTGTTGGCAAGGTTCCATGAGTTCTCCTTAGCCTTTGGTTTGCATCCTAATGAGTCCGAGGGTGTGTCATCTTGATGAACGATCCTCAAACGTATCGATTTAGCTCCTAATTCTCCAAAAATACCTGTAAATCAAACAAAAGTCCGCGTAGACGTCTATCTCGACAAAATAGGTGAATTAAGTGCAAACGTTACGAACTAATGCTAAACCATGCGTGAATGAGTGAGAAATCTACCTAAATGAGTGTCTAATCCTAAGTCATAAATCGTGTTATCAAAAATACCCCATACTTAAGGTTTGCTCGTCCCCGAGCAAATTCCCAACTATAGACTAGTAGATGACATGATTTATGTATGCAGAAAAATGGCAAAATCTTTTTGAAGTTGTGCTTCTAATATTGGATCACCTTCATAGTCATGTTTTATGGCAATGGACAATCAATCATGTATCAAATAAATGAAGGCACGGAAAGACAATTATACTTAACTCGAAAGCATGTATGAAATATAAAAATAAAGAAGTCAAGATGATCAAGAGCATATCCAATCTAGATTACTAAGTCTTACAAACATGCAAATAGGTCATAAGGTCTTATGAAATAAAAGGCCAAGAAACGTTGTGATTAGGTGGGGATTTTTCTAGGCTATGTGATGCTAATCCGGGAATGGAACTAACTCCACATCCTTGTCCTCGATCAACTTCCCACAAGTGTATATTTTCCCCATATTTTCTTTCCTTTCTTTTTCTTTCACTTATTTTTGAGACAATGACATTGGTGTACAAAAGCCGAAACCTTGGTGATTGGTCATCCTCGGGCTTTTTCTATTTTTCGAGGTGCATCCACACCGGGCACACATACCAAAGCTCGTTAGGATTATCGGTTTATTTGACTTTGGCAAGGCACCAACACCCGATTATGTGAAGTGTGCCGAGTTACTTGTCATTTAAACCAATGTCCCCAAACCTATTTTTGTCTACACTTTCACAGCAAATTCAGCATTTCATTATGACATTTTTTCATCAACATCTTCACCCCACACTTGCTTTTCACACACATCAACATACTAGCATGCTCCTATTCTCGGATGGGTCAAAAAAGGTAAAATTTTTCATCAATTGGGGTGCTCAAATATCATGGTCAAGATGAGAAGTAGAGAAAGATGAATTGCCTCATTCATTCCTAGATGGTATGTAAGAACTAGCATGTAATTTTGACTTTCAATACTCAATCAAATCAAGGCAGCATCATGATCACAAATCATTCATGGGATTCAATATAAGTACTTCAAGTCCACATATGCGATTCATAAATTCAGCACACAAGGCCATCCATAGCCAATCCACAAGACAAGATTCATCATTAGGGTCATATCTAAGCCTAGAAAGCACAAAATTTTTTAAATTTTCTGAATTTTTTGGTATTTTTCGAAATGGTTATATACAATGCAAGACATGTGACAATATTAAACTACCCTAGATGCTCATCATGCAAAGGATCGTGCAAACCCCACCCCATACTTAAAAACACATTGTCCCCAATGTGTAAATGAAGTAAAGTAGAGTGAAAGAGGGTTCTCACAATGTAAAAATGGTTTGCTATGGTATTTGGGATTGCTCAAGTGAATTGATGGTGAATGATCCTTTCAACAATGGTAGAGAGCTCCAATTGTTCATCAAAGCGTCGGGACCCGCGCTAGTCACCGCTAGCCGTCCAAGTTCCGCGTCCGCTCCACCCATAGTTGATGAGGGGTTCATCATCATCATTCACATGCTATGCAAGGCTTCCAATGTTACCAAGACTCTAGCACACACACAAAAACACACACACAAAACATAAAAATCGAAAAGCAAAAACGAAAACAAAAAGGGAAAACGTTACCAATGGGTTGCCTCCCATCAAGCGCTTCTTTAAGGTCATTAGCTTGACCAAACTCGGGGGAGTCTCATTCTAGGTGAAGTAGGGCAATCATATCCACCGGAGCTCCCGGGATATACTTCTTTAACTGGTGCCCATTCACTTTGAAATCTCCACAATGCTCCCCTCCTATCTCAATTGCTCCATGGGGGAAAATCTTTTTCACCACATATGGCCCGGTCCATCTTGATTTGAGCTTTCCGGGGAAAAGCCGCGGCCTTGAGTTGAAGAGAAGGACAAGGTCGCCTTCACTCAACTCTTTCGGGATGAGGTGTTTGTCATGCCATCGTTTGGTTCTCTCCTTGTAGATCCGGGCATTCTCATAAGCATCCAACCGGATCTCTTCAAGGGCGTTCATATCAAGCAACCTCTTCTCTCCCGCCTCCTTGAGGTCAAAATTTAGCCACTTAATGGCTCAATAAGCTCTATGCTCCATCTCTACCGGGAGGTGGCAAGACTTGCCATAGACCAACTTGTAGGGAGTGGTGCCAATTGGTGTCTTGAAAGCGGTTCTATATGCCCACAAGGCATCATTGAGCTTCATAGCCCAATCCTTTCTTATCCTAGAGACCGTCTTCTCAAGAATCCCTTTTATCTCCCGGTTGGAGATCTCCACTTGGCCACTAGTTTGGGGATGGTAAGGTGTTGCCACCTTATGAGTCACCCCATACTTGGCCAAAAGCGCCCCAAAGTTCCTATTGGTGAAGTGCTTTCCTCCATCACTTATGATCACCCTTGGTGTTCCAAACCTAGGAAAGATCACTCGGTTGAAGAACCGCACCACCACCTTGGCGTCATTTGTAGGAGAGGTGATTGCCTCCACCCATCTTGAAACGTAGTCAACTGCCAATAGAATGTAGAGGTTGCCACATGAAGAAGGGAATGGTCCCATGAAGTCCACACCCCATACATCAAATATTTCCACTTCTTGAATGTTGTTCAAGGGCATCTCATTCCTCCTTGAGATGTTGCCCGTCCTTTGGCAAGCATCACAAGCTACCACGAAGCTTTGCACATCCTTGAACAAACGTGGCCAAAAGAAGCCCGATTGCAACACCTTCGCACATGTCTTGTGTGAGCTAGCATGCCCTCCACACGGCAAGGAATGGCAATGGCGGATCACACTCTCCACCTCATCCTCCGGTATGCACCTTCTAAACATTCCATCCGGCCCTCTCTTGAACAAAAGTGGTTCATCCCAATAGTAATGCCTCACATCTTTGAAGAACTTCTTTCTTTGGGCATATGTCAATCCGGGAGGCATTTCTTCACACACTAGATAGTTCACAATGTCGGCGTACCATGGCTCACCTCCTATGGACACTTGGAACAAGCACTCCTCCACCATTTGCAATTGCTCATCCCGGAATGAGTTATCAATCGGGATGTCATCTCTTTCAAGCTCTAATGGTGGGAGTCTACTAAGGTGATCCGCCACGGAGTTCTCGGATCCCTTCTTGTCCCGGATTTCCAAATCAAACTCTTGAAGAAGAAGGATCCACCGGATCAATCTAGGTTTGGCATCCTTCTTGGTTAGTAGATAACGGATCGCAGCATGATCCGTATAGACTATGACCTTCGCCCCAACAAGATATGAGCGGAACTTCTCAAATGCATACACAACCGCTAGCAATTCCTTCTCGGTGGTAGCATAATTGAGTTGGGCATCATCTAACGTCTTGCTAGCATAATAAATAGCATGTGTGCGCCCATCTTTCCTTTGCCCCAAAACAGCCCCAACGGATACATCGCTTGCATCACACATGATCTCAAATGGTAAACTCCAATCCGGAGGTTGCATGATAGGTGCGGAGATCAAAGCGTTCTTCAACCTACAAAAGGCCTCAAGGCAATCTTTGGAGAAAACAAATTCAACATCCTTCATTAGTAGGTTAGTAAGAGGCTTAGAAATTTTAGAGAAGTCTTGAATAAACCTCCGGTAAAAACCGGCATGCCCTAAGAAACTCCTTACCCCTTTCACCAAGGTAGGTGGTGGCAACTTCTCTATCGTTTCAATCTTGGCCCTATCAACCTCAATGCCACGGTTAGACATCAAGTGTCCTAACACAATACCTTCACTTACCATGAAGTGGCATTTTTCCCAATTCAAGACAAGATTTGTCTCCTCACATCTTTGCAATACTAATGACAAGTTAGCCAAGCAATTATCAAAAGAAAAACCATAAACAAAGAAATCATCCATGAACACTTCCATGATATTTTCTATATATTCCGAAAAGATAGCCATCATACACCTTTGGAAGGTGGCGGGTGCATTACACAACCCAAATGGCATTCTCCTATAGGCAAAAGTTCCCCATGGACATGTAAAGGTGGTTTTCTCTTGGTCATCGGGGTGGATAGGGATTTGGAAGAATCCACTATAGCCATCTAGGTAGCAAAAATGAGAATGTTGAGCTAACCTCTCTAGCATTTGGTCAATGAAGGAAACAGGGAAGTGATCTTTCCTAGAGGCCATGTTCAATTTCCTATAGTCAATGCACATTCTCCACCCCGTAACCGTCCTAGTCGGGATTAGTTCATTGTTCTCATTGGTCACTACGGTCATCCCACCCTTCTTAGGTACTACATGAACGGGACTAACCCACTTACTATCCGAGATAGGGTAGATAATCCCCGCATCTAGCAACTTAATGATCTCCTTTTTTACTACCTCTTTCATTATAGGGTTCAATCTCCTTTGATGTTCAATAGAGGGTTTATGGTTATCTTCCATCAATATCTTATGCATGCACAAAGAAGGTTTTATCCCAACCAAATCATCATAGTATAGCCAATGGCTTTCCTATGCAATCTTAGCTCATGCAACAACTTAGCAAGTTCATCATCACTCAAGCATGCATTTACAATCACCGGATATGTAGAGTTATCACCAAGAAAAGCATAATTTAAATGAGAGGGGAGGGGTTTGAGTTCAAGTTTAGGAGGACCTTTATCGATTGGATACGATCCAAATAGTGTTGGATGAGATGAATCCAAAGCAAATGAAGTCCCTTCAAGACTCATTGAAGCTTGATCATCAATGAAGGCTGCTTCTGGGAGAATCACGGCCAAATCCACGGTTGGATCAACTTCCACGACCGTGGAAGTTGCTATGCTTGTTTGTTGAGGCTTTACAGAGAGTTCTACGGCCGTGGAACACATTCCACGACCGTGGTTCCTACAGGAACTCACCATGCCTTCGTGATCCTCAAATCCAGCCTTTGTCTCCTTTTCTAGTGCTTCTAAGGCCTTGATTTCTTCATTGCAAGCCTCCTCATCACCTTTCTCCATCAAGCTTAAGGTAAGAACCTTCTCCAACGGATCCTTGATCAAGATCGAGCTCACAATTTCTCTAGACTCCTCTTGCTCGACTATGTTGAATACATCCTCATCAAGGGTTGGCCCTTTCATCATTGTGGACAACTTGAACTTGATGTTCTCTTCTCCAATGTTGAAGGAGAGAGTCCCGTTCTTGCAATCCACTAGGCATCCGGAAGTGGCTAGGAAAGGTCTTCCTAAGATGATGGGAACCAGATAGTCTGCCGGAATATCCAAGACTACAAAGTCAATCGGCACATAGAACCTTCCTAGTTGCACCGGAATGTCTTCTAAAATCCCAACCGGGTGAGTGATTGAACGGTCCGCCATGTAGAGGGTCATCTTGACCGGTTTTGGCTCTCCTTGCCCAACCTTGTTGCAAAGTGCAAGCGGTATGATGCTTACACTTGCCCCAAGATCACAAAGGGCATCATACTTCACATCTCCCACTCCAATTGGGACGCAAAAAGAACCCGGATCTCTTAGCTTGGGAGGCATCTCCTCCTTCATTGTTTGGATCAATTCCGAGGACCTCTTTGTCATTCTTATTTCCCCATACTCCTCCAACTTCCTTTTGTTGGAGAGTATTTCCTTCAAGAACTTTCCGTATGCCGGCATACCTAAGATAGCATCCATGAACGGGATATTAATATGTAATTTGGACATAAGTTCAAGGAATTTACCAAAGTGATTGTCCAAGCGAGCTCTTGCTAGTGATTGTGGGAACGGTAGTGGTGGTTTGTAGGGAGGCGGTGCCACATATGTTGGTTCAACATCCTTGCTCTTGCCTCCTTCTCCTTGCAAAGTCTCTTCCTCAACCACTACTTGCTTCCCCTTAGCATTCTCCTTGGGCAAAGGGTCTTTCATACTCAACCCACTCCTCGTTGTAATGGCCAACACTTGGCATCTTGGGTTGTCTTCGGTCCTTCCGGGAAGCTTTCCCGGATCTCGATGGGCTTCACCCGCCTTTTGGAACACTTGTGCTTCCAAAACCTTTTGAGCTTTAGAAATTGAAGTCACCGTGCTCTCAAGACCACTCAACCTTCCAAGCAATTGCTCAAACATCATTTCGGTCCTATCCTTTGGAGGTTGAGTAAATCCGGGTGGAGGTTCTTGTGAAGCTTTTGGTGGTGGAGCTGCGCTTGTGGAAGCGGGAGGGTTCAAGGCTCCATCCGGGTTAGAGTAGGAAAACCCGGGATGGTTGTGGTTGGGCCGGTAATTGTTGAATTGCCGGTTGTTGTTGAAGTTCCTTGGGCCTTGATAATTGTTGTAATTGCCCCTTCCCATGTGATTCACATCCTCTTCCTTGGAAGACAAGTTGGCTTGTGGAAGCACTTGAGGAGTTGCTTGGTTCTTCAAAGTTGTAGCACACAACTCTCTCAAAGACTTCAATTCATTGTTGATGGCATCAAGCTTGAAGTTGTTCATGGTGACTTCACTCACCTCATATGCTCCCGCCTTTCTTCCTTCACTCTTCCTATGGGAGTATTTCTCAATCACTAGAGCTTGCTTCTCCACAAACTCCCAAGCTTCATCTACATGCTTCTCCATGAAAGTCCCACCGGAAAGAGATTGGAGCTTGAATTGGCTATCTTCATCAAGTCCTTTGAAGTAGATCTCCAATAGCTCAATTTTTGGTATACCATGATCGTGGCACAGCTGTCATAACCGCCTGGCAAGAACCACGGTTGGTTCCACGGCCGTGGTCTTGCCAGTAACCGTGGTTTGGCTCTTCAGCTTAGCCTTGGATCGTTAGGCTATGATTTGGTGCATGGCTTGTGTTGGCAAGGTTCCATGAGTTCTCCTTAGCCTTTGGTTTGCATCCTAATGAGTCCGAGGGTGTGTCATCTTGATGAACGATCCTCAAACGTATCGATTTAGCTCCTAATTCTCCAAAAATACCTATAAAGCAAACAAAAGTCCGCGTAGACGTCTATCTCGACAAAATAGGTGAATTAAGTGCAAACGTTACGAACTAATGCTAAACCATGCGTGAATGAGTGAGAAATCTACCTAAATGAGTGTCTAATCCTAAGTCATAAATCGTGTTATCAAAGCACATGAGAAAATATATTGTACGATCAGTTGTGGCTAGTTAGTTAATTATCACCTATGCATCGATGCAATTGAGTCTAGCATGTTATATGTTATATTATGATTATTTATATGTGATGGTATGATATGAGATGTTTATATGAGATGATATGTTTATATGTGGTATGATAACATGCTTGAATGCGTATATGTTATGGATGGTTGTGTACGTAATGTGAATTTGGATATGTATGTGTGCATTGGAATGTAAGAAAGGGTATAGAGTGTCCTTTGGGGACGGGGTATTAGATACTTATATATATTGGGAGAGTGCGATTTGTATACCCTTATTGATCTTGTAGCTCATTGTTGTTATATCCATATTTTTCAGCTACTCAGACTCGGCCTGACCAAGGCAAGAACGTTGGACCCAATACCTGGATTTGAGATTATATCAGGTGGGCTGTTATGGGATGCTGCCGCCTAGGATGTTTTGTGTGATTTTAAACTGTTGTGTTTTGCTAAACAGAGTTTTATGACGTATGTTAGTAAGATTATATGTTATGATGACTGTAAGATAAAGTTTTAAAATTTTATGGTTTCCGCTTTTCCGCTTATTGCTTTAAACAGGGTTAATTAACTGGTAATCAACTAGAAATGAAATAGGTGTCACACAATGCCACACACATAACCGTTTATTATCTTCAATTACGTTATTTCATTACTAATTCAACTTCTTTTGTGGCACGAGGAGCCTCAAGAATCTTGCCTCTGTCCCTTTTCCACACAAGTTTTGCATGAGGATTTGCCTCTCCCCTAGAGTACCGGCTTCAGAGCACCTTCTTCACTCTGGGCAATCTTTGACAGGTGGTCACGACCCGTTATAATACACTTGGGCCTTTTAATATACATATGTGGTCACCCTAGTCCGGTTTAGGTTATAAATGCAACAATCATATGCACACACACACACACACACCACCATCACAATCACTCAAATCCACAACTGCTCGCTAAGTAAGTCCTATGGACTTACCTGATATCAACATAACCTATACCACGTCACAGTTTTCCCTCGAGGAAATGATAAGCGCCTGCATTAGCAAGGCACACACAATATCAAACTCCGTTAGCCACCTCATAACAATAACCAAACTACAACACAAATCTAAACCTCGATATCTCAACATACTCACACATACCTAAGGCATTACCTCAACCTATACATCACCATACTTATCAAACACACTACTACCCTAGCTACACTCTCAAGCTAAGCCAAAAGGGAAAGGAAGGAAACATACCAATCTAGATATGTCTTGGACACTCACTTGTGAAAGCAGGAAGGCACTGGGGCGGCAACACACCGCAGGTACGGTGACACTCAGCCGCAAGGGCGGCGATACTGGCCTGGCCGCAGGGGCGGCGGCTGCAATCCGCGGGGCCGGTTGAATAGCAGAGGGGTGCCTCTGAAACTTCTCCTCGACTTCTCCCTCAATCTCTTCACTTCTTCATTGCCCCAAAGGCAATCAACATATATATATATATATATATATATATATATATATATATATATATATATATATATATATATATATATATATATATATATATATATATAGAGAGAGAGAGAGAGAGAGAGTATAGATCCTATGAGAACACCCCTAACGTGTATACATGAGAATAAATTCGTAATTATTATTAGTTTTGTTACGAAGGTACCATATTGTTAAATGTATTATTCGTAGTTATTATTAATTATGATATCTACTCTAAATCTCAACCTTTAATACTCACCATCCAACGGTGTACGATTGTTCTCATGTATACACGTTAGGGGTGTTCTCATGGAACCACACCCTATATATATATATATATATATATATATATATATATATATATATATATATATATATATATATTTATATATATATATATATATATATATATATATATATAAAATCATCAGAATTGTTCAAGAAGATCAACACAAACATTGCTTGTGGGAATTCCTAACCTAAGGAAGAAGAAAAAAGAAAAAATGAAGAAAGTAAAGAGAAGGAAGGAAATGAGAAGCTTACCACAACAAGATCTGGGAAAGGAGAGCCTCACAACTACCCTATCCACAACACAACCACAAAGCATCAACAACAACATCATACTCAACATCATCATCAAAACACTTCAAAGATCAACTCTAGCAAGATTTTCAATAAGAAGCCAAAGAAAGAAACCAAGGAATGGGGAAGAACGTGGTGAAGATGAAGATGGGGAAAGAAGATGGAAACCCTCATCTTAAGGTGAATGGATAAACTTATAGGGGAAGTAAAGGGGAAAAAACGGGTCAACAAGGTCAAGGAAAGCGGCTGAGGTCGCCTAAGCCGCGGGGCGGGTCCTCAGACCGCGGGGGTGGTGCCGCACTTGCGGTCAAGTCGTGGCACAGGGGAGGTGTCCTTATAAAACTGAGGCTCTTACATTTTCCAACACAGTTGGGATCATCTGAGGTGTCAAAGAGAGCTACTTAGGTGCCTGTTGTACCGGCACGAGTTGTTGAGATTGCTAGGATTCCAAACGAGTCGAGAGGAGCACAAGCTCGAATGTTGAGTTAAGGAGCGTTGAGGAGCTGCCAACGCCAGTTGCTACAGGTGCCATTCTGATTAATGGTTTATCTGTTAGAGTTTGGTTTGTTACGGGTGCTACACACTCATTTATTTCCGATGCATGTGTTGAGCATTTAGCTATAGATTCGATAGGGGATGCCATTCTTATAAAGGTTCCTCAATGGTAGTAGGGTTAGAGATACCCGTGAGATACGTTTTTGTCCCATTCTTTTAGGGACTTATGATTTGTTTGTGGACGTTGGCATAGAGTTAGAGCTGGGCACGAGACCGATCTCAAAGGCCCCATATTGCATGTCGCCTATCGAGTTGTTAGAGCTGAAGAAGCAACTTGAGAAGTTGGGTGAGAAGGGCTTTATATGCCTCGCGTATCCCCGAGGGGTGCACCTGTCCTCTTCGTGCGGAAGAAGGACGGATCGTTACGGTTGTGTATCGACTACGGAGAGTTGAACAAGGTGACCATCAAGAACAAGTATCCTTTGCCCCATATTGACGATATGTTGGATCAGCTTCAGTGAGCAATTATGTTCTCCAAGATCGACTTGCGCTTGGGATATCACCAGTTGAGGGTGAGAGAGAATGATGTGCATAAGACGACATTTCGGACTCGATATAATCACTATGAGTTTGTAGTAATGTCATTCGGGCTCACGAATGCTCCCGCCGTCTTTATGGAGTTAATGAATGGCATCTTCTTTGACTTCCTGGATCGGTTTGTGGTGGTCTTCATAGACAATATCTTAGTTTACTCTCGTAGCAGAGAGGAACATGCAGGGTATCTGAGAACTGTTTTGCGAGTTCTGCATGATGGAGATCTGTATGCCAAGTTCTTAAGTGTGAGTTCTGGATACCTGATGTAGCGTGTCTGGGTCACATTGCTTCCACTGAAGAGATCAAGGTCAATCCGGTGAAGATCGAGTCTGTAGCAGCATGGACGACACCGACGAATGTCAAGGAAGTACGCAACTTCCTTGGTTTAGCCGGTTATTACCGCAGGTTCGTGGAGGGATTCTCTGTGATTTCCTGTCCACTTACCAGTCTAATGAGGAAGACTACCTAGTTTGTATGGTCCGAGCCGTGTACTCAAAGTTTTGTGGAGCTGCAGAGACGTTTGACTTCCGCTCTCATTCTAGCGCAACCGGAGGGCACTGAGGACTTTATGGTTTACAGCGACGCATCGAAGCTAGGCTTGGGATGTGTTTTGATGCAGTGGAGTAGAGTGATTGCATATGCGTCTAGACAGTTGAAGACGTATGAGGAGAACTACCCGAGTCATGATTTGGAGATAGTTGTAGTTGTTCATGCCCTGAAGATCTATAGACATTACTTGTACGGCGCTATATGTCAGATCTTCAAAGACCATAAGATTTTGAAGTATATTTTCATGCAGCGGGAATTGAATAACCGCCAGAGGAGATGACTAGAGCTGATCAATGACTTTGACCTTGAGAAGGGGAATGTTGTCGCTGATGCCCTTAGTAGGAGGACACCTCGAGAAAAGGCGATTGCACGACTGTTGGTTCAGCCTCAGTTGTAGAGAGGTCTAGTGTGGCTAGAGGTGGACATTCAGTTCCCCGGTGAGGATGGTCAGTTGTTTGCTTTAGAGGTTCTACCTGATCGGTTGGGTGAGATCCAACAAAAACAAGAGACCAGCTTGACTTTGAGATGGATTCGAGATAGAATGTCTCGTGGTGAGGTCCCACAGTTCTCCATAAGAGCAGATGGAGTGATGAGACGCCGTGAGCACGTCTGTGTACCTTCTAATGGAGAACTAAGATAGAGGATTCTGCAAGAGACTCACACCACTTCTTACTCAGTGCACTCAGGTGCGAGTAAGATGTATCAGGTTGTGAGACGCTCATTTTGGTGAGGCGTATTGAAACCCGACATGGCCCGGTTTGTGGCCTAATGAGTGACTTGTCAGTAGGTCAAGATAGAGCATTGTAGACCCAAAGGAAAACTACATCCACTTCCCCGTGCCGCAGGGAAGTAGGAGAACATCTCCATGAACTGTGTTATCGATTTGAGACCGAGCGAGAACTTAAATGCTACTTGAATTGTGGGAGATAGATTAACTAGTATCGCACACGTTATTTCCACTAAGGGATACGCGTGGTCGGTGGTTCGGCTAGTTGAGAAACTCAATAGTTAGATAATAAGATACCATGGGATAATGTGGTTTATTATCTCTGATAGAGATGGATGGGTTCCTTAAAGATTTTGCAGTCGATGCATGCAATCGTAGATACGAGCTTACTTATCACGATAGCCGGTCATCCTTGGAAGGATGGTTATACTGGCAGAATCGTTTGTACCGACTTGTGTTGCCACCAAATTAGAGGGTATCTATTCCATTTTCATGTGTCTTAGATAAGGGATTATACGCTAGATCTGAGGCACATTATCAATTATAAGGATTTAGTGGTTGAACCAGACCACATGTTTGTTGAGCATCCAATAGCGGTCCTAGAGCAGCTATTAGATGCTTACGCTCAAAGGAAGTTTTGATGACGAGGATTTAGTGATTTTGATGGTTGAAGAATGAGGCCACATGGGATATGGAGGGTAGTATCTGGTGGAACTACCCAAATCTTTATGAAGGAATAAGTGCATTAATGGGATTGATGAGAAAGAGTTTTAGTAGTTCTTGAGGGACTTATGTGCTTATATGACTATGTGATTTGATATGTGTTATTATTGTCATGCTAGATTGTGATGTGTGATCTTAGTAGATCTTGTTGTGCTAGCACATATCGTGATTATAGCGGGAGATGGTTCTCTACATGTAGTCGCAATATGCAGATACTCCGATGGTCACTTGACCAGACTCGATCGTTTGTGCTCCGAACTTCTCGATAGTCCCGTTCCCGGAACGATTCTTTCAGCAACTTCTTCAGCAAACGCCTTAGCGATAGGCGGATCAGCAACATGGGTTTGACCCCGACCTCTAACTAACGGAGGTCCTTCTGCACGTCCTCGTCCATGGACTGCAGGTGGAAGAGACGGTCGACCCCTACCTTGCCCTATAGTAGAGGTAGCTCTAGTATGCGTTATCTACTATAAGGATAGATATAAGACTATATATATAAGGCCACACTACAGCTAAAGTAGAAATCCAAAAAAAGCACATAAAGGCCAACATGTAAGAAACTACACTGTTGAGATCCGCGGAGGTACTGGAGGTTGCTAGTACATCTATCCCAAACCGACAAGTTTAAAAGAAAACCCCCTTTTTGAAAACGTAGACCCCTTGCGGATTCTATATATTTATTCATCCTACCTTCAGAAGATTTCGAGTGCCATTATTGTCAACCTCGCTCTGATACCATATTGTAACACCCCAAGTTTTGGGAACTCGAAGCGTTATGGGTCCCGACCCTTAAGGTAGAACAACACAACGGATCTTACAACAAGACACAGACAAATGAAAACCAAAACTCAATATAAAACCAAAGGTTGATACAAAAGGAAGCGTAAAAGACTCGCAGCTGAGTTCAAAACAAAAGGGAAAGCAATAACATAAACATAAACCCGATACCGTCCTATAATGTACGGGAATCCCGGCTGACCACACCGTCCGGATCACTTAGTAGCATCCTGAACCTGTGGAACATCTACAACATCGGTATAAACCGTTAGCTAACATTCTACATATCAGAAAGACAATAAAGGCACAAACACACATATGGTAATGTAAAACACATAAACATGCTTGCACACAATCCGGTTATTATCTTTCCTTAAGTTAATCCATTTACTAATTTACTTATGTTGTCACACGAGGATCACTAGGATCTCGTCTCTGTCCCCTTTCACCAACAGGAATGGAGCGGGTGCATCCCTATGTCACCTGCTGGACTGATCGCAAGAGCACTTCCCAGTTTCCCCATTCTGAACTGGGCAAGCGGTAACCGCCCGGTTATAATACACTTGGGCCAATTAAGGTAAAAAAAGGTGAATCCTATTCCGGTTATCCGTTATAACCTAATAAACAACAGAACCAAGCCAATACAATAAACCAATACATGGAATGAAGCTAAGTAAGTCCAAGGGACTTACCTCACTCGAAGGTAATCAAAAACTCAGCAACACAATCAAAGAACGACTTAGTTTTCCTCAGGAAATGAGCAAGGAAAGCCTGTTTATACAAGCATCACGAATCAGGAACGAAACGATTACTAGAAGTCTATGACTTCTAGCCTCAATCATCTCTAAGAGATCTCCACAAGTTAAGGTCTCAACCTTAGTCTTACAGAACACTCAGGGGGCAAAGAACATCCATACGAACCAAGGAAAGGAACGAGAAAAGCAAGGAAGGAAGCAACTCACAAGGACGGGAGTTACTGTAGAAGAAACCGCGGGGGCGGCAGACAAGAGACACATGGGCGGCAACTAGGTGTAGCCGCCGGGGGGGGGGAGGTAGACCAAATCGCGGGGGGCGGTTTCTGGGTTGATCCACGGGGACAGAGGCTTGCAGGCGCGGGGATGGTTTCTATGATAGAATTGCGATGGGCCTCCTTTCGACAACAACTCACAACAAGGGCATCAAGGTTTGATTCCTTGATCTGAACACGTCAAGACTCAACCGAAAGAGCCTGAGAACAACAACACATCAACTACGGAATGACCAACAAAAATCAAGACTCGATCTTGATCCTTGGAGAAGAAGAAAAGAAGAAACGAAGGAAGAAACAAAATAGAAGAGCAGACATGCAGCAACTCAAGAACGTGAGGAAGAAACAGAGAAGAAGGAACTTACACGTTCAGCAAGGGAAGGAGGGAACGGCTGCAACTCTTAGGGTTGAAGAATAACGTATGTAGAAAACGGGAAAAAGAAGAGAAGGTAGGATCATGAAGGGGACAGTTGGAAAAGGACGACAGCAGATCAGATTAGGGTTTAGAAGATAGAAGGAAGACGGGCCAAAAGCCCATGGATGGAATAAGATAGGAAAAGACGAAGGTAAAACAACCCGTAGATGGGCTGGACCTAGCCGCACTTGCGGTTGGGCCGTACCGCGACCGCGGAAGCGATGTTGAGCCGCGCCTGCGGCTCCCCTTCACCGCGGGGCGGTGAAGGCCTGAAACGGGCTTTACATCAAGGATGGCCAGAGACGGAGGAGAGTGGGGAGAAGGACCGGCCGCCACCTGCTGTTGTTGCAACCTCCCAACTTGCCGCCAAACGGCGCTTGCCATTGTAGATCGAAGCCGTCGTCGAATTGAAACTCCTGCAACCCTAGATCAGTCGGGAAGATGGAATGTTTAGTTAAATTACAGCAAGACTCCTAAACTTTTTAATTGCGCTAATACTCCAACTTTCGAATTTATATATTTGCCCGTCAAAAAGATAATTACAAAAATTACCGAAAAATTACAATTGAAGGGAATGACCCAAATTTATAAAATTGCATAATTTTTCCCAAAAAGATAAATTTGGTATGTAAAATCGAATAATCAACATTAGATAAGTGAGTGAAGTTGAGTACATGAAGTTGAGTATGTGAAGTTGGATACGTGAGTGAAGTTGGATATGTGAAGTTGAGTGCGCGAAGTTGGGTATGTGAAAGTTGGACATGTGAAGTTGGGTATGTGAGTTAAGTTAGATAGATGAAGTTGAGTACTCGAAGTTAGGTACTTGAGTGAAGTTGGGTATTACGTTATTACATTGGGTATCAACATATTGAGTATCTATTAACATATTTAGTACAAACTTGAGTAGTATAATATTAGGTATTACGGTTGAGTATTGACATATTGGATACCATATTTGGGTATTAACATACATTGGATATAAAAAATATTGGGTATTACGTTGAATATTAATATCAGTTGGGTACTAACACGTTGAGTATTCCGGTTGAATATTAATATATTGTGTATGACACTTGAGCTTTTTAATATATTAAGGAACAAAATGAAATATTATTTTTTATTTTTCTAAGATTATTAAGATATTGATTTAATTTATATTGACAAAACTAATCAATTATTAAAATAAAAGTGTACAATTCGTACACATTATAAAAAAAAATATAATTACTAAAATCACCCATTTTAAATTGAGAAGTTGGATACATGACGTGGTAGATATATACTTTTGGTTGTAGAAGGAAGATGGTAGCAATTTCTAGAGCTGTCAAACGGGGCTGACGGGTCGGGTTCGGGTCGGGTTATAACAAGCTCGGGTTGGAATTGGGTCGGGTAAAAAGTAGGCTTGGTTTTTAAACGGGTTGTTTCGGGTCGGGTCGGTTTGGGTCGGGTACCAAATGTTCGGGTTAAAACGGGTTATCGGGTACCATCGGTTCTTTTCGTGGTGCCAAACGGGGTTGGCGGGTCGAGTTCGGGTTGGGTCTAACGGGTCTGCGGGTCGAGTTTGGGTCGGGTCAAACGGGGTCGGGTTGGAATCGAGTCGGGTATAAATAGGTTTGTTTTTGTTAGCGGGTTGTTTCGGATCGGGTCAATTTGGGTCGGGTACTAGTTGTTCGGGTTGGAACGGGTTATCGGGTAGACTTGGTTCTTGGGCCAAAACAAATCGGTTTAGTTGGTTCTCAGGTCACTTTGGGCCGGATTATTTTTGTTTTTTAATGTTACGAGAGGTGCCAATTAAGGCGGGTCAAGTTCGGTCGGCTCAAAGATGATATCATTTTCTAACATCTTTATTCAGGTCGGTTTTGGATGGTGCAATTTTTCGAGTTAAATCCAAATTACCTAGTTATGTGAATATTTTGGTCTAATAAAATATGGAATCCGCAAATGATTTTAGTTGGATCGGATAATTATTCGCCAATATGATTAGTATGGGCGGCAAAACCAATTTTATCCCCCAATCCGGTCTGAAAAATTTGTTGACTCGATCCGAAAAACCCCGATATTTTAGTATCCGTTTTGATCCGGTTAGAATCCGATACGGGAGATCTTCCTGGATCACCGGATCGGATACAAATCAAGGTTTTAGGCATCCGAATATCCACGGATATCCAAATAATCATGGATATTCGAATAATCATGGATATCTGCCTATCCGGATACTCACAGATTAGTGGCTCACCAGATATCCATGGATAATCGAATATCCAAATATCCGTGGATCATCGGATTCATTGCCTCACCAGATCGTCTTAGGCATCCGAGTACCCGTTTTGTTTTATGAAGGATAAATCAACATTGTATGTACTAATATTTATATTTAAAAAAATATATGTATTTAATGGGAAAATATTTGAGTTAGCCAAAACAATGAATTAATAATGTTAATTTGTTACAAGTTAATAACTTATGCACACTTGGTTACTTTATAAGTTCATAATAATCTTTTACTATAAGTGGGTGTGATTTTAAAATATTAATTCTTATAAATATGATTATAATTTGGTCTTAATAAAAATCTTTTAATAGAAGTTGGTCTCATTTAAATGAACGAATGTCTATAATAATCTTTAATTATAAGTTAGTCTCGTACTCTTGTTTTCAGATATAGTTATAAAATGTAAAGATATAGATATCTATTGTTTTCAAACCTTATTTTTATTTTCTTATTATAACGTACTTTAATATTCTATTTTTTTTATCATCTATATAATTATTTTTTTTTACTTTGATTTGTTTTGTGCCTTTTAATTGTTTTTTCATTACATTTTGTGATAAACAAAGTAGCAAATATATATCCGGATCCAACGGATATTCAGATCATCGAATATCGGATCCGGCTAAATAATTTTTGCATTCAGATCAAGAGGATATCCGGATCAATCGGGCCAAACAAAAGTCATTCGGATCATCCGGATATCCGCGGATAATAATCCGATCCGATCCAACCAAATCATTTCGCATACTGTATTTTGGATTCCAAATCAACCGGACATCCGGATAATTATCCGATCCGATCATGGGAAAATGCCGGATATCCAACCAAATACGGATCGAAATGGATATCCGAATTTAAAACCGGGAGATATTTAACACGAGTGATCATTACAATTATCTCGATAATTATGGCTAGTGAAGAAAGATAATTTATGAAAATATAAGAAATTTACTAGTACTAAAAAGGAAAGAGAATATTGAAAAACAAAACACATTTATTAGTATATCTTCTTCCTTTGTTAATCACTAACATTTATAGATGCTTTTATATTGATATTTTTTAATTAATCAAATTTAATATTCATTAAAATGTCTCTATTATTATTATTATTATTATTATTATTATAATGGCATTCAAAATTATCTTCTACTTCATTTAGCTAATTGTCGACCAAGGGTTTATATTAACAAAAAATATTTAAAATTATCTTCTACTTCATTTAGCTAATTGTCGACCAAGGGTTAATATTAACATAAAATATTTCATTACATTATTTTTATCTTAAGAAAGTAAAGTAATCTATGTTTATTCAATTAATCAAAGTAGTCTAATAAAAACAAAATATAATATTAGGGTGTGAGAACAAATGTAACTAATATTGAATGGATTAAAAAGTACTAAAATTATCTTTCTTATTCTCTAACCTTAATTTACCGGGAGATCTCAATATTTAAAATTATATTTCTTATTTTATAACCTTAATAAGCAATTTGCTGAAATATCTTATTCACTAGCCATAATTATCAAGTTTATCTCAATTATTACTGACCATAATTATCAAGATGATCTCAACCTTTAAACTTAATCAACGGTTTATATCCGTACAACTTCACCATGAAGTTGTTTTTGAGCTTCACTGGAGCCGGACCGGGATAAATACTATCTATTTTCTTTCTTGATAAATCATGTCAAATTATCAAATTTAACTCAAAACTCAAATTTTATTAATTCAAATTGAATAATTTTATATATTGTAAGAGAAAAATAAAAGATGATAACTTAACATATTCTATACATATCATGAACTTATGATACATGTAAGAGTATTATTGTTTTAAAAATTTTAGCTTTTAATTGTGTAATTTATTATTTTTTTTTTATCAATTTACTCCGAATTAACATGTCATATTGGCTTGGACTATTTCATAGTTCATAGTTCATACTATCACATCATTTTACTTCACAATATCAAGGTTATCTAGGGTCGGGTTATTTTGGGCTAGCGGGTCATTTCAAGTTGGGTTACTTTGGGCTAACAGGTCATTTCGGGTTGGGTCACTTTAGGCTATCGAGTCATTTCGGTCGGGTTACTTCGGGTAATCGGGTCATTTCGGGTCGGGTTACTTCGGGCTATCGGGTCATTTTGGGTCGGGTTACTTCGGGCTATCGGGTCATTTCGGGTCGGGTTACTTCAGGCTATCGGGTCATTTTGGGGCGGGTTAGTTCGGGTTGTCGGGTCATTATCGGGTTATTCTACTCGGGTTTTATCGGATCCGGGTCATTTTCGGGTTCGACCGTTCGGGTTATTTATTATCTCGGGTTAAATCAATATCAAGCGGGTCGGTTCCGGGTATTTTCTTTTTTAAAAAATTTTCGGGGCCAGGTCGGGTTCGGACTCGGGTTTGTCGGGTCGGTTTCACGGGTCGGGTCAACTTTTGACAGCTCTAATTTCTTGTAGAGCAAGCAAAAAGATTTGTAGCAGTCGGATGAATGAAGCAGCCCAAATATAAACGGGCCGAGCCCACGCGTAGCCGTATCAGCTAAACCGACTATCTAATTTTTATCAATTTATTACGGAAAATAAAAAAAAAAAAAGATTGTCTGGGAGTTGTTCTCCAAACGAAAACCCTGATTTCTCATTCCGTTACAACCTCCAGACTCGGTCTTCTCCTCCCCTCTCTGCCTTTTCCAAGTTCGCTTCCCATGGGAACCCCAGAGACTTCTCGAGAGCCTTGTCCAGACAGGATCCTTGACGATGTAGGCGGTGCTTTCGCCATGGGAGCTGTTGGCGGATCCTTCTTCCACTTCCTCAAAGGTACCTACTCTTCCCCAAAGGGCGAGCGATTTTCGGGAGGCGTACAAGGCGTCCGTATGAACGCCGGCCGTCTCGGTGGAAGTTTCGCCGTCTGGGGTGGCCTCTTCTCCACCTTCGATTGCACTATGGTCTACCTCCGCCAGAAGGAGGATCCCTGGAACTCTATCGTCGCTGGTGCTGCCACCGGCGGCTTCCTCCAGATGCGTCAGGGACTCGGAGCCGCCTCTCGCTCCGCTCTCTTCGGCGGAGTCCTCCTTGGATTGATTGAAGGAGCTGGTATTATGCTCAATAAGCTTCTCAGTCAGCCTCAGAATATGCCGATGATTATGGAGGATCCGAATTCTTTGCCTCCGAATATGGCCGGATTACCTCCCGGTATGGTCAGATCTGGTCCTCCTGCTTCGCAGACGAGCACCTCTTCCGTTCCGGAGACGCAGTCTGGTGGATGGCTGGGTGGTTGGTTTGGCGGCGGTGAGAAGAAGGAGAGCGGTAGTGGAAGCAGCAGCGAGACCAAGGTTCTGGAGAGTTTCGATAGCCCTACACCTATTCCCAACTTCGAATACAAATGAGAATATTTTTAGGGTAAGCAATAGGTGATTGCTTTTTTTCCCTGATCAACCAATGTTTGGTTGATCGATCGATTGTCTAACTTCCGTTTCAATATTATAATTTCCGTTCAATTTTTGTGAGAAATAAATTGTTTTGGTCTTGATATGCTAAATTAGGGTTTGAAGCTTCTTATCTCAGCGTGCCTGTTCAGCACTTGTAAAATTTAACATATTATAGTCCGATTATAGTATGGTAGCTTTGCAAATGGCTAATTATTTTGGTAAGACTATGATGCAAACTAATATTATCATAGTTTGAAACGCATAATCCAAATGAAGGTTTTAGTGCCTTGTTTGAGCCTGTTAATACGAATTGCAACTCTTATTATTGTCTACTCTTGTACACTTATGGTGGTCAATCTTTGAGTCTAGAGCTGATTTGAAGTGCTTGAGAATTTTCTCTCCCAACCTCAGCAATGGTTGCAGTGAGCTGTGGTTTGTTGATTTTAAAACCTAACATCAGCTGGCTTGAGTTAGTCTTGAATTAACTTACCCGCCACTGATACTCTCATATCGAGTTCGCAATTATTGTATTGCTTATGTTGATCGATATGCCTATTTTGATCTTGTTGTAGGAGCTACGAAGCTTGATCATTGATACAGTCAAGGGGATGGAGGTGCCTGTCTTGACTGTGATTTTGTACTTATTTATGACACAGTAGCTCACGATACAGCTCTCGTACAAGCTTTTACATTATGTTAGGTCGACCTCAACTTTGGCATATGTAAACGAGCTCTGGATCAGAACAGTTATCTGTTGTTTCTCGAAAATGCTCTACTTAATAGGGATAGGAATTCTTGGAAGATATACTGTCTCATTCCATCAATAATTCTTCATCTTAATGCATTATGATCCGGAGATCAAATTTTGACCTTCGTAATGGGGTGTTTAATGTTGTTTATGGTTGCCTTTTAGTACTTGATTCGCACACTGTTTTGGTTGTATGATCATTAGTGAACTATACCGACTTATGAAATGGCTGTACATGTAGTAGTAGTAAGTAGGCTTCATAATATTTGAGCCTTTACATCTTGTCCACATCAACCATATCCGATTTAACTAACTTCTTCCTACTTATCAACCTAAAACTCGATACTCTCGCAAACGGATGACATTGAATCTCTGGTGTTACATGTAACCGTAAACATTGTCCTGCAACACCAAGGATTGTGTCTTGTACAAGCATGTAATGTAACTGCCCCATGGGGGCTACTTGCTGAGACAGTCCAAGCAGCAAGACAGTAGTCCCGTAGACCCATCACAAGACCTTGACATCGAGGGTTCATTCACCCTCCTCTGCAGAACTCTGAGGAACTCGTCTGACCCGAGGTTTCCGTCCCTATTTGTGTCAAAGAGGTAGAATACTATGTTTACCACGTTCGTCGTCAAAGATATCCCGCATACCTTATAACAATCCAAAACCCAAGTTCAGGAAACTCGAAATTTAAGGTTAAACGGAAAGATGAGAGATTATGCATACATGGGATGCTGCTCTTTGGAAGTCGTCTTTAGTCAAAACTCCGTGAACTTTCCCCTGGCTGAAGAGTGCCAGGGACAACGGTTTGATACTTCTGCGAAGCTCAGCAAAGCTCTTGAACTCTTCGTAGGAAACGAGTATCTTGTTGAACTCCGGATCCTTGCTGAGTTCATCAACTCGATCTAGTAACTTGCTGGTGTGACTCATGTCAGCAGATGCCACCATCGACAAGGCAAAATCCTTTGCTGGTATGCTGCCTCTCATCTTACAATCATAGTGAGCAAACTCCAACCTCACAATCTGCAATCACAACTCAACACAACAAACAAGACATTGTTGCAAAAAATCAAGCTTTCTAAAATTTTCATACCACAAAAGTAATGTACCTCATCACGCAACTCTCTTAAGAATTGAACGAACTTTTCATGATGAAGCGAGTGATTCCCATCTTCTCCAAAGAAATACTCAATCAGACCGCCATTTTCAACTGAACCCGAGACCTTGAGCCCGTTTCGTCTTCCATCTCTTTGTTTCCTCCCTTCTCTATTATACATTCGCATCAAAGCCATCACTTTCTTGAACTCCTCCTTATCTATCTCCCTGTCAAATTGTAAATCGTGCACGGTAAAAAGGACTAGCATGGAGGAAAACGAGAGCTAGATTTGTGTTGCATTACCCGCTATTGTCTATGTCAAACATTTTGAATGCGACAGTGAAGCTTGCTTCAGGAATATTGAGTAGCGTCACCAGAAAGATGTACTCAGGAAAAGATATGAGACCGTCGTTATCAGTGTCAAACAGCATGAAGAACTGAGAGGGAGGACATTGCAGCTCACCAGGAGAGGTTTCTCCTTTGAGATATCCTCCGCGGACATATTCCGATTGCGATGGAGGGAAAACGGGGACTACGGCTCTCATCAAGTCCCCCGGTGTCATGAACAGTTCACCACTGGGTGCTTTTACTGATGCAAAGTAGGCGAACACCTTCTCAGGAGGGCTCCGCATCCTTATCCTCCATTCATAGTTGAAGAAAACTCGTTTCCTGTATTCATCTGGAGCAAAAGTGGGAATTCAGTAGTTTGCTTGGGAGTAGCCAAAGAAAGAAGCTAGGAATGAAGAAATTAAGTCGCTGGTTCATACAAAATGCACTTGTTTTCCTTTTATTGTTTTTTAAAAAAGCAATAATTTATATGGAGTTAGATTCGTTTTTATTTTGTTTCTGTTGGAGTTAAAACCAAACGGGCAGTAAATGACCTCCGAAAATATACAATGGCTTCTTCTTTGGAGCGGAGGCTTCTAACTCCGGATACTCAACCGGAGCAGCTTGAGAGTCAGCAAAGGCAATCGACGAGGAAGAGGGGGACGAGAGCCAGTATGAAAGGCCAATGGTGGAGCCTGCAAAGAGCAAAGAAGCTGAAGAAGGAAATGATGTTCCCTTGGAGAAGGATCTTCGAAAAGGATGAATGTGGGTGTGGTTCTTAGCATGGTTATGGGAGGTGGCCGGATCGGATTGCGTAGAGAAGGGACGGAGACGGTGGATCGATAGCCTTGAAGATTCCCTAAGAAGGACCCTAGGATGCATAGTATGTGCCAACAACGATATACACCTGATAGAATTCAAGATTCTTCTTCTTCTTCTTGTTTGTGAGAAGAGAAGAAAAGAGAGGAAATTTGAGAAGGAGAAAAAGTTGCAGGATCACAGGATTGGAGCGTTATAATTTACAAGCTTTCTTCCTATTTGTGCGCCTCCCTAGAAACAATATGAGCCTACTGTCCATTTTAACACAAATAAAGGGATTCTGTTACGAGAAGGACACAACGTTTTCCACCACAAAAATGTGTTATTATTCTTCAGTGCCAATACTTTCGGAATTAGAATGCCAACCTCATCTTTCGAGTTGCTACTCTACTGTATAAATGTCGAGACTTTCTTCGTAGAGATCGAGATATCTTATTTTGACACATTTTTTGCATGTCGTATACGTACTTTCTTGCTTCTTATGCTTTTATCTTATCCGTAGGCTAAGGGGACTAACGAAACTCGCATCATACCTGATTACTTTTTAATCCATTTTCCAACCAAAATGCTTACGAGTTAGTACTCTTAACTAAAAAGACTCGTCAATTTAGAATGCAAATTGAGGTAATACTAAACTAGTTTTGTACTTTCTAAGCCGGTATAACTTAAATTAAACTAATTTACTTATATTAAACTAAATTCATTTTATTTTTTTTTAGAAACAAGGTAAGAGACTTAATCATCTTGAAACAACGGTGAAACGAGAGGCCGCAAAAACACGAAATACGGAACCAACCGTCAAGAGAACAATACAAACCAAATCAATAAAAAAAACAAGAAGGAAATGAGTCGATCGAGAATGACGACAAATTAATCAGGAATGTGAAGGGAGGACTCCATGAAAACGAAGTAGGTGAAAAACGAGCCAAGCACTACAGGAGTAGCATCGTCGGAAGTGGTATATTAGGAAACAAACTCCTAGGAAAGTGAAAGACGAGACTCCAAGGAAACACTTTCCATCAAAAGGAGCTGTCAAGAAGCACACGACCGCGATCCAAACACGACTCAAAACACTCACAAACATAAACAAAAGAACATAAATTGTTCTGGATAAATTAAAGAGTACTTATCTACGGGTTCAAAATATGAGCATATAGAAATCCTGCCTAGCTCATGTTCATAAAAGGCCTAAATCAATGGATTGTTTGAAGGCCCCAAACCATGCTGAAAAATTGTTTTCCCTTCTTTGACACCTTTTCCCCTCGCTCTTTCGCCCTATTGAGTACAATTCAATGTTACAACAAGGTCAACATGTTTTAAAACTACCATTTGTGTTAAGTCTAAAGATAAATGAATATTATCCTTTTTTTATATCATGTTCAAGACTTCAGACAAAGTTATCACAATTATACAAGGAGTTTATATTTCCATTATATTAATGTAACAAAAAGAAGTTACACTAGTACCTCCTCATATAGGAAGAAAGAAGATAAACGACAGAAAGAACCATAAAGTATAACATATATTCAGAGAAGAGCTAGTTCCATAATTGTTCATTGAAATTAAATATAGGTTTCATAAAGCAAATGTGCCAAAGAATTATATCTTATCAAGAATAAGATATGTTCTTGTTCAAGAAAAATAATAAAATATGATTAATTTTTTAATAAGATTTGTTCTTCTAGGATTGATCAAATAATATGTAGAAAAGATATGACTCCCTCAAGCTATCTTTAAGCTTCTATATTAAAAGACTTAAATTATTTGCAAAATAATTACAATAGGATGGGCTAAAAATAACATTTAAATGCCCAAAATTAAAGCAACTTAACCCATAATTTAAATGTGTTTTTATGGGCTGAAAAATAACATAACTAGGACCGAAATTCAGCATGCAATTTCTTCCATCATTACATCCATGCACGGCTGGCCCATTGGTAGAAATGTTGATGCATGGTTGGCCCGTTCCGACGTTGCATGAGTATGGATATTCCGACGTGTGCGCATGACTTGCATGGTTGATCTCCTCCTTACGTACTCTGTTTATCTCTCATGCATGTGCACGGGAACACAAGCTTTTATGATCGTCTAGATTCAGTATAGGATCGATTCATCATTTCTTCCTTCCACACATGTACTTGCATGAGGTTGATGACTTCCATGCATATGTGGGTCTTGCTATATTCCATCTCCGACAGATGGTCTTAACTTCTTCCTTAGAGATGGTGTTCATTTCGTCTTCGAGGATGGTCATCATTTCTCTCCTAGAAATGACTTTGATTATCCCCCCTCTTCTCCTTTGAATGCTTTTTACTCCTTGCCTCCTAACTTCCATGGTTATGGCCTTGAAGCGAGCTAGGTACGGAGATGCTCCTGTAACAACCCCTCTTTCTTTAAAAGATTTAACCACAAATCCGAGTAGTCTTGGTGGGTCTTCATTAGGGGCAATATCTAGGGATATATATAACACATATTGTTAGAAGAAGAATCATATCTTCAAAAATGGGGTGCCTTATGCAATCTCAAGTGGAACTCTCAAACAAAAGCACAAGTCGATGTCTTTAGGAACTACAATCAATAACAGGATCAACCTTGATCTCATATGGAGAGACTTTTTAAAGTGGTTCTATCAAGGATAAGCAAAACTACACTCGCCTACTTTCTCAATACAAAACAAGAGCTTATAAAAGACATTTGTAGCAAAAAAAGCAAGAGCTTATATTGAGACAAATACTCATTTGATGAGAATCTTGGCTTCACTTGAGTATTCTCATAATCTTGTCTTTGACATGTGTGAGTAGGATTACATGACTTTACTATAATAATTCTTTATTTTCATCCCATGAAACATATATCCTCCAACCACATCCAATTTTGCACTTTGCAGCAAGTTTCTTATTCATCTCACTCTTGTACTATTTAATACTATATCCAACAATCACACCGACCCCTACCTACAAACTTGTTCCTTGAAAATTTTAGGTGCAGCAAACCTCATATCAACCTTCCATACAAACTTTTTCAAATCAGCATTTGTTTCAACTTAAAAAACAACTCTCTCTTTTGTAGAATCATCCTCATCCTCATTACTTCCAAGAGGTTTATAAAAACATTCATCATCACTGTCAGAAAAGGATTGGGGTGCATCGTTTGTCATGCTAAGATATGTAAGGTTAAGAATCTTCTCATGATCAACCTTCTTCATCTCTAAAATTTTTTGCCTACTATCATGTCATTCCTCATCTTCTTCACTTGAACCCCCCCCCCCCTAGATCACTATCTTCGTCAGTAGAGTCATTCTCACTACCTTCATCCCCAACACTATCATCATTTTGATCTTCATCAACCCCATTTTCTGCCACAAATAATGTTGCCCCATTTT
Source organism: Fagopyrum esculentum (assembly GCA_033239045.1). NCBI lineage: Eukaryota > Viridiplantae > Streptophyta > Magnoliopsida > Caryophyllales > Polygonaceae > Fagopyrum > Fagopyrum esculentum. Next base: position 119,735,117 of record BSUD01000005.1, read on the forward strand.
CTTCTATAGACAAAGTCGAAAACAAGTCAACACTTCCACTTTTCAATGCAAAGACAACCATCTCCATTACATCTGGGTCTAAGTTTATCTTTGTATAATAGGCACACAGTAAAAGACCTCCATGATTTTTCCTCTTTCAACAAAGGTTCAAGATCTCTCATTGTACCAAGTAACTTAACATTACTCAAATAATCTACATCAAGTATGTCACTCGTGCCCTCAAACCCCCTTTTGTATGACAATTCAGGATCTTTGCCAAATAAGCCACCATATCTTACTAATATTTTGAATTTTTGCGTCATTTGCACCTATTTAGTTAACCAAAAATCAATCAATGGAGATAGAAAAATAAAGATAAAGATAAATCTGCCATTGACAGGTTAAACTCTAAGGCCAACCCTAAGAACCAACAAAAAAACCTTTTCGAAATAAAAGGAGTAGAATACATACCAATTTGATGATGAATCAGTGGACAAATTTATGTCTTTCTTCAACAAGTGATAAAGGAGCAAATCAATTGAAGAAGACAAACCCCTAATTTGACATATTAAAATAGGCTTTTTTGTTTAGTTTTTTTTTAATTCCTAGTAAATTCCAACTCAGATGACAAGAATTTTGGTCGGAGTAAATTTTTATGGCAGCGTGTTACCATGTGCAGTGAAGATTGGGGTATTTTTATTCCCTTAAAAGTTTGTGGTACAAAGTTACCACCCACTATAAGTTTGGGATATTTTTACTAATTTTTTCTATGTTTAATTCACTTTTATCTTATATTTAGCTAACCAATCTCTACCCAAAACAACCAACTTTTTTTTACGCGTGTCTTACCATATTATATTTTTGGATTTATGGAGTACTAATTGTATTATATTAAACTAAGAAAGAATTTGCTTACTAGGTCTTTTTTTAATTTTGTGTTTAGTAAATGTATCCCATAGTTTTTTACCACTTTCATTTAATGGTAGATAAAAATAATTAACCCCTCTATTTTAATAAAAAAAAAAGATGTTTGTTAGTATTATGTAAGTGTTAATTTTAATTCTTAATTACTGAATTTGTTTTTTTTTTTTGCCTTTATTATTTTTTAGTTTCTGTAATTAACATACCGGAATTTTTTCATACCAGAATATTTTAATACTAGAATTTTTTCATACCAGAAATTATCATACTAGAAATTATCATACTAGAAATTATCATACCAGAAATTATCATACCAGAATTTTTCATACCAGAATTTTTCATACCAGAATTTTTCATACTAGAATTTTCATACTAGAATTTTTCATACCAAAATTTCATATACCATAAATTTTCATACCAGATTTTCATATATTCATCTCCGATTTCCAAGACATATCTCATAACAAAATTCATATGCCAGAAAATTCATTTTTGTAATTACATTAACAAAGGGGCTCAGATTTTAATTAGGGCAGTTGATGAAGACCTAAGACGGTCACTGGGAAGGTTCATGACATCAGCTATAATGTTAATCACCATTGGAGAATGATTAATATCTAAGCATACCCTATATAAAAACAAAAATAATGTTTTCTTAATGATTTTGTTATAGAAAAGAGCCAAAAACTTCACCTTTATTCAGGTTCGGGACTCTGAAACACTAACACCTTGGTCATGGCATTGTTGTAAAATGAAGTCACGTCCTCGATACTATACAGCAAAATCTTCCCCATCTTCCTCCGACATCTAATTCGGATTAACCTTCACATTCACGGAAACTTGAATCAAGGGAGCCGATTCTCAAATCATCAAGCTTGCAGCCTACCAATTGTGACAGAGACAGAGAAAGTGTCCAAGGACTACTACCATCGATACGGTCATATGTTTCACTTCCTCCGTCTTTCTCATAGACTTTCAATCTATTCTTACACAACTTAAATTCCTCTTCGAATCGACTCTCCTCCTCCTCATATCGCATCAAAGCACAATGAAGCGATTGAATCACATCTTGATCATAAATATGTATCTCATCAGCCCATCTTTGCAACTGATTTAATTTTGTCTGCAACGAGATTTTTTCATTCTGAAGCCTGAAAATCATGGCCATGGCCTCTTCTGCAGCCGAAGCAGTAGACGTTCTCTCCTTCTCTAGATCACTTAAAGCAGCAGTTGCTTTCTTCCTCTCAGCCTTCACCATTTTTCTTAGAGTAATTACATCGAACACCTCATCTTCACGTTCTTCATGGCCCACCTCCTCAAATTCCTCTTTTGCCCCATGAAATTCATCAAAAAAGCATTGCTCCTCAAAAACTTGAAACAAAGTGAATGAAGATCAGTAAAAACAATCACCTTGGAAAGAAAAAAAATGGCATCGCCAGTAAATAAAGAATGAAGCTATTACGTAGGTGATGCATTCTCAAGTAACAATGCAAATGCAAGTGGTTATAAATCAGTCCTGGATGGCAAGAAGGTGTTACCAATCCAACCAGAAACTACACTTCAATATTAATTGGTTGCAAATATAATACCAGAAAAGAACCGTACAAGGAGGAGGTGGCGGTGCTGCGATACCGAAGAGAATTTGAGCGTGATGCTTTGCTCCCTTCTCTTCTTCAGTTCTTTTTTGACACCATTGGTCACAAATATCATACCAGAAGAGAATAGAACAAGGAGGAGGTGGCGGTGCTGCGATAACGAAGAGAATTTGAGCGTGATGCTTTGCTCCCTTCTCATTTTTTTTATTGCTCCCGTCTTCTTCTGTTCTTGCTCCTGGTATGAAATTAATGGAAGAAGATGGCGGTGCTCGGATCCTGGTGGAGGCAGTGGCTCAGCAACGATGGCTCCTACACTCGACCTCGGTGGTGTAGCGATGGAGGCTATCAATGGAGGATCTAGGGTTTGAACGGTGGTTCGTTGAAGTTAAATCTGAGGTGGGTAGCGTGAATCCAAATCCGAATCATCCGGATCTGAGAGATTTGAGAAAAGAGGAAGCAAGAACAAAACAGATAGGAAGACGACAAGGGAAGGAGAGATGGAGATTCTGGATGTCATATTTGCTTGCTGTTGTTGGGAGGCTGCTTGGTCTGAGTTCACGTAACAAAGAAGAGGAGAGAAAGTAGGGTTTGAACGGTAAAAGAAAAAGTGGGGTATATTTACTAAATTGAATAATGTTAATGAGCTAGTTAGTATAGGTAAAACTGGAGAAGACCTAATTACCTAATTAGCCCTTAAACTAATAAGTTGTCATCTCATATTAGGTGGATTAACTTCTCCGAAACTACCAATTTTTTTATACTAATTATAACTAAATTTTGTACAAAATAATTATTATGTATCAAACATAATGTTCATCTATCCACAACTATTATCTATTATCTCATTTAAACTATTCATCTCATTAATTACAAAGTCAAATATAAAATATATAAATATAATAACACATATGAGAACACAATGTAGACTCGAGAATACATAAGACCGAGGAGGTTGTTTGACATTACTCCTTAAGGTTGATCGCCCTTATTGAGCCATTTCGGTCTTTTCGCTTCAATTTCGTTCCTATTTTGTTATTTATTTATTTATTTACGATCAATGTTTGTGTCTATGGCCGATCGACTCATCGACCTTCTTGTGTTTTCTACTTTCAGTTTGCGTTGTTTATTTTCTGTATATATTTAGTTATTATTTGTTTTGGTTTCTTAGTTAATTCGTCAATGCGAAACATAGTCTTCCGTATGTTCGATTATGACTCTCTTTACTATAGCGAGTCTTATAATTATTTGGGAGAGTTGAGACTCACAACTCAACCCTCACCAAATTGACATCATTGTTGAGGAAGACTTTAAGTTGTTTTGGCTTATTAATTTTAAAATGTTTTTTTTTCCCTTTTGCTTTCCTTTTTAGGCTTTCGAATTTTAAGATTTTTAAGCATGGTTCAAAGTGGAAGAAGCTTGAAAAGGACACTTTTCACACCTAGCTCGGATCTGGAAAAGCTTATGAGAGATATTCAGAAAGAAAGTGCTACAAGAGGTAGATAATGATGAACTAGGAGTCTCATCATGATAACCAATACCGATGTTAAGACACTAGTTGAGGTTCTAAAAGACAATGCATGATCGACCGGGATGCTCGTTAATATTTCCGATTTAGGTGTTGAAATATTTGTTCCATCTTCCTCTTCCAACAAATCCCACAACAAAGACTACACTTTTCAATCTTTTGGAGATGGTCGGATCATGGTTGGGCTTTATCAACAACTGATCCACCTACAAGAAGAGGTTGCAGCTTGAGAAAGAAGAAGCTTTGTGTTGCGTGAGATCAAAAATGAAGTTGAGATAACGTGACATAATATAGAAATAATTACACTTATGTACGAGCTAAAGTTCTTAGAGCAAGAGAAACAAGGTATGAAATTAAAGCAATAATTCGGATCCTCAAGGAAGAGATATCCACGTCAAAGACAGGAGAGCAAGAGGATCTAGAGATTCATATCACCTCTTAAAGAAACATGCACTATTCGATTACTTTCTTTTAACTTCTCACTTTCTGAACATTCTTTCGTGATACCGGATACCGTATAACGTTCTGATCGTTAACACCAAATTTTATAGTGATTTGCTCAAAGTAAGAACCTCCAATTTAGAGAGATTTTGACGAATAGTTGAAATACAAACAATTTGATAATCCGGAGAGAAAAATAATATAATATGTATCTGTAGAAAATCTTAAAATATAATAATTATACAACTGAAAATTAAGAGAAATCATGTTGATTGAAGAAGCTAAAGAAGTAGAAAACGGTTTGAGAAGAGGAAGCAATTGGTTATGCAATCATTATAAAAGTAGAATTCATAGGGGGTCACGAAAGTCATATGAATTGAATGTGAGACAAGGTTACCAAATTCAGAAAGTAGTTACAATGCCAGTAGAATACGGTTTGTAACGTGATTTTTATCATTATGTAATTTATGGTAGTATTCATATTGTTACAACTCAACCACCCCAAACTATCAAGATTAGGTCATCAATTCCCATTTCCGGAGCAAAAAACACTCACCAAATTAGATAATCATAGAGTTTGAATTGATTATGACGCCCTTTGAAGGAAGCACAATAACATTTAAGTTTCAGCTTTATATAGCAATTTAAGAAGTTTATATATGGAAGGCCCGACTCGACTCATACAGTGATTTGTATTATGTGCAACCACGTCATCATCTCTATTTCACTAACTAATCTCTCCAAAATTAATTTTGAATTCATTTTCAAAATCAACAACAACAAAAAATAAGAACAAAAGGTCGACCATTATTTGGGGAATCACCAAAGCGCCAAAATCAAGAAACGGCAAGGGCATCGGATTCATGGCGGAGGAAGAAGAAACGGGAGGGTTTGGGCTTGAAATCGCGGCGTCGATGGACGTCGTGGCTCGACGGCTTGATGATTTGTAGAAGAAACGTCTTCACAGAATTGGCCTTCGCGGCTGGAGACATCCTCTCCCAATGGATCTCGATCTGCGAAGCAGATGCCTTCTTAGACGGCACCCTTCTAACGACGGTGTTGCGGTGGAATTGGCAGCGAAAGGAGCCTGGGTGATTTGTTGGAGAGCAAAGACACTTTCGGGCGGAGGAGGAGGATGAATAGTAATTGGAAGCCATTGATGGAGCTTTTCTTTTTCTCAATATTTGGGATTTAAAAGGATCACTTAAATAGCCTCAATTTTGTTGTGCTCTTTTTGGGTGAACGGTCATTCGAATTTTTTGCATTAAAACATTTTCAATGGCTCACAAATATTAACATTCTTATTACACTTGGAAACGCTAAAATGATTGTTTTACCCCTTCTTTTTTAATTCTTTTTAATTTTAAATTGGGAAAACGGGAGGTACGTTTATATTGTAATGATACGGTTTACAAGAGCAAAAACTAAATTGGCGGATTAACTGTTTTTCGATCGGTGATCGCACATTTTGCCATGGCGTAAGCTTTATATAACATTTTTTGATCGGTGACTGAACAATGTGACATGTCGTATGTTGTCTCTAATCATGCTAGGTCTCAATAACATCTAGTCATGCTGGGATCCAACGTGGATAAACCTTACTAATGTCATGTCCAAATGTGGTTAATGCAAAGTCATGTCGTATTTAATATTGTTAAACGTTATTTACACCAACACTTAACATGTTATATACATATCCATGTTATGTTCAAGGGTACTATTATTCGAATACGTTTGTCGTTGCTTTCGTAATAATTATTTATAATTTTCTTACCAATTATTTAAAATCAAGATTGGAATTACATCAATCTAGATGATGCAATAAATTATGATGTTGAATTGGATGGCCCCATTGGAGATGACAATCCGAGCAATCGACGTCTAAATATATGTCAAAAGCTTTTCTATCGTTTTTTACCACAAACAAAAATTTTTAATAACCGTATAAATTTAAATATCCGACAAGATTGACAAACAAATACGAGTAATGATCGAATAACAAGATAAGGTATGAAAGCTAATGTTAAAAGTATTACCTCAAGTCGCTAGGAGAAAACTGTTTGATAGCAAATCGTGACGCTCCAGCATGAGGTGATAATTGTCGAACATTAACATATGTATACACGTGTTACATGGATTGTGATGTTGTGGTATTATAGATATTTTTTTTGAATACCTTGACAATAATATGATCGTTGGACCTTGTTTGTATTTTAATTAGAATCTAGAATATTGGACTATTGGTTTCTGAATACTCATAGGATGAAGATACACTTATACTTTTTGTCATTGGTACCCTATATGAATTTAAGATTCTTGAAGCCTTGTAAATAGGATATGTGTTTGTGCACACACATTAAAATTATATACGAAATTATAAGAGTGTATTATGTTCTGTTGTTTTAGAGAAACCTTATATATTTTATGTTAAAGTTGGTTTGAATTATATGAACAAATATAGACGAAGTAAATGAACCATTGTGTGATGTGTTTTGAATGTAGAATAGAATAGCATACATAATCTTGAGGTGGAAATAATATAACATAGACTATTGACTAGGTTTCGACACTTAAAGGTGTAATTAAGATGCAATTGAAATTGACCTAGGTTCTGATACCAAAATATGTAATCGACTGATCAACTCTAGCATCGCTCATTGCAACCGAAAATTGATAATGATCAAGAAGCATTAGGTCAAACCAACGATTATCCCGATTTGGCACAAAAAAGGTATACTCATCACGAAGTCAGGTATCTAACATCATTTGATGTACCAACTTATCATCCTTGACATTGTTCGATGCAACCAACTATTGATCATGGTTCAAAAGTCTTCCGACAATTAATGGTCACGATTTTCAACAACACAAAGTGTAATCCTCACGAAGGCCCAAGTTTTGACATTGCAAAGATGCAATAACCTCACATGGTAAAATTTTTAAAACTGACACTAGTGGAAATTTGATATTAAACTTGAACTTGTTTTGTTTGTTTAAAGTTTGCATGTAGGGATATATTATGACCTTTGATATATAATGTTTAATAATACTTCTTGAGTGGTTGCCTTAGGAGCAAAAACGTTGCATTGCACATCAAAAATAAATGTTTAACTTAGAATGATAACTCTCATGCTTTTTTGTTCTATAGTAAACATTTGTTTATATTGAATCATGCTAGTTGCATTCATCCTAGTGTTGTTGTGTTGCCTTAACGAGCTAATCAAGCATATAATGTGTGAGTATATTCTAACAGTTTTATACCAGCCCATTTTTAATCTATTTCAAGAAAGGACAATGACAAGGTTGTACCTTAAATATTGTAATGTTTTCGCAAGATCTTTAAAAAGTTATATTATTATTTTTGAAATATATTGTTCTTCATGTTGCCACATCATAATTGTATTTTGTTGTTAATTTAATCTAATGGAGTCGTAGAGGTGTCCTTAGTCAAACAAAATTTGGATTTAATAATTTGGGTGTTACAACTTGATGCGTCCTTGGACACGTCAATGAAAGATTCCGGATCTAGATCAAGCTGAAGCTCAACTACTCCTTAGTTGAAGTGCGGATGCGTTTGAAGTTGGGTTGCGGAAGCTTAGAGATGGAGGCGAAAGTTGAATGGTTGAGTCGATCTAGATTGATCGATCAAGCCTTGAAGTGGATCGGTTGAGTTGATTCTTGAAGAATCCTCGAAGATGGATGAGTTTGGATCGAAGATCCAAAAGAAGAACTTTGAGAGGATGGAAGAGAGATTGATGCTCAAATAAGTAGGAGGAAAATACTTCTCATATACTTAATCAAATTGAACATGCTTTACAAATGAGTCAAGCATCCCCTTATATAGTGGATGAAGACCATACAAAGTGTAACACCCCGGATTCTCGGAACCCGGGATATTACTGGTTAGGACCTCACAATGGGTCCCGACCTCATTTTGACAACAATATTACTAGGATCTTGCAACAAGACACAAATAAGAAAACCAAAATTTATAAAGATGTGTTTTTAACGGATGAATGCAACAAGGTCTAACATCCTATAATACTTAAACAAAGGGAAAAGACTAACTGTCTTAACAAAAGGAAAGCACGACCAAGCAACAACCCAACCCCCACTTTAAAGAGTACGGAGACCCGGCTAACCACTACTTCCGGATCACTCAGCTGCTGCTCTAACCTGCGGTAAATCTAAAAACACAACAAAACAACCATTAGCTAGCTATCTAAACATTAGAAGAAAAATAATAGCACACACACACATAGCAATAATAAACACTCATCATGCTTTCAAACAAATCCATTTATTATCTTCATTTAAGTCATTCACTCTTACTAATGATACTTATTTTGTGACACGAGGGATTCCCAAACCTCGCCTCCGCCCCCGTGTACCTATCAGGAATGGATCCGATGCATCTCACCATGTACCTGTATGGTCTGGGTATAGAGAACCTCCCAGTCTCCTGGCAGAGCTGGGCACTGATGTCACGGCCCGTTATACATACACTTGGGCCTTAACACAAAATAACGACGGTCGTCCTAAAAAGTTGTTATTATAACACCCATGGTACACACACCACTATTATCACTCAACTAATATCCAGAAACCAGCTAAGTAAGTCGCAAGGACTTATCTGAATCAAATCTCAACTCTCAATTTCTCAACTCGGTCCGCAACCATAGAAACTCAAACGCCTGTCACACAAGACACGTGGATCAATAATGTATCCCACTTTCTTAGAAGTCTCCAACTTCTAAGATGTATAATCGATCATAAAGAAATTACCAAAGTACCCTTATACGGGTAAATGACCATTTTACCCCTGGTCCCGAAACTCTATAAAATTCTATAACAAGGTTCCAAACTATTCTTTAGAACTCAAAAACACACTCTCACTCTAGAAAGGAAGTTTGTTAAAGTTTTAGAAGAGTTAAACACATTCTTGACTTTCATAAAAAGTCGCTAAGGTCCAACTTTAGCTTAAGATATGAGGCTCGGATAAAAGTATTAAATTCCGAAATAAATCTCTAGATCTTCTAATATATGCATACTAAACATAGGAGTAAAGATCTCTCAAAAATACTAAATGATAACTCTCCCATAAATCTTCAAAGTTGGTATAAAAGCTGAAAAAATTCCATACTTAGTCACTTTTCCTCTGTTGTAAAAACAGCCCAACTGTCCTACTTTGAGTCCTTATAAGTTCTAATCCGACCGTTAACTTTCTCCCAAATTTTAACACAGTAAACTACATAATTCAATCTGCAAAATATCAAAAATTCAACGGTGGATTCTCGATTTAAGCTATAGAAATTAGGTCCTAAAGTCAGCAGGTTGAAGCTGAGATAAAAGGTGTGTAGAAGGTCCTAACTTCGATTCTCCTTGACTGCATAAGCTTCCTGTAATTCTACCTAGAGGTCTCCGGTTCGAAACCCATAGCACCCCAACTATGCAAGACCTTATTGAATAATTTTATGTGGGATTTTCTCCCCAACTGAACTGCTTTAGTGTACTCTAATTCTAGCCTATACCAACCTCTACATTGCAATCAACTTTTGCTCAACACTACAACCCACTCTTCTAATTCAGCAAGATATTACAATTGAAAGATGTGTCTACTCACCACAGTAAGGGAGGCACAAAACGGTCAATACAACGTGCAAATCAGAGGGCAAGAATAGGGTAGCGTGGACGGTTGTTGTTCGTCTGGCTGCCGACAGAGAAGAGCGAGGTGGTCCGGGGTGCTGCAATATTGCAGTGCTTAAGGTGAGTTGCTTCTGGCTACTGAGCACAAGTGAAGACTAGGTATAATAGAGTCCTTACCGATCGATCGACCTCGGTCTTATTCCCGCTGGAGACGTGATGTAGGTTGAGCGACAAGAGCAGAAGGCTGAGTGCAGCGTCCGGCGTCTCAACCCTAGGCGAGGTTTGTTGTGTGTGTTTCCCTTCGGTTCCCGGCGAAGACGAGCGTGAGACTGTGGCTGAGTCGGACGGTTGTTGTGGCTGCTGCTGCGTCGGTGGGTATGGGCTGCTGTCTGTCGTACAGAAAGAGAGGAAGGAGGATGCGGTTGTAGTTGCTGCTGCAGGATAGTCTCACCGAGGAAGGCAGAAGAGAGGGATGTACGAGAGTTGGTTGCGGTAGGGAGAGGGAGAAGTAAAGCAGCGGCACGTAGATGTCGATCATTAGGTTAGGATTAGATTAGGTTAAGTTAAATTAGTAAAGGATTAGGTAATGGGCCAGTGGGCCGGCCGAAGACCATTGGGCCAACTAGTTTGGCCTGCTCTAACATAAAACAATTGGCTGAACAAATAATGTTACTCGTACGGAATCAGAATTATTTACGGTTTACATAAATTATCATTTTATGTGAATTAAGTCACATAAAATGATAGAAATTAATATCGTTTTAATCTTATCTAGAAGAATAGAGGTTGGCGGATCGGAATCCGATTTGATCGGTATTAAACGGAAGAAAAAAAATATATTTTCCGGGTATTACATCAGTGCCCCCTTAAAATAAGTTTCGTCCCAAAACTTAGAATAATGTAACTAATCATTCGACTTTCTTTGTAAATCTTAGTTTCATAAAATTTCCGTTTTCTACCATGCAACTACTCAATCATCATACTCGGACACACATCACATAAAACATAATCACTCACTCCAAGGTAAGAACATGAAAAGTCAAACAACACAACATCCGAGTACTAACTCATCGGTACAGAAGTAGCGGCTAACTCCGCAAGGTACCCAGGATAACCATTTCTAATGCTCTCCTCCGTTTTCTAATTAGCCTCATCGATTCCTCGTCTAGACCACTAGAACTCTATAAAAGCATGAACCGGCTAATTTTTTTTTTTGATCTTCTTAGCTGATGACGTGTCTCGGATTCGGTATATACTCTCTCAACGGTTAGGTTTCCCAAACTTACTTCCAGCTCTTTTGATGACTCTACCAAACCAAAACTTTTCCTTCCACTGGGCCCACCCTTTTTTTTTTTTGAAAGTTCCCGACTATTGATTCTGAACTAATGATCTTAACTTCCGTCGGCACTTTACTAAGTGCCTAATGCTCTTTGTAATACAAACCGCCTGGCCCGGTTTCCTCAATGTGACCTAACCGGATCGTTCCTTAATTAACGGGTTTTCACCTACTTCTTGTCAAGCTTTCAAATTTATATAACTCAAAACAAATCACACACCCAAGTGGACCTTTTCATATAAATCCCCAATTCCTTACCTTGAAATCATAGTTAACCTAACACTGATTTTCTTCATCTGTGGTTTATGGGCCTACCACGCTTCTGTTGTAATACCCATTAGTCACAGTGGCGTCTTTCTGAAGGTCAACATGATTTTCCCCACTCCCGCCTATACTTTTCTTCTAATACTAGCAAGATCCTCTTCAAACAGACCCTTACTCTCTTACTCAACCGTAGTCTGTTCTTGACCAACCAGTAAGCAACCTCTAATCCGCTTCTCTCCATATCCTTAGATCATCCTAGAAGGTTGTCGTTGCCTACTTGGGGAATCCTCCAAGGCATCGGTAAAGTTACCTCTTAAATCCGCAGTCACTAATGTCTCTTCTTAACGGTACCTACTCGTCAATACCAACCAACACTTACACGTCCTCAGTTGACGTCGGTCAGTCTATAATTGACTTATCTCAATATCCCGGACTTACTCTTCTCATACCTATACTGGCGTTAAATTCTTGGTGAGCATCATTTGCTCGATTAATCCTTTCATACTTCGCTAATTCGTTTTATCTTCCACACTTTTGTTTCCTTAGGCTAACTCTACTTCTCGAGCCCAACTGGGTCATTCATCTTGACATATATAGTCATTCCAAGTCTTCAACGATAGTTGGTAAGTGTCTTTGTAGTTCTGATGACTTTATTTATCATCCCTTTGCAGTTCCCCTTGCATGGAACGTCGGTGTTGATGACTTAGGTCCCGTAATAATTGGGGTTGCCTTGGACTTTCGAGTCCACCAAGGCCGTTCTCATATATACATCCCTTCATTGGTGTTACCGGCAATATTGCCTTCATGATACTCCGTTGTTTCCTCTACAGGGCTTCAACTCTTTGATATCGGCATTGCGATTTCTTTCAAATTCCTATATTTTTGAGGAGGCCAAAACCTCTCCACACTTGTAAAGTCTACATTTTGCTTCTACACTCCATTGTAGGTATCCCTTCCATGCACCTTAGACCCTCATATCCGGGTTGACATTTTATCTCTTTTGGTCTCTCAAGCTTGTCTTATGAACTCTTCTACTAGGTAACTCGTCTTATAACAATTTCCTCCCCTGAATCGGTCTCAACTTTCAGTTGATCATTACTTCCCATTTCATGTTGGAACCGCAGTTACGTTGTACTCTTGCATAGATTCTACAAAGGCATCCTCATCGCAACACTTTATTCCAATTTAGCAAGACCCGCCTTTTGATACATGACTTTCCTTCTTACTGTTAAGTTATTCTTTTGGTTTACACTTTATCCATCCTAGCGTTATCGGTCCGATATGTATGACTTTTATTAAACACCTTTCGGTACCATTTGCATAAGAAACCTCAGTTGTATATGATTTCCTCAAAAATCAAAGTTCTTGACTCGCATTTATTATGTTGTCCTTATACTCGTGTCGCTTTACCTTCTTTAAATCTTTACCACCCAGTAGGATAGTTACCCCTTTGAGTTTCCTCGTACTCGCTTTACGAACCGCGTTGGTTGGTCTTATTACTTTCATCAACTCTTATGTTATCAGTCCAGCTTCAGTTCTCATTGGAGTACCTCCATTTCTCATTAACTTTTATATATGCACTTTTCGGTAATCATCTTATTGGGGAAATACCGGATCCATATAACAACCTTTAGTCATTCAACTTTACTCCTTCTCATGTATGTTCTAGCCAACATGTAGATTCCATCTGCAATCACCTCACAACTCGACCACACGTTTCACCAAGGCTTTAAATCATACTCTCTATGTTTGTGCCTCCTTTGTAATTCTAATTATTCTATATCACTTCTTTAATCACAAGGGTTTCCCCTGTCATTCTTGACAGTTTGACCCCACCTTTTCTCGGAGGAGCACTCTCAGTCCTACTTGTGTGGAATGCTAAGACATAGAACATGTTCACAATCATTTGTTTCTTTTTACTCGTCTAGTTCTTCTTACATGGATCCCTTCATACTAACTTTGATATGTATCTTTCCTTAGTTAGTAGTAAGTAACTACTCACAACAATTCCCTTTACACCATTTCTATCATCAATGGTCATTACCGACCGTCAAGAGCTTCTCTTTAATTTCTTTATTAGAGTTATCAGATTGGACTCATTCAATGTTATCATCAAGGCTACTAGTACTTGTATTGATTTAACTTCACCATTGTCGTCGTTGATCTCTGGAAGATATTCACCAATGTCGGTAACTTTCCTTTATAACCTTGTGGTTATTCTTCTTATCTGTCAACCAACCATCACTAGTTAGCCAGCACGTGTAAATTCTCTATTGTTACCAATTAGTTTGTAGTTGACCTTCTATAAGATCGTAAACTTACTTTTCTTCTATCTCTTTTGAGGTGTGATATACAAGGTGAAAATATATCTCTTCCATTTATTTTCCTTTAGCTCCTTCTACAAATTACCCTCCTATAAGAGCACTATATTCTTACGAGTCTAGTTGTATTTTCATCTTTCGACAACGGGCTTATAAATTCTTTTACGATAACTTGTAGGCATTTCTCCATGATTCTTTTTACCCGAGTTATTGTCCACTGGCGGTTCTCTGTTATGACGCGCTAGTGTTATTAGCTTAAATCCCTTCGTGAGTGATAAATTATTAGAGGCCATCTTTTTCACCAAGACCATTCTCTTACACCCTCCTCCCTTGGGGTGCTGCTTGTACTTCCGCCTTTATAGAAATCCGGTCTTTGTTGTATCCCGATCCTTGTTGTAATTCTTGTGTGTTCTAGGAGGTCACACCAATTCCATGTTGGTGAAATCTGCCTTCCACTTTCTAGCAACCTGAAAGCTTCCCCTTTGCGGCTCTTTTATTCTTCGTACTTGGGTGGACAAGGTATCTCATCTTGACTCCTACGCTTATGATTGTCTCGGTTTCCCATCTTGATTGTGGTGGCAAGTAGCTTGTCGAGAGTGATCATATTCCGCTCTTCTTCTAGCCTCAAACTTTCAACTTCTGATCCGTTAGTAAGCTTAGATTCAAAGTCTCTTGCCTGGATCGCTACTATGTTTTCACCTTGACTTCCATGCCTATGTGCGTTTCTGAAGGCATCCACTTTGGTTGTAACATTGCTTTACACCACACTTGAAATAACCTATGTGTTGTCTCTTCCAATTTGTATACTTTCCGGTCATCCAACGCTTTTCCGGAACTACTCTCATGTACATTCTTCATTTGATCCTACTGAGTTGACTCGGGATTCCCTTCTTGTCATCGTCGCAGGTGTTGTCTTTTAATCTTCACTTTTCTGTCTCGACGTTCCTCAACAAGTTTGACGGAGTTGTCCGGACGTCCGCCTAGCCTGATGCTCATAAGTTGAGCGTACTTATCCTTACGTTGAAACCCTTCAAATATACTTAGGTGTGTCAACGAAGTGGGGATCTCATTAGGTTATCTCCGTTAAGGGCATAAAATACTATAATTTCTACTAATCTTCGGCATATACCTATCTATCTCACATATCTTTATAATTAAGCTAATAAGTCCAACGAGAGTAAAAACCTAAAGTACATACTAAGCATACTGAGATCCGCGGTAGTAGTGGTGGTCAGCAGTACTTTTCTATCCCCAACCAGACTATGCATGCATTTAAAACCAAAAGTCCTTTTTAAAACTCACATCCCTTTTCGGGTTCTGCTCAAGTACTTATTCGGTCTTTCAGAAGATTTCAAGTGCCATTGTTGCCAACCTAGAGCTCTGATACCATGTTGTAACACCCCGGATTCTCGGAACCCGGGATATTACTGGTTAGGACCTCACAATGGGTCCCGACCTCAGTTTGACAACAATATTACTAGGATCTTGCAACAAGACACAAATAAGAAAACCGAAATTTATAAATATGTGTTTTTAACGGATGAATGCAACAAGGTCTAACAGCCTATAATACTTAAACAAAGGGAAACGACTAACTGTCTTAACAAAAGGAAAGCACGACCAAGCAACAACCAAACCCCCACTCTAAGGAGTACGGAGACCCGGCTGACCACTACTTCCGGATCACTCAGCTGCTACTCTAAACTACGGTAAATCTAAAAATACAACAAAACAACCATTAGCTAGCTATCTAAACATTAGAAGAAAAATAGTAGCACACATACACATAGCAATAATTAACACTCATCATGCTTTCAAACAAATCCATTTATTATCTTTATTTAAGTCATTCACTCTTACTAATGATACTTATTTTGTGACACGAGAGATTCCCAAACCTCGCCTCCGCCCCCGTGTACCCATCAGGAATGGATCCGATACATCTCACCGTGTACCTGTATGGTCTGGGTATAGAGAACCTCCCAGTCTCCTGGCAGAGCTGGGCAGTGATGTCACGGCCCGTTATACATACATTTAGGCCTTAACACAATAACGACGGTTGTCCTAACAAGTTGTTATTATAACACCCATGGTACACACACCACTATTATCACTCAACTAATATCCAGAAACCAGCTAAGTAAGTCGCAAGGACTTACTTGAGTAAAATCTCAACTCTCAATTTCTCAACTCGGTCCGCAACCGTAGAAACTCAAACGCCTGTCACACAAGGCACGTGGATCAATAATGTATCCCACTTTCTTAGAAGTCTCCAACTTCTAAGATATATAATCGATCATAAAGAAATTACCAAAGTACCCTTATACGGGTAAATGACCATTTTACCCCTGGTCCCGAAACTCTATAAATTCTATAACAAGGTTCCAAAGTATTCTTTAGAACTCAAAAACACACTCTCACTCTAGAAAGGAAGTTTGTTAAAGTTTTAGAAGAGTTAAACACATTCTTGACCTTCATAAAAAGTCGTTAAGGTCCAACTTTGGCTTAAGATATGAGGCTCGGATAAAAGTATTAAATTCCGAAATAAATCTCTAGATCTTCTATGATATGCATACTAAACATAGGAGTAAAGATCTCTCAAAAATACTAAATCATAACTCTCCCATAAATCTTCAAAGTTGGTATAAAAGCTGAAAAAATTCCATAGTCACTTTTCCTCTGCTGTAAAAACAGTCCAACTGTCCTACTTTGAGTCATTATAAGTTCTAATCCGACCGTTAACTTTCTGCCAAATTTTAACACAGTAAACTACATAATTCAATCTGCAAAATATCAAAAATTCAACGGTGGATTTTCGATCTAAGCTATAGAAATTAGGTCCTAAAGTCAGCAGGTTGAAGTTGAGATAAAAGGTGTGCAGAAGGTCCTAACTTCAATTCTCCTTGACTGCATAAGCTTCCTGTAATTCTACCTAGAGGTCTCCGGTTCGAAACCCACAGCACCCCAACTATGCAAGACCTTATTGAATAATTTTATGTGGGATTTTCTCCCCAACTGAACTGCTTTAGTGTACTCTAATTCTAGCCTATACCAACCTCTACATTGCTATCAACTTTTGCTCAACACTACAACCCACTCTTCTAATTTAGCAAGATATTACAATTGAAAGATGTGTCTACTCACCACAGTAAGGGAGGCACAAAACGGTCAATACTGCGTGCAAATCAGAGGGCAAGAATAGGGTAGCGTGGACGGTTGTTGTTCGTCTGGCTGCCGACAGAAAAGAGCGAGGTGGTCCGGGGTGCTGCAATATTACAGTGCTTAAAGTGAGTTGCTTCTGGCTACTGAGCACAAGTGAAGACTAGGTATAAGAGAGTCCTTACCGATCGATTGACCTCGGTCTTATTCCCGCTGGAGACGTGTAGTAGGTTGAGCGTCAAGAGCAGAAGGCTGAGTGCAGCGTCCGGCGTCTCAACCCTAGGCGAGGTTTGTTGTGTGTGTTTCCCTTTCGGTTCCCGGCGAAGACGAGCGTGAGATTGTGGTTGAGTCGGACGTTTGTTGTGGCTGCTGCTGCGTCGGTGGGTATGGGCTGTTGTCTGTCGTATAGAAAGAGAAGAAGGAGGATGCGGTTGTAGTTGCTGCTGCAGGATAGTCTCACCGAGGAAGGCAGAAGAGAGGGATGTACGAGAGTTGGTTGCGGTAGGGAGAGGGAGAAGTAAAGCAGTGGCACGTAGATGTCGATCATTAGGTTAGATTAGATTAGGTTAAGTTAAATTAGTAAAGGATTAGGTAATGGGCCAGTGGGCCGGCCGAAGACCATTGGGCCAACTAGTTTGGCCTGCTCATCCATAAAACAATTGGCTGAACAAATAATGTTACTCGTACGGAATCGGAATTATTTACGGTTTACGTAAATTATCATTTTATGTGAATTAAGTCACATAAAATGATAGAAATTAATATCATTTTAATCTATCTAGAAGAATAGAGGTTGACGGATCGGAATCCGATTTGATCGGTATTAAACGGAAGAAAAAAAAATATTTTCCGGGTATTACACAAAGGATCGGAACTTAAATGACGGAAATAAAGTCGGAATATAAGTTCCGAAAATGAAAAGCCTAAAAATATGAAAGGTTGGGAATTTAAGTTCGGAATTAAGTTTCGAATTAAATTCCGAAAACAAAAGTCTAATATTAAATTCGGAAAATTAATACGCGGAAATAATGTTCCAGAAATTAATATTCTGAAAATAAAAGACTTATTATTACAAAACGCTAAAATATGGAAAATGCGCCGGAAGGGTGCCGGCTTGACAAGCTTCATGCCATGGTGGCGTAGAGGCACGTTTTGCAACCCATGGGTCCATGACAAGCAACGGTGCGACCAATGATGGAGCCGGCAGCTTGGGCGATTGCCTTAGCACGGGAACGGGTGAGCGGTCCATCGGAGCGAACCCGGAATGCCTCGTCTTCCTCATCTTGGGACATAGGGGTCAAGGGCGCATCACAACTTACTTATAAAATAATCGTTTACAATAATTATAAAAAAAAAAGAGTGATTTTATCCAGTCAGACGCAAAATTATGAGTGGATCAATCCAATCGGAAGATGAATACGAAGCGGAGGTGCAACACGAGCATCGGGTGTAGTCACAACACGAGCATGCATATCGGGTGCCACATGGTTGTGCCCCAACAAGGAGTTATAACCCTCGCCAACGCCTCACTCCTAGTCGTTGCGCACATCATCTTCTTCGATTTCAAAAGGGAAATTTCGAGGGAGTTATTTTGACGTGGATTCGATAAGAGAGATTTTGATAGATTACGCAATGGATCGGGATGCAAATGTAGTAGATCCGCAATGTTCAGATGAAAATCCTACCCAGAAGTACCGATTATCTCGATTTGAGGTGCGTTTTTAATATTTTTTTGGTTTTTACGTTTTTTTCAATTGAAAACTCTAGATTAGGTATGGATCTGAATGAACCGGTTATTTTAGAAAGAACTAGAATTGGAATGTTCGAGATTTAGAATTTTTCAATTTACTTATTGCGAGTTATTCAGGATCAAATGAGTGTTTTGCCATTCAATGTGAATCAGAACAGTTGAGGTATGGCATGGGAGCGTTTGCATTGCGCCCTAGAGTTGAGGTACGGCTTGGGGCACGTTTGTTTTGGAGAAACATTATATATTTTATGTCAGAACATTATATATTTTATATTAGAATTGGTTGGAATTGGTTAGAATTTACTTGACTACTCCACCATCACATGCCAACCAAATCTTGAAGAAATCTATAGGGTTGACGTGAATGATGAACCATAGGAGCCACTCACGCCCTCTCTCTTTGACTCAAGATTCATTAGAGAAGTGCCTTATTGAAAGCAATCAATATCACAAGGACAATGAGTATGTTAAGAACTTAGAGACATCACAATCCATGGCGCTTGAAAAAAAAGGGATGAAAAGGCCCAAGAATAGGACACAAAGGTAGAGCTGAAACCATTGCCATCTTTTCTAAGGTATGAATTTATTGGCCTCAATTCTACATTTTTGGTTATTGTCAATGCATCCTTATCTTCATCCTAAATTACTCGATGTCCTTATAAACAAAAAACGGATCTAGGATACTATTGATTATCGAAAAAGAATTAGTCCTTCAATATTCATGCATAAGATTCTTATGTAAGATGATTTAAAACCCACCATAGAACATCAAAGAAGGATAAATCCCATTTTAAAAGATGTAGTCAAAAACGAATTCCTTAAGGTGCTTGATGTTGGGATCATATATTCCATATCCGATATCAAGTGGGTGAGCGCGGTCCATGTTGTTCCCAAGAAGGGAGACCTTACGGTTGTCAAAAATGAAAAGAATGAACGTATCCTTACTAGGATACAAACCGGATGGAGGATGTGTATAGATTATATGACGCTTAATAAGGCTACTAGAAAAGATCATTTTCCTTTATCCTTCATTAATCAAGTGTTGTAAGACTAGATACACACTCCCACTTTTGTTATTTGGATGGGTATATTGGGTTTTTTCAAATTCCCGTTCACCCAGATGACCAAAAGAAATCCACTTTCACTTGTCCCTACAATACCTTTGCATATAGACTCGTGTCATTTGGGTTGTGTAATGCACCCACTACATTTCAAAGATGCATGATGTTTATCTTTTTGGATTTTATTGAGGATATTATAGAGGTCTTTTTTGATGATTTTTCAGTTTATGGTTTGTATTTAGATTCATGTTTAACTAACCTCTTTAAAGTGATGAAGGGATGTGAAGAGATTAACCTTGTTCGAAATTGGGAGAAGGGTCATTTCATGGTTCAAAAGGGCGTAGTACTTGGACATTTGATTTCTAATAAGGACATTTAAGTGGATAAGGAAAAAATTGAGTTGATTGAAGAGATTTCACCACCTATCAACATTAAGTGAGTGAGAAGTTTTTTTGGTCATGCCGGATTTTATAGGCGGTTCATCCAAGACTTATCCAAAATGGATAAACCCCACTCTCAACTTCTTATGAAGGATGTTCCTTAAATTTTAACTTTATTAATGATTGCCTTAATTCCTTTTGTAGGTTGAAAGAAGCTCTTATAATTGCCCATATCATGCAAGCCTCTATTTGGTCAATACCTTTCGAAATCACATGTGATGCTAGTAATTATGCCGTTGGGACGGTCCTAGGTCAAAGGATGGAAAAGAAGCCGCATTCCATCTACGATGCAAGTAGAACCCTTGATGAAGCCCCAATCAATTATGCCACAACGGAAAAGGAGCTATTAGCTGTGGTGTTCGCCTTTGAGAAGTTTATGACATATTTGATTGGACATAAGGTAGTTGTGTTCATTGATCATGCAGCCATAAAACATTTTTTAGCGAAGAAGGAGGTCAAGGTGAGATTGATAAGGTGGACATTCTATTCCAAGAGTTTGACCTTGAGATAAGGAACAAAAAGGGAGTAGAGAATGTGGTAGCGGATCATTTGTCAATGTTGCCTAAGGAGCATATCAAACCTTTAGCTATTCCTATTGATGAGAGATTCTCTGATGATCACTTGATGGAGCTTGAATCATTGGTAGCTAGTACAACGGCATTTAACCCATGGTATGATGACATTGTCAATTAATTAGTTTGTGATGAGATGCCTAATGAACCCTCTTGGCCACAAAAGAGGAATTTCTTGAGAGAAGCAAGAAATTACTTCTATGATGAACCATTGTTGCACAATAAATGAGCGGATAGACCCTTTAGAAGGTGTGTTCCGAAAGATGAGACCGAGAGTGTCATGAGCCATTGTCATTCCTTGCCATGTGGAGGACACACTAGCTCTTCAAAGACTTGTGATTAGATCCTTCAATCCGGTTTCTTTTGGCTAACCCTATTCAAAGATGTGCATCACATCATCACCAAGTATGATTCATGCCAAAGAACCGGGAACATCTCAAGAAGGAATGAGATGCCCTTAAACAACATCCAAGAAGTAGAGATTTTTGATGTTTGGGGAGTGGATTTCATGGTTCATTTCCCATCATCTTGCAACAACGTCTACATACTTTTACCGGTTGATTATGTATCCAAATGGGTAGAAGTCATAGCCTCACAAACAAATGACGTCAAACTAGACATCAAGTTATTCAACAACACTATATTTCCAACATTTGGTACTTTGAGAGCCTTTATTAATGATAGAGGGTCACACTTCACCGCCAAGAATTTTGAAACGCTCCTAAGGAAGTATGGAGTATAGTAACTCAAAACGTTGGTACACCATGTCACCCCAAACAAGGGGCCAAGTAGAGGTCTCTAACCGAGAGATAAAAAAAATCTTGGAGAAAACGGTGTCTATGTCAAGGAAGAATTAGTCCATAAAATTGAATTATGCACTTTCGATATATAGGACAACTTTTAAAACACCCATGGGGACGACCCCCTATAAGCTTGTCCGTGGAAAGGCTTGTCACCTCCCGGTTGAAATAGAGCATAGGGCATATTGGGTTATCAAGACACTCAATTACGGTCTCAAAGATTCTGGAGGAAAAAGGATACTTCAACTCCATGAGCTTGAAGAATTTTGAAGAGATGCCTATGAAAGTACAAGGATCTACAAAGAACAAACAAAAGGTGGTATGATAGGCATATCATTAAAAGGGATCTCAAAGAAGGTGATATTGTCTTACATTTCAGTTCAAGACTCAAACTATTTTCCAGAAAGCTCAAGTCATGATGGAGAGGTCCTTACATCATCAAGAAGGTGTACCCACATGGAGCCACTGAGACCTTTAAAAAAGGAGTGAAACCTTTCAAGGTAATTAGGAAAAGGTTGAAGAGATGTCATGAGGAGAACCTAATGAAAAATTTCCCATTAACATACCTTGATCCTAGTTGAACGAAGTGTGGTCGAGCCTATGACCTTAAACAAGGGCGCTTAATGGAGCGCAATCCATTGACATAATCTCCATCCCTCTTTCTCTTTTAAGTTTTAATAATCTTGTCTTTCTATCTCTCTTGTACTTCATGATGTCCAAGGATAGGTGATACGAAAAGAAAGATGCTCAAAGGAACACTGGGAAGCTGGACCTCGAGTGAACATCGAGTGAGCAGCAACACCGGCTAGAAATTTTCACTATCTCGAGTGGACATCGAGTGAGAGCCTCGAGTTTTCTTCTACAGAGGTCACTCGATCAAGTTGAATTAAAATCGACCTAAGAAAAATTGTACTCTACCTCGAGTGGATCCGCCTGGAATGATTTTCTCAACTCTTTTCCAATTGAGCTCTCTTCCACATCTCTTCATCCCCTTACATGAAGTGATGCTTGATTAAATGAGCTATTTCTAAAGATTGAATAAGACCTCACCTACAACAAAAACACCATTTCATCTTGTAAGTTTTTCTTAAACTCTAACTATTTCTCTTTTGCATTAGGGACAATGCAAAGTTGAAGTATGAGGTATGAGAATGCTTACAATCATGTGTATATTTGTTTCATGTATTTTATTTTATTTTTCATTTCATGTTTTCTTTTTTAGTTTTGTGTTAGTCTTATATCTTTAAAAAATCCAAAAACATTAGGAGAGTTTTAAAATCCAAAACAAATTTTTTTTAAAAAAATTGTATGCTTCTTACAATGTTGAAATGATCTTGATGATGAAACTTATATTTTTAGTCATTGTAATAATTTTAGACTTTTTGATTGTGAAGTGTGTGAATTGATTATATGATAAGAATGTTAAATACACATCCATGAAAAGTATATGAAAGATGAATTTAGTTATACACTCATATCTTTTTATTGGTTGATGTATGATTTAGTGAATCCTATGCTAAGAAATTTGAGCTAAAGTAAATGTGCTTAGGTTCATGATAGTGTGTATTGGTTATGAACTCTTAATTGCTCGTCTTAGGAAAGCTTACATTTGTTGACACTCACTTGAGTGAAAAATTAACCCGTAAGAAAAAAATACATGTCATGAAAAAAGTAAATGCACAAGTAAATGTAAATCGGAGTAAATGCTCATCAAAGTTTTAAAATGTCAACCGGCTATGTGATGCATACTTAATTTTCAATTTTTTTTATGCCAATGAGTCCAAGTATATGCACAACAAAAGATGAATGCACAAGTAAATGTAAATTATGCCAAAAGAGCATGAAGTTTTTTTTATTAGGCCGAGTTCAAGAAGAAATGAATTATAAAAGACCCGATCATACTTGATTTCACTTAAGCATGTGAGCCTTTAGACATGTTTCAAACATTTGGATGAGAAATACAAGTCATATGCAAGAATCATATATAACCTCTAAGTAGCAAGCATGAGTTGTCTTAACTTAGGATTCTAGATTATAGGTATAGTGGTCGTAGATTTAGCATATATTCTTGCTTGCTTCCTTTCATGTTCATTATCTTCAACTATGTATTAATGTCTTGCCATGGGTATAATATTCTGAAAAGTGATCTATCATTTGAAGCATACTCTAAAAAGATTTTCTTTACCTTTCTTTGTTTATTTTCTTTCTTCATCCTTTGTATTTTGTTCTTACTTGGGGATAAGCAAGAGCTATGTATGGGGTATTTTGATAACATATTTTCATGTTATCTTTATAGATGTGATTTTATGTGCATTTCCTTAGTTTTACATGGGATAGACACCTACATCTTCGATTATGCCTTAAATGTTAAAGAATGTCTACTCCTCTTGTGTTTTGTATTTATGAGTGTTTTAGGTCTCATTTGGAGCTAAATGGAGCATAAATGATCATCTCAAGCTATCCCAAGGAACACACATCATACCATCATCATCACCAGAACAAAGGAGGAAAGGAACCAAGCATCAAGACTTTCATGGAGTCAAAGGAGAAAGGAAACCACAAGAGAAGAACCTCGAGTGAAGAAGAAGTGAAAACCCGGAGTAAGAGGAATTTATGTCAACTAAGGTCGAGTGAAACCACAAAACCCGAAGTAAGAAGAAAGATCACTCAACCTAAGAAGACATGAAACTCGACCTAAGAAGAAAATGTGTCAACCTAGATGGAGGGAGCATCGATCCCAACCTTAGTGTCCCAATCCACTCAACCTAAGTGCACAATAAATACACATACCTCGAGTGGAATGGCATCACTCGAAGTAGGAAGCCTTCAAAACCTGGACAAAAGAAAATCTTCACCTGAGCTATGTCTACTTGAGTATGGCGGTAGAAGCAATCAATTGTAGGTTGACGACCCACTCGACCTAAGGCAAATTGATCACTCAAGGTAGCATACCAGGTGTGGATCACTTCTCTAACTAACTCCATGTTAGTTGATGGAAGAAGCTTCTTGAAGGGGACCATAATTTTAGGCTTATATATAGAGTCATTTGCTGATAGTATAGATATCAACTTAGTTACCAAAAATTCACTTAGTTTAGTAGAATAAAATCTCTCTTTCATAGAATAACTGGCCGATGGTTTGAAGAAATAGAGGAAGTTCTTGGTGTTCTTGCTCATTTTTCATCCTAGATAATGTTTCCAAATTGTTTTTTGTCATAACTTTATATATGTAAGTCCGATTGCTCCCATTTTTTTCTACATTCCTTATTTGAAGTCCAATTTATTAACTTGTCATTTGTTCTAGTTTTTACCATGTTGAGATTTTCGACCAAATGTGAGTAGTCCTCTTGCTAGGATTTGGGAACCCCAAATCATGCTAGGTTAGTGCGTTCTATGTTGTGTCTATGATTTAATGGAGAATCAAATGCATATTTAGCAACATATAGGAGGCCTTAAATTCATATATGATTCATCTCATATTTGGATCTATTTTGAATGTTGGATGCTAGACTAGAGATAGTTTAGATTGTTCCCATATCATATTGTATATTTTCAACCATGAATGAGTGATATATGAATCAATCATCTAATTTGAGACCGATAAGTAATAAAAGGATGATTGTGCAATGTTGTGATGCCTATATTGCTTGAGTGATGTTGGCTAGGGCCGAGAGGATGGTCAGCTTACTTGTCTTGTGAATGTTCAAACTATGGTTATGTTGGATGATACAAGCAAATAGCAAACACCATGTGATGCTTGCATCATCTAACGTAGTCATAAGTTGTTGATAAGCTTGACCAACTAGTGTGTAAATAGCAAACACAATGTGATACTCACTAGTTGAGACAAGCCAAATGCCTTGACAAAGCATGTCTTATACCATGCTACATTAGTATTTGTGACTTAATACTCTCCTCATTGATTGAACACAACATCATTGAGTATGCTTCTAGCAATGTTTTGGTGGAATAGCCCCAATCCTATTATTTTCCCCAATTTGATACTTGATCTTGTCACTTAAACTTTTGTTACCCCTCAAACTCAAGCATTGGGTCACTTAATCACCCTTTTTATTTCATTTTTACAAATTCAATCATTTCTAGTTGAACTTGAGACAAAAGTTTATTAACACATAGTCCTTTGGGATTCGACCTTGATGATATAATCATATACTCACATTGACACGGTCGTGCACTTGCGGTAATATGTGGTTTTGAATGTATCATCCGCACAACATCAGTGGGTAATGAGTTCAAGGATATAACATACACATCTTACATTGCTAGATTGGCAATCAAGACGCATAATCCGTCTGTTTTGATGATGGGGGTAAGCATCTTAACTTGTCATATGTTAAGATGAAAGAAGCATGTCTAAACTTATCTAGATTTGATAATAATTGCATTACCTAGTTTAGGATGTTTATAAATTGGCTACTTGACATATGTACTACTAATAGTGCAGTGCTTGTTTCTCTTTTAATGAAGTTTTTGTTAGTCGCCTTCTTAGACTATAATGTGTTAGGCATTGAGCATACGAAGGACGTATACATTAAGCATGCTGATTTTTATATGCATTGCGTGCTAGAGGACTCTAGGAATGAGTTTACTTGTTTGAAGAGTTGCTAATTAAGCTTGATCATATGTGCATCCTTAGTTGTTACCTTGGGATTCTTATTAAGGAAAAGACCTATATGGATGATGTAATGGATCATTTGGAGAGGTACAAGTTTTATGATAAGTTTCATACTCATTCTTATTGGTCACAATTGCTTAAGGATGTATTTCCAAAGACTAGGATTTGTTTGGAGTATTACTTGACATTGTTAGGAGTCATATCCCACGGTTGTGTGTATTTCATGATTCGAACAACCCCTTTGGAGTCTTATAACATGGGATTGTTTATGGAATTATCTAGAAGTAAGAAGGGGAGAGATCTTATATTTGAGGTTGTAGTGTTATCATCTATAGAGTTTGCCTATTCTAGGACCTTTGATCCATATCTATATTTGAGTTATCTTGAGTAAGTTGATGACTATTTATGTTTCCAATTTTACTTTTACTATAGATTTTCAATTTGGATTTCAGCAAGCTTATTTTCCTTACAAAGTTGTACAGATGGGTCTTTGGGTATTGTGGTATCCACGTTTGCTTGATAAGATTCTCGTAAACCTTCCTTTGGGTATGCTTGGATTATGTCTCGTTGTGTCGTGACTCTATCTAGTTTTTCAAGAGTATTATTTTCACCCTCTTTGCAGTTCCTCCACAAGAATCCGTTACCTTTCCTCGTAAGGTCAACCATATTGCAATGTTGTGTGAACACGTGTAGTCATTTAAATTTGTTATTTGACATTTGTACGCCCCCCCCCCCCTATATCGAATGGGTTTATTAGTACATTAAAATTCCGAATAGAAAGAGTTGGAAAGGTACTTGCATTGATATGATTCTGTAATTTAGTTCAAAATTCATCTTTTTGTTTGGTCGATATGTTGGTATGGTTTATTGTCATGAGTCTTTTTCCTTAGTGATTACTCTAACTTTTTCATTTACCAGTTGGTAGCTTTTCCATAGAAGACAAAGTCCCCCAGATAAGCCATCTGTCGGGACGAAAAAGATTTTATTAAAATCAGCCCTTCTCCAACATGCTTCTTCTAGTTCGACACTAGTTTTAGTTCAGTGAGCATGATCATATGTACATCGTCGTTCTTACATGTCATATTAAGGCATGTCCAAAATTTGTTTATTCCCCATACCTCGACAGTTCCAGAATGCAATCTTCATTTAGGACAGTTTATAGAGTTAGGGTAGAAAATCCCCGAGTTCTTTCCAAAATTACAGCATGTTTGGCTTAGTTTATTCCTTTTTGTTTGATTTTTGCTTTGAACATTTTCCGTGTGATTTTCTTTATGTGTAATTTGACATTTGTTAACATTAGTATCCTTCACCTCCCCCAACAAAAAGTAATCTCTTATAGAGTTTTGTTACTGTAACAACCCAAATTCTATGGACTCAGGATGCTACGGGTTAGGACCTCACAATGGATCCCGACCCTAGCCTGACAACAAGTTAACCGGATCTTACAACAAGTCACAAATAAATATAAAAACAAACATCAATAAAGCTGAAATGTCATAAACCCAAAAACATACAAAATTCATAGCCGAGTATCAAAACTATACAATCATGTATCTGCACATACAAACCCCGTAACCCATCCTACATGTACGGAAACTCTCGGCTGATCACTCCCGTCAGATCACTTTGCAGCATTCCTATCCTGTAAAGCATCTACAATACGGTATAAACCGTTAGTTAACAATTCATATATAAGAATGATACAACAGCACAAACACACATCAGAAGTAGAATAAACACC
Source organism: Fagopyrum esculentum (assembly GCA_033239045.1). Taxonomy (NCBI): domain Eukaryota; kingdom Viridiplantae; phylum Streptophyta; class Magnoliopsida; order Caryophyllales; family Polygonaceae; genus Fagopyrum; species Fagopyrum esculentum. Next base: position 119,763,303 of record BSUD01000005.1, read on the forward strand.
AAACAAGTTATCATAGATTTCCCGTTTTATTATCTTTCATAAGGTCATGCACTCATAATCCATTTATAGGTGTGACACAAGAAGTCTATGACTCCCGTCTCTGTTTTTCTTGCCATATGGAGTGGTTAGGAGCACCCCACTATATACCATATGGAGTGGTTCGGTACCCTCACCGTATACCAGGATCGACCAAGTTCTAGAGAACCCCTCAGACTCTCTCAGGAGAACTGAGCAAGCTGTCACCGCCCAATACTCGTGCGTCAAACATACGTCGTTAATAATCAACCTATAACATGCTATAACACATATAACAATCACCACTCATGTACTCATCCAACGAAGTAAGTCCCAAGGACTTACCTGGATACACTCACCAAGCTACTAAGTTATGGTTAGTCTACCGTCTCCAACACCACCTGTCGAGAATATCAAATTCCTTGTATTAAACCTCTCGCTTCAAATATCAATTAAATTCATTCCTTTAACTTAATCAACTTATAGCGTTCTCTAGAATCCCAATATAATTATTTAACCTTTAATTAATTAAATAAATTTTACTAGAATGACGTTTTGTCCGCAGTTTCTGAACCCACCTGTCATCAAATCTCAACAAACAAAAAGACAATGATCTCCAAAATAATATAACGAGCATAATGGAATTTCCAACTATCCATGTTGACAAGCCTAAGATCAATTTAGGCCAAATTGCAATACGAAAAACGAATAAATTCATAACTTATTTGTTACAAACCCGAATGACGATCCGAAAGAAGATTCGGAATCACAACGACGCAGGCTACGCTCGGAAAGTGTCAAATTCACCGGAATCTGAGCGACGTAACCTGCTTAGTAACATATATGCTCGACTAGGCCTTCACTTGCTAGGAAATACGAAAACTCGGTATCGATATGAAGAGAGGAATCCAAAAACTCAAACGGAATTTAAATCGGATTAGAAACGGAGAGTAAATATGAATTTGAAGGTCGATAGAAATCATAGCTTTTACGAGGAAACGTGAAAGGAAATGAATTAATAAACGATTTTCAGCTATTTATAGCGAAGACGATAATTATCTTATAGCGAAGTCGATAATTATCCTTTCACCGATCCGAATGCGGTTTGAGCCCCCTTCTCCAAACTTCTCGAAATTGAAATGATAAATCTGGAAAATTATATGGATAATTAGTGTGTAACTGTCTTGGAAAACGTGTCTTTCTAAGTCGTCTTTCTTAGCCGCTAAGAAACGAAATAGCGACTCCTTTGGTCATTTTGTCTTTCTATGTTATTTCATATATAGGTCATATCCAATGTCCTGATCATTTCTCTCAACTGCAATTTTATATATTGGAGCTTTCAAATGCTCCAAATAACACCGGAGGATTGAAATAATTACCCGGATGAAAAAGTAAAATTTTCCCCATAAGTCTCAAGTCTCGTTAAGAACATAACGGTGAAACTCATACTCATCATTTACTCACTATTCGTGAGTTATGGGTGACTTACTATCAATGATTAAGTTAATTACCCTTAATCATCATTAATTAGGATTCGAAAATCCTAGCTTTTACATCGCACACCCCTAAAAACAAGTTTTGTCCCGAAACTTGGATAACCGCTAATCCTCTCAGTCTCATACACCGACGTATACTCACGTGATCTCAAGAAGGTATAAGCCTTCAATCTACGTCCATACGCAACTCGTGCTAGCACATCAAGATCTAATAAGATCACACATCACAATCTAGTACGAAAAGCCAATAACACATAATATCACATAAGCACATAGACTCACCAAGATAAAACTAAGACTATCTCGTCAATCCTACAGATGCAGCTACCTCTGCATAAAACTACGGATAGTTCCTCTTGATACTATCCTCGGTCTCTCAAGTAGCCTCATCGGCTCCCCGTCTAGACCACTGAATCCTCATCATCAGAATGTACTTCAAGCACAAGCATCTCGTACTCCGTTCTAAGACAACTATTGGATGATCAACAAACGTGTGGTCCGGCTCCACCACTAAATCCTCATAATTGATGATGTGTCTCGGATCCGGTATATCACTCTCAGCTGAGATACATGAAAGACTAGTGAACGCCCTCCAGTTTGGGTGGCAATGTGAGTTGGTATGCCACCTCTCCAACTCACTCCATAATCTCGAAAGGTCCGGCATATCGGGGCTTCAACTTCCTCTTAATGCCAAAACGTCTGACGCCTCGCGTCGGTGACACCCTCAACATATCCTCCAAGGTCTGTATAGTCCTCTCTGACTGACCATTTGTTTGAGGATAAAAAGCCGTCGTGAAGTGGAGACTCGTACCCAAAGCAATGTGTACCTGCTGCCAAAATGTCGAGGTGAATCGTCCGTATCTATCCGAGATAATGGTCCTCGGTACCCCATGAAATCTCGCTATTTGTCTAGTCAACTCCTCAGCTAACCGACTCACCGGCCATGTTTCCCTAATAGGGATGAAATGTGCGGTCTTCGTCAGTCGGTTTACCACAACCCAGATAGCGTCGAAGCTCCTACTCGGTTTCAAATCGGTAACGAAATCCCTAGAGATGTTCTCACACTTCCACTGCGGTACTAGTAGTGGATGGAGTTCTCCTTCGAGTCTGCAATGCTTGATCTTGACTTGTTGACAGGTCGCGCACTAGGCCACAATCTAGCCACACCGTGCTTCAACCCGCCCCACCAGAAATAACGTCTCACATCCTGATACATCTTACTCGCACATGGGTGCACTGAGAAGGTGGTATATGAGCCTCCTGTAAGATCCTTTGCCTCAACTCTCTGTCAGAGGGTACACAGACGCGCGCATGGCATCTCATCACTCCATCAGCACCTATAGTGGGTGCCTCACCTCGAGACATCCTGTCTCGGATCCGGCTCAGTGTCGGGCATGTCTCTTGCTTTAGTTGGATCTCTCCCAACAAATCAGGTAGAACCTCTAGGGTGGACAGATTCTTGTCCATATCAGGAAACTGAATATTTAACTCTAGCCATGCTAGATCTCTTTATAATTGAGGTTGAGCCGTCAATCGTGTTATCGCCTTCCCTCGAGGGATCTTCCTGCTAAGGGTGTCGGCGACCACGTTCGCCTTCCCCGGATGATACAAAATCTCTAGACCAAAGTCCTTGATCAACTCGAGTCATCTCCTTTGGCGGTTATTCAATTCGTGCTGAGTAAATATGTACTTCAAACTCTTATGGATTGTGAAGATCTGGCATGAAACTCCATACAAATAAGGCCGCCAGATCTTCAAGGCGTGTACCACTACAACCAACTCCATGTCATGTGTCGGGTAGTTCTCCTCATACGTCTTCAACTGTCCAGACGCATAAGCAATCACCCTACCTCTCTGCATCAAAACACATCCCAACCCTAGCTTGGATGCATCGCTATAAACTAGAAAATCCTTTGTGCTAAGATAGGAGCAGAAGTCAACCTCCTCTTCAACTCCTCAAAACTCTGAATACACGGCTCGGATCATACAAACCGGGTAGTCTCCTTCAACAGACAGGTGAGTGGTCTGGTGATCACAAAAACCCTTCCACTACCAACGATAATATCTTGTCAATCCTAAGAAACTACACACCTCCGTATTATTCTTCGGAGGTAGCCAAGTCGATACAGACTCTATCTTCGCCGGATCAACCTTGATCCCCATGGAGGAAACCTCATGACAAAGAAAGGCCACCTCAAGTATCTAAAACTCACATTGAGGACTCAGCGTACAGTTCCCTTTCCTGCGGAACTCGTAGTACTGCTCTCAAATGTCTTGCATGCTCCCTTCTGCTCTTAGAATACACTAGGGTGTCGTCTATCAAAACCACTACAAGTGATCTAGGAAGTTGGTGAAGATGTCGTTTACCAACTCCATAAAGACGGTGGGCGCATTCGGGAGCCCGTGTGGCATCACTACAAACTCGTAGTGATCATACCTGGTCCGAAATACCGTCTTAGATATGTCTTGCTCTTACACTCTCAGTTGGTAATAACTTAACCATGAGTTGATCCTGGAACAGCATAGCCTCATACAGCTGTTCCCGCACTCCCAAGAATACTTATTCTTGATAGTCGCTTTACGCAGTTCTCCTTGGTCGATGTATAACTTCATCGATCCATCCTTCTTTGTTACCACCGTTCTAGTGCGCCTCATGGAGGAACACTAGGGTGTATGAAGCCCTTACAAGCCAATTCCTCCAACGGTTTCTTCCACTTCAGTACCTTAGTCGACTTACTGCCTTTGGGTGCTTTCAATATCGGTCTCATACCCGATCCTAACGAGATGCTGACGTCAACACAACACTCCTTTGTGGAGTTATGCTTGGTAGGTCGCTAAGTATGTTGGTGTACTCACACACCACCGGTCCGGATTGTTTTATTTTTTTAAAAAAAAATTAAAAATATTTTTTTGGTATAGATTAAATCCTGTTCGGTCCGGGTTTGGACCGGACTGAACTGATGTTCTTCATGTTCAAAAATAATTAAAGCGTAAATTAACAATCCGGACAGAACCGGACCGAAACATTGCGGTCCCGGACCGGATCGTAATTTCCGTTCTGGTTTGAACATGTGCAGCCCTAATTAAAAACCGAAAAACCCACTTTATTTTTAGCAGAATGCAAAACCGGCACCGGTTCACAAGATCTTTACACCTAAAGGATGACAAGTTGTTGCAGGATTGAAAGCTACACAGTTCTCAGCAAACAAGACTCAAAATAAACTAATCTAAGATGGAAATGCAATAGAATTGAGAAAGACAAGAATGCATGATTCTAGAACATCTTGAAGAGCAAGCCACCATGGGCTGCAAAGAATGGGGCAAACACCAACGACTCCACTGCCATCAGCTTGATGAGGATGTTCAGCGACGGTCCAGATGTGTCCTTGAGTGGGTCCCCGACTGTATCTCCGATCACAGCTGCCTTGTGTGCGTCTGATCCCTTCGGACCCAGCTGCCTCGCATGCTCCGAAGCTCCGGCCTGCAAAGTATAAGCAAACATTTGCAAAAGAGTTCTTCCTCAACAGTCAATTCTGCAAATGCTCGAGTTGTTACCTCAATGTACTTCTTAGCGTTGTCCCAGGCACCGCCGGTATTCGATGCAGAGATGGCAATCTACTCCCCATAAGCCAAATAGATAAATGAGTATAAGTTTGTTTACATTGGTCTGTTGGATTACAATCTCACATAATTCGTTACCTGTACGCCGGAAACGAGAGCTCCAGCCAGCAGTCCGGACAGAGTTTCAACACCGAAAAAGATACCGACGATGAGGGGTGTAAGCATGACGAGAGCACCAGGGGGTATCATCTCCTTGATAGAGGCATCAGTGGATATCTTGACACATCTGGCATAATCCGGTTTGGCTAGGCCTTCCATGATTCCTGGGATGGTGTTAAACTGTCTGCGTACTTCTTCTACCATCTTCAAGGCAGCACTTCCCACACTTTTCATCGTCATTGCAGAGAACCAGTAGGGAAGCATAGCTCCCACAATCAGACCTATGAACACCTTCGGAGTTAGGACGTCGACAGCTGAAATTCCTGCACGGCTCACAAACGCACCAAAAAGTGCAAGTGAAACCAGAGCAGCCGATCCGATAGCAAACCCCTGCAACCAACATAGAGCTAGATTTCAGTTGATTGGATGGTAGGAGTTAGTGGTGGGCATTTCCGAATATTCAATCTTATAAAAGTCTGATCCGGGAGCACCGGATATCTGACAGTTTTTTTTCCAAATCAGACATCCGATCCGATTCTTAGACTAGTTGTATGTATTCGATCCGATCCGAATTTTTCCTCCAAACCTCGATCCGTATACGATCTGATGATCTGAAAAATATGCAAGGATCGGACTCGGATCACCGATTATCGGATATTTTTGGATTCGGAATTTTTCCGGGTCAGATCTTCTGATTAGCGGATCGGATAATCTTGCTCACCCCTAGTAGGAGTAGATCCTACAAATGTAAGATGTCTTGGAATTTCTGACCTTTCCGATGGCAGCGGTAGTGTTTCCTGCAGCATCAAGCGCATCAGTCCTCTCTCTAATGGTGTGGCTCATACCAGCCATCTCAGCAATACCTCCGGCATTGTCGCTAATGGGTCCATAAGCATCAATAGCCAAACCAGTAGCAATGGTGCTGAGCATACCAAGGGCTGCAACAGCAATTCCATACATAGCAGCTAAACTGAAACTGACAAAGATACTCCCTGCAATTGCCAAGATAGGGATAATAACAGATTTGTATCCTAGAGCAAGTCCAAAGATAACATTTGTAGCAGCTCCAGTTCGGCAAGAATCCGCAACATCTTGTACAGGGCTGCATATAAGTGTCAAGGCTTAAAAAAAACGAAAACATTGTCAGGAAAATATACTAGCTAGCAGAATTTGATGTACCTGTACGCGTTGCTAGTGAAATATTCAGTTATGAATCCTATAATGAGACCAGCCCATAACCCGACAGCAACACATAAGAACAAATGCCTGTAAGATGATAAGCAAATTTCTAATTTTGGAATAGGGAAAATCAAATTGTGTCAAAATGATTAATGAATATTGAATAGACTTGCCAGTTTTTCACAGCCTTCTGGCTTCCAAAGTTGAAGATGGTGAATGATGAAGGAAGGGAAACCCATGTAACAATGGCAACTCCAACAGTCATCAAAACAGTAGAAATGATAAGCTGTTTTTTCAAAGCTGGCTCGATTTCCTCCACAGCCTTGATCTCGAATAAGTCAGTGGCGAATAAGGTGGTAATGAGGCATATGATGATGCCCATTGAACTAATCAACAGAGGATACAACATAGCAGTGAATTCATGGTTGATTCCGAATGAGGATATGGAAGCAACAACAAGAGCAGCACAAGATGATTCAGCATATGAACCAAAAAGATCGGATCCCATTCCAGCAATATCACCAACGTTGTCACCAACATTGTCTGCAATGACCTGGATGCAGAAAAGTACTGAATTATGTGACAGCAGCTTAAGATTTAAGGAGAAGTGAGAATTGTTCTTACAGCAGGGTTTCTTGGGTCATCCTCGGGAATGTTTCGTTCAACTTTACCAACAAGGTCGGCGCCGACATCAGCAGCCTTTGTATATATACCTCCGCCAACTCTACCAAAGAGGGCCATAGAAGATCCACCAAGACCATAGCCAGTGATAGCCTCAAACAGGCCTCCCCAGTCATCACCATAGTAAAGCTTGAATAAATTGATGGCAATGTAGAGTACAAGAAGACCATTGGCAGCAAGAAGGAAACCCATGACAGCACCGGACCTAAAGGCGGTGATGAAGGCCTTACCAACGCCCCTTCTTGCCTCTAGGGTTGTACGTGCATTTGCATAGGTTGCGATTTTCATTCCAAGGAAGCCAGATACGACAGAAGTGATGGCTCCAAGCACAAAGGACAGAGTGCTGAAGGCTGCTGTTGCAAGTGCCGGCTTGCAAGTCTTGGTTTCATCATATGTACAGGGCTGAGAGCGAGAACTGAATCCCTCCACAGAGCCAAGGAAGACGAAGATCAACACAGCAAAGGCACTCATGAATATCCCCACATATTTGTACATGGTGAACAGAAAAGAAGTGGCACCTGCAACATTCAAACACCAGAAGATCAATCCTCTAGATGAAATCTTGTATTTAAATAATCATAAAAATGAAGATCCTCTAGAAGTAAACAAAATCGGCGGGTTTTGTGGGCCCAAATCAGAATGTTGTCTAATATGACAAATCTCCTTGATCAATGGAGTCTAGAACAACGTAAACTAAGCTCAATTTCGCAAGATGAAAGCACCAAATTCAAAATCGATAAAACATATTCACCTTCAGCAATGGCGTTCTGGATTTCAGAGCATTTAGCGACAACTGCATAGTTGCTCCGGCCTTCGTCCTCCTCAATGAGCGAATCGGTGAAAGTGTTCCTGCTCTGAGTGAGTGAGGATTCGGCCGAGACCTTCACCCTGGAGACGAGAATCCACTGGACGAGCGCAAAGGCGATTCCAACGATTGAGCATAGCGGGATGAAAATCTCGGTGGCCAAATCAGGGAGCAAGGCCGAAGCCATGAGTGAGAGTGAGAGTGAGAGAGGGAGAAAATGTAGGGGTTTAATGGCGGAGTGAGGTGAGTGACTGTGAAGTGTGCTTCATGCTCCCGTTCCACCTTGGCGTCATTGTATTATATAACCAAAGACAGTAAGGGAGGGAATGGACGTGGATGGTGGGATAATGACGTGTGCTGTAAATACAAAAGAAAAGTAAAATGCGGTTCATTTTAGTTGCGTGTCGTCCTGATTTTAGTTTTCTGTTCAGCTGGTTCGAAACCCACAGAGAGTAGAATCAGGTAGCAGTGTAGCACACACCATATAAAAATTCAGGGGAAATAAAAAGAATTTGCTACTTAAGATAAGTTTATTGGTTTAAAATATTGAATACGTACTATTAATTCAGGGAAAATAAAGAATTTTCCATTTAAGATAAGTTTATTAGATTAAACACGTAACTTTTTTATATTATAAACTAAGTTATTAAAAATATATATAGACTATAAAAAAAGGTAAATATTAATTGTTGTATTTACCAATTCTTTTTTACAAAAATCAATAAAATTAATAAGAAACTAGTAATGTCTGTGTCCTCGACAGATGTAATCTAATTAAATTTTAATTTAATAATAGATAAAGTGATATAAATGATAATATAATTGGGAAAAATAAAATGTAATAAAAAAATTTGTTAAAATGTATATTGAAAGTTTTTTTAAATAAATATTTAGTTTATATAACTTTTCAATGAAAAAAGTCTTAAAATGAATATTTACGAAAAACGATACATCGACGCAATACATAAAAAAAAAATGACATATAGGGTTGAAGGCTTTTTCTTTTATTTATATATATTAAATAATATTATTTATCTAATTATAAAATAAAGATATATGACGTATTGATAGATGAAGTCAGTTTGATGACAATAAAATAGAAAGTAAATACAATAAAAGAATTTGCTAAAATGTATATAAAAAGTTATATTTTGAAAAAAAGATGGCTAGTTTACATAAATTTTAACATAACTATTATAATATTTACTTATATATAATAAATAATTATTTGTAATATACGAAAGTTTAACTCTTTTATTCATGCAAATTAATGATTTATAATTTTGATAAATATTTATTATTATATATTATATATTGGGTCAATTAGGTAACTAAGCTTTTTTGATAAATATGTTTAGTAATTAGGCTTTTTATATTTTTGAGTTTAGAAAGTGTACCCTTATCCTATTTTTTACTTTGAACTCTAGCCATCACTTATTTTTTTCTCCCGTAACTTTTTCTCAAACGCTACCCATCCCTCCTTTCTCTCTCTCCTCTACTTCCTTCAATCTCTGGATCTGGTACGAGACCTCTTGCATCTCCCGTATCTTGTTTGAGTACCTCCGGATTCTCGTGATCTTCCTTCCGATCTCCTCGCCGACATCAGATCGAAGACCACCACCACCAACTGCAATCATTGCCCTCTCCTTTGAGCTTCTCGCCTCCTCTCAGCCGTTGCCACTATACGCCGATGATATCTCCTCATTTCACTAATGCTTAGTTGTGGTGATGCGGCACGTCATCCAATGATCTCATCGGGATATCAAATCAGCCAACATATTTCTGGACTTTAAGTTTGAAGCAAAGGTTACGTTTTTGTTGATACAGGTGGTTTCATAGATATGGGTTTAAGCCTCTGAAGCGTTGAATGTTGATAGCATGTATTATAGTCTATATTTCGGGATTGGTTTGGACGTTTTATCTTCATAAATCTGCATGCATGGATGTATATTCTTGATCACTATGTTGTTTGTTTACCTTTGCAAGAATCGAGGTCTACACCTAATTTTATTGTAATTGTAGGGAAAATAACGCGTTTTGGAGCGATATGAAGCTAAGGGATCTAAGGAGTCATTGGAGCTACATTATGGAACATTGAGGAGCTACAAGAAAGGCTTAAGAACCATGGAAGTTGGATAGAAGTTTGATTTTGGACCAGATTAGAGAGATTTGCACGTAGCTGAGGATCACCTCGGATGGCTATAGTACCACCTCGACCGAGATGATTTCGCTGGGCTGGATCGAGACGGACGGCCGTCACGGCCCATGGCCCATGAGATCTTTTTATTTTTGGAAAGTGATTCTCCTATATATTTGAAGATATTTTCAAGATGAAAGGATGTCTGGTTGGCTGATTAGTTTGGAAGATTGAAGATATTTCAAGGAAGTTGAAGGAAGATAGCTTTGAAGTTAAAGTTGAAGGCTTTTGAAGTAAGTTGTAAGGTTTTCTTAGATTGTTTGATTATTGTCTTTTGGTTTGTGATTGAGGAACACAGTTTACTGGTTGTTTGATTTGTTTAATTGTATGATTGAGTGATTATTGAGACCTTTGTGTTAAGGTTTTATTGTTTGGATATTGTTTTATTTATTCATATATTTGATTATTGTTATCATGAGGATTATTGGCTAAATCTTTGTGCGATTCTAGAGTGATTGGCTAAAGGTTGTGGGAAAGACGATGAAAGAATGAGCCTTTACCTTAGTGGACCCTGAAAGCTCGAGCCTAGCCTTAACCGAACCTCACCTCGGTCCGTTCATAGAACATATTGACCGAGATTGGCCATGAACTGAGCGAGGCGTGACCTTATCTGATCCATACTTGAGTTTAGGTTTTAGTTTGCCAAATCCTATCCTTATTGCACCTTTCTTGGTCCATACGCAAGCCTAGGATGAGACTTACCCGGTGATTCATTTGCTTGTATACCGATGATGATGAGTGTTTGGTAATAAAGGTTTATCCTTTATTAGGGTTTGAGTGTGCCTTCATCCTACCTTTGTGAGTTAGCTTGAGACTTACCCGGTAAAGGTTAGTTCTATCCCCTTGGGTGGTGTGTTGGTTTGAGATTATAGTTCCTTGAGACTTACTCGGTGAGAGGATCTTTGGTTTGGGATAGTGAGTAGTGAGACTTACCCGGTGATTTATTCTCACCTTAGAAACACCGTCCCTTTGCAAACCTCAGCTTTGTCCACGTTATCCTTTGAGATCTTGAGTCGGAACCACAACTGGATGCTTTGACCTCTAGAATCTGCATTCCTTTATCTGATTATTACATCATCTTTGATATCTTTGCTTTGTTGCTTGCTTTTGATTGACAACCTGAATTTAAAGCTATTTTAGGTTATATTATTACAATTGATCCGTACACTGCAGGTTCGCATATTGTTTCAGGCTTATATTTAGGTTATAAATTTAAAGCTATATCGTTCACAATACACACACGTCTGAGAGCGAACAGATGTTCCGATGGAATGTATTGGAATTGAGAAACAAATGAAGCAGCTGGAATTGGAAAGGGAGAGAGTCCGGCGGAATGTATATGGAGGGATCTGGATCCAGCTCTAGATCCAGATCTGGATTTAAATCTGGCATGTCACGTGACAGGGGTCATGAGGAAGGGCTTGGACTCCATGTTAGCAAGGAGACGAAGACAACGGAGAAGAATCTTGCAGAGGTGAATGCTAAATTGGTTGATTGCCTCAAATATCAGTTCATGGTTATATAACCTTGACTTTACTCTCAAATTTTGTACATGTTCGCCATTCCTCCTCCATTGTTAGCAGCTTCATGGGAGTGAAATCCCCCTACGACCCTACTCTCTCCTTCTCTTGCGCTTAAAATGACAAACTCAATTGGTCTCACCCATGTTGCTTCCTTTACCACGTCAAACAAGCCAGGTTCTCTATTTTTCTCTATCATTAGTCTTCATCAATTCGCACAATACAATGATGTTGCTAATCAACTGTTTATGTTGGAATTTAGGGATTTTTGATAGCTAGAAATACTGCACCTCAGAGGGGTTCCTCTCTAAATGAAGGGTTTCCCAATTTTAGCCTCTCAAAGCTTCAAGCTGTAGAAATTAAGGTGATTACTTTCAGCTCCACCAGAAAGTGGGGTTTCAATAGACTTGTTAATAACAAATATAACTACATGTAAGCAAGGAAGTCAAGCCATGAAGGAGAACAATCTCGGTGGGGTTTCATGACCTAGGACTGTATGTACAAGTAGCTTGAAGGAGGTGAATACCGACACTCGTTTGGCAGCAGTCGGTAATTTCTTATGCACAACGGTACATCACAATCCATTGGTTTCCTTTCATCTCCATTGATTTATAATGTTGTGTGAAATATTTTGTTTTGGTATGTATAATTTCTAGTATGTATAATTTCTGGTATGTATAATTTTTGGTATGTATAATTTCTGATTTTCTGGTATGTATAATTTCTGGTAGTATGAGAAATTCTGGTATGAAAAAATTCTGGTATTTTAATTACATAAAATAAAAAAATTGAAAATTGAAAAGGCAAACAAATAATAAAATAAAAAATAAAAACAAATTCAGTAATTAAGAATTAAAACTTATTACATAATATTAACAAACATCTATTATTCTTTTTTTTTATTAAAATAGAGGGGTTATTTACTTTTACCTACCATTAAATGAAAGTGGTAAAAAATTATGGGGTACATTTACCAAACACAATACTAAAAAAGGCCTAGTAGGCCAAATTCTTTCTTATATATTTTATAATTTTATTTTAGTATGTAAGAAGTTAAGTATACTTATTTAAAAAAAAGTAAATTTGGTAAGTAGATATTGTGTATATGTATTTTAGTCATTTTAGTATCTAATGTAATTATATATAGATATTTAGAAGAATTAAAATTATGTAAAAATGGCATGTGACACCGACTATATAAGAGAGTGACACATGACGAGAAGAAATTTGAGTTTAATAATAGTATATAGATAAGTTCATCTAAGTATAATTATATTTTCAGTCTTTAAGTCAAAAGACTTAATTTATATAGATTGAAGGTACTAATTCATATAATATCTATTAAACTATTTTTTTTATTAAATATCTTATTTTGTAGAGTATTCCATCATCATTTTATAATTCTCTTAAATAAAATATTTTTTTATATTGAATTGGGATTTAAATAATTCTGTTACCGACTACTAAACTATCATAATATGTCTTACTTTACAAAATCTCAAAATTATCATAGTTTAGTAGTCGGTGTTTCAACTCAATAAAAAATGTGTGTTGACCGAAAATTTATATCCTAAATCGATATAATAATTATTAGTGTAAATCATCATATTATAATTTTCTTAACTTGTTTTTAAAATTGGACTATTAAAAAAATAGTTTTGGTGTTTCAATTTGATTGTTTTTATAAAAATAAAAGAACAAAAAGATGAAACTAATTTTGTTTAGATATAAAAAAGAAAGATATTAATATAAAGAATTATATTCTAAATAAATGGTATTTTTGTAAATAACTTAACAAATTGCTCATGTTGCATCATTAGTTGTGTAGCACGTGGACTAAGCGTAATTTCTTTTGGTATAATAATAGATTCATCTTAAGGCTACCAAGATATTTTAAAATACACACTAATATTTTATAAATTTAAACTTAACAACTCAAAATAACCAAATGAAAATATAAAAATTATTTAGACTCAAATTGTTGAATTTTATAAATTTTAGGAAAAAACAACACGAAGTTGCAAGCTTCGTTCAATAACACATCTATATAATAAATAAAAATTGACAAATTTTAAATACACAAAAGCATTGTCCAAATACATCATATTGTAATTACACGAATTCATTAAAATAAAATTATTTTGAATTTTGATTACACTAAATATCATCTACATCAATACATTATGTTAGAACGCGTAGATTGATAGAAGTACCGGAGGGACTTCTCAATGAGAGGTCCTAGTGGAAACAAGACGTACTTAAGCATATTAATACGATTATATGTAGTGGAAATCTCAAATTACCAACTAGTAATTTGATATCAAAATCACTCCCTTTCTAATAAGGTTAGGGCCGTCTTCAAAAATGTTTATTGATTACTTATTTCGATTACACGATATATATAGCACTGCAATGACACTCCTCCGACCTAGATAACATAACTCCAAGAAAGCTTCCCTTCTCATGCAATAAGTCCACCTAACTTCCTTGAACGCCTAAACTAACTCCAAGAAAGCTTCCCTTCTTCTTTCTTCTCTTCGATCAACCTCCTTGAACGCCTCAAGCCCTATCTTCTCATGCAATAGATGTTTAAATGAAGTGTTGTGTGTTAACCCTAATGAGAGGTTAACTTTATATATATATATATATATATATATATATATATATATATATATATATATATATATATATATATATATATATATATATATATATATATATATATATATATATATAT
>BSUD01000005.1:119781753-119855833 GCA_033239045.1 Fagopyrum esculentum
TATATATATATATATATATATATATATATATATATATATATATATATATATATATATATATATATATATATATATATATATATATATATATATATATATATATATATATATATATATATCGAGTTTGGCTCCCATGTAAACAACCCTTATAATGTTCAATGAGAATAAATTGTATCCGTTTGATCGTTAAATAGATGGCTGAGATTAGACGATATTAAGGATAAAAAAAATCATGTTATTAATGGAAGAAGATTCGCCGGACCTGAATCTATATATTCGGCGGTATGGTCACATATATTCGGCGATATACTCACATATATTCAGTGTTTACACGTTCACACGATAAGAGTTGTTTATATATATATATATATATATATATATATATATATATATATATAGAGTATAGATCCTATGAGAACACCCCCTAACGTGAGAACATGATAACAGATTCGTAATTATTATTAGTTTTGTTACGAATGTGCCATATCATTTAATGTATTATTTGTACTTATTGTTGGTTGAGTGGATTATTCGTAGTTATTGTTGGATTCCTAATTATTATTATTATTCGTAGTTATTATTATTTTTGATATCTACTCTAAATCTCAACCCTTAATACTCACATCCAACGGTGCACGATTGTTCTCATGTTCTCACGTTAGGGGTGTTCTTATGGAAACCACACCCTCTCTCTCTCTCTCTCTCTCTCTCTATATATATATATATATATATATATATATATATATATATATATATATATATATATATATATATCGTCGAATCAAATAATAAACGTATATGATTAACCGATCATATATGAAAATATTCAATGCATAACCAATGCATCAAACTTTTATTTGGTAACTGTGAACAAAAGAAGCATAAAATATACACCTAAATGGCAGCAAAATATTATTAACTATACAACTAATTGTGCATGACTACTCTTATAAAAAGCAAAATATTATTAACTATACAATTAATTGTGCATGACTACTCTTATAAAAATATAAATGTAATATAACACGTTTGAAATAAACATGCACGTTTTGAAATACACGAGTAAGCAACACGCGTTGGACGAACATAAAAAAAAAATAAACATGCACTAGTTGTTCATACACAAAAAGAATAATAGACATTCACGTTATTGTAATTGAATATAAATTTCCTTCTCAAAAAAATAAAAGTGAATATAAACTTAGAAAGCAGTATACACATACACGTTTAATAGATTATAAAATAAGACAATTTTTAATTCGCGCAGTGTTGGATGAACAATTTTTTGCACGAACAATAAGTCCAACTTTTGAAATTGTTTATTGTGCTTATTTTTGAAATTGTTTATATACTTACAGTGCTTATGGATGCAATACTTGCACGAATCTTAAAATTTAAAGCACGACTACACTAAAAAAGTTTAAAGCACGACTGTACTAAAAAAAATTAAAGAACAATATTAAAATAAAATCATGCACTCCTATACTAAAAATTTTGATAAAAGAATGATAAAGAATTAAAAAATAGAATGAATAATGTTAAATGTGTAGATTTATTATGGTAATAAATATTTTGCTATTAAAATGGTAACAATATATAGCTATCCTAAAATATATACAATGATATTAATATAGCAAAATAAAACAGAATCATTACCGTTGATTTTGTTTAATCGTGTGGTCGGAGTTTGTTCTTATTTCTTACCCTAACTTTGGTTCTTACTTGATCCTAACCCTATAAGTTTTTTGGGTATAACAATATTGCTTATTGGTAGAATTCTTTGTGTTTTGTATTTTGGAGATCTATGCGTTAATGACATTGTAGTCATCATTTTCGAAGCTAAACTAGAGCTAGTTATGAAAGAATCACCTCAACACACTGATACGGGTCGAAGTGTGAAACTCGTGTCTCACAAATACTTACAAGACTCATTGTAGTAAAGGGGTCAAGATCGATAAGGGGAAGTTGATCTCTTGCTTTGACAATTTAAATAAAAAACAAAAACAAAGAAATAAACTAAACATAATATATACAATCAATAAGGAACACCAAAGAAACCAAAAACCGAAATAAGTGAACTCTGGTCGACCGACTGGGGTTTGGTCGTCTGGGATAAAACGTAGTTTTGAACCCATAAAACAATGTATAAACAACTAGCGATGGAATCGGAGCATAAAAAAATCTTAACTTGGTAGGACATGTCGCTCAACCTTTGTCAGAGAAGTTGCTCAACGACTTCATAAAATAGTTTAGACAATAGAGAAGAAGAAAGGAGAAACTTTATATCTTTAGATAGTTCAAAACCAAATGGTAGGGAGATTGAAGACAAGCAACATGTAATATCAAATAAAGCATTCCGAAATTCAGATCACCACAACATGCATACAATAAATCTCAATTGGCAATACGATAAATCGAATGTAGTTAGAGTTATGCAAAAGATGGCTTCATTTGATTGTCATGTAGTCACGATCTATTGTTCAGAGTACATCAATATTGTCGCCAATTGACTGTCACCTATCCAAGATGATGTCGAAGCTTCACATCAAACATAACATGGAGGTATGAAGACTATACACCGAAAGCCAACATTACCTTGAATAACATATAATATAAAAGGATCTAAAACTACCATAACTTATAGACATACAATTAGTATATAGAATCAACCCAACATCATCGATCAATGTATTCGGGCTCACTAGACCCTAGAAAAGATGGGTCCGGCCGGATATTCGACAATTTTTGTCATCTCAGATGGATAGTGATCTAGGGATATTTGGTGATCCAATTGATTTGTATCAATCACCCTAGATGAGACTTATAAGTAATTTGAAGATGATTGTGCAATGTTTGATGCCTATATTGCTTGAGTAGTTCTAGCTAGGACCGAAAGGATAGCTAGACTACTTGTCTTGTGAATGTCCAAACCGTGGTATGTTCGATTGTCCAAGCAAATAGCAAACACCATGCGATACTTGCATACTCTAATATAATCATAAGTTGGAGAAAATCTTATCAACTAGTGTGTAAATAGCAAACACCATGTGATATACACTAGTTTACATCAGTCGAATGCCTTGACAAAGTATACCTTTACCATGCTACATTAGTATTTATGACTTAAAACTCTCATTATTGATTGAATACAACATAACCAAGCATGATTCTAGTTATGGTTTGGAGGAATATCCCAAAATCCTAGTGCTTTCTCTTATTGATATTTGATCATTGTTACTTGTTACCCCCTCAAACCAAAACATTTTATCACTTGATTATCCCTTTTTTCCGTTCATTTTACACACTCTTGCTTTACTAGTTGAACTTGAGGAAATAGTTAAGATATACATAGTCTATCGGGATTTTGACATTGATGTAGTATCATGTTCGTACATTGAATCGGACGTATATTTGTTGTACTATGTGATCTAGTGTAGTTCCCACCCTCACATCAGGTTTCTCTGTAGATTTTTGTCTACGGAGGGTGCACTCAATCTCGTTGTCTAAGGGACAAGTTTGTTTGGGTCACGAACTCTTCACATTGACCAATCTAGCCTACAAAGAAAAGACAAAATGGGGAAAGAAAATCAACAATATAAGAAACTTATAATAACCAAAAATTACATATCAACCAATCATATCGGTAATCCCCGACAATAGGGCCAAGAATTTGATGATCCTAAAACCTACCCACAATGATGACAGGGTCAGTGGTAGTAAACCGAGTGTCAAATTAACAAGGATTATGTTTGACTTGGAAAACACTAATAGTTAATCATTCTAAGTAAAGGGGAAAAAAGAAGAAAAGTAAGATAAAAAAAACTTGTCTTTTGTTGAAAGGGGAAAAACAAGGGGAAGGCAATGATTGCTTATAGGCAAATAATGAAGGGAGGTGATATAAGGAAATAAGAATTCCCACTATAATGAACTAAAATAATATTGCATATATGAAACTCATGAACATTGATATGTAAACATTGCAGGTAACTATCTAAAGTAGTATTTGACATAGACAAACAAAGACTGTGTTATCCAACTTGATTGTGCTCTCAATCTAACGGTTGTGTCAAGTATATATGACACTCATTAAGAACTTAAAAATCCAGAAAAGACCATGAAAAGCCTCGCTTTTAGCGCATGAGCTAAAAAGGGTACAAACAGGGGCGACCCTTGGGGGGCAGGGTGGGGCAGCTGCCCCACCCTAAAAAAATTGTGAAAAAAAATCGTTTTTAAAATGAGTTGTGGCTTCTCTCGTTTATAAAATTATTTTCTACAATTTATTATTTGTTTGAATATCGCTATTCTTGTGTTATATTTAAATGTTTTTTTGGATCTTTCGCCGAAGTGAACGAAACTTCAAAAGAATTTCCCATTTTAGGCTCGGAGTGAAATAATTCACCAAAATGCACGAGATTTGTTGTTTGGAGTAGAAGCGCTGTCTTAGACCACACTCTTATTTGTTAAACGCGTTGTCGAGGACAACGTTTTAATACCCGAAATAAAGATAATAAAAACACAAATAAAGGTGCGGTCCTAGACCGCGACTATAGTGTAACGTTTTTGAAAGAAAAAAAAACTAAAGAGGCGCGGTTATAGACCACGATTATAGGGCAACTATTTTTTTTAAAAAAATATATATATAAGCGCGGTCCACGACCGCGCCTTTAAGTGTACTGTCTTTTTAATTTTTTTTGTATTTTTGTTTATGTAAGTAGATGACATATTGACTTTGTTTTTATCGCTATTTTATTTTCATAGATATTTTTATCGAAAACAAATTTTCGCCCCCCCCCCCCTTAAAATCCTGCGGCCGCCACTGGGTACAAAGACCGGAACTTTCTATTAAGTTAACCTTAGGAAGATTATGTTACATTTCCTCCTTATATATAAGGAATTGCAACCATTAGAGTTTTTTTATTATCAAGTTTTCATTTGATAATTCCGCTACTTATCGTAGTAGTCGGTCAACTTGTCCCATTCGATCAGTCCGATTGAGCATTTTTCGTCATTGATAACAAAAGAGAAATTATGTAATTACATTTTTTTTTCTAATTTCTATTTTTATGGTTTGGAAGACCCGGCTTTGCATGGAAAATTTATGATGTTGATGATAATTTCTATCCCTTTGAATATATGTCTTATCTCATGTGTTATGATGCTTTATGTTTTGTTTATTGCAAGATGAGAATTGTACATGAACATAGTTTTATTCTATAATGTTTTTTAAAGTGTTAATTACAAGAAGCGAGAGTTGTGTAGATTTGTTTATCTTTATAGCATTATATATATATATAGGGTGTGGTTCCCATGAGAACACCCCTAACGTGAGAACATGAGAACAATCGTACACCGTTGGATGTGAATATTAAGGGTTGAGATTTAGAGTAGATATCAAAAATAATAATAACTACGAATAATAATAACTAGGAATCCAACAATAACTACGAATAATACAATAAACGATATGGCACATTCGTAACAAAACTAATAATAATTACGAATCTGTTCTCATGTTCTCACGTTAGGGGGTGTTCTCATAGGATCTATACTCTCTCTCTCTCTCTCTCTCTCTCTCTCTATATATATATATATATATATATATATATATATATATATATATATATATATATATATATATATGATTTGTGTATATTGTTGTTATCAATTGAGATTGAAAATGCATTGTTGTGGTGATTTAATTTTGGAAATTCCTTTATTATCAAATTACAGTTTTCGTCATTGATAATAAAAGAGAAATTATATTGTTGTTACCAATTGTGATTCCTACCCGTGTCAAACCAATCGATCCCAACAATCGGGCCGAATCTATGTTTTCGTATGTTTCTTGGTTTATGTTATTTCATCACTCGATCCACAAATTATCTCACCATCGATCGTGCCGACTTCGCTTCTTTGTCTAGTCGGTGCTTGGCTTCTTTTTTTATGTGTTTTTATTTTTGGGCTTTACAATTAATCATTTTAATTATTACAAATTTTCCTTATGTATGATTCTTACCTTTACTATGATCGAGTCTTGTAATCCTTACTACTTTAAAAGGAAGAGTTGGTAGATTGCTACAGTGAATTATATTTGGTTGATTGTGTGTCTAGGTGGCGCATCCACAACAACTGCTCGAAGTTGTTGCTTGGTGGGCTGCTGGCCCATTGTCTTCGTCTTCTTTTTGTGGCCCATCAAATTCGATTTTGACTCGGTTGGTGGATATTTGGCTTCATTTTCTCTTCGGTGGCCCATATTCCCACATCCCACATGTTGCATTACCCTGGTTCCTTCTGCCGTTTGGTTTATGCTGAATTTGCAGTTAATAATTTTCTTTTAGCGTGCCTGCATTATTCCTTCTGCAACTTCATCATTGCGCCGTCCTTGGTAAGTTCTCTATATTTATTATTGCTTTAATTTATTGCTCTGCAGGCGCCGGTGTATTTATTCCTTACGTATCTTTTGGCTGATGGATGCATCTTCTCAATGAACGCTTTGTTCTTTTCACTAGGGCTGCCACTTGGAGATCCCATTAATGCACGTGTAACCTTCAGCAGCGAACGACGTGTATGTTCTTCTGCATGTGTGAAGGGAGTAAATTTCATCCCCAATCGATGGAGGCTGCTATAAATACGTTCACACAGAGGTCATTACCCATGCGCTTCTACTTTTCGTTTCGTTTCGTTTGAAAAAAACAATTTCTTACCGGCTTGAATCTCTTGGCAGGTGTGAATGCTGTAATATCCGAAATTTTTATTCCGTTTAATCCCGTAGCAAACCGGAGTTCGATCCGTTGATCCTTATATGTCTACCTAGTCGGACGCGATATCTCAATTTTTATCATTTTATGTAACCTCACTTCACATAAAATGATAAAATTTTTATATAGCAAACCCTAATCCACCAAAACCTAATTTACATCATGACATGTTCTTGACAAAGTCGTGACGTCCTTTTGACGAGACCTAGACGAGACCATGGCGAGTTATGACGAGACCAAGACAAGATCATGACAAAGCCATGCATGGGCTTGACAAAGCCTTGACATGTTTTGACAAGGTCATGACAAAGCATTGACAAACTCAGCCCACATATTTTTTTTCCTCTCTTCAAGCCCATCATTTTTTTTCTTTATTTTTCTTCTTCCTACAGCCCATATTTTGGCCTTTACTTTAGTCTTGAGTTGCTGTCAGCCCAACCAAATGAAGGAGCAGCAAGGGCTACCATTACAGCTTGCGTCGGCCCAGCTATGTGAAGCCCATGAAGAAGCTTGGTGCAGCCGGACCTATCCCTTCCTCTCTCACGTAACAACTGCTGATTCAGGAAAGAGGATCTTCTGTAATTGCTCCTGAATTTATGCAGAAGGGAGAGCATATTCAGCTGCGCCCACGTCTCCATCTCCCGTCTAGCTGCAACGCACTACTCGTCCTTGTCTTTCCTTCTGCAGTCTCGCTCACTTTTGTGTACAATCGACAACGAGAGAATCAATCCTTCTCATTCCGGCACCCTTCCCTTGCCCTGGTTACTGCACGCTACGCCGCCTCTGCAAGTGAGTGATGTTTGCCTTTTCCTCGTGTTCCTTCCCAGATTGCAACAGCTACACACTACTACCTTTAGGGATCTAATTGGTGCGCTTCACAGCAGTAGTCGGATCTGTCCAGTGATGTCCACGAGAGAATCAAATCTCAGTATCCAGTAGGTAGCGCCTGTGGCTGTTGTTGTTACATTTCGAGCCATCTCTCCTCAAATCGGAGAAACTGAATGCCCTCATCCAATGTCGACAGAAGGAAGAGCACCCGGTAACTTGGTGAGTCTCCTTAGTCCTTCTCTTTGATCGATTCTGAATATATATATGTTGATGTGGGTACCCTTTGTGTCATCAATCCGTCCCTAACAGCCTTGAAAGATAGCTTGAAGAGCTGAGGCGTTTTTCTGAATTTTCGGAAGTGACAAACAGTCAACTTCGGGCCCAGATTTGGGTAAGTTAGACTTCTTCTTTTTGGCTAGTTTTCGGATATGTTATAGATGGTATTTCAAAGTAAATCATACTAAAATTTCAGAGGAATCCATGTTATGGTTTGAGAGATATGGGGTTTCAAAGTTCAGTTTTATAAATGTGCTGAGTCGAGAAAAACAGCATGGGATGCTGTTTTGTGAGATAGTTTTGAATAGGCTTTTGATCTCTGTTAGGCTTGAATTTTTGATATGATATAGTTGACATCTTTTTATAGATCATATTAAAATTTGCGAAGAATCGGAGTTACGGTTTGAGAGTTATTGTGTTTCAAAGTTGACGTTTTTATATATGTGCTGAGTATTGGGGAAAACAGCAAGTGATGCCGTTTTGTGAGATGATTTTGAATAAGCTCTTGATATCCGTTGGACTTGAATTTTGGATATATTAGAGATAAGATTTAATAGTAGAACATATCAAAATTTGGGATAAATACAGCGAGTAGTTTAGGAGTTATGATTTTTCAAAGTTAGGACAATGTGCTGCTTGTTAAGTGTTGTACCAAACTTTAGAAATTTTTGTAGAAGCGATGCATGAACAGTTTTGAGAAATTCTTGCTCCTAAGGGTAGAGGGAACATCATAGATGATCTAGAGAATTGTTTCGGAATTTTTATAAGCTTTTACGAATTTTATATTTGAAACCGAAGTTAGACCTTTACGATCTTTCGGAAAATAGGAAAATAGGAAAAATGCCAGTTTGTAACCAAACTAAACTTTAGGAGTTAGAATATGATTTTAGAGTCTCAAATAGAAGTTTAGACATGAATTTTGGAAATTCTAGGAGTTTCGGGACCAAGGGTAAAATAGTCATTTGACCCTAAATTAGTACTGTAACTAGTTATGTTTTACTACGTTCTTTTATCTTAGAAGTCTTAGACTTCTAATTACGTGGGAGTGTGCTAATGCACTCATCTCCTTTGACAGGCAACTGAGTTGCTACAGTTTACAGAGCGAGTTTGGTTTACAGAGACTCGAGCTTTATACCAGGTAAGTCCTTTGGGCTTACTTAGCTGACTTCTAAATATGAGCATGAATGATGATAGTGGTGTGTGATTGAGATGTTAGAGTTATAGGTTGTGATAAATATTTACCGACCTATACTTGGCCTAAGAGTAACGGGCGGTGGCATTCTGCTCAGTTAGCTTGCGAGCGCTGGGGGTTTCTTTAGGGACTAGTCCATACTCGGTTTGTAGTGATGCTACCGGCGGAGGTCAGCTAGACCTACACCCAGTTGGATAAGGAACGGAGGCGAGAACTGTTAATAGCTCTCGTGCCACAATTGTAAATTGAATAAGATGAATCACTTAAATAATAGATAATAAACGGTTGAGTGCCAACATGATGTTTGTTTAATTTTTGTTTCTGCTTGTGTTTGTGCTGTTGTCATTCTACTTATATTTGGATTGTTAGCTAACGGTTTATCCGTGTTGTAGATCTGTAGAGATAGACAGTTGCATAGAGATCCGGAACGGATGGTCAGCCGGGTCCACGTACTCATTAGATGGGGACGGGGAAGTCTTCCATACGTCATGCATGTTATATATCTTTATGTATGTTTGTAAGGCTGTCACATGTGTACTTTCATACCATTAAAAATATTATGTTTTGGAAATTGTTTTAACTACATTTGTACCTTGTTGTAAGATCTTAGTAAAGTTGTTGTTAAACCAAGGTCGGGACCCATTGTGAGGTCCTAACCAGTAACTCCCCGAGTTTCGAGAATTTGGGGTGTTACAAATGCCTTTTACCCATGCGCTTCTATTTATTATATTTACTATTATATAATTATTACTCATCTACACCTACATACATTTGATAAACGGGTGACTCTTTATCTCCATCTGTTTGCTCAAATGTTTTTTCCTCTCGATGACAGTATGAGATTTACTAGCAGAGAGTTGTTCAAAATATAGTCATTTAGTTTACTTTGCTTACCTACATGCCGATTCTACTGCTATTTTTTGCATAATTTTTTGTTCGGTTGTTTTTTCCTCTCGATGACAGTATGAGATTTACTAGCAGAGAGTTGTTTAAATCATAGTGATTTAGTTTAATTTAGTTATCTACATGCCGATTTAAACAAGGATTTTAGAGATTTTTAGTTTCTGAACTTGTTTACTTTATTTTCTTTGTGGATCGATCTTTTTTTTTTTTCTAGGTTTTCATTTTTGGCCTTCGAATGCTGCTTTGGTTATCATTATCAGCCTCGATGACATATGGTTTTCTTCCATGAGAGGGACGTTTTTTAGTATAGCCTTTATTGGTGTTTGTTGCATGTTGAAAAAAGGTGTTGTTTGTGCTTATTTTGGTGCTTGTCTGCTCGATGAAGGCGATGTTTATCCCTTGAGGACAATTTTTTTTGTTTTATATTTGTCTAACCTTGTTATATGTTTGTTGTTCCCGATTGGAAGGAACGGTAGTGGAACTTCATTATGGCGACCGTTGGGTCGACTAACTATATGTTTAAAATTAAGCTTCTCCAGTTCTTTTTTGGCTGCAAAGGTTTCATACTGAGTTTGTTTTATATTGCAGTTTTGTGCCTTGCGATGGGTTACTATCAGAGATTGGGCATTCGATTTGTGGTCGTACTGTTTAGTCTCGATGACAGTATTTCTTGATGACAGTCGCATTTTGACTACCAGAGATATAGTTGCTTCGTGTGGCTTCGGTTTGGTTTTTTAAAATATTGATATTGATTGATAATTGTAGCAAATTGTTTTTGGTTGGTTTCCATTCTCGATGACGGCATAGTGTTGCCAACAAGGACGTCTTTAACACTTGCTAATCAAGTTTCAGTAATTTTTTTGTCGATATTAAAATGTTTGTTTGTTGGCGTATAAATTTAGAGAGGATTAGTCGAATCTTTGACTCATTTTTTACCCTACGGCGTCACAGGTTCCTAAAGGCAGACATATTTACACTACGTTCTTTGTGGGTAATATAGGTGAGACACCATCCTTTCATCGTTGTGTTTTGCTTTCATATCTTCTCTTGTTTGCTCTATGTGGTCCTTGTTGTGTTCACTTGTTCCCGCATTTCATGTTTTATTATTATTATTATTACTATATTATTATGTTCTCTTGCATGTCTCCCTTTCTTTATTAAAAAAATGGATTCACCCGTCTAATTGTATATTTTACTGAGATCGGCCTATACGTATACCTGACAACTGTATGTTAGCGACCATGTCGAAGCCAACCATGACTCTAGCGCAGTTAACAAACAAGGCACGTGCTGAATTTGTTCGGGTCAAGGTTGTAGACAAGCAGCCTAAGCAAGAGAGCTCTTCCAGAGTCAGCTATCAGCGTATTGTTTTGGTCGACGAACCGGTAAAGATTTTTACCTAGCTAACTTTGCGGTTATTCTCTTCTTCAAAATTTATCCACTTATTAAATCTTCTATCACTGTTATGTATATAGCAGCTTATTTGAGATTTTTGTTTCTTCAATTGAATCGGTTGACCTCATATTACCACTGACTTTTCCCTTTTTCTTTCTTCATACCCTCGTTACATCTTCAATTTTATTTAAGGCATCCTAATTCAAGTTCTTATATTTTTGGAGCACCTACTGTAAAGTAAGATTTGTCCCTATTTTTTGTTTTATCTAGCCGGCAAAAGTTCTTATATTTTTAGTTCCCTTGAAGAGCTTTGCAAACTTTTTGTATTTGGTTCTTGTTTACATCACGAGAAGCTATATATCAGTCAGTTATTAGTGCATGAAGTTGCTGTAAGGGGAAAACCAAGAGAGAGCGTGGCCTTTAATAGTTAATTAAAGCCCTAAACAATTAATAGTACATGAAGTTTTCTGACTTTTTCTATACTATTGTTGTTCAGGGGACTAGGCTAACAACCACGTTATTTGGCGTCGACATTGGAGTATACAGTGAGATCTTGCTTATGGGGAAGGTTTACGATATTAAGAACATGGTTGTGAAGGAAGTGCCGCCACGTTTTGCCTCCTACCCTGGCGAGAAGCAGTTGCATTTTACTAATAGTACGGAAGTGCTACCTGTGGAAGAGGAAGGCGAAACAAGCGTCATTGTTTCCCCTTATACGTCACTGCAGCAGATTCCGGTGGATGCTTCTACGGATGACCGGTTTGGTAAATACTGGCTATTCATTTATTTGTTTCGTTTTATTATAGTTTCATGTAACGTATATTGAAATTTATCTCATTCATCTATTTTTCAGACATGATTGTGTATGTATTGGCTGTTCACCCTGAGAAGTTAGTTCCCAAAGGCGGTTCCCTCCATCCTGTTAGGGAAATCTCAATTACCGACTCAAGGTTTATTCTCCCTCTATTAGTTTTTACCTAGGCCACATTGTGTAGAAAGTATTAAATTGTTTTTTCTTTGTTAGTCTACTGTAAACTGCATTAGAACAACCTCATTTATGTCTAATTTTTTTTTCCAGCAGAGATGACATTGTGCTTGTGGCAGCTTGGAACAGGCGCATGATTGAACTGTTTGATGCTATTGAATCCCATTTGGAAAGGGATGCTGTTGTAGAGTTGTCTGGCCTCAAGATTAGCCGTTTTAGTGGTTTCTCACTTGCAACATCACTGTCAACTGAACTGAAGCTCTCTCCTGATTGTGTCGAGGCTGTCTCTCTCCAACAATGGTATATAAATGTTGGCCTACATATGGAGGCAATTTTTTATTTACTGTTGTTTTTAATAATCTTATCATATTATTTACCTTGTATACTTATCCTAAATTGTAGGGCTGTGGCAAACAAGGAACTTGTTGTTTCCAGAATTGCTGCGAGTATACAGATTGAGCTTCCTGGTTATCCCAGCGAACTGACAAGCATAGCAACAGCATTGTCCATGCAGGTTGTATATAAACCAACAATTTAGCCTATCTATATCAACTATGCAATCCTTAGCACATATTCTTGTAACATATGTTTGAGTTCGCAAGTTGCAGTAGTTACTGAAATAAAATTCAGAAGAAAAATGGAAAAAATATTTTCTGATTACCCATTCCTTCGGTTACAAAAACACAGTCATCTTCTATTGTAAACATGGTAATGCTTTATGCTTTGTTCTGATTTAAGAACAAAGCATGTTTTGTTACAACTAACGAGGAAATATCAATGCTTCTTTTATTATCACAGATTACCACTGATTTTTTCAATTCATTTGTGTGTGCTGCTCTATATTGTGAAATATTCTTACGCTGATTTTAATTTTAAAGTTCATTTTAATTTTAGTCTTGCCTTGCATTGTCTTTCTTCCATATTCTAACACCTCGATCATAAAATGCTACTACTTGTTATTATCTAGCCGGCAAATGTTGCAGAGTCACTCTTCATCCGTATCAGGGCTCATATTCCGGAGATAGGCTTTAGTGATCTCCGCCTCTCAGTCGGGTGTCGTGCATGTGGCAAAGCTAGCGTCATCGCAATTGATGACCTAAATGATAACTATACTTGTGAGAGTTGCGCTGTTGTTAACAAGCCGGAGGCTAAGTAATAACCATCTTCGTTAATATTCTTTTGATATCATCCTACTAAAGATCCCTAACCCTATTGTCTTGACCTCATGCAGGTTTTACCTTCGATTTAAATGCACGGATGGGACTGGTACTGTTACCCTGGACGCATATACGAAACATGCTGAGAAAATTCTCCAGCTTCGCAGCGAAGACTTTCATGGCAAAAATGAAGAGGTTTTCCGTAGTTATATTGCTTGAAATTTCTAAATTACTTCTTGTATCTTTATAATCAGTACTCTTCTAAATGATATATTCCTAACAACTTTCTCGTTAAACAGGAACGCAGGAATGTGTTGTTTGCCGCAGAGGCTAAATATCGTGCCAACCCAGTTGAACTTGTCCTAGCCCCAGCCAAATCTTTGTTAATTAACAATAAGAAGCTCAAGTGGATCCTCAGGGACGTGGTGATGTGAATGCTTGTTTGTTGGGATATTTTGGACATGGAGAAACCGTTTTTTGTTAAATGCAAAGGTTTTAGTTGTCCTTCGGATGAACGTATGAACTACCTACTGTTTTACACTACCTCGCCAATTTTGTAACCTTGTAATATATACGGGCGCTGATGTACGCTGCTGCTTATCATTTCCACTTTTAACTTTTGAAGTTTTATTATGCCTTGTATAGTATGACAATGGCCTCTGCAAATATAATTAGTATTTTCATAATGTGGTTTACCTCCTTTACTTATTTATCTGCACTTTATATATGATGCGATTGATAATTTCTCCATTTCTGGACAGTTTTATTCTCATAAAATGGTGGAGGCATCAGAAGGATCAGACTATAGTTGTATCACCATATTCAACCCGCACAATCGATCAAATTTACCCATAAAAAACACGAACATAGATGTCGGGCCAAAATAATACGAAGCAATCAACCTCATTCATTGCAATCTCCATATTCTGGACCTCAAGCTTTTGTCCTCGCAACTCCAACACCTAACAAATCAATCAATTATGCCAAATCAATAACTGAAAGACGAAGGAAAAAGATATAACAAGCATTTGAGTAGTACATTAACGATCATCTTTTATTGTGCCATGAGATGCTAGGATTTCAACCATATGTTTTTAGTTTCTCAAGTATATAAAGATAAAGAAATTGATCTGTTTATAGTTGCATGGTCATATACTCTTGTTTGTAATAATTAGCTACGAAGAAATTCATTCTTGTTTCCACACATAATTTACAGCAATGCAGAGTTAGTCGTTCTATTTGTTTTTCAAAATTTCTTTCTCTTTAGATGCCATTTACAACAACTTCAGTTTGTTTCTTTATACTTAACGCAGGAACAACTGCCAGCCAGTCGGAGAACAAATGGACTTAGCAGAATCCTCAACTAATCCCAAAAAACGTCCACGCCAACCAAGAAGGAAGATCTGCAAGGCCATCGGTCTTGAATATGTCCCACTTGCAGCCCATATCTTACCACGTCAGCAACCATGTCGGCATTGTAACACCACAAAGTTTGTGTACGAAACACCAAACCTCTGCTGCTCAAATGGTGAAATAAAGTTCCAATTAGACCCGCTACCACATGCTATCTTCGAACTTATGACATCGACTTCGATAGTGGCCACTCACTTTAAACAGTATGCTCGTTTGTACAACAACTTTTTCGCATTCAGTTCACTTGGGTACGATAACATAGAATCCAAAACAGAAAAAAAGGAATTTATGTCTTCCGTCTACAAGGACAATTATATCATTAACTTCCAAGCCTTACACCTAATACCTCAAACCGGAAATATCTACAATTATATTTCTACGATGGACTACAAGAAAAGGAACAACGTATCCAAACATTCGCGGAACTTAATCCTGAAATAATATGTTTGCTAACTGATTTAATGTCAACAAACCCTTACGCCTCCTTCTTTAGAAAACTATCAGAGCACACTGTCGATGCAGATACCAGAATAACAATCTCCAAAAATCCTATTTTGGATCAAAGTGTTTATAATGCACCTACATCCGACGATGTTGCCGCTATAATTGTAGATAACGATGATATTAACAGGATTAACAGTCCTGACGTCATAGTCATGGGAAATGAAATGAGAACGTATAAAATTATGCACTACTATGGTTGTTACGATCCGTTACAATATCCAATTTTATTCCCTAAGGGACAATGTGGGTGGCATCAAGGAATTAAAAAAAAAGGCACGTACGCGACAAGAACCAGAAGATACCTTATTTCCGCTGTTATCTGATCCTAGTCAAACCGCTCCGTCGTTAATACTGCGTGAGGAACAAGGTAACCCTGTGTAGCACTATTGTTCTTTAATTGTGCATTTTTTAATAATTAGTTCATTTTACTTTTATTTTTTACAGCATCACAAAGAACACACACATCTGACAATAGTGAAATTTCTTGCCGCGAATACTACAGTTACCGCTTTCAAATACGTGACAATAACAATATCATTAAAGCTGGCCGGATATATCAACAATATATTGTTGACATGTACGTCAAAATTGAAAACACAAGACTCGACTTTTTACGTCGGAACCAAAAAACAATAAGAAGTGAATTGTATCAGGGTATCGTCGATAGTGTTCACGAAGGGTACAAAAATGCATTTGACATTGGAAAGCGCATTATTTTACCAGCATCTTTCATTGGTGGACCCAGGGATATGAAACTTCGATATTTGAATGCAATGACCCTGGTACAGAGATACGAAAAACCCGATTTATTTATTACTATGACTTGTAATCCTAATTGGCCAGAAATAAAAGAGCATTTGTCTCATGGTGAAAAAACTCAAGATCGTCCGGATTTACTAACACGTGTTTTCAGATCTAAGCTAACTGCTTTAAAAAAGACTTTGATTGAAAAGGAAGTATTTGGTAAGGTTGCTGCAAGGGTAGATGTAGTAGAATTCCAAAAAAGAGGTTTGCCTCATGCACATTTGCTAATTATTCTTACATCTGATCACAAAATACATAATGCTGACAACTTCGGCAAATATGTATGCGCAGAGTTACCTCCTAAACATTCAGACGGTTTACGCAAACTTGTAATACAACATATGATGCATGGACCTTGCGGAAAGTATAATACAAATTGTGCCTGCATGAGATTAAAAGGGAAAAGGAAAATTTGCAAATTCGGTTATCCCAAGAATTACTCAGAATATACAACAAGCACTGAAGACTCATACCCTGTATATAAACGTCCCAATAACGGAGACAGTGTACAAATACGCGGTGCATCGTTGGATAATAAATGGGTCATTCCATACAACCCCTATTTATTAGCTATGTTTAAAAGCCATATAAATGTCGAGATATGTTCAACTATAGGTGCTGTAAAGTATATTTACAAATATGTTTACAAAGGACATGACAAAGTCAATTTCGCACTGCAATCAAATAAAGATGAAGTACGCGACGAAATCAGCGACTACCCAAACGGACGATGGATCTCGCCTCCTGAATCTGCTTGGCGCATTTTTTCATTTGACCTATATGACATATACCCAGCAGTCATACCTCTACAGGTCCACTTACCTCAAATGAACCCTATCAATTTTTCCAACAACGAAACTTTGCTGGACATCATTACGGATGGTAGTCGACAGACAACAATGCTAACGGGATTCTTTGAGGCAAACAAGAATATAGCTTCACATACAAAGTATTTATATGCACAGTTCCCTGAATTCTTTGTATGGAACCAAAAGAATAAAGCCTGGCAAAAAAGATATCAACGCCCTTCCGTTGGCCGACTTACGTATGTTAACCCATGCGAGGGCGAACGATGTTACCTACGTTTGTTACTAACTCATGTAAAAGGCCCAACATCATTTGAAAACCTAAAAACTGTTACAGGTCATCTTTTTCCCACTTTTGAGGAAGCTGCGTTAAAACATGGACTCATAGAATTAAACGGATACACAGAAGCTTGCATGCAAGAAGCAGTTGCAATTAACATGCCAAAAACTTTACGCAGATTGTTCGCAACGCTTCTTGTTTTTTGTACACCTACAGACCCACAATTACTCTGGGAATCCTACTATGAGGCGCTCTCAGAAGATTACAACCATCAATATCCAGCAGACAAATATAAATCATATAAATTGACATGGAATGAAATTGAATCCTACTTAGATGGGATGGGCAAGTCTTTAAACCACTACAGAATAAAGGATATTCACTTCGCAGATAAGTCTGCCAGCCATTATAACCGTGACATTGAGGATGCCTTAAATGCACCAATACCCAAACAATATATAAACGCGCATAAATTACTTAATGTTAGGCAAAAAATAGCGTACAAATACATAATGAAACATGTAAAGACTAACAAAGGGGGAGCTTTTTTTATTGACGGACCTGGCGGAACAGGAAAAACATTTTTATACTGTTCATTATACGCTAAATTGAGGACAATGAACAAAATAGTACTACCAACAGCAACTTCTGGCATAGCCGCATCAAATTTACCAACCGGACGGACCGCTCATTCTCGATTCAAAATACCCATAGACGACAACATCAATCAGTTTTGTAATGTATCCAAACAAAGCAATCTAGCAAATTTACTTCGTCAAACAACATTAATTATATGAGATGAAGCTTCAA
Organism: Fagopyrum esculentum; assembly: GCA_033239045.1. Classification (NCBI taxonomy): domain Eukaryota; kingdom Viridiplantae; phylum Streptophyta; class Magnoliopsida; order Caryophyllales; family Polygonaceae; genus Fagopyrum; species Fagopyrum esculentum. The sequence goes on from BSUD01000005.1 coordinate 119,799,865, forward strand.
TGGCTAAAAAACAAAATATTGAATCGCTAAATACACTATTGCAAGATATATGTAACTCATCAGAACTTTTTGGGGGGAAGATAGTTGTATTCGGTGGAGATTTTCGTCAAGTGCTGCCTGTCGTTCCACATAAAGGCCAAAAAGAAGCAATAAACGCAAGTTTAATCAGTTCTACACTTTGGCCGAGATTAGTAAAATTTCAACTTGATGAAAATATCAGGGCTTCTGAACATCCTGAATTCGCCAATTTTTTGCTTAATCTAGGCGACGGAAAACTACAGACAGAAGAGCAAGCACATATCAAATTACCACAGGAACTAATCCAGTTTACAGATATCAAACAAAGCACAACAGAATTATTAGTTACCAATACTTTCCCAGAAATGCTCACTTCTTATTTGACTGATGACATTTTTACTACACGGGCAATATTAACTCCAAAAAACATCGATGTAGACTACATAAACGAAGAAATGATATCGAATTTCCCAGGAACGGCTAAAACATATACCAGCTTTGACTCAGTTACAGATGACTGCCGTAACATATATCCGATTGAATTTTTAAACACATTACATCCCAATGGAATGAGCCCTCATCTTTTGGTTCTTAAGCAATTGCCCAGTTATACTTTTAAGAAATTTGGATCCTCCAAATGGCTTATGTAATGGCACAAGATTACTATGTAAAAATTTCCATAAAAATTTAATCCATTGTGAGATAACTACCGGATATTATAAAGGAGAGCAAGCGTTTATTCCACGAATAATATTAAAGCCTTCTACTACTAAATACCCTTTTGCTTTCCAGAGAAAACAGTTTCCCACAAAGCTATGTTTCGCCATGACAATAAACAAATCTCAAGGTCAAACCCTAGACCAAGTTACGCTATACTTACGCGAGCCATGTTTTGCTCATGGGCAAATTTACGTCGCATTATCTCGAGCTAAAAGAAGACAAGGTATTCATGTATTTGCTGCAAAGGACGACGATGTCATTGCGTTTGATGACAGTATAAAAAACACGGTGTCATTTGAAATTTTGCAAAAGGCTCGTGAGTATAACTTCGATTAATCCATTAACGTAAGGAACATTAGAATCCTCCATTTTTTTTACTATCACTACCAATTTGTAGATTTTATTTTTTTTAGAAATGTTTAGTTGTTTAATTTTACTAAAATACTAAATATTAAATTTGCAGCATCATCAATTAATAATCCTATCACAGTTCGGTGGCTCAAGGAAGGTTAACATATTCACACCTACATACATTCTGTGACTACATGTGGTCACCAAGATCAGCCAAAAAAATTCTTCTTGACATCAACATCAACAACTCTACAGCTCATCTACAGCAATCCAATATTTACTGCGTTATCTTATGATGTTCAGCAATCTGCTATATGCATATTTCTTAATATGTTTATGCTGTATTATGCGTAACAAGTTGTTTTACATTAACTTAACAATTTCAATATACCGGGCCCTCATTCAAGCGCGTGCGGAGCACGCGCTCCAGCCTAGTTATATGTAAAAAATTTAAGGCTCCCATTTCAACCACCATCATAATCTTTCCCATTCTCTACTTTTCTCTTCAATCACTCTTAAGCACCAATTCCCCTATTCTCTTCTTTATCTTATAGAATGGACTAGATTAATTAATTTCTTGATCTTAAACATTTTTTTTCTCTAGTGTATGATGAGTCAATTACTCTTCTTAATTTTGGTTCTTTCTATTCTCTTATCCTTGCATTTTCTTAGGTTTTGCATTGAGCACTGATGATTTTGCTTACACACTCACTCAATTTGCCTTTGGTGTATTGCTTACTTAGATTTGATGTTGTTTTGATACAAATTTTTTGTCGGCGAGCTTTATTAATCCCGTATTTTAAAAGTCAGACATGAAGGCCATTTTGTCCTTGAGAATGGGTTAGGGGTAAGGTGACATCTTGTTGTCCAAAATCTTGGCCTTTTTTGATCGGTTGAGACTACTCAAATAGACCACTTGGGATGCAAGTGTTACAACCGTCAATAGGTTGTGATTGCCCATAACCTTAAGTGTTAATTCCATATGTTTTTGCTAGAGGTTGTGTCGGGTGGTTTGGCTAATCTCGAGCACCGGTGGAGCTTGAGGTGGTCTGGGCATGATTCAAATGAGTGTGTCGAGCTCCCAAGTCTCTTTGAGTGTAAGCTTGCTATGTCTAGTAGAAAAGATAATAGTGGCGTAATTTGATTTATAAACAATCTAACATCATCAAATTACAAATAGATTCCATTGATTAATTATAGAATTAAACGTTCATCATTAATGTCGTGATTCACATATGATAATTCTTATCAATAAAATTATTGCGTTGACAATATGCCGATATGTTGGAAAAAAATGAAGATGATCATTCATCAACATACTTTCTATTAGCCCCCTTCTTGTATCGGCGAGTTACCAATAAATAGAGAGAGAAGACAAAACGTTTGTGGTTATACTGCACATAACTTGCAAGTAGAGTTTTCAATATACTTTCGTGGATAAAAGAATGCAACCCTAACAGAAAGTAAGTTGATTAATGATCATCTTCATTCTTTTGTGGTTTTACTGCCCAAAACTCGCTCGCTCGCTATTCTTCCTCGGCCTTCGACCCAGGAAGACGTCATCTCGCTCGGTCCATGGCCCATCATATCATTCTACCTAGATTTATTGTCTTATTATAACAATCTCCACCTAGACAAGATAATCTAATACAAGATTGGGAAACACACAAGCAACTCCAAGACCTTGTACGTCAGATCCTCCTTGCTTCTCTCGACAAGGGGTCTTATTCACTCATCTAACAATGAGTGACATGAACCAAATCCAAGCAAAGCTTTAATTTGTCTACGGTAACCGGCTTGATCATCATATCGGTCGCCTTTTGAGAAGTGTGCACCTTCTCCAAGATGATCTCACTAGACGCTACTAGCTCTCTAATCTTGTGAAATATCACATCAATGTGTTTAGTCCGAGCATGGCACACCTCATTCTTAGCTAAATATATGGCACTTTGACCATCACAATATACCTCAACTCCACCTTTCTCAACACTCAATTCATTCACAATTCCCCTAATCCACAGTGCCTCCTTAGTGTCTCTACCAAGGCCATGTACTCTACCTCAATAGTAGACAAGGCTGCTATAGACTGCAAAACTGATCTCCAACATATAAGCCCCCCAACAAGAGTAATGACATACCCTGTAGTGGACCTTTGGTTGTCAAGATCACCGGCATAGTCAGAATCAACATACCCTACAATTGAAGGATCACCTTCCTGGTCACCAAACATAATTCCACGGTCAATAGTACCCCTCAAATACCTGAGAATCCACTTGATGGTCGCCTAGTGTTTTCTCCTAGCATTAGACATATACTTGCTGACTTGGCTAACGGCTTGGGCCAAATCAAGTCTTGTACACACCATATAATACATCAAGTAACCAATTGCACTTGCATAGGGAACTTTTGACATATCTTTGATTTCTCCATCAGACTTCGGACACTAAGCTGAGGTGAGTTTGAAGTGATTCTCTAGAGGAGTGCTTATAGATTTGGAGTTGGCTATATCAAATATGTCAAGAACTTTCGCAATGTAAGTCTTCTAAGACAACCATAGCCTCCCAAAACTCCTCTTCCTGCGAATCTCCATGCCAAGGATCTTATTTGCAACACCAAGATCCTTCATATCAAATTCCTTTCTCAACAAGGTATTCAACTCAACAATATCATCAACATTCTTTCCACCAATCAATTTCTTAGTACATGCTATTGATATAATTCAAATTTAAATCCTGAAAGCAATATTTCTTCGATTAGAAGTATTGTCATAATGAATAGGTAGAAGATCATCATTAGGCAAGCGATGACTTCTGTTAGAGCAAATCCATCAAGGACAAATCCTTAAAGGGACTATGGGTCCGTTCGACATTTTCTCCGGATTATTTTGGGATTATTATTTGCAATAATCTCTCCAAAAATTATAATCCAAGTGTATGAGGATGAACATTTTTGGTCGAATAATCTTGATCAGAATAAGCCCTCTAATAATCTTTGGAAATGAGCTTGCCGAACGCACCCTATATTCTATGCCAATTGATAACAGGATGAATCTTGATCATATAATTATGACCCAACGGTTAAATTAAATTTATTCTTTTTCAAATTTCTTTTTAACTCAATTATCTTGGATTTAATTTTTTTCTCTAGATTTTTTCAAAAGTTCACCTAGAGTAATTTTAGGAGAACAAGATCTAGTAAAACAAGACCGATATTTATTGTTATTCGGAGTTATCCACTTTTGATAGTTGGTAAGACTTGAGATATATGTAGGAAAAACATGGAAAAATAGGGTTGTGGCTGTAAATTAAAATCCCTGCTTCTATAAAATAGGGAGCCGCTCTTTGTTGTGTCCAAATCTCTCATTCCTCTATCTCCACTCTTTCTCACGTCTCACCACTCACCAATTTCAATCCAATCTCGCTGTGGAAGCTCCTTTCTCATCTGGTACTTCCATTTTTCCTTCACCTACTCCTGTCTTTCAATCCATATTTCCTCACTCGACTAGATTTCCTTAATAGCTTCAACCGAAAAATCATTCGCCTCATCTTTTGTCTTTGTTGTAAGATTTGAAATTTCATGGATTAGCTGGGGTAAATGCGACCTGGATTTATGAGCATCTATTCTAGTGCCTTTTCCGACTACGACTTCTTTTTCTTGCTAATCATGCTTGCTTATTCTTTGCAGTTGTTGACTTTCTTACTAATTTTCCGCTTGTGATTTAGAGTGTGTAGGATTAATTGAGTTGTTTGTCTGAGAAGCGATTGCATAATATTATTGGTTTTTCACTTTTAAAGTTTATGAATCTCAAGTCTTATTCTCCGATTGTTGTCTGAATGTGTTTTTTTTCTTACGAATTATCATATTTGGTTTCAGTATATATTTGCAGATCTAGTTTTCCTACCTACAAATTTGCTGCCCTCCTAATTGGAAGTTTCTGTTCTATTTCATATAGTATTAACTTTTGATTTTTGGCCTTTGGAGCTTGTGTTTGGCTATGCTGTTATTGGTTTCCAGCTTAATACAGCTCCATTTGTTTAATCAAAAGATTTGTAAATATATCATTGTTGACCATCGTGTGGCCTTCTCATTCTTTTTCTTTTAAATGAGTTTGGTGAGATTGGAGGGTTGGTCAACATTTCACCTTCATATCTACTCTTTCATTTGTCAAGTCTACTTTTCATTTTTTTCTTACAACAAAGGAAGAAATTAGGTCGGCCCTCTAGTATAGCACCATCTAAATCATCCATACGGGTTATCCATAATACAATAGGTATTGAAGTTCCTGTTCGTCAGTGCTTTATTGGATTCATTGAAACAGGGCTAGATTTTATGTTGTTCAAAAAATGTCATAAGAAAATCTTAATAATACTGGGTTTGTTAAATTGGTAATTTTCTTTGTGCCTTGACAGTGAAATTTAGTGTTGTGGTCTAATTATACAATAATCATCATGTTAATTTCGTTGGCTTTAATAGTTATACTAACTAATTCTGATTCTTGTCTAGTAATTACCTTCACCAGAATGGATGTTGCAGGGGGTTAAGACTTGCGACGTTCTATGGCCTTGACCGGTATTTTTCTTCTCCTTTTTGTTACCTTTTTCTGCTCATTATAGGTTTGTACATCTTCAGCTGGCTTTAATGCTGCATACTCCTAATTGCAGGTAATCAGGTAATTTTGGTGGGAGGATACAGATTTGGAGAGATTGAAATTGACAAAACAATTCAGAAATACACAAACAGACAAAATTGTGGAATGGCCTATGTATCTGATTGGACAAAGCATAGAGGATCAGCAGCGGATAGCGCTCAAGTGATTAGTACTGCCTACTCATTTATTCCTTGGTCTCGCAGGATTCCTATGTGTGATGGATATCACGAATTTCTGTAGTTAAGCATCTGTTGTTTACGAAGCTGTTAGATTTTGAGAGATATTGCTTGTTAGCAGAGTCTCTAAGTTTCAATCATAATCTGTTCTGTCCATCAGTTTGCAAATGCCTAGTTTTCCTGTTAGTGTGAAAAGGAGGAGTTTGACAGGTTTGAACATGTGTTTTTCATCAAACTCAAAAGACATTTACCCATCAGCATCTCCTGTTGCTGGTGACCCTTACAGCCCAATTCTGCCAGGACTTTCTGACGATGTGGCAAAGTTATGCCTTGCACTAGTACCTCGTACTAATTTCCCTTCCATGGGAGCTGTCAGCAAGCAGTGGAGATGTTTTATCCGAAGCAAAGAGTTCATCACTGTTCGGAAACTAGCTGGGCTGTTGGAAGAGTGGTTATATGTGTTGACCACGGATGAAGAGGGGAAGCAGAGCCACTGGGAGGTGCTGGATTGTTTTGGAAACAAGCACCAAATTCTTCCATTAATGCCTGGTTCACCAAAGACAGGTTTTGGGGTGGTGGTTCTCAATGGGAAGCTTCTTGTCGTTGCTGGTGTTACAACAATTGAAGGCGCAGCCACTGCCTCATCTGACGTCTATGAATATGATTCCTGCCTTAACTGGTATACAATCCTCATATCAATCATCAGTCTATAAATTCATTTTTTTCATTGACATTTGTGATGCTATGGTCATTAGGATAATCTGTTGTCTGGACGACCAAATATGACACCATCCATCATATTGATATACTCCTTAGTGTCTGCATATATTCCATGATCATTCTAAAATCTATAGGATCAGAACTGCATAGTCTGCATTCAATCATTTTCCAATAGGTTTGTTGGTCAATTGTATGGCTTTGATCCTATTTATGGCTTGAATGCTACACTTCGCAGAGTTGTGTGTGTGTGTGTGGTGTAGGGCGGCGGGGGGGTATGTTTATTTTGAACTCCTTAATAAAATCTCTTTAAAGATTTGGGTGAGACTATACATCTGGTGTCTTTCTTTTTTATTTGTTTAATGACTGTTCTTTCTCACTTTCCGCACAACATTAGAAAATATATCGCAGGATATATTTTCTCTAACTGTTCCTAGACCTGAATTGTTTTTCGGGTGCGCTGCACAAAGCTGGTTAATGTAAAACTGATGGATCTGATTTGTAACTGTGCACTTGAGGGCACGTTGGATAAAATGGTTTTTTATGATGCCAGTTTTGTGGTCGCCTTTCACCAAACTGTTGTTCAGATGCAAAACAATACAATCTATAATTGCCAACTTTCTTTCACTTAAATGGTGTTTATACTACATTTTATATTTAATGGTGCACAGTTAATTTTTAAAGCACGATACTGCATGATTGTGTTATAATGCACGACATCCAAACATACCCTAAATCCTTGGGTTTTATTTATTCTGATTTCAGCTGGAGCAAGTTGGAAAACATGAATGTTGCTCGTTATGACTTTGCGTGTGCTGAGGTGAATGGAAAGGTATATGCAGTAGGGGGCTATGGAGGGGATGGCGAGAGTCTATCTAGTGCAGAAATGTATGATTCAGATACTGGAAGATGGACTGTCATTGAGTCCATACGCCGGCCAAGGTGGGGTTGCTTTGCCTGTGGGTTCGAGGGCAAACTGTATGTGATGGGTGGAAGGTCGAGTTTCACCATCGGAAACTCCAAGTCTGTTGATGTGTACAACCCTGAGAGTCACACCTGGTCCATGATGAAGAATGGTTGCGTTATGGTCACAGCTCATGCTGTGATCGGAAGAAAGCTCTTTTGCATGGAGTGGAAGAATCAGAGGAAACTGGCCATTTTTGACCCTGAAGACAACTCATGGAAGATGGTCCCAATGCCATTAGCAGGCAGCTCTAGTATTGGATTTCAGTTTGGGATACTTGATGGCAAATTGCTGCTGTTCTCTCTTAAGGAAGAACAATCGTATGGGACCCTGATGTATGACCCTGAAGCGGTCCCAGGGACTGAATGGAAAACTTCCAACATCAAACCCTCGGGTTTGTGTTTGTGCACCGTGACCATCAAAGTGTAAGATGGTGGTCACTCTTGTTTGATTGCCTGGCTGGCTAATATATTTACCGATTGAGCGCTTGTTTGTTTGAGTTGAAAGCTTTAGTTCATTTTTGTGTGAATTAAACTTTATAAAACGTGTTGTGTGTTTACTTTGGGATGTAAAAGCCTTGAACCTGTTATGAGGAGAACAATTCATGATAATGATGATATTCACCTTGCATATTGCTATTATTGTATATTTTTACAACAATGAGATCTAGGTCAGCAGTGGGCAATATGCACAGGGCTTAGCCTCTTCTTCCACTCTGAGCAGCTGAGGCTCCTCACCAGACCCGGGAAGCAATGACGAGCAGAAGCAGATGATTTCCTTTTGTGCATCTTGAAAGAATTGTTTGACAGGTCTTCTTCTGGTTTTTGGTGGTTGTAAATCTCAGAATCAATGGACTTTCTGGCGTCAAAGCTTTCGGAAAGGAGCTCCCTGAGAGTCTTCCTTCTGTGGACAGGACTCGTGTTCAGGGTAGGAGTGTTTTCTGGACCGAAAAATGACATATGACTTGCACTGATTTTAGATGTTATTGAGGACATAAAATGAAGCATGTTCTTTTGTTACCTCCTTGGACACTGAAGAAGTCTTCACAGTCTGATTCTAGCCATGCTTGCGAGTCGAAAAAGGCGTCTTCTTTGGCCGCTGCACACGAATGAGGTATGTTTGATTTGATCAAGTAGCAGGATTTGTATGAAGGCAACACCAATATCCAGTTGGTGATTCAATTGACTGTTTTGTTAGGTGTGTTATCGACAATATGATACTATGTGAATCTAACACATAAGTCCTAGGCTACTCCTATTGCCAATTGGGTTTACGTTTAAAGCCACTTGACAAAAAGACACAAAAAGAGAAGCAGCAGTACCTGTTTGTTGGTTCGGATATGGCTCTGCAACTGTAACTACAGTGGGTGTATGAGTGGCAGAATAATTTGAGCAGCTTATTGTTGTTGTTGCAGGTGAATTGTGATTGGTTGGTGAAGCAGCAGCAGCTGAGCCTTTTCCAAAAAAGAGAAGCACCCTTTTCATGTTTTGATGTGATAAACTTTGATCCTCTATGATGAATGAGTCTTGCTTTATGGATGAACAAGTATAAATCGACTAGTAGGTGGAGGAAGGGAAAGTAAAGCAAAAGGCAGAGCACAGCGTAATTGCGTTTGAGCATTTGAAAAGATTTCCTTTATTTCGCTTAAAGCGCAAGGCGTCAAAGTTGGATGTCACTGCTTTGTGATGGGAAGTCATATAATGTATATGAAGCTTGAGAGTTGAGACCCTCTGAAACAGTTATCATCCAAGGGAACAAAAATTAACTCACAAAACAAAATGTAAAAAACAATCTTCTAGATTTTATGATAAACAATCCAATCATCCTATAATAGAATCAAATAAGGAGAGATCAATATGTTATTTGTTGACGGGGTTCAACTTTCTATAGTCCTAGGAGTCTCAGGAGGGCGAGACTTGTCCCGAAAACTATCCAACGGATCACAAGAGAAAGATAAGGAAAGATGCTTTGAGTGGAAATCAACCTTCTCTAGGATGTCAACACTTGTTAGCAAAGTGTTGATGGACCTTCACTCCTTCTAAGCCATGATCTCCATCTCGTATTACAAGAACATGAGAACTCCAACTTCAACTCACTTCTCTCTTTCATATGATTAGTTTTTTCTCTCTCTCGACTACAGAAAACCCCCTACTACTTCATGTGTTACCACAACATAGCATATGAGTTTTACATAGTTAGGTCAGAGTTCGACTCATCATTCCTAGATAAGGCTAACTTGTACTAATAGAATGGGCATGTTAAGAAACGAGATATGACGATATAATAGTCATGGTTTGGTCTTATGTGGGTGGGTTGCTGGACCGGCTTCTAGGGTTATGAACCCGGTTTGTCAAGTCCTACAACCAACACCCACATTAGACTCTTGTTTAATCATGTAAACATATGCAACTAATATACTCTACACTTAATATTACCTACACGATGCTAGACTGAGTTACATTACAAATGCCCACATAACCACATAATATAGAACATATATGTAAGATATTATCATCTTTTACTTTTCATGGAATAATCTATAGGAGGAGTTCATTATTAGTCATCAACTCAGGTACTTGTTTTATTGGCACATCATTATATGAAGAGCATTCATGTAAAATATAAATTTGTTAGATGGTACAATCTTAGTTCCAAAATATGCAAAATTCTCCTCACTTTGAATTTTCTTGCCTATGTATTATGTATAATAGTAAGCACTTGTGTACCTTCTATATTGCAATGGAGCATGAGGAAGAAAGTGGTTGGTAGACTCTTCTGAACATGTCATTTTTTCATCCTTGTTACTAGAATAGTCCGAGTCAACATATCTATATAGTTTTATGTTTGAGTTATGCTTGGCATATTCAAGCTCAATTTCTTTGGTGCTAAAAACATATTCAAGAAAAATATTGTATTTCTTGTCAATGTTTCACAAGAGGATTAGACATGAATTTTCTTAACACACTTCCAACAAATGCAAGATTAGGACGAGTGTACAACATAACATACATAACAAATCCTACAACTACATCATATGAAATCTTATCCATTTTCATAAAGTCATCGTCGGTCTTAAAACACTTATCTTCAACCAACTCTAGATGCCCCTACAAGTATAATAAAAGGCTTGGCCCTTTCATAGAAACTATATCAAGGACTTTTAGCCCCGACTTGTTTGTACCTCCGAAAACGGAATCGGAATGGAAATGTATCCGGTCCATATATGTACCCTAATTCATGAATTTTTGGAATCATTCTTTGTGGTTTCATGCAAAATGCACTTGTTTCACCTCATTTTGTTTCCCTATAGGGTATCAAAACTAATCAATTTTAGTACAATTGCTTTAAACAACAAGGAGTGATTTCAAAATTTTCACGAATAAGGACATACATATGAACTAAATTCGTTTCCATTCCGTTTCTGTTTTCAGAGTTAAAACCAAAAATGTGCCCTTAGTATATAACCAGATTGTGTGAGATACATCTTCTTCTTAAGTTTACCCCTATGATGCTTATACCAATAGTTTCCTAGACAAAACCATGGTCCTTCATATCAAATTGCTTTTTTTTTTTCAATTCAAATTTCCATCAATAAATAATTTATTTATAATTGCTTATTATGAGAATTTCATTTATATGTAGTAAGACTAGACCTGTTCATATCCGGGATCGGGCCGGACATTTGATGAAAAAAAGCCCGTTTAGCCGGACCCGGGCTGGGCCGAGCCCAGTTGACGGGCCTGTAGGGGCCGCCGTATCCGCCCGGCCGGGCGGGCCGGGCTGCCCGCCGGTGTAACACCCCGAATCCGCGGAACTCGGAGCGCTACGGGCGAGAACACACAATGGGTCCCGACCCTTAGCCTGACAACAATCTCACCGGACCTTTCCAACATGGAACAAATAAAGGCTCAAAACTCGAAAACGTTTATAGTGTATGCAAGACGGAAAAGTAAAGATTACAACGTGGAAACTCAGCCGAGTCCTCAAAACGACACAAAACATAAATCCGAAAGCGCAACAATCCATAATCCAACATAAGCATAACACAACAACAATCCCAAAAACACCCCCGTCCTACAATGTACGGCGACCCTCGACTGTCCACTCCTCCACCTCACTCGGCGGCGTCCCTAACCTGCGGGGGATCTACACAAGCGGTTTAAAACCGCTAGCTACATTCGAAGCATTAAAGACATGGTGAAGGCACAAACACAATCATATATAATCACGTCACATAAACATGCTCAACAAACAATCCGGTTATTTATCTTTATTTATTAGGTCGTATCCCGTTCTAGTTCAACTTCTTTTGTGACACGAGAATCTCCCGAAACTCGCCTTGGTCCCTTCTTTTGGAAATGGAACGGTCGGATGCCTCCGACCGTCTAACCAGCACGGGCCAGTCGCCGAGAACCTCCTAGCTCTCGCAAGAGCTAGGCAGTGATGTCACCGCCCGTTATCATACACTTGGGCCAAATCATATAAAGGTCGGTGGTCCTATTACCGATTTTTAAGTTATAACAAAAGCGATAAAACACACACCACCAAGCACGCAATGAATCTAATACGACGAATATGGATAAGTAAGTCCGGAGACTTACCTCATCTCTCAACTCACAACACTCTAGCTTCCTTAGTGAGGAAGCACACAACCTGCTCATACACGAATACATTCATCAACACAAGTCCACACTCATGAAGTCATAGACTTCATTCTAGTGATCTAAGCAAGATCCCACCACTCTCAAACTAGGAATACATCCTAGGGTCCAAGGTACACATGATACTCTCAACAAGTAAGGGGAACTCACAACAACCTATATAATCCTAAGGACATGCTCAACAACAACAATCTAGAAGAAGCCACTAGCTTACGAAGATCAACATGCTCAGCACTCAAGATCATCATTCACACCAAGCCATAAGGGCTCCAAGACTAGCAACCACTATATGGCATTCTCACAAGTCCTAGGTCCATCCTAAGCATGCTTCTAACTATATACATCAAGGGTCTAAGGAAGGAACAGAAGGAAAGGGAGGGAGGAACCTACTGGTAAAGAAAACGTAGCCGCGGAAGCAAGCTGACGCTCCCAGCTGACCCTGTCGCCGCCCCTGCAGATGTCTGGCGCCGCCCCTGCGCCCTGGTGGCCGCCCCTGCGGTGGCCTTGATCCGCCCCCGCGCTTCTATAGATCCGCCCCCGCGGTCAAACAGCAGAAACTTCGTCTTCTTCGTTTCTTCGACTGGTTCTTTGCTCCTAATGCCTCCTTCTCTTGCTGGGCCTTCTCCAAACCTTCACCACTGGTCTTAGCCTCCTCACCACGACCTAAACGAGCTCAAGAAAGGTACATGCAAGGGTTTATTAGATCTCCCTTCAAAAGCTTTTTCCATAGCCATGGAGGTGAAGAGAAGGGGAAAGAAGAGGATACAAGCAGCAAGAGGAAGATGGAAGAAGGCTACTTACCACTACAGATCCGGAATGCTCAAGCTGCAGCTTTCACATACCACTCTTCCAAGGAAAAGGAAGAAGAGAAGCAACAAGGAAGAAGAAGAGAAGCAGGAGAGGGAAAAAGAGCGTAAAAGTGAAGTGGGGAATAGAAATGAGAGAGTAAATGGCTGACAAAGGAGGTGGGATATCTCAAGGGTCAACCTCCTTGTCCCCTCACTCCTCTTCCCAAGGTCGGAAAGCAAAAAGGAAACCCCTCTCCCGCGTTAAAACTCATACTCAGCAAACGTGCCTGCAGGAAATAAGCCGCCGACGCGAAAAAGATCGGAAACACCTCGACTTCCAGAAATAAAATTTCCGGATGTTACAGCCGGTACCCGTTTCTGTTTTTTAAAACCTGTTCAAAGAATCATATTTGCTAAAAAAATTCTGTTCCGAAGAGTAGAACAGCCATCCAAGTTCAAATCATTCAAAAGCATCAAGAACAAACACCAACAAATCTGAGGAGACATCGAAGAAGAAAGAAGAATCAACCTTTAAAACCCAATCTACAGCCTGATTCCTAGCATCCAAATCCACTTCCCCAGTTTTCAATATGTTCAAGTAACCCTCACAGAGTAATAGTTGACGCTCCCTCTCAAAAATCCGTCCAAGCCAGAAAAAAAAATCATCCCTGCAATTAGAGATCGAATCCTTAGAAAAGGGTTGGTAGTTTCTAAATCTACTGTCCCAAGAATTAATCTAAGTTTCATCTATGACCACACTTCCACTTTCTACTTCTTCAAAGATGGGGAAGACTCGAAGAGGACAAGGGGATTACCGGACTTTAGACGGGGTCGGCGTCGGGGACGAGACGAACAACAAGAGTCATAGAGGAGAGGAGATTGAGAATCTGATATCGAGAGAACTCAAAGAAGACAAGAGAGATTGGAGAGATTGAGAATTTGAGAGGGATAAAAATTAAAGTGTTTAGAGATAAAGAGAGACGCGGATCACACAACTAGGGTTAGGGAAAGGGTTTACTCAACGATCAACGCATTCCTACTCCTAAAATTCTTAATGTATTATTATTATTATTATTATTATTATTATTATTATTATTATTATTATTATTAATAAAACCGAAGGTAAAACACATTACAAGCCGTTGGATGGGAGTCGACTAACAAGTTGGGCTCCACATCCCTTCTGAATGGTAAATGCAATCCTAGTCAGAATAAAACAAGTACTCCTACTATATCCGGGCAACTCTTTAGCAACCGAGCCCAACCTTTTAAGAAGTTCCACCGCGTCGTCACCCAAGTCGCCAAACGTGGAAAAGGAAAAGGGAAGAAAGTGATACCCCATAGAGCTACAAACCTCAGCATACTTCTTCCTCTTGTTATCAACACAACCCTCACAGCTTTACCCGGAATGAAGTTAGATAGGCCAGGCGAAGAGAAAGGAGATGTACCGGTGATGTCAACACAAGTGTCTTTGCCTTGAAACCAATTATATAAAAGGATGTCTGCCGGGCGCAGCTCCCCACCTCTATCATCAACCATACCATTATGGACCTCTTTCCGGACAGAGATCCCAATCTTAAGACACTCATCAAAAAAGGCATCACGCACCATGTTATGCCGATGCTTAATACCAACCTGTGCAGCACAAGCAAGAGCATGGTCACCCCAAGCGTCCAAAATGCCCTTCTTACAAGCTGGGCACTTGGAGCCCTCCCTAAACATCTCAATGCCCAAGCGATACTTAAGGACAGTTCGGAAAGTAGCCGGGTTCATAACTTGACCAAGACCAGAAATCGGGACCGCTTTAAGCCAATTCTGAGCCAAGGGTACCCTCAAGTTTTCCACAACGGCCTTCTACCTAACCGTAAGGTCAAAGTCCCTCAGAAAACCCTTAAACACGATATTGTAATAACATCCAGCCAATTTCTTCATTAAATGGGGGGTTGGACGTATCACAGTCATATCCAAGTTGTAGTCTTTACAGAAGTTGACCCAACAAGCAGCAGCCGACTCAAAAGCGGCACCATCGCCTAAAACACTAGAAAACCTCAATATCTAATCCTGCAAGCTACGGGTCTGAGATCTCGAAGCCAGAAAAGCAAAATGCAAAGTATCAGCACATGAGAAAATGCCAAGCCCTCCGTCACTAATCGGCAAAGTGGATAGCCACCATTGAAGGGGGCCAAATCCAGCCCCCAGCAGTGACAATATGCTCAACAGAACAACGAAGGGCATGATCAAAGACCCCCATAGCCTCGGAGAAATGAGAAGGGGGAGCAGTCCGCATAGCAAAGTAAAGACGGGACACGCCGGAACAAGCTCGAAGAAGCAGAAGCTCACACTGAGGGTCTCCCAATCTCATAATGGCCTCCATCAAAGACTTGGTTTTCGCAACTCTCATCAAAGCAACCCGAGAGCAGAAGGCCGGGTCAAGGCTAACAGCACCACCTAACAACTTAACCCCATCAAGCGGTCTAGCTATAAGCTCAGGAAAAACACCGGGCTCATAACTACGCGGATCAACCTTCGGCCAAAAGATCTCCGTTTTACCAATATTAAGGTACAAACCAAGTGTGGGACCATCTGACCTGATGATGTCAAGCGCCTTACTGACCATCAGGGTATCACCAATCAACGTCCCATCATCAAGGTACCAAGCATTAAGCTTTAACCGGCAACACTCCGAAATTTTTCGGATAAGGGGATGAAGGACCAACGAGAAAAGCAACGGGCCAAGAGGGTCTCCTTGTTGAACACCCTTACAAGAATAAAGGACATGCTCTCCATAATACAGACGTGCAGGGCGGGCATAATAGAACTCAACCCAAGGAGAAATGGCGGGGCAAACCTGTTGGACCGATAACAGAAGCCGCTGAGAAGTCAACGGGCCAAGAGGGTCTCCTTATTATTATTATTATTATTATTATTATTATTATTATTATTATTATTATTATTATTATTATTATTATTATTATTATTATTATTATTATTATTATTATTATTATTATTATTATTATTATTATTATTATTTAGTATTTTACCGGACCCGGTCCGGGCCTAGCGGCCCGAGCGGGCCTGATGCCTTGTCCGTATCCGGCCCGGTCGGGCTTAATACGTTGTTCATACCCGTCCATTTTTACAGGCAGGCTGGCCGGATCTGAACAGGTCTAAGTAAGACAAACAAATGGTTTTTAGTTTGTATCCCTTGTAGTACCAACAATGGTCATATTGATGTCTAGTAAAACCTAGGATGGGCACAAAGCTATCAAAAGTTGACCCGACCCGACCTAATCCCAATTTTTTTGAAAAAAGAGAAAATCCGGTGTAGAAATGTAAATGGTTTTATTGAAAATGGATTGCTCTTCCATTCTAGTAAAACCTAGGATAATATATGATATCCATGTGTGGACATAGGTCTAACACCCCCTGCGAGATAGCCGTGCACTTAGGTAGCCCAATATTGGAGAGGATCATTGCAAAATGTTGTCCGGAGAATGGATTTGTGAGAGCATCTGCAACTTGATCATCACTGGCTACATGAGTAACAACGTAGCTTGCCCGTTTGAACTTGTTAACGTATGCAGTGGTAGTTGAGGTAAACATATTTCATGTGTGAGTGAAATATGGGATTAACATAGAGATTAGTAGCCCCAATATTATCAAAGTAAATGGTAGGATTGGAAGGACAAACTTGTCCAACTTCCTGAAGTAAGGACTATAACTAGGAGATTTCTACAACAATGTTGGCGACAATGCGATATTTTGCCTCAGTGGAGGAGTGAGAAATGATGCAAAGTTTCTTGGAGCTTCAAGAGATGGGGTTGCTGCTGATGTATACTTTGTAAGCTTCAGTGAATAAGTAGTCTTGTCTATCGTTTGCCCAATCGGTATCATAGAAAGCGTGTAATGTAGACGGGGAGTTTTGGCAAAAGAGTAATCTGAGACGGAAGATGCCAAACTGGGAACGAAGGATTTTTTAAACGGACCAATGCATTTCAATTGGTGAATGCATGAACTAAGACAATTTATTGATGGCATATGCAAGCCGGCCTGGTGAGATTGAGGTATTGGAGACTGCCGAGAAGTTGATGATACTAAAGGAGAGTGGAGACTGGAGAGTGGTTGTGTTGTGTAAGTTAAGAAGTCATAATTAGTAGTCATGGGTGTGTCAATAGGCTTGCCGGAAGACACGTTGAAATGATAAAGAACATCCATAATGTATTTGTGTTGGTTGAGGAAGAAACCAACTTGACACGGGAAGACTTCAACTCGTAAAAAGTACTATAGAGCACCCAAATCCGGCACGGTGAGATTGAGGTATTGGAGATTGCTGAGAAGTCAATGATACTAAAGAAGAGTAGAGAGAAGAGTCATAATCAGTAGCCATGGGTGTGTCAACAGGCTTGACGGAAGATATGTTGAAATGCTGAAGAACATCCATAATGTATTTGTATTGATTGAGGAAGAAACCAATTAACTTTACACGGGAAGACTTCAACTACTAGAAAGTACTATAGAGAACCCAATTATTTAGAGAGAATCTACTAGGTAGTTGGGAAATCACACATTGGACATCCGAGGAGTGAGTACATGTGATACAGATATCGATACATAGACTAGAAGATAGACAACACCCGTGGTTAGTTTTAAATAGAATAGAGAGGCATCGGAAACATAATTGACAAACTCTATACGATGTAAGTGAGAACGAAGGTTGTTGTACCAATCCCTCATAGCTTGTTTGAGAATGTTGATGGCTTTCTTTAGTTGACACACGTGAGTGGGATTATCCGTATCAATAAACCCTGGAGGTTGATTCATAAGAACAATTTCAACAAGATGACCTTATAGAAGTGCATCGTTAATGTTGGAAAATGTACTTACCTTAACGGTACTCTTACTGGTAGTGTTGTCCTCAGTCCACCACGTTACCCGATAACAGACCAGAAGTATCCACACCCCAAATCCCAAAGCCACTGATTAATGGTAAGCTCTGTTGTGTTTTCCTAGAAGTGTATTGTAATAAGTCGTATATTCACATAGAATAAACTCCTATATATATTGCTCCAATATGTCAGCTACATTGAAGAGATTAAGGGATAAACAACTGTAATTAAGGAGAATAATGACTATTATTTCCTATCTTAAAAACCAATTAAGACCCCCTTAATTTAGCAAAGGAATATGTAACAACCAATCGCCGTTAATTATTTCCTATCTTAAAAACCAATTAAGACCCCCTTAATTTAGCAAAGGAATATGTAACAAACAAGAGCCGTTCAAATTACAATACTCCCACTCGGCTAGACAATCAATCAAGCCTCCCACTTGGTCACACAACCAAGTTTACTACAATAAACAAACTAACACAATTAATATAGGAAATGAGGTGTGCGACCAAAAAGTAGCAAGTAGTGTTATATTAAGCTACCATCAAACTAAAATAACACTTTCACCGTAACAACGGTTCCCTAGGTCATTCAAACAACACCGCAACATACATTGTCCCTTTATGCTATTAACATGTTACAAAGTTATACACTTAATATAACTGCCGGATGGGCTTAATATGGTGCAGTTGAATTGACCTTCCTTAGACACTAATGAAAAAACATCTCAACTCAACTACTTTCCTAATATGACCCTTTCAGGGCATGCCACTCTTCTATGTCGTGCAACAATAGAGGGCTTCGTACAACAATAACCACTACGGTCCATAAGGCTCACACAATGACAGAGTGGGGAAAGGTTTGTCACTCCTATAATGGTCGGAAAACACACATAGTATGATATATGTGTAACGACATAGTTCCTACTAAGGGCATGCCACTCTTCTATGTCGTGTGAATAATAGTTTAGATACTACCAATGTATCTAACCCGAGCCACTTGATTTGACATACTCAATGTCCAACCCACACTCGTTATTCGGTTTTAAGCTCTAGTACAAAAGACATGTATTTCATACTTGACTCTTTGAGAGTCTCATCTTATACATAATAAGGCGACTATGCAATGAGTCAACTTATTATCTACACATCACAGTGTAATAATACATTCTCATACACACAAAGTGTTAATCAAGATTCAGTCTCATCTTGCATGCTACTCTAGCATCAAGGCGATTACCTGTGTGACTAGGTCAATCAAGGAGCTTGGCAGCATTCTACGTGCCAAAAAAATGCAAGAAATGCTCATGAACACTTAAAGAAAAAACACTTTTATTCCATAATTCTCAAAACATGTCCATAAAACAAAACATGTATGCGACCAAAACAAAAGAAGATACAATAAAAAAAACTAAAACCTTCGTAAGCCCAAACATTTAACATGGGCTTGAAGCACATCTCTACCAATAGGTTTAGTTAAAGGATCAGCAATCATCTCATTAGTCGATATATACTTAATGACAACTTCCTTATTTTTATGGCGTTTCAAACAAAATGATAACGCCTCTTAATATGCTTGGTTTTCCTATGAAATTTCGGATCCTGGCCAAATTGGATAGCAGCGTATTGTCACAATGCATCTCCACAGGCTCATCAACTTTAGGAGTAAGATCAGGATCTTGTAAACAAACTCCTTAGCCACATCGCCTCTTGGACGGCGAGGCTAATAACGACATACTCTACTTTCATAGTCGATAAAGCAATGTAGTCTTGTTTCTTATTGCACCAGGATATTGCACCTCCACCAAGGACAAAAGCATATCCCGAGGTCGATTTAGACTCGTCTAAATCACCTCCCCAATCAGCATCCGAGTATCCTTTCAAACTCAAGTTCCCTCCTTGAAAACATAGGACTAGGTCACTTGTACCACAAAGGTTACGCAAGATTCTCTTGACTCCTTGCCAGTGCGCAGGACCCGTGTTACTTTGGTAACGACTCACCAAACCAACCAGATAGCGGATGTCAGGCCTAGTACATAATATGACATACATCAAACTCCCTATTGCACTAGCGTAAGGAACATTGCTCATCTGTTTCTTCTCTAAATCTGTTTTAGGGCATTGATCAAGGCTTATGAATTGACCTTTATCAACTAGATTATAAACGGGTTTGGACTTACTTATTCAAAAACACTCCAATACCTTCTTAATGTATGTCTCTTGAAATAAACCAACAAATTTTTTAGGGCGATTTTTCATAATCTCCACACCTAGGACAAACCTAGCTTCACCCATATCCTTCATCTTAAAAACATAGGATAGCCATCCTTTGGCAGCGTTGATCATCTCCATGTTGTTATCAGCTAGGAGTATGTCATCAACATATAAGGAGAGAAACATAATCCCTTCTTTAGATTTCATAACATAAACACAATGGCCTTCATTAGCCATGTAAAATCCAAAAGCAGTAACGACTTCATGGAATCTAAAGTACCATCGCCAAGAAGATTGCTTAAGGCCATATATGGATTGCTTAAGACGACACACTTTCTTTTCACCACCTATTGAAACAAACCCAATAGGTTGATCCACATATATCTCCTCCTCAAGTGTTCCATTTAGGAAAGCAAACTTGACATCTATTTGGAACAACTCTAAGTTCAAATGGGCGACTAGGGCTAGCAAGAAGTGAATAGAGGTAAATCTCACCACGGGAGAAAATGTCTCATCGTAGTATACACCCTCAATTTGGGTAAAACCTTTCGCCACTAATCGGGCCATGAACTTATCAATAGACCCATCCGCTTTACGTTTCACCTTGAAAACCCAATTATTTCCAATTGATCGACGTTCAGGCGGAAGGTCAACGAGTTCCCAAACCTCATTCGTCGACATAGAGTCCATCTCATCCTTCATAGCCTTCATCCATTCTACACTGTGTGGCGAATTCATAGCTTCTTTAAAAGAAGTAGGCTCATCGATATCGAAAACGGTGCAAAGAAGTGCTTGCTCTTCAATATTACAGAAGCGACGAGGAACTCTCCCTCGTGTTCTCCTTCGTTCAACATCACTGTTTGCATTACTAGTTGAAGAATATCTCCCACTATTCTCTATAGGCGTGAGGTTTGAAACTTGAGGACTAACCTCTTGTTTCATACTTGAAGGTTGAGGACCATCCTCGTTTTCAATTCGATCTTCATTAGTAGGCAAGCTCTCAACCCTTGGAATTATAAGACTAATATCATAATTTATTCCATTGTGCGAGATTGAACTATCTCTAGTGACATTGAGAGTATCAAAATCCTCCTCCTCACCTAGAGATGGTTGTTGTAACTCATACAACTCGAGATCTTTCTTTATTTCACCAATACTTAGGAACTCATCCTCAAGGAAGTTGACATTACGAGAATCAACTTTAGTCATGCCACCATTTGGGTGTTCACCATACATCACATATCCTTTGGAGTGATCCGGATATCTGATGAACACCATTTTGGTAGCTCTTGGACCTAGTTTACCATGTTTATGGGTCGGGTTATGCACATAGCCAGCCAAACCCCATGGACATAGATGGTCCAAAGAGGGCTTTCTATTCTTCCATAACTCATATGGAGTAAGGGGTACACTCTTACTTGGTACGCGATTAAGGACATAGGTTGCCGTAAGCAATGCATCTCCCCAATAGCTAATAGGTAAGTTGGTTTGAGCCATCATAGACCTAACCATGTCAAGTAATGTACAGTTCTTCCTTTCCGCAACACCATTTTGTTGTGGAATATAAGGAATAGTAAGTTGTCTAATTATACCCTCTTCCTCACAAAACCCTTTGAACATATCAGAAAGGTATTCACGACCACGATCAGTTTGAAAAGTCTTAACTTTTCGTTCTAATTGGTTCTCCACTTCAGCTACAAAACGTTTGAACGTATCAAGTGCTTCATAACGATGAGATAACAGATACACGTAACCAAAACATGAATAGTCATCTATAAATGTGAGAAAATATACAACACAATGACGAGCCTTTACGTTTAAATGCCAACAATGTCAGAATGGATTAAGTCTAAAGGACTTGAAGCTCTAGAAGCCTTACCAAAAGGTTTCTTAGTAGCTTTACCAACTACACAAGGCTCACACCTGGGCAACTTAACCGTAGTGAGTTGGTCTAAAAGAGCAACTTTAGCTAATCTATTCATTCATTCTTGGCCCACATGACCAAGTCTAGCATGCCATTTAACAGATTCAGAATCAATATTAAAACGAGAAACTAAAGCAAATGACGGATTATTATCATAAAAATCATCCAAGTCAAGAACGAAAAAACCATTATTCAAAATACCAAGACCAAAAACATCGCCATGATACAAAATGTCCAAACTATCACTACTAAAGTTAAAAACAAAACCAAGTTTCACCAAACTAATCACTGAAACTAAGCAACTTTGCACCCCGGGTGCATAAAGAGCATCATGAAGAAGCAACTTGTTGCCTCCACGGAGCTTGATTTGTTATGTTCCAGTTCCAAGGATGTCTTCCTCGCTGCCATTCCCAAGCATGACGGTTTGTGAACCCAGCAAAAAACGGTAAAAATCCAAAAACCCTTCACGATCACGCACTATATGTTTGGTTGCTCCCAAGTCTACAATCCAATTAGGAAGTATATGAGCAACAAATGCATGAGAATGAACAAATAATTCATGAGTATAGGTGGAAACAAGTACCTTCTTTGGCTCGGGACATTCTCGAGCAAAGTGGCCTTTTATTCCACAATTGTAGCACTTCACACGCGCTAAATTGGTCTCTTTAGGATGGCCTTTTGCCTTTTGTTGTTTGTTGATGCCACCACCTGGTCCTTGAGTCTGAGTTGGGCGTCGACCCTTTTTGGTCGGCTTAGGCTCTTGTACTTGGACTTACCTTGTACAACAAGCGCAACATTAGAAGGGGAGGGCTTTAACGCCTTTTGATGCTCTACCTCCATCTCCACATGTTTTGCAAGTTCAGCGAATGTCTTGATGTTTTCACTGTGAGACATGAGCAATTTGAAATTCTTCCATTCTTCGGTATCAGAAGGAAGAGAGCGAAGAACATTCACTATTTGCTCCTCATCAGGCACATCACGTCCTGCAGCTTTAAGATCACGTACCATGGAACTCATGATACACAAGTGTTCGGTCACATTATGTTTAAGATCAATCGTATAATCCATCTACTTCAAGTTTAAGGCACGAAGCCTAGTTGTTGAAGTTTGACCAAACGTGATCTTAAGCTTATCCCACATGTCCTTAGTAGTCAGGCATGTCTCAAACTCACCGATCAAATCATTATGCATGCAAAACAACGTAGTAAAGCATACAAAACAATCTTTTCGGACCCACTCATCGTGGAGTTTTATATCCTCAAGATACTTCTTATCAAGAGGATCTTGTGGCTCAACAGGTTTCATTACGATAGCGGATATGGTTTCTAAAACCTCACGTTCATTAAGAAGATACTGAATCTTTCTATACGAACTATCATAATTTGTACCATCAAGTTTCTCAGAGGTGGACAAATCACCAATCATATTTTTAGCCATCTGCAAGTATATATATATATAATATGGACATTAGGCACGATAGATAAGATAAATTACTAAAATCTCTTTTATTTACGTCTCATGTTCGAAAATTTCACTATGCTCATAATCACCACACAAAAACGTAAACTATAAAGTTTCAGAATTTATCTTTCATTATTACAAGAATGTATGATGAAACATATTCAATTGTACATAAAATAAAGCCAAACAAATTAGCAATATAACGTCACTAAGACATTAAAATATAATAAAACAAATTTACATTATTACGATATATATTTTATAAAGTGAAGCTGTATTCACAAAAATGAGTAGCAATATACAAAACTCATTCGTACGTACAAGCATATATTTTAATAAGTAGTAATAGACAGCGGAAAAAAAATAAGGAAGAAATTTGATAATATATACTCGTGAAAGGTGAATTGTATGTAGAAGAGCAACTTGGAACATGTATAAAGCAAGTTGCCTAATACTATAAGTTTAAAGTAGATGATAATGACACTGTCACAACTTACAATAAAAAAACTTTTTCTTCTTATCACCAAGAAAAAAACGGAAGAGTTTTAAAAATCTATATCCCTCACAATATTCCAAAAAAAACTATGGCCATTAAAAATGAAAAGTTTCTATAAAGTATTTTTCTAACGCACAGATGAGAAAATCGATCTATATTTGAGGTATAAAACGACACTGTCATGGTCATAAAATATCATACAGATCCGCGAGCGTGTGCCACATAGGCGTTTTCTCAGTTGTTGTCACTGACTAGAAACAATCAAGCCCGACACACTCATGCCGATACAAAACCGGTGAAGGCGTTTTACAACGATGTTCTCAAATGGGAATAACTATGTGTGGGTTAGAGATGATCGACGTGTGACATACACGTGTGCAATCTGTACGAGACAAACTCGAAGTCTGGTGTTTAATACACAATCAAAAAAAGAAAAAACAACGGGATAATTACGGTACAAAATGATAGTCGGGGCAGAGGCCGAAACACGTTTGGCTCTGATACCACTGTTGGAAAATGTACTAACCTTAACGGTACTCGCGTACTGGTAGTGTTGTCCTCAATCTACTACGTTAACCCGATAATAGGCCAGAAGTATCCACACCCCAAATCTCAAAGTCATTGATTAATGGTATGCTCTGTTGTGTTTTTCTAGAAGTGTATTGTAGTAAGTCGTATATTCACATAGAATAAACCCTTATATATATTGCTCCAATATGTCAGTTACATTGAGGAGATTAAGGGATAGACAGCTATAATTAAGGAGAATAATGACTAATTATTTCCTGTTTTAAATAACAATTAAGACCCCCTTAATTTAGCAAAGAATTATGTAACAACTGTCTTAAAAACCAATTAAGACACCCTTAATTAAGCAAAGAAATATGTAACAGTCAAGAACCATTCAAATTACAAAAGTTAATATATAATTGGCATAAGGACCAACCCCGAGTAATAGCCATGCATGTGAAGGATAAGTCAGACTGTAGCATGTTTAATGACCGGGATAAAGGTGTCTTGATACTCAATTCATAGATGTTGATTGATGCCTATAGAAACAATTCTTTCTTTGTACCTTTCAACTAAGACATCATAGTTGAATTTAGGTAGGAAGATCCACTTGCATCCAATTATATTAGTAGCTAAATCTACATAAGCAACATGCCAAGTGTCATTAGATGTAAGATCATTGTATTGGGTTATCATAACAACTCTCCATTCCTGATCAATAAGGGATTGCTTTGTTGTTTGTGGCTCATAGGAGGTGGATTAGTAAGGGATAGAGAGAGCCTAAGTTTCGTAACTAGTTTGTCAATATTATTGTGAGAACGAGTAATAATAGTTCTAGTTGGGAGAGTGGATGGGATGTGTTCATTAGACTACGTGTGGTACAAATGAGAAGATGACGAGGAGTTGGTTGAAGAGGTGGGTATGAGTGAGTTGGTGGGCGAAACACTATCATCGAGAGATGGAGGAGAAAGATTATATGAAGGTGTGGAATAAGGCTAACGGAGTAAAAGATGAACAAGAAGTGCAACATCACACCATGCAAAGGGTGCAACGATAGTGGCTCTAGAATTGGAGGAGGTGAGCTTGGTGTAAGGGAAGTCACTTTCAAAGAACCTAACATGATGAGACGAGTATACTCGATTAATAATAGGATGGAGACAAAATTAAGCATGTTGTGTAGGTGAGTAACCAACAAAGATGCAACAACTAGACTTTGGATAAAATTTTATGCATAGTATAGTTACGAAGCCTGGGGAAGTAAAGACACTCAAAACTACATAAGTTGTCATACTTTGGTTGCTTGGTAATTAGAACTTCATAAGGTGATTTGCGAGAAAGCGAAGGTGTGCCGAGTCGATTAGCTAAGTGAGAGGTTGTGGTGGTGGCATACAACAACATAGTCATAGGTAATTGAGAATGAGATAGAAGAGACAAAGTTGTTTCAACAACATGAGACGGAGAGGTTAAATATGATTTGTATGGCAAAAAATGTAGTTCATCCTACATTTTCCTCACCATTATCATTGTATAGAGTTTTGATTTTAGTGTTAAAAAAATTTCAACTTAAGTTTTGAACCTTACAAACACAATATACATATCTGATTTCTTGGAGATAGGATATAACCAGATATATTTGGAGATGTGATTAACAAATATGATGTAATATTTGAGGTTGTCACTGGAGAGAACCGGAGATGTCCAAACATTACTAATAAAGGTTTTGTAATGCTTAACGAGGATGTTGAAAAAGGTAATATATGACTTTTAGTAGTATTGCAGACATGACAAGCTTGAGTTGAATTAGTGGAAAATATAATTGAGATGCTAAAAATGAAGAGTTTTATTGGATGGGTGACCTAGGTGATGGTGCCAAGATGAAGAATTGATAGAGAAGTGGAACACAATGGCGGTACGAAAGAGGATTTGTCGAGTGTCCAGGTCCTTAATGAAAAAAGATAAGGGGGTTAGTTTAAGTTGAACATTGTTATCATTACATAATTGAAAAGTAGAAATGATATTTCCTTAGATGTGAGGTACGTGCAACATGATGAGGACTGAAGTTTCATGACCATTCAGGTGAATGTGTATAACTCTCTCTCACTTGTGTTTAGGGAATATGAAAAGAAAACACTTAACCTCCACTAATATTCAAAGACCATTAACCATAAGCTTATCAAGGCATTCTTAGTCTCTACTGCGTAGCTTTTCTTGGAAATACACTCACAAATCAAGAGGACTTTCTATAGGTCATAAATTTGGCCAAGTAATGAATAAGGGTAAGGAATTCTATTTGGTTGTGTGGTACAAAAAGATCCGGAAATTAGGACGTCTTCAAGTTTCTCGGTAGTTTATCTTCATAAAACCGGAGATCATCACTCCTACTCAGGGCACGTTACATTTCTTTTTCTTTTTTTTCAGCACTTATGGACTTTGTAAGGCTTCATTCCTTTCTTTCTTCATTTTCAGCTAGATTCAAGTGGTGATGCGGGGTTGAGGCCGCAATTGACGGATCTAGATTAGAAGTCCACAAAAGCTTCAAACTTGGAATATCTCGGTGACAATCTCGGCTGAGATCAATATTCTAGATAGCAAGATATTCACGAAACAAAAGAAATAAAAGGCAAAATATGGTGAAGGTGATTGAGAGATTTAAGAAGATGGCATGTATGAATTTGATGGAAATATAGGAATAAAAAAACCAAGATATAAGAATAAAAGAACCAAGATATACTTGTAAGAACTTTGATTGAATGGATCAAAACCCGAACGATGAATTGCCTTAACCCTTTCTTCTTCAACCTCAAACAATTCTTCAAATCGAGTCAAACACAAGGAGGGACTAGAACCGACTAGGAGCACCAATCTTTAAGAAGATTAACACACACAAGAACAACCTAGCAAAGACTCACAATGATTCAATCAAAGGCTCGTTTTTTGATCGAATAGGAATGAATAAAACAAAATCTTCATAAACGAAGGAACGAGTCTCACAAAAAATTTGGTTGAATTAATCTAATCGAAACAATCGACCATAAGGAGAGATTTATAGCTGAAAATCCTCCAAATTAAAGGACAAAAATAATCCTAAAAATATTTATCAACCCTGCTACTGTCCCCCGATTTCACCTACTTCAATGACGAGTTAAACATAGAATTTTCATCAAAGACGACACATAAATTTATAGTGGTTCACTCAAGTACAGAGTCAAACAATGAAGACCCAAACATGTGACAGTTAAGGATATCAACCCATGTTATTTTTTATGAAAGCTAATATTTACTCTAACGATGATAGTAAAGAAGGCAAACCGACTATTGAACCAAATACTCCTTTGAGTCGATTGAAGATGAAGAAGAAACTTTAATTTGAAAGGCCTTCTTGACCAATATCTCTTTTGAGCCCAATGGAGACCTCTCGTAGTCCCTTATCACGGGAACTAAACGGGTTTCAAAACAATCTTGATACCGAAGTTATAAAAAAAAACAAGGCAAGACTTGTCGATCGGCAAAGACTATAATCAACATGAACCATACGTATTAAACTAATGAACCCAAAAGTGATGTGATCAATGATATAGTAGTAGATACTTATGAACCCAAAAGTGTTAAAAGTGTATTTTGTAAGGTGTGTAATATATAATGCATGGTAGGTGTATAAGATTAGTGTTGGACGAATTCCAAATCCAAAAAATGAAGTTATCATGCAAATACAAGTTATTTGACTCTTTTGCCTCCTTGCGTGCATACTTTAGCCTACACCACCAAATCCTTGTCCATAAATAGCTCCCCTCTCACGCATTCACTTCTCATCTCCAAAATCAAATCAAGAAAATGGCCTTCTCTAAAGCTTCTCTGCTGCTTGCTTTCTTATTCGGTGCTCTACTTGTTGCATCTGCTCGTCACCTTGCTCAAACTTCTCAGAACACAGGTCAAATTTAATGTCTACTTACTTACCCAAACTTCTCATGTTGTAACATGCACACGTCTACTATATATATATATATATATATATATATATATATATATATATATATATATATATATATATATATATATAGTTTTGCTCCCATTTAACAACTTTTACCATTAGAACAAATTGTATTTGTTAGATCGTTAAAATAGATGGATGAGATTAGGCGATATTAAAGGAAAAAAAAATCATGTGATTAGTGAAAGAAATATTCGCCGGACCTGAATTATATATTCGGCGGTATAATCACATATATTCGGTGTTTACATGTTCACATGGTAAAAGTTGTTTACATATGAGTCAAAATCTATTGTTTTAAAGTGAACATGTAAACACCGTTGACTCTCTATGTCCTTATTTTTTTTATTGTGATTAAGAAAATTTTTTGACTAGTTCTTTTCAAAACTGTTTTATGATCATATAATTTCAAATTTTCACGTAGAATATCTGATTTGATTTTTATTATTGAATTCAAGATTTTGCATAATTCAAATTGCTAAATGTTAACTCGGACCACCTTAAAACAATACATCGTTCACGCACGAAAATCTCAAGGAACGGCCCTATATATATATATATATATATATATATATATATATATATATATATATATATATATATATATATATATATATATATATATATATATATCACTATTTTAATTGATCTACAAGTGTTGTTCATGTAGAGCCTGTTGAAGAGTCCAAGTATCATTATCATCATTATCATCATGGATACGGCGGCCATGGATACGGCGGCCATGGGTGGCACGGTGGACACGGCCACGGCCATTATCCTCCGAAAACTCAGGAGAAGGATGATGTCGAGCCTGAGTCTCACCACGGCCATGGCGGACACGGCCACTACACGCCCTCTACTACTGAGAGAAAGACCCTTGAATCGTCTGATTTGAAGCCCGATGGTCACTACCACCACGGATATGGTGGTAGCTATGGGCACGGCCACCACGGTGGCCACGGTCACGGACACTAACTGCCTCACGACAACAAGGGCAACTGAATATATATATATTACGATATATATATGAATTATGAATGTAATTTTATGTGTGTGTTTCTATTTTCGAATAAGGCTAGGGAGGAGCAAGTGTGCGCTCATGTACGTTATTATGAATTCAAAGTGGCCAACATATGTTTTTAAATTTTTCTGAATTTATAGATATATCAATAATATTTCTTTTTGCTATATATGTTTGATTCGAACCATGATTATTTATCACTGTGTATGTATAGTGTTTGATTTCGAGTGCAATGTTTTATCTTGTGTTAAACTAATTTCAATTAAAAGCAATGTACCAATTCAAAAGTGAGGAAATTACTGTCTCGTCTATCTAAACCTTGCTTGTAATTTACACTTGCTTGTAGGACTGTCGGCTACAGCATAAATTATGGTTATGATATTTAATTTTTTAACTTATTGATCTTTTTTTTTGAAATATGAGTTATAACTGTAGAATATTTCACAACTTTTATAGCATATAATAAAACATAATTTATTTCGGTTTCATAATTTCTGTAAAATAACTAGTCGAAATGAATTTATATATATGAGAGAAAATATAGGGCAAATTTGATAAGTAGGCTTTATTAATAAACAAAGATACTAAGTAGGCTTTTATATTTTCCACTAAGAAAATATACCCCAAATCCTATTTACCGTTCATATTTACCATAAAATTAGGTAAAATTCAACTCTTCTCTCTCTTTTCTGTTACGCTCAAGGAAAGCCATCTCATAATCCATTCTTCTCCTCCTCTCGATCTTGATCTCGATCTCACAATCTTCTCCTCTAGCAAGCTTCTCTGGTATCAATCGATCTACTTTCTCTCTTCTCTCTCACAATCGACATCGATCTTGCAATCTTCTCTGGTATCAATCGATCAAACACCAGAAACGAATACAACGCAATCGAATTGTAGTTCAACACTTCAAATACCAGAAATCGCTTCGATCTAACCAGGTATCTCTCTCACAATATTCTACTCTCTCTCTCGCCATCTTTTTCAATATTATTCTGGTATTTTGTTCACCATTGTGAAATTTTGATCAGATTATTCTTGTATTTCTGGTATAAGGTATCGTCAGATTTGGTTTTGTTTTAAAATATGTTTCTGGTATGAATGAGTGTCTTATGATTTCAATTTTGGTTCTGTCAATTACATTTCAATTTTCTCTGTTCTGGTATCAATTTGATAATCGATTCTAGTATGATCATTGTTGCTAGTTTGTTTTCTTAATTCTGGTATGAATTAATGAGTTCTGGTATAATCTCTTTTGTAGTATGATAATTGTCTTTCTGGTATCATTAATTCTCTGGTATAATGATTTGAATGACTTCTGGTATACTTGAACTTCTGGTATTTGTGGTGTTGTGCATAATTCTGGTATACTTGAATGTCTGGTATACTTGATCTTCTGGTATTTGTGTTGTTGTGCATAATTCTGGTATACTTTAACTTTTGGTATACTAGAACTTCTGGTATTTGTGGTGTTGTGCATAATTCTGGTATACTTGAACTTCTGGTATTTGTGGTGTTGTGCATAATTCTGGTATACTTTAACATCTAGTATACTTGAACTTCTGGTATTTGTGGTGTTGTGCATAATTCTGGTATACTTTAACTTTTGGTATTTGTGATGATGTGCATAATTCTGGTATACTTTAACTTCTGGTATACTTATAATAGTTTTTTTCTGGTATATACAGAACTTGTAAGGCATGACTCATTTACAAATTGTAGTTTATTGTGGAGGAGAATGGAAATCTGTGGACAATGAATGGACAATGAATGGACATATATAGGGGATAAAGTAGTGTGCAAACCCATCACTGTGGGAGATCAAATTAGCATACCAGAAATTAGGATGTTGATTTCCAAACGTTTTCAAGTAGATGAGACAGTGAACAAATTGGAACTTATATACAAGAATACCTTAAATGAAGCATTGCAACCATTTGATATTGAGACGGTAGAAGATTTCGAGGATTTTGTTGCAGTTAATCAATTGACTCAACCATGCTGGAGTGTGCCATTGTGTGTGAGATTAAAGTCTAGAATTGTTATACCAGAAATTGAAAAAATTAATGAATATCATCCATACACTGCCATTGTTCCTGCTTCCAATGTGACTGAAATAGAAACAGAGAATAGCTATGCAATCATTGAAGTTCAACCTGAAGAAACTCAATGGGGTCTTAAGCTTGGTCAAAAGTTCAAGGATTAAAACGCAGTGAAAAATACATTCTGTTTGAATGCTGTTGCCGAATGTACACAATACAAAATAACAAAGTCTATCAAGCTTGCTATTCTTGCGCGATGTCTAGATAAAGATTGTAAGTGGCGCGTGCCGATCTAAAAAATCAAGAAATCAAAAGTGTTTACACTAACAAAGTATACCAGAGAGCACACTTGTTCATTCCATACAAGGAGAAATTACCGCAGAAAGGTCTCATATCTGTCATTGCTATTATAGTTGCCAAAATGTAAGTCAATTGCTTATTATCACATATAATATTCAATTCTATAATGTTTTCTTCCATTCTGGTATGAACTACATTAAAATCATATTGTTTATGTTATTCAGGTATGTTAATACACACAAACTCCCCGAGCATAAGACAATTATTGGAATTTTGAGAAACGAGCACTGTTTAGAAGCTAGCTACTGGAAATGTTGGATGGCACAAGAGGCTGACAAGGACAATATAAGAGGAACAAATGAAGAGAACTACAAGGGTGTGCCGGTGTACTTACATCGATTGCAAAAGGCAAATCCGACCACTATTGTAGCACTGCAATTGGATGATGAAAACAAATTCTAGTATGTCTTCTTTGCTTTAGGACAATCAATCAAAGGATATTCAATAATGATAAAGGTATTATCCTTGTTTTGGTATGTAATAAAGTTATGCCTCTGGTATTATCAATTATGCATGAATGATATAGATTCTGGTAGTAAAGTTATGTTTCTAGTAAGCAGTATAATTATGTTTCTAGTATGCTCTTCTCTGGTTTGTATATTCACTGTCTGGTATTGTTAGATAAATGTGTTTTTGGTAATATCATTTCTGATTTGATTACAAGCTCAGTTTTCTGGTATAGTGATATATATTTGAACAATTAAGTTTCTAGTATGAGTATTATCCTTTTCTAGTATACCAGAAAACTAATTGATTGGTGATTGTTGTTGTTTAAGGTTATATTAGTTGACGGAACATTTTTAAAAGGACGATATGGTGGGGTGCTATTGCTTGCAACAACGCAAGATGCAAACCAACAAATATACCCGCTAGCATTTGCGATTGTTGACCGTGAATGTGATGACTCGTATGATTTCTTCTTCTATCATATACACAAGTTTGTCCCTGACAGCGAGGAACAACTATTTATATCGGACAAACACATGTCAATCAAGAATGGTATTGCTAAGCACTACACAAAAGCATCTCATGGAGTTTGCATGTACCACTTGAAAGGGAACATCAAGAAAAAGTCAACCAAGAATATAGTTCAACAAATGTTCGTGGATGCAGCTAGGTCCTACAGAAAGGATAAGTGTCTTAAACTGTTTGAAAATATAAAGATGGTATGTTTATTCTGATTTATATTATTTTTCTGGTATGCAATCATATTATGCTTCTGGTATTTCATTTCTGATGGTTTATTTCATTTCTGGTATTGTCCCTTATCTCTCATTAATAGTGAACCTGGTACGAATGTTTATGGTATGAACGCATGTTAGGTTTGTTGTATGAACATTATCATTTCTGGTATTACATTTAATCTCTGGTATGAATTCTGGTATGCTTTTTGTGATCGTTTCTGGTATCATACATGATATGTTTCTGGTATTGAACATTATCATTGATGAACAATGATTATGGTATTACCTTTTTCTGGTATTGAAACATGTTAGGTGTCTGGTATGTTTTTTCTGGTATTGTATATAACTTCATGTGTACCTGCTAATGTTTGTAGGAGAAGGTAGTAATTGCGTAGCTGTTGGAAGAAATTGGATTTGTTGCTTGGTTCCGAGCTTTTTGCAACGCCAAACGTTATAACATTATGACAAGTAACAATGCAGAATGTATAAATAGTGTATTGTGTGATGCAAGGGATTATCCAGTGCTTGCCTCATTGATGTTATCAGACAGACAGTGGGTAGATGGTTTGTAACACGAAGACAAAGTATTGAATCATGTACAGAAATGACAACACCAAACGTCGATGCCCTAATACAAGCTAAATATGGGGAGGCAACAAAGTATGGATGCTACATACTTGATGCAAAAAGGCTGTTGTTTTAGGTACAATGGAACCAGGAAAGGGAAGTTGTATGTTTAGTGGATAGGAGTTGCACTTGCAAGGAATTTGATAATGAGGAAATACCGTGTGTTCATGCAATAGCTGCAACAAAGATGGCGAAAATGAATCCGGCATCTTTGGTAAGTAATTATTACAGCACCGAATATTGGAATACTGCATATGAGGAGACAATATACCCAATCGTAGATCATGAGAATTTAGATATTCCAAGTTGCATTACATCTATTGAATGCAACCCTCCTATAAAGAGAAAGAGAACCGGAAGATTGCCTAAAGCTAGGATACGGGATCAATGGAAGGAAGCAAGAAGAAGAAATGCAGTTGTTGCGGCAGGGTAGGCCATAACAAAAAAACTTGCCGAAATCAACCAATGGAGAAAGAATGAAGACACATACTAGAAATACAAATTTTGATTATTTTTCATTATTAGATATGTAGAAAACAGTTATTATATAAAAATATGTTTCTTTTATGTGTAAATGTCCTCATATCAGAAGCAAAACAACAGGTAATAACAAAAACTAAATAAAAAACGCATACCAGAATCCAATAAAAGAATTACCATCAGGCTATATATATGCATACCAGAAACTCAGGCAATAAATCATACCATAAAATCACAAATTGAACATTTCTGGTAAACAAATAATCATACCAGAATCAAATAGATGAAAACAAACTACAAGAAAAACAAACCAGAAACACATACCAGAAATACTAATGCAATAAGTCATACCATAAAATTACAAAATGAACATTTCTAGTAAGTAATAACTCATATCATAGGCACATATACGAAAACCAATCATACCAGAAGCATAACAAATAACAAAAACATACCAGATATAGTCATACCAAAGGCACTTAAATGAAATACCAGAATCCTAAATCACAACATAAACACTTCTGGTAAAGAAACTATATTAACAAAATACTTGTTATTGATTCATAAACAAGATTATATTACAAAAGAGTTAATATATTACAACAGAGTGAGTCAATACCAAAATATCAGTTTATCAAGAGTCAAATACATGATATAGGACAAATTCAGTTTCAAAGGGACTCGTGGGGTTTCACCCACTCCCTATGGTACAAAATAGAACAAAATTGTTCCCTAAAAGCTGGGACCCATTCTTGACATATGTTTGACAAATAAGTTCGTCCAGATGACAAATACTGAATGTGCTTGATTGTGAATACACCACAACTTCCACTGCAATTGTAGACAACAGATTATATAAGTGTTTTTCCAAAACATCATACTAATGAACATACTAGAAACATATGAGTAGTATTGTAGAAATCACCTTGGGTTGTTCTGTGGAACTTCTTTGGTTGTCTTTCGAACATAATCCAATGGCTTATCAAGATTGTCCCCAAACCTCTCAAATTGTCCATGAAGTTTCAGAATGTAAAGAAACATAACAAGAAATTGGTTGAGCAAAGCTTTCAAGTCCCAATCAGACATACAGTCCACAATTGAGTCATATACAACAACACACCATTTAATTAAATCAATCTGTAGCGCTATCCAGTGTTTACCACAGGTGTTGATGACAATGTATATTTTATCGACTCCATAAAAGCTCTTGCTAAAAAAGGGGGATCAAGTCCAAATATAAAACCAGCAATTTCTTCACCATAATTAAAAGTCCTTGTAGTTTTCGACTCTAAGAATTTTTATAGTGCACATCGTTGAAGTAGTCGACAAATGGTACGGGAAGAATGGTAATACGGCCATAAACCTTTGGATACTCAAGTACAGCTTTTCGGAGGTATGTAATCATTTCATCCAGTTGTTGTAAAGTAGGAAAAAAAAACTAATAATTCAATGCTAGAGCTCATATGAGAATAATACTAGAAAACATAAAAATTTCATACCAGAATTCAAGACATGAAAACCATCAAGTAAGATACACATACATGAAAACACAGCATACCAGAAACACAAAACATAAACAAATACCAGAAAGCTCAAGAAATAAATCATGTAAGGAAGTCAAATGATAATTTATGACAAAATGAAAGAATGGCATACCATAAAACTAATGAAATACATAATACTAGAAAGAAAAAAAAAGCACAAATAAAGTCATACCAGACTCTTATATAACTAGCTCATACCAGAAACTAGTACAACACATCATACCAGAAATTTTAAAAACAAAATGTACCCCCAACATCTTACCAGAAATTATTAACTTGAACAAAAGTAAGGTTAGTGTTAACTTGCATAATCTCACAACCAACCAGTTTTTTGGAGTAAGAGCTTGAAGTGTTCTTTATTTGTTGAATGTTGAAATCTAGTAATAAATTCTTGTTTAGTCTTTGGGTTAAGGAGCATAAAAATCATCTCTATCCTTCTTGCTCAAGAAATTATGCTTGGGTGGCTTGAAAATTTTTACTGGGACGACATAGGGAGATACAACAAGGTCGCTGGGTTTCTTTTCACGTAAACCCATTCTTTTCGGTCCTCTGGTTTTAAGTTTCCCTTTCCCTTTTACATCAACATCTGCTGTTGGTTTTTGTACCAGAACGACAACATAACACAAACATTAACAAATATGCACGGAAACAAAACACATGAAGAATAGTAGTGTATTATACCTCTTCCACAGGTTCTTCCTTTGGTTGATCAACTTCAACTTCCTCCTTGGGCTCGGGCTGGGACTGGGGCTGGGGCATTGACTTTTCAGTAGATCGTGTCTCTTCAGAACTTGAAGAAACCCCAAGAACTTCTAACTTAGAAGCATCAGCTGGAGGTTTGGAAGTCGACTTTTTAGAGGGTTTGGTGCCTTTAGAAGAAGAACCGGTCATCCTTTGAACATTGGTGAGGATCTTGAAACATTGACTTTCTATTCTGTGTTGCATCATAGTTTGTGCCTTCTGCCTCATAACAACTTGGTTGATAGTCGCATCTTGTTGCTCAACCTTCTTGACCAACTCAGAAATCAGTTGATTTTGGGTTTGTATTTGTTTCTTTAAATCCTCAACCCAATCAGGCATCCTATACATTAACATAGTACAAGATTACAGATGCAATATCAAATAAGCATTTGAAACTAATAAATTATGGTATGTAAAATATCAATTACCTGTTTGTGGTAGAAATAGTGGAGGTGGTGGGATCAGGGATAGGTGGTGCAACCACAACTTCTGTGTTGGAGGTGGTGGGATCAGGGAGAGGTGGTGCAACCACAGCTTCTGCATTGGAGGTGGTGGGATTAGGCAGAGGTGGTGCCACCAAAGCATATGTAGGGACAATGGTATCCATTTCTGGAGTAACAACAATCCAACAGAGCTAGAAGGTGCAACACCAACAACTGGGGGTGTAGCCAATGCCAGCATGTCTTCTTCGGGGCTAAAACAATAGAACAAATTTTGTAAAAATTAAGAATTTTGGTATGATAATATAAATGCATATTCAACTTCAGTTTACCATTCAACTTCCTCAACAATTTGTTCTGTCTTAGGCTTCTTAGATGGAGCCCTACATTAGGAAAAAAAAAACATTATTAAGTAAATGATAAACATACTAGAAATAGAAACCAAACAAAACATAACAATATACACAGGAAACAAGATTTAAAAGATCATACCAGAAAACATATTAAAACTAATACAAGAATGTAAGACAAAACTTATACCAGAACTAAGATAAAACACAAATCAGAAACAAACAGACACGTACCAGAAAGTAATAAAGCATTCATACCAGAAAACTAAAACAGAAACTCATACCAGAAGTTA
The DNA here is from genome assembly GCA_033239045.1 of Fagopyrum esculentum. Lineage (NCBI taxonomy): Eukaryota > Viridiplantae > Streptophyta > Magnoliopsida > Caryophyllales > Polygonaceae > Fagopyrum > Fagopyrum esculentum. The sequence goes on from BSUD01000005.1 coordinate 119,837,471, forward strand.
TATTAGAAGCATACCAGAAACTAACAGACACATACCAGAAAGCAAAAAAATAGTCATACAATAAAACTAAAGAGACTAGTATAACAAAAACTAATGCCACATAATTAAAATATAGATTTGAGTATGAAATGTATTGAAAAACCTTTTCCTTCCCTCTTTAATTTTCCTCTTCTTTGAGCCATCTTCTTTCTTGACAACCTTTTGTGGTCTTGGCAACCTCAAAATATGACGAGGAGGAGGAGGAGGAGGAGTAGCAAAGTCATCACTATCGGATTCCTCCTTCTTTGGGGCATCCTTGATAACCTTGATATCATGCCCTCCCGGCTTGGATAAACGTACATTATGGAACCCAACTTTGAGAAGATGACAAAGATAGCCAGCTGGGTCCAAAACTTCATCCCCCACCATTTGCAGTCATCCTCGGTTTCTGGGTCATCTAGGTTGAGGGGGGTAGTTTTGATGTCATCTTGGGCCACCGATGACACTGTATCTTTTATTGTTTGGAAGCTGCATTTCATCTTCCCCTTGGTTGATGAAACCCACTTAAGACAAAGTGGGGTTGTTTCTTCATCAACACATGTGGCAAACAAAGATGCTAGTTTGGGGATAGAGTCAAGGATGAAAACCTACAAAATATAGACAGGAAACAAATGAATAGACCATACCAGAAACTCAAACCAATAAATAATATAAAACTAATAAAATGATATCATACCAGAAAATGAAACCACAAATGCATATCAGAAAACCAGAAAGCAAGTAAACTCATACAAAAAAGTATAAACTTAAGAACATACCAAAAACAACACAATACATAACATAACTCAATTATAAAACATAAACAATCATACTAGAATCAAATACATGAAAACAAAATACAAGAAACACAAACCAGAAAGAAATACCATAAATGCTATTGCAATAAAGCATACCATAAATCACAAAATTAATATTTTTAGTAACTAATTACTCATACCAGAAAGCAAGTAAACTCATATCAGATAGTATAAAATTCAGAAAATACTAGAAACAAAACAATACATCACAGAACTCAATTATACAACATACACAATCATACTAGAATCTAATACATTAAAACAAAATACAAGAATCAAAAACCAGAAATGCTAATGCAATAAAGCACCCCAAAAAATCACAAAATTAACATTTCTGGTAACTAATTACTCATACCAAAGGAACATAAATGAAAAACATGTAATATCCGAAATTTTTATTCCGTTTAATTCCGAATCAAATCGGATTCCGAGCCGTTGACGGTTTCGCATTCTATCTAGTATTTCTTCCTCCACAAATTTTATCATTTTATGTAGAACATAAAATGATAGAATTATATCAAACCCTAATTCTTTTAATTGGTGCTTAATGACGACTTGTGACGAGACCGTGACAAAGCTGTGACGAGACCATGACAGAGCTGAGACGAGGTCATGACGAAGCCCGACAACTCTGTGACAAGGACATGCATGGGCCTGACAAGGCCATGACGAGTTTTTGACAAGTTTTGACAAACTTTCAGCCCACTTATTTCTTGCCATATTTCAGCCCATTGTTTCTTAATTGGATTGATTGTTCCCATCCCTTACCTTAACCTTTGCTGGCGGATCAAGCAGCCCAGGAGGCCCAGCAATCACACCTTCACAGCTCACACACTCAGCTGCTTAATGAGGCTTGCGGCAGCCCAGAAGAGTGTTAATTCCTGCCCAGAACTCCATGAGATGCTGTCCTATCTTCCACGTTGTAACAGCCAGCTCTTTCCATTCTCTATATCACGTAACAAAAGTGAATAAATGAGGCAAATCCACAGCTGAAACAGCCCTACATTCACGCCAGAAGAGAAGGAGTTGCAACGTCTTTGCTTCCAGATGCACGTAAACCTCTCCTCCCCTTCTTCTGTATCGACGCAGATCTCAGCAGCCCCATTGAAGCACCAACATTTCACAACAGCAGCCCCATTGAAGCACCAACATTGCACAACAGCAGCCTCTTCTGTGCACTTCGACTCCAAGAGCTGCTGCATACGTTTCTACATACGTTCGGTTGGTCTCTCACTCCCTAGTTGTCCTCTTTCTATTCAGTCACACAATGGGAAAAATTTTATATTTCATCCCTGCTGTTTTACAAATCGAAAGCCTTCCCCATCACCAGAATCTTTCCTAAGTTGCAATCAAGGTCTCAGCAAGGGGTAACTAGATCTCTTCTCCCTCCCTTGAATACGTATCTTTTGTAAGTTAATAATTTAAAGTGTACTATGTACCGCTGATGAACTTAGGACATTGAGATCAATAATTAGTTTGGGTTAGAAGAGGGTGACAAAACTAGTAGAAACAAATCAGCTGTAAATAATGAAGTTTTCTTTAGTTTTGAGAAGTTGAAAACTGTCAATATTGTAGATCAATGTTCAGGAGTTATATTGAAGATCCACCGTTGAATATTTGATAGATCATAGAGGGATATACGTAGTTTACTGTGTTAAAATTTGAGAAGAAATGAACGGTCGGATTGAAAGTTATAGGGTCTCAAAGTGGAGTAGTTGAGCTGTTTTTCCAGCAATGAATTTTGACTAAGTATAGGAACGTTTTTAGTGTTGTAGCCAACTTTAAGGATTTTTGTAGAAGTGATAATTGAACAGTTTTAGAAAATTCTTGCTCCTATGAGTAGATTAGATATCCTAGATGATTTAGAGATTTATTTTAGAATTTTTATAAGTTTATTTTAATTTCATATTTGAAGTTGTAGTTGGACCTTAGTGACTTTTCAAGAAATAGAAAAGTGGGTAGTTTCTCTAGTTTAACCTAAAATCATCCTAGGGAGTAGAATGTGGTTAATTAGCCTCAAGTAAGAATTTAAGTACGTATTACGAGTTTTGGAAGTCTCGGGACCAAGGTAAAATAGTCATGTTACCTTAAATAAGTACTGTAATAAATTATGTCCAAATAGGATCTTACAGCTTAGGAGTTTCAAACTTCTAAGTACCTAGGGAAATGTATTGACCCACGTGCCTCCTTTGACAGGCAACTGAGTTTCTGCAGTTACTGATTGAGTGGTGTTAAGAGAGGCGAGATTTGATTCTGGTAAGTCCACAGACTTACTTAGCTGGCTTCTTGTATGAGGGTAATGTGTATGAGTGATGTTTGTTAGTTATGATAAACAACGAAACCTGAGTAGGCCGACTTTATTATATTATGTAATTGACCCAAGTGTATGATAACGGGTCGTGACATCATCTGCCTAGCTCTTGCGAGAGTCTAAGAGGTTCCCTGCTAACAACCCAGTCAGGTAGACGGTCAGATGCATTAGTACCATTCCTCGTTGGTAAACGGGGATAGGGGCGAGGTTTGGGAATCCCTCGTATCACAAAATAAGTATCATTAGTAATGACATATCACCCAATTAAAAGATAATAAAAGGATTGAGTGTTGCATGTTGATTGTGTATGTTGTATGTTTGTGCTTTTACCTTTATACTTATGCATAGAATGTTAGCTAACGGTTTATCCGTGTTGTAAATTTGTAGAGATAGACAGTTACAGAGAGATCCGGAACGGATGGTCAGCCGGGTCCACGTATTCATTAGATGGGGACAGGGGAGTCTCCCATACGGCATGCATGTTATGTATATATATATATATATATATATATATATATATATATATATATGTTTTTGTAAGGCTGTCACATGTGTACATTCATACATTAAAAATAATATGTTTTGAAATTGTTTTTAAATACATTTGTGCCTTGTTGTAAGTTCCTAGTAAAATTGTTGTCAAACTAAGGTCGGGACCCATTGTGAGGTCCTAACCAGTAACTTCCCGAGTTCTCAGAATTCGGGGTGTTACAAAACAAGCATACCAGAAGCGTAAACCATAACAAAAATACCAAATATAACCATACCAGAGACACATAAATGGAAAACCAGAAGCATACCTGGAATGCTAAAGAGAAACCAAAAAGGCAGTAATTTCCGGATGCCCTAAACTTTTTTGGCTCGTAATCCCTGAGGTTGTCAAGTGTCTTATTGAAGACAAGGCGCCCCCATGGATAAGAATTAAAGGCATCCATGTCCTTCAGAAGCGATAGAGGAAGATTGAAGACAAACTTCTTGTCATTGCCAAGCAAAACAAATTCAATAAACAACAGCAGAGCCATCTTGAATTTTCTTTCATCATTCTTTTTCAGCTTTGAATATTTTTCCTCCAAATGCTCCAATTTACACCTGGGGATGCCGAACAACTCCTTCATGTCGACATTTTCTTTTTTATTGTACACATGGAACCGACACTCAAGGCCGGTAATTTCAGAAAACTCGCTTAAGTCAAACCTTATGAACAAAAATATACAACAAAAAAAGAAAGAAACACATTAACAATAGAAAGTGGAATGGAGGTAACAAACTGAACTGAAAAGGTTGGGTGTATAGTTAATAAATACCTAAGCAGGATTTTGTTGATTGCAAACCACATTGACTGTTTACGGTAAGTTTGAACCTCATGCAGAAGCATGAAGCATATTAATTGGTTGGAAGGTTTAAGATTGGTACAGAGGGAGATGACGTCTGAGAAATAGAGTTCTTGAACAATTTTTGCCCATTGGCATCCAACCCTTCAAGTAAAAATTTGGCCATATTTACACGAGATAAAACAGTTATCCGTGATACCTCGTATTTTGGGTTATCATCGAATCTGTACATTAACTAGTAAAGGAAACAAGATTGTTAATACAAGAAAAACATTCAACAACAAACCAGAAACTCATATCAGGCATTCAACTTACAAAGGACTCTTCATGTCCATGACTAACATTTTCCTCAACAGCCTGTGTAAACATACCAGAAAATAATATCAATATATACATCAACATGAAATACCAGAAAGTAATATAAAAACCTCATATGAACAAATACAAGAAAACATTAATAAATAAAACAAATACCAAAAACCCTAACCAGAACATCTAATACCAGAAACAAATAACATACCAGAATATATACATCAACATGATCAGACACAACATAAAACAAATAACATACCAGAACTTCTAATACCAGAAAACATTAAACCTCATATGAACAAATACCAAAAAAGATATCAAAAAGTAATACATCAACATGCAATACCAGAAACCCTAACCAGAAACACATACCACAATTTTAAACTAACACATACCAAAATCTTAAACTAAAGCAAATACTAGAAAACTTGAAACCAATAACATACCAGAAAATCTAATCACATACAAACATACCAGACATGTAAATATAAAGACGAAACAAACATAGAACAAACCATATCAAACAAATACCAGAAACGATGATTAAACTTACAAACCCTAATATGAACAAATACCAGAAACAATAATACCATAAAACATGAAAGAGTATCAAAGCAATACTAACCACAGGTATATCAACTGTTCGAGGACCACCAGATAACACAATTTGAAGGCCTGATTCATCATGAGACACAACAGAAGCATCGCCTTCGTTTGGAGTGGCATCTTCAACAGGTAAAGGAGGCGCAGGAGTTAGAAGGTTGAAGGTAGGAGCATCACAAGAAGATTGGTTAGCAGCAACCTTTGATCGAGTCGACATTTTCACTTTATTAGGGTTTACAAAAATCGAAACGATTGTGGGGTGTTTGGGGTAAAAACAAAGACGAAAAACACAAAAAAAGTGAAGGAGATGGCCGGAAAGTGACGAAGAATGAATCAAAGCTGAAGAAAGTGGAGATTACGAGAGAGATTGATGAAGATGAGAGTTGAAGGTGAGGAGTCGGGCGACAGTTTCTTCTCTGGTATAACGAAAACGAAACGAAATTGGTAGTTTGTGAATGAGCGGGATATTTGGTAAGTGAAATTAATTTACCCCATTAAGAACAATTAACAGTAAAAAATATTGGGGTACACTTTCTTTACTAAAAACTGAAAATAGCCTAGTATATCAAATTTTGCCGAAAATATATGGTCATTTGAAATATGCATAGAATATTTCACAAATTTTAGTGCCGGGCTTTTGAGATTTTCTTGTTCATTTTCTGGGTCGGATTCGGGCAGGACCCGGAAATAAACCTAACACCTTGTCCCATACGTTCGAGTTGGCCTCAAATCGTAATTTTGGATCCATGACGTTTTTTATAAAATAAAAAATCATACGAAATATAAACTTATAGAAACATCACACAAAATCAAAGTATCCCAATGATTATTGAAACTTATAATTTATTGAACATTATCATAAGGTCTCAAGTACGCATCCGGTCGGCCTGACTTTTTCCGAGTCTGTTTAATGCATCTAAAGAATCGAGCAATTTCGTAAAAATCTATACAACATAATAACATCATACATTATAAGTTTTAAGAAACAATAGAATAGTTTTGCAAATTTTCAAAAATTAGGAAGCAAGATGAAAAAATCGGTGCAAGATGAACGTTTTCAATCAGTAATAAAAGGGATAACGAACCTAGTATATAAGTGTTGGAGATAATTAAGGTCCCACATCGAAAGATGGGGATTCTCTAAGCCTAGTATATAAGGTCGGTGGGCTACTCCTCCTATTGTCAATTGGTTTTAGGATAGAACCTTGGCGGGTTTATGTGCTGGGCTTGAGCCTAATGCGCATGTGCGCTCGTTTGCATATGACTCTACCGGTCCGTCTGTATCGGACTTTGACAATAAGGTTAATTTATTACTCCCTTGTTGCCAATTGGTTTTAGGATGAACCTCATTCAGCTTATATGTTAGGTTTGGACTCAACACGTATATGCGCTCTAGTTCACGAGACGTGTTTTCTCCACATCGTAAGCGCCTCGAAAATTCCACAATATGGCATGCCTTGGGATTTGTAAACCCATGAATCAAAGGGGTCTTCGGATAGTACCCATGGGTGTTTTGAATGAAGCCATGATCGAAAAGATGAGTTGGAGGTTCCTCACCGACAACAACTCTTTTTGGACTGATGTGATGCGTAATTTGAATTGGAGAGGCGGTTGACACTATGCTCCGTCACCAATCTAGAGAAGCATGGAACAACGAACTTGGTTTTTTTTTGGTGTAGAATGCGGACGACCACATGAGCCTCCGCAATTTATTCAAAACAAAAACAAGCTAACAACGGATAGACCTGCGAGTCGCCACACCGCGGGCATCGTTCTTCAAAAACTGAACCAATGAAACAGGAGGATTTTGAACATAAAAATAACCTAATGAATAAGAAGAAGCTAAACTAGCGAGATGATCGGCAGCAACATTCGATTCCCTGAAAGCATGACGGAGCTGAACAAGTCAGTCCCTACGTAGGAAGCCTTGGCACCTTGATACCAGACTGAAGAGAGGGTGATACGTCGGAACGGAACGATTAACAAGTTTGATGACTAACTCTGAATCAATCTCCACCTCGAGTTTACGGATCCCTTTCTTCCAAGCCAACCGGAGACCCAAAAAAAGACCCCATAACTCCGCCATTGGAACTGAACAAGGTCCAACATTGGACATGAACCCACACAACCACTGTCCATCCATGTCCCTCAGTAGACTCCCTGTGGAAGCGCTCCCGATATTCCTCTTAACTGAGCCGTCCATATTGAGTTTGTACCAACCCTCCTTAGGAGCAATCCAACTAATGTCCATCTCCTGCATGGTTCTGCATGGATTAATCCTCAATTTGAACTTCGCAGAAACAATGGACTTACCATAGGATGCAATCCATGCAACCCTATTAACAGGACCAGTTGCATTACGGAATATGGAATCATTCCGCCACTTCCAACACCACCAAAGAGCGACTGCAAAGCATACGTTCCAAGGGAGGTTATGCGAAATTAGATCCGTGCGCTCCAAGTTGACTAACAGCCATTCATACAAATCATCCGTATAGAACTCAGCTGCGTGTTCCTCCGTAAGAAAACCGGACCATAGACTAGCAGAGATGGGGCAATCCCTGAACAAATGTAAAATCATCTCAGGAGTATCAAGGCAGCTGTTGCAATCGCTGAAGGTGGTCAGATGTCTCCTAGCGCGTTCAGCATTTGTGAGCAGACGGTTCTGGGCAACCAGCCAGAGAAAGGTCCTAATTCTTTCCGGAATCTCAAGATCCCAGATCCGACAGAAGATAGGCTTAGAGTAAGTATCCAGTAGAGCACAATGAATGATGTTTCTGTACGCAGATGACATAGAATAACATCCATCCATTTCAACTCTCCAAGTTAAGCAATCATCGGGAGACGTATTTTCGTTGATGACAATTCCTGCAATAAGAATAAGAACCTGCGCGGGCAGTGTATTGCCAATCAGGTTCCAGTCCCAGCCCGAGCCATCGCACCAATACCTTCTAACACAATTAGAAGCATCAGCCCCCTCCAGAATGTGATATCCCGCAGTAACAAATGACACATCACCACACCATGCATCCGACCAAAACCGAGTATGCAACCCATTGAACACTACCCACTTAACACCAGGTAGAAGGACGTTACATTTAGCCGAAATCATCCCTTTCAAGATATAAGAACCCCGGATGGAAGGCCTAGCATCCATGAATTTTCTATTGTCAAATAATATGTACTTGTGGGCAATTAGAGCAGCCCAGGGAGCAAGTTTATTCTCAGAAAACCTCCATGCGAGTTTACCTAACGCAATAACGTTAGCATTTGAGGCCGAACGAATCCCAAGACCACCGTAGGAAAACGGACGACATATATCTTCCCAGGCCACCAAGTGAATACGGTTCTTCGAAGGGCAATCTCCCCACAAAAAAGATCGACACAATCTATCAAGTTCATTGCAGGTCGAGACCGGGAGCTTCACAACTCGCATAATATATGAAGGAAAAGAGCAAAGAACAGACTTAACAAGTGTAAGCCACTACAAAAAATAATTCAATTAGCCACGCTTGTTGGCGACGGCAAGAGTTTGCCGTTGCCATTGACCTTGATTTGGCGACGGCCAAGCGACGGCAACATCAACGTGGCAGAAAAAACAAATTATTTGCGTCGGTGGTATAAGACCGTCGCTAATAGTCATGTAATTGGCGTTGGGTAGTCTTACCGTGGCTAATAAAAAGGACCATTGGCGACGGCCTTATGTCGCCGACGCCAACAACCAAGTTATTTGGCGCCATGTGAAAATATTGGGCTAAAAAAATTAAAAAAATGTTCTTAGAATAATTTAAAATTCATTCCAAATTCTATTCCCGCAAAAAATTAGGTTTCCTCTTGCGCCCCTTTCGTTCAACATCTTCAACTTTATGGTTGACCAGACTTCGGTTTAGTTCACTAAATTGATCCAATGCCGCAAATAATTATTCATCTATAAACCGAAACAACAAAACCATCAAAAAGTATATTGAACAATTTAACCCTGCAAGAAAACCTAAAAAAAAAACCAAAAATTATTATGATCTCATATATCCTTTTTATCTGATTTTTACCAAACTTCCTCTCTCCTACCTCCCTTTACCTTTCCCGATTGCCTTCCTAATCCTAACCCTAACCTCTCCCTTCTCTTTTTCTTCTTCTCTTATTTCTCCCCTGTCCGGCGCTTCTTCATATCCCTTCCCCGATCGAGATCTTCATCAATCGTCAGGGAAATCCAACACTCCGGCCTAACCTATCCTGGATCGAGTCGTCTTCTTCAGCCCCTGCCTAGAGTCCGGTGACGACGCCCGAGGAGCAGCAGTTTGTCGCCATGGGATCTTCGGCTACCAGTTCCGACGCTAGGAACACAGGTCGTGTTCGGGTCTTCGCCGCCATTCCGGCGCAGGAGCCTCGTCCGCCGCCGCGGTTGCTGTTGTCGTCGACTTGCGCCTTCTCCACACATATCTAGAGTCCAGCGACGCCCTTTCTCTCCTGAGACACCAACAAGCTTTATTCCCCTCCCTTCTACAGATCCGAATTCGATTTTGCTATTGGGTGAGGTTTTCAAATTACCCTAATTTTGTGATTTGGGGCTTTTGTTTTTATTGGATATTCTTTGAGTAATTTTGGTTATAGTTGTATGAGTTCTTGATTAAATGTAAATAATTGTTGATTTTGTGAATTTGGTGATTTGGGTTGATTTGGGTAATCCTTGGATGTCTTTGTGTGTTTCCTTGTTGATTGTATATGATTGTCGATTATAGAGCCATCTCAGATTAAGCTTCAAATCAGCGTCAATTTGTCTGTTTCAAAAGAGATTGTGTTGGTAACAATTCGATTTTCACTGTATTTTGGTCAATTACGATTAACTTGTCGTCAATTTTCACGTGGAAGAAGAAGAAGAATCGAAGATGGAAAGTTTTTTTTACCTCGTTAGACCCCCTATTGGTCTCAGGAATTTCTCAATATGAACTTCATCTAATGGTAATCCTCTTTTTTTATAAAAGCTGTTAACACATCTGTGTATATAATCTTTGGATGATGATGTCTTCTCAATTCATTCAGGGAGTTCATTACCGTCACAATCGAAAGGGCCGGTGATCAAGGAGATCCTTGTGGGTCAGATTCGAAGCCCTTTGTTGCGAACGAGATCTAATGATCAGCAGAAAGTGCAACAACTCATGGAAAGTATCAATGAAATTGGCCTGCAAGTACCAGTATGATTCACATTTCTCCTCAGTAAACTTCGGTATATGTAGAACAAGTTGGGATTTGAGTAACTTTCACCATGGTTGTGTGAATGTTTGCAAGTTGATGTTCTTGAGGTTGACGGAGTTTACTATGGTAATAATTCGAGTTCCAATTATAAAACCTTTGTAATGAAGAAAGATAATTTACTGAATGAAGTTGTGGTAAGCCTTGATCATTTCTGTATAGGGTTCTCAGGTTGTCATCGCTATGAAGCTCATCAACAGCTAGGCCTTCCAACAATTCTTGAGGATACCAGCATACCAGGTAAGAGATTTGTTAGTAATTAGTATGGGATTAATCCTCCTTATTTACTTTAATTTGATGATAACTAAAGTTCTGAAAAGGGGAATATTGCTTAATGTCAAAACTTTAATTCTATGAAAGAAAGATGGAAACCATGAAAATGATATCTAACTGTTTACAACATGTTGGATGCTAGACTTTTGAATAATATAATGTCACTAAGAAATATCAAAGGAAGTAATTATGAGCATGTATATATATACTAAATTTCAGTTTTAGTGAACTTCACTAACCGCTATGCTATTTCACTAAATAAGAGTGCTGATAATGAACAAAGAATATTAAAATGATCTGTAGTAATTTGTTATTCTTATGCTTTGGTAGCCCACATATTAATGATGCGAAGTGTATGTTCTAATGAGTTTCATGAATGGTTAGAGCTGTCAAAATTTATCGACCTTCTGAGAGTTTTGATTCACATGAGTGATTGTGTAATTAATGGTCATGGCTTAAGGAATTTTTTTCCTGTAATACTCCTTGGATCTTATATTTTCCGGTTCTTAAACTTTCAGCAAGGCCACATGAGAGGTTTGTCAAAGATAGTCGATGAAAGGAAGATGGTAACGGTGGTTGGTGTTCCTCATGATGGGAAGTCTGGTTTGACCAATGTTGTGCATCACAGTTGTATTTACAGTTGTATTTTGAGATTGTGAAGTTATTTACACTTCGAATTGTGTAAATTTTAATGTTTTGAATGTTAAATATTCTTTTTTTTAATGATAAATTTCTTTCTTGGTTTATTGAAATCGTTGGTGCAACTTGATGTAGTTATTTAGATGTTTTAAGATAATACAGTTGTGGTAGAATTTTCCCACCAAATTTACAATATATGCGACGTATGTGACGGATGTTACCGTTGTCAAAAATCAATATATTTAAAAGATTTTAACAATTTACAATGGCTCCTTGCCATCGCTCATAATCAAATTTCCGACCAAATTTACAATTTGTGACGGCTATTGCCGTCGCCTAAATTCAAATTTCGCACCAAAATTTACAGTTTGTAACATAGGACGGCGACGGCTTTGGACGACGCAAAAAATTGGCGACGGATACAATCCGTCGCCAACATCCGACGCGAAAAATTAGCGACGGTAAACGGCCGTCGCGAAAATTTTCGCGTCGCTTGTTCTGGCTACGCTCCGTTTTGCCGTCGCCAAGCCGTCGCCGTTGATGGTTAGCGACGGCAAATAGCGTTTTTTCCGTCGCCAACATCCGTGGCTAATTGAATTATTTTTTGTAGTGAAGCCTACCCGCAAAACTCAGAACCTTCCCCTTCCAAGAGGCTAGTCTCTTCTTTGTTTTTTCCACCAGAAAACCGAAATCATACTTACTCAAACGAGTGTGCAGAATCGGAAACCCCTGATATTTACCAAACTCATTCACCACAGGAAATCCCGAAATGTCCGAAATAGCATCTTTGAGATTATCTCCGACGTTAGGAGACACCATGATCTGTGATTTAACGCTACTAACCTTGAGCCCCGAAGCGCAACAAAACTCAGCAAGGCACTTGTTAATAACGGTAATATTTTCCATGGTAGCCTCCGCAAAAAGAACTATGTCGTCTGCAAAGAAAACGTGTGAGAAGGCAGGACAATCTCTATTAATTCTAATTGGTGACCAACTGTTGTTGTCCACAAGATGTTGGATAGCATGACTAAGTCGCTCGAGGCATAGAACAAAGATGTATGGAGATATAGGATCTCCTTGCCGCACTCCTCTTGAAGGAGCGAACCCGTCGGACATCTCACCATCCCAAAGAACCGACATGGAATGGGATCTGATACAGGCAGATAGCCACCCCCTCCAAATCTCCGGAAGCCCCATCAGGACAGCAGATTCCTCAATAAAACCCCAGTCCAGTCTATCATATGCTTTCTCAAGGTTAATTTTAATTGCCATCCACTTCTTCCCGGTTTTCTTCCTCACAATTGAATGAATCACCTCTTGAACAATAACCACATTATCTTCTATCATGCGTCCGGGAATAAAACTACTCTGTAGAGGCCTCACCAACTTATTCATAAGTGGTTGGAGACGAGAAACGAGCAGCCTCGAAATAAGTTTGTATCGGACGTTGCACAACCCGATAGGCCGGAACTTGGACATGTGATCCGGACTATTGCACTTGGGGATCAAAGAAATAAGAGTATCATTGGCTCCATCCGGTAACACACCAGATTCGAAAAATCTGTTAACAAAGCTCAATACTGCCGGGCCAACCGTCTCCCGAGATTTATGATAGAAGACGGAACTAAATCCATCTCTACTAGGAGCCTTGATGGGGGACATACTGAAAAGGCATTTAGTAATCTCCTGCACAGAGAATGGTCTACAAAGGACAGAAATATCACCCAGAACAAGAGTAGGATAGTTAGAAACAAAAATACCGTTACTCCGGGCCGATAGAGGTTCCGCCGTAAATAGCTTCTTGAAGTAATCCTGGGCATTTCTTCTCAGCAAATTACTCCCAGAGATCCACACCCCATCGTCATTCTTGATACACTCAACATGGTTAGCTCTCCTTCGAATCAGCGTATTGATATGGAAAAAAGAAGTATTTATGTCTCCTTCCAAAATAAACTTATCCCTAGCCTTCTGTTGCCAAATGAGTTCTTCCTGATCCAGAATATCCTCAAACTCAACTTGGAGTGAAGAATGCAGATCGATTAATCCCTGCAAGAGGTTCCTTTCAATTTCGGTTTGTACCACCGTTAACCTTTCCATCAAAGCCTTCTTCTTCACTTCAATTCGGCCGAATGAAGTAACGTTCCAACGCAATAGTATATCTTTCAGAGAGGAGAGTGTCTTACAAAGATTATTATCATGGAGGGCCCAGCTTTCATTCACAACACTCATGAAATCCGGATGGGTAATCCATGCAAATTCAAACCGAAAGGGCCGCCTTTGTCTATTCACACTTCTGTTCGGAAAGAGGCGAAGAAGCAATGGGTTATGGTCAGAAGATAATGCAGGTAAATGCCGAATCGACGCATCATGCCAACATTGTCGAGCAAGGCCATTCATGAACATTCTGTCTAACCGTTTGGAGATTCTGCGCTCAACAATGCTACCTCTATTCCAGGTAAAGCATGGACCACTAAATCCCATATCGATCAATTGAGTATCATCAATCCACCTTTGGAATACCGAGGTATCAGGGGACAATGAATTAGAGATCCCACCCACCTCGCTGCGGTTAAGAACGCAATTGAAATCGCCCCCAACCAACACAGGACCTGTACATCCAACAATTGTGTCATGTAATCTCTCCCAGCAACCAACTCGATGACTAGGGGTAGGCGGGTTATAAACAACAAAGAAATGAATTTGGGTATTGGCAAAAACAACCGAAGAGTGAATGAAACCAATATCCTTGTGTATAAGTGAGACCGAAAGGTTAGCGGAATTCCACAACATCCAAATCCCTCCCTCAAAGCCAGAAGCCTCAATACGTTCAAAGTCCGAGAACTTCGAACGAATACATACATCTTCAGCATTAGCACCAGAAATCTTAGTTTCAAAGAGAAACAATAACTCTATTTTGTGACTGTTGATCATGTAATTCAGGGCTTTGTGGAGCCATCTATTACCCGCACCCCTACAATTCCATAATAGTGTATTCATTGGGAACCTTCAGAGGTGTAGGACCCGTTTGGCGTAATGGTTTTAGCAGAAGTTGAAGCTTCCCCCATCTCAACATCTTGACGATCCGGAGGAATGGAATCAGAAATATTAGCAGACACTTTCGGATCAACCACCATCCCAGGATTAGGGGGCGAACCATTCCGGACACTGTCAGATTGAATTGATCCCGTGATCGACGCCGAGGACGCTGTAGCACTTGCAACTGGTGCCCTAGTTGGTGGAATCTGAGAGTTTAATAACACAGGGGATACGACATTGGGGTTTGGGCTGCCGGCCCCATTCCTGGGCTTTTTAGAAGCTTCTGGGCCCCCAATTTTAGCTCTTTTTGGCTGTTTCTGAGTGACACTAGGGTTTTCTGAAAGGGGGGGCGTTACTTCCGATGGTGATTGTGGATGGGTGTCTTTATTGTCCTTAATAATGGCCGTAATGATTGTGGGTGTTGACCCTTCCGTAACGGTCGACTTTTCATTGCCAATGATGGTGGCGGCATTGGAGGCGCTATTCCCGGCATCGAATAGCGGTTGGTACAGATTCGACGATGCAGTTGTCGGACGCGCGTAAGAGTTGCCGTTCCCGGCCACTCTAGTCCTACGGGGTTTTCTAGTAACTATCATCCAAGGTCCAAGGAAGGATTCCTCATTGGTAGCCTCCGGGTGAATCTCTGTTGGGTTTGTACTCTGCTCAACTTGAGCAACAAACGGTTCCTCCGATTCCATATTGTGATTTTGTTCCTGAACACTCTAAGAACCCCTTTCCACACCATGTCCATAAATACCACATCTATGGCAGATAGAGTTCAAGCCTTCATACTCCACATGAACCTTAGATTCTCCTATCAAGATAGTTCCTATCAATGGTCTGTCGAGTTATAATTCAATGCAAACCCGAGCGAATTTTCCTCTAGTAGCGTACAATGTGTGGAGATCAACTTTGAGGGGAGTTCCAAGAGCGGATGCAAGACCGTATAAAACCCCTTCATCATACAATTGCATGGGCAGTTCGGATAATCGAGCCCATGCAAAGATGGTGCGCAAATTATCCATATACGGATCAAACTCAGCAGTCTAAGGCCGGACTGTGATATAGTGACCGAAGATCTCCCACGGTCCTTCAGTAAGTGCTCTCATGAAATCCTCTTCTTGGTCGAACCGGACAGCATAGAAACCATTCGGAAGATCAAGAATAGTCATCAACCCCGAGGGTTTCCATAATTGGTACAATCTTCGTTCTAATAACCGAAACGCCACGTTCCGCCCGAGGACCTTAACAATGACAGCGCTTTTCCATTTTTCTGATAATTGTTCAACTACTTCATCATCAATTTCAGCCACTACAAGACCTCTAACACCCTCAGGAAAGGAGATCCGCATTCTCCGTGATTCAATGAGCTCATCGCAGCATAGTGGGGGCAGTAGATGGCGTAACTTTACCTACAGCAGCAGCGTAGGACTTGGTGTCTGGAGGTTTATCTGGTGGATTCACTGGAGGAGATGGAGGAATAGCCACCGCAGGGTTAGGAGGCATTTTCAGAGTGTTCAACAGCTGAACAACGAACTTGGTAAGAGTATCAACACTAGAGAACCCTTAAGATTAGTCTTAACTCATTTTTTTAATACTTGTTCAAATTTCTCTTTCATCCACATCACCTTAAAACACTTTCCAATATTTAACCCATATTAATAAATCTATATGTAAAGAGCTATAATTTTTTTTAAGAAAATAAGTATAATAAAATAGATGTCTATGGATAGATAAAATCATTTTATAAATTGTAAATATTTTTTTTAAAAACAAAATTCTATATATAATGATATGTAAGTCCTATTTTAAAATAAAATAAAAATAAAGTACAATGGAGCCCACATTTTTTTATCTTAGCTTCATCTTGAAGAAGATTAAATTTTCTTGGTTCTAGCAAAATAAATTTTCTCTTTCCTATATGAAAGTTAAGAACACTCACAAGATCAACCAACGTGGGTAATCTCCCTGATCACAAAAGGTAGGCGTTGGCTGGTGGAGGTGATAATACTAGCTTTTAGAAGGACCCGTGGATTATGAGCTCGTCGTTAATGGACAATGCAAGACAACGGGTTGACAACAATGAGTTGGAAAATTTTGTTAGAGATTATAAAAGTAGAAAGAACGTAAATTAAGAAAAAACTAAAAGAAAATTCCTAAAAGAAAAAATAAAGGAAATAAAACACGCAAACACATATGATCAAATGATAGGTAAGTATCCACACCGCATACTTACAACTTTGCATTGTACTTAGACCTTATTTTCAGGTAGTTCGTCCGGCCCGTCGGACCCGTCGGGCCGAATCCGGGCACCACTCTAGTCCCTCCAAGACAAAATGCCCCGCCAGTTTGGATATAAATAAGTAAATATTAAAAATATATATAATATCGTATATGATATATATATATATTAAGTATAAATATACAATATTTAATATAATTACAATTGTAATTAATTTAATATATTACATAAAATATTTTAAAAGTATTTTAGTTTTAAAAAAAATCTATAATAAAAATTATTTTTTAAATATATTTTATGTATAAAAAAATAGAAAATAAAAACATGTACTTGTAGGGTCGTCCAGCCGGGCACGAAAACCACTATACGGCCGCTAACCAGGTTTGACCCGGCCCGAGTCCAGATAAACGGGGAAAAAAATTATAAAGTCTGGCCCGAGCCCGTATATAAACAGATCTATTTGTATCCTGCAAATATTAAAGGTAAGAGTTAGAAAAGACTCACAAAATGCAATGTGTGTGGTAGTAAGGGCCCTTGATTCTTGTGGTGGGTCATCACCACTCATCCATGCATTTCATTGCTCTTTGAGAAAGGCCACCTTGTCATAGGTTGGGTTTTCACGGATTTGAAGGTTGTCCACTTGAGCCTTCACATCCGCCATTCACATATATTACTCCATATTCCTCCTTGTTTGTTCATACATCCATTGGGCGGTGTGCCATGTACAAATGGATGCTTTGGTCTTCCGTTTCTTCATGGTAGGAATAGGAACTTGCACGGGTGGGCTTAAATCCGGAAGCTCTCGGCTCTCCCTCACTGAAATCTCTCATCATGATGCCCTCATCATCCTCTTTGAGGTTGTATATTTCCTCCTCCAAGCCTTTGAAAACATCATTTTCATCTTCCTCTTCATAACTCTCATCTAACACTTCCAACGATGTTACCCATCTTCTCTTCAGTTTCCTTGGATCGAAAACTTACCAACTCCTATTCCACACTATTTTCCTTCCTTACCCGATTACCATCACCACTTCTCTCTTAGTTTCAAGCAATACCATGTTGGTGAAAATGTTCAAATCAAGCCCGGAATCCGTCATCGTTGTGTCTCTCCAAAGGTATTCCAAAGTACCTTGCAACCAAAGAGGCAAAGCCACCAACACACAACTTCCCCGTTTTCTTGTTGTCTTGTTTTGTAATGTGGTTTACCAAAATGTGTGGCCCATGAGGTACTTTCATTGCAAAGGTGCAACTCATCACGTAGATCATGTCGAGGGTAGGGTTGTTGACCTATGAAAGCGAGAGAAGTGACTCGTTCAAGATCCGGTTGTGTAACACTCCAGTTTAATATCGCAATAGGCCCCTAAAACGCCAACGATTTCTTTATGACTACTATTAAAAACTACCTAAGACTATTTAAAAAGACTTTAACGAGTTATACACAAAATTAGCACATACGATTTTCACCAAAAAAAAAAAAAAAACAAAGTAGCACATACAATTTTCAACAAAAAAAACAAAGTAGCACATACA
>BSUD01000005.1:119855843-119911522 GCA_033239045.1 Fagopyrum esculentum
CGATTTTCACCAAAAAAAAAAAAAAAAAACAAAGTAGCACATACAATTTTCAACAAAAAAAACAAAGTAGCACATACATTGACTGACCCAAAACCATAATTCACGGATATTAAAAACATTGATTTAAATTTAAAATAACTTAGACTGCTAAGGTAAGGTGAGAGGTGATCAAGTGTAACTCTGGTACGTTTGTAAAATGACATCTGCTACTCACCTTAACCTATCAATATGTTGATAACCGACCAAAATAAAAAATAAAAAATAAAAAATAATATGGGTCAGTCAATTTGACAGACTAGAAAACTGGATTAACCTAATATCAAAATATAAATATTAGCTCAGAATCACATAACTAGGTATTCAACATTTAACCATTTAAACACACATTTAATTGCGTTAGCGGTCACGCTAGCAATTTCACCGTGGATACAAACTCTAATTTTAACCAATAATCAAGCGAAGGACAAATCTTGGATAACCTCTTAGTAAGTCCATGATTCCCTAGATTTGTCTACCGATACGGAGATTGGAATTAAACAACTTAATTCCCGGGGTCCACTAAGCCCCCATGAACATTTGTAATAATGTTGTCGAGCCGTCATTATTATCTACTTATAAGGTCCGTACATATTAATACCATATCATTCTATTTTTTTTATCTATTCTTACAACATCACTTTATTGACCAAGTAACTGCTAAAATCAATAAAATACACGTAAGTTCCATACAAATTTATATGCATGTATTTATCTATAGCTATTAGCTATCTCGATTAGTATACCAGTAACAAATGCGATTGAAATATGAAGAGAAAAATGTGGTATAAGAAATGCGAATAAAATTTGAAGAGACGGGGAGTCTTACCCCAAAGTGCGAAAGGGGCAAAGCTGAAAGAATCACAACAGCTTTTCAGGGAACCTAAGAACGTCTGGACATCTATTTGGAATTTTTCTATGAACACAAAGATCACGTCTAGAATCCTACGATTACGATTTGGTCCTTGCTTCAATTAACCTGACTCGTCTAATATCATCCATTTTTCTCCCAATTTTTGTTTGGGTTGGGTAACGATACTTGATTACTTGCAATCGCCAAAAGATCAGAAACATTCCTGCGAATGCATCTGCCTGCAGCGGGTCCGTCAAATTAGGGCACAAACCGATCATTCTCGGTTTGCTGTTCTATGGAAAGAGAGAGCAAACTTCAGACCCCGCTTCTCCAGTCGAATTCAAACCCACAAACCCAACTCCAGATTAATGCTATTGACGATGGCGATCAGGATACCCAACTCGACAAGACCCTTCAGCGACTGGATCTCTATCTCAGCCTTTTGGGTTTTAATCAATCTTCGATCCTAAGCTTTGGGCTATCTTGGGTCGCTTTTCTGGTTCTGGGGGTTGCCATTCCTTTACTGATACTTGAGCTCAGAAAATGTTCTGGCTGTGAAGAGTATCAGATCTTTGAGTTTGATTGCTTGGCTTCTCAGGCTTGTTTGGCTGCTGTTTCCTTGATTTGTTTGTCTCACAATCTCAGGAAATATGGCATCAGAAATTTCTTATTTGTTGATCGCCATAGTGGCCATATGTCGAGGTTCATGAGCCAATATGTTCAGAAGATCTTGGTGAGCCATTGCATCTCCCATTGCTTCTTTTATTTTTGAGTGCATCTGATTGATTTGGCCATTGACCATTGTTTCTTGTACAGACCTCGTACCGAATGCTCATATTATGGCTTCTGCCTTGTGTCATCCTAAAAACAGCACATGAGGTCATTCGGATTAGGAATATACAAAATGAATCATGGTGGCAGTCTTCTGCTATTGTATTTGCCTTGGTTATTTCCTGCACTTACTTGAATGCGATATCTCTAGCTTCCTGTATTTTATTCCATCTGGTTTGCAATCTTCAAGTCATCCATTTTGAGGACTATGTTAACCTGTTGGACAGAGAATCTGATATTGTAGCTTTCATAGATGAGCACATTCGTTTACGCCATCATCTGTCCAAAATCAGTCATAGGTTTCGTATATATCTCCTGCTGTTGTTCTTGGGCGTCACTGCTAGCCAGTTTGTTACACTTTTACAAATAACAAGCTATAGTGGAGTCGTCAATTTCTCAAATGGTGGTGATTTTGCAGTAAGTACTCCGCAGTTAAAATGTGCAAATTTCTTTTGGTGATGCCACTAATCGGATCATAATGTGTTTGATGCTTAAGGTGACTTCAGTTGTTCAAGTCGTGGGGATAATTCTATGCTTACATGCTGCCACCAAAATCTCCCACAGGGCTCAAGCCATTGCTTCTGTGGCCAGCAAATGTCATGCTTCAGTGACAAACGGCTGCTCGGAAATTACCCAATCTCGACACACAAGCAGTTCCAGTAGCATAGATGCTTCGAATTCTAACCAAAAAGTACCACTGCCTGTTAATTTTTCCGAAGGCGACCTGGAGTCATTAGATTCTTCTTCAACGCTCTCCTACAGTTATCTGGTAAATCTCGTGTCTTCGTATCACAAGAGAGACTCTTTTGGTGAGTAATCCATGATCTTATTTAGTCTACATGTTTTGATGGTATGTAATGATGCTATTTTATCCTAATGTGCTCAAATGGAAAATGCAGTTACGTACTTGCAGACAAACCCAGGAGGAATTACTATGTTCGGATGGACAGTTGATCGAGGCCTCATAAGCACAATCTTCTTCATAGAGCTGTCACTGGTGCTTTTTGTGCTTGGACAAACTGTGATTTTCATGAGCCCATCTTCAAGCTCAGTAACTTAAGAAAAGCAAGGTTTCATGCTTCTATTTACCAAGTAATGTTTAGTAGTGTCTGTACTTGCTGATGTATATATGAGTGGAAATGCTGTTACGTGTTGGGCTGTGGAGTCTACTGTATTATATCTTGGATCATTGTTTTGGGCCTCAATATACCATATCTTTAGGGTATCTATTATAGATATTTTTGGCTTATCTATATCCATGATGGTTGTCATGATCCTCGTCACAAAATATAGTGCAAAACCCGGGTTTGTTAGTGCCCCAAGGTAGCCACAAATTTGTGATAAATCGGGTAACAACTAGTATTAGAGTTGGTTATCGCAATTGTAGTAGGAGACAGAAAAAAAATCACGGGTGGAGAAATTAAATGGGACAAATTTCGGGTTATGGAAGATGTAGATCGAGGATTACGTATCCGGTAAGTTCGATACCAAACTTTGAAAGAAAAACCTGAGAGCATGAAGGACATCGAGTAGCAGTTTGTGGATAGGAAAATAATGAGTGTGATCCATTTGTCGTTGTCCAAAAATCTTGCATACCACACAATTAATTGAAAAAGTAAGAACAAGATGCTGGAAACTCTATCTACCATGTATGAGAAACCTCTATTGTAAACAAAGTTCACCTTTTGCAAATGTTGTTTAACCTATGATGACAGATAATGCAATGGTGTCCAATCACCTAGACGAGTTCAATATGATAATTGTACAATTGAGCTTTGTGTCCACAAATTTTGAATATGAAATTAAAGCTTTGATCTTGTTGTCATCTCTTCTAGAAAGTTAGAGCTGAACAATTACGTTTGTAGGTGTCTCATCAAGGAAGGAAAATCTCAAGCTTGATGAAGTCACAAATCTGATTGTTGGTGAAGATGTTCATAGGAAGTAGTTGGGCTTTACTTTGAGATCAACCTTGAACACAAGAAACAAGGGTAGGTTAGAATTAGGATCAAGATCGAATTGTGAAAAATCGAGACCTAAGGGAACTTACAAATGCAAAGACAAGAAGAAGATTATGTGCTAGAATTCTAACTATAACAATTATTACAAGAATGAATGTATGAAGCTGATGAGGAATAAGTCAACAAATGTGACAACAAAGGAGATTGTAGATGCATAAATCTTGAGCATGTGTAGCCCATTAGGATATTGGTTGTTGGATTCCGGAGCTTTGTTTCACTATTGTAACACTTTGGAGTAGAGTTGTGCATCCGGTCCGGACTGATGAACCAAATTTTCAAAAAAACGGATCAGAGACTGGACATGAATAAAATAACAATATATATTTTTGCGCAAACTACAAAAATAATTATAATATATTTTTTATATGTACAAAAGTTATATGAATTTTTTAAATATATAAAAGTAAATCTATAAAAAAAAATATTATAGTTCGACCTGGTCTTTTTCGGCTCAACCCCGAACGGGGATTGGAACAAATTAGTCCGTTCCGGGTCAATTTTGCACAACCTTACTTTGGAGATTTTAGAAAGGTCTCTAGCGCTGGTGATGAGCACCTATAAATCGTGGTTTAAGGACCTTGGTGAGGCTAAGGATATTTTGGATATGAGGATTGATCGAGATAGAGTGGTTAGAACATTGTGACTTTCGCTTGGTGATTACATCAAGAAGGTTTTGAAGACATTTAGTATGCAAGATGTTTAGCCAACTTATATCCCTTGGGTAGCCATCTTGAATTATCTGATAACCACTCGCATAAACTCACAAAGAGTGTCAAAATGTAGAGAGTTCTACACGATTCAACAATTGAGTTTGATGTACACAGTGGTGTGTCCAAAGCCTAACTTTGCTCATGCGATGAAAGTTATAGGGAAACACGATTGGGAAGTAATAAAATAAATTTTTAAATACTTAAAGGGTACTGATGAACATGCCTTGTGATTTGAAGGCAAGAAAGTCGAGATAGAAGCGTATTGAAGTACACTTGCAATTGCAATTTTTTCAATGGATGGTCACTACACTTTCTTGGGCTAGAACATTGTGGTTTTGTCTACTACGAAGTTGGGTATGTTGTAGTGATTGAGGTTAGCAAAGAGATGGATTGGTTGTAGGATTTCTTGTGTGAATTGGGAAAGGTACATAGGAATCGTAATCTCTACCATTCTAGTCACAGTGTCATTCACCTAGCTAAAAAAATTCATTTTTTCATTCAATGAGCAACTACATAAGACTAAAGTACTATCATTACACACGCCATCTTTTTGAAAGAAATATTTGCAACCGATGAAGATTTAGTGAAGTGAAATTTCAAGAGACGTGTTGACTATGATTGTGACCTTATAGAACTTAAGCTTTGCAAAACTTCAACTAATAGTGTAATTGAATAAAAGACATGGGGGGTGTGATCATACCAGCACTAATGCACCGGATCCCATCAGAACTCCGAAGTTAAGCGTGCTTGGGCGAGAGTAGTACTAGGATGGGTGACCTCCTGGGAAGTCCTCGTGTTGCACCCCTCTTTATTCGTTTATCCACTGTTAATACCCTATCCGGACGTAGGCGAAGCCGAACCGGAAACGTACCATTTCAAAAAAAAAATAAAATAAAAGACATGGGTTCTTGGTGCATGTATGTTAAAAGTAGACAATTATGGTTGAAATTAGTTTCTAATACGGGATAACGTAACTCGATTGATTGTTGCCTGCATGTTGACCTGTCACTCATTTACCTTGTTTTTCTTTTGAAAACGGAAAGCGGTTAGAAAGGACTATCTTTTAGAGGTAGTTCATCTTAAAACATCTTTGCGGATGAGAACACGAAGTTCGGGATCGTCAGAAAATGGTGTGTTGGGGTTCGAAATTCCCAAATGGGTCAATCGGTCAACAAAATCCAATAAGAAAAAAAGTATTGAGGGATAAGAGAAGACACAAGTTAGACTTGGGTCTGGTTTGAATTAAATCATCGGTGCCTATACCGGCTCAAACCGCCAATTTACTAAACCTCCGGTTTAGGTTACCGGTTTAGGTTAAGCAACAAATCGCGGTTTCGGTTTAGGTTCAGCTAAAAAAAACCTAAATCGTTAGATTGTTTTTTTTAGTTAAATAATGGACTAAACCGGCGGTTTTTTGGTAGCAAAGAGCCGTTTGGCAACGTCTCTTTCAAACAACCGTTGCATAGTGGGTTTTTATTTTTTTTATAAAAAATAATAATAATTTGGCTATTTTAAAAAAAACAATCCTTTCTTAATTCCAATAAATACCCAACCCTCTTCAATTTTATCCCACACCATCTTCCTACACTCTCAACTACTCTCAATTTTGTATTCTCATAATTCTCGATTTCTCATCTTTCTCAAATTCATCTCTCAATCTCGTAATGACAAATCCGAGTGATGACGTTCCTTCCCAATTCTTCCCTAGCACCCAAGAAAGTGAAACTCAAATGCCCGAAATGTCACAAGGCGCATTTCGACAAGTACCTCCACCGAAAATGCTTACATCCGAGATATTTACGAAGCATTACACGAAGAGTGAGGAGGTGAACGAACATTGTCAAGTTTCATGCAACTATTGTTCAAAGGTGTACAAGTGGAAGGCGAAGGGCGGCCACAAAACTTTGCAAACGCACATGCAAAATATCCATCCCGAAAAGCTAGGGACAATCACAATTTTTCTCACGGGTTTGCATCTTCTTCCTCTCAATCTCCTTTATTTATGTATAACCATAGTGATGAAATTTTAGGATTAGCCGATATTATATGTTCTCGTGCATTTCCATTTTCTTATTGTGAATATGACGAAGTCGAGCATATAAACTAAATATCTTCAACTTTCTTTTAAACCAACTTATCGCAAAACCGTTTTCAAATCTTACCGACAAAAGAAAGAAAAAATTCTTTCAATTTTGGAATCTTTTTCGCATCAAGTATCAGTTTGTATTGATATTTAGAGTACACAATCGCAAAAACATTTTTTACAAGGATATTATTTTATATTTTATTGATAACGATATGTTATTGCATTTTGTCATTTCAACCAAAGACATGATGCAACAAACATTTCAAACTTGATAAAAACGGTTTTACAAGAATTTAATTTACAAGGTCGAGTTTTTCATATTATTTTGATAATGCATCCACTAACACCGCTGCCATATACCATTTGGTCGAGGAGACAGAACAATATTTGCGAACTCCTTTTACTCATCAAAGATGCGCATGCCATATTTTAAACTTATGTATTCAAGATGGACTTAAGTTTTGAGCGATTATGTTAACCCCATCACCGACGTTATTAATCATATTTGACACATATCCGAATTGATAAAAAAAAATGGAGAACATTATGTTTAGCTAATAGTGTTCATTCAATTGCATTTTCAAAAGACATTGGAACTCGTTGGAACTCTACTTACAAATTACTTGGTCAAGCCCTTCATTACAAAGATCTTTTACAAGATTTTTCCGCATAAAACATTCTTTGGTCAATTCTTGATGATAAAAATGTTTGATAAACTTGCATTAATATTTGTAATGCTTTAAATATTTTTAGTGATGCAACTAATGTCATGAGTTACGTTTATACCCCAACTTCTTGTAGATTTTTAGAGATGACCGTAAATATTTTTCGAGGCTTTTCAAAGCTGTTCAACTTTTTCATCCCTTATAAATACTATGAATGACATGAAATCGAAATAGCTAAAATATTACACCAAAATTCCCTTGATTTATCTTATAACTACCTCTTTTTTTCCTAGACTTAAACTTGACGGTGTTTCCAATTTAATGGTTGTTTATTATGATTGTTTGAGTTTAGATCCATAACTAACAACATTATTCAAGATGTTCATATCGAAAGAAAAATTGATTTCTTCATTTCAAACAAGTGCTAGCTCTTCTTCTACCGCACCTATTACTAAACTCTCTTATTCTTCTTTTCTTAAAAGCACAACAAATTTTAGCCAAAATGACAAACATACCTAGACATTCATCCTCAAGTGCGAAATTTCAAGATTATCTAACAACGTGATTTAGTTTGAATGAATTGGGTGAAGTAGACTCCTTTTTATGGACTTTTGTTTTATAGATCCCTCCAATTTTTGCACACACACTTTCGAGCTAACATTTACTTAATCAGTTTATATTATGAGTACTCTAAATAGAGTAATCTATATACTTTACTAAAGCAAACTACACTAATGTTGACGTGACGTCCCCACGTTTTTTTTCTCGGATTAAATCTTTTACTAAATCACGAATTAAGCCAATAAATCTTTTTTACTAAAGCAAAATATAAAAATAAAATAAATTGTAACAACGTTAATCGCTTGCAACTAACAAATCAAATTAGTTTTAAACAAATATCTAACCGGTTTAATTATTTAAAATAAAAAATATCTACTCGGTTGCAACTAACAATATAAATTATATTTTATTTTTTTGATAGTTGATTTACGTATTTCAAATCCAAAATAATAAGATTACGTCGGATAACCTTATCTCAAGTTATATTTAATTTATTCATTAATCTTATAGAGTTTAACCCCTTCAGATTACTGATTTTAACCTATTGTAACTTTCAGGCATTAACGCAAAATCCACCTTCGATCACCGGAGGAATTCATCAAAATCGTTATGTTGTTGATTGTTGCTCATCTGCACAAAATACCGGGTCTAGTATGATATTTCGTAATATTAGGTTTTTTTTAGTTGATTCAATCTTTCATATTCTATTTTTTGTATATTGGAATGAATTTGAAAATCTTTTAGAGTGCTTTTTTTTTATTTTTAAATATCTTTTAGTGTGTTTTTTTTATACCATGTGTTTCTTTTGTTTTCAAATATCTAGCTATTGGTGTTTTTTTACATAAGCTTTTACTGAAACTCAACCGCATCTTATCCTTATAGCAATCATATTTCTAGGACTTCATGTGCATATTATCCTAAATGGCACTTCATTTAAAATTAAGAGCACATGCATCACATTTTACGTTTGCAAAAAATGCATCGCTAGGTTTGGGCTTGGAGCACATCATTTTTCACTTACTCATTTTTTTTTTGCAAAATCTAATAGTGTTTAGTTATTTTTTTTTAAAAAAAAATTGTTTTTTGAAAATAAATTTTCGATTTTAAAATCTGTAACGCAATCTTTTAAAATCGGTTTTCAAAATTAGATTTTATAATAAGTTTTCAATTTTCTTTAAAATAAATTTGGGCAATTTTGGTAACTAGGCCTTTTTGAAAAACTATAGTAGTAACTAGGCTTTTTAATGTTTCAATTAAGTAAATATACCCCAACCTTTTGTATTTATTCTCAAACTCTACACACTCTTCTCTCAAGGGGTACATTTACAAAACACAAAACTAGAAAAAGCCTAGTAAACCAAATTGTTTCAATAAATTTTTTATTTTACGCAATCTTTGAATTTTAAAATAGTCTTCGATTTTAAAATCTTTCGAATTTAAAATAAATTTTTGATTTTAAAATTTTCGATTTTAAAATCGGTTTTTAAAATCAGATTTTAAAATAAATACGCAATCTTTTGATTTAAAATAAAATACTGATTTTCTTTTTAAAAATAAACTTGATTTTCTTTTAAAAATAATATTTCAATTTTAAAATTTGTAAACAACCTTATATTATTTTTTACGCAATTTTTTAAATTTTGGAACACAATCTTTAAAATCGGTTTTTAAAATCAGATTTTAAAATCAAAATAATATGTTTGTTTAACAAATCTGATTTTAAAATCAGTAAAATCGGTTTTTAAAATCCGTAAAATCTATATACTCTACTAAAGTATACTACACTAATGTTGACGTGGCGCCCCAACAATTTTCTTGGATTAAATCTTATACTAAATTATGAATTAAGCTAATAAATCTTTTTTTACTAAAATAAAATTTTAAAAATCTTATTATAACTAAATCTAATAATATCAAAATTTATAAAATTTAGATGTTGTTATCCCCTAACACAATTTACGTTGGGATAAAACCTAAGCTTCTCTTCCACTTTAAAAAATAAATCCAAACAAAACAAAATTTTAAATAATATTTTTTTAACTAAATCTAATCATATCAAAATCTACAAAATCTCTGCGTTGTTATCCCCTAGCACCATTTACGTTGAGATAAAACCTAAACTTCTCCGGTACGTTAAAAAATATATTCAAGCAAAACAAAATTATAAAAAAATATTTTTTTTATCTAAATCTAATCTATATACTCCATTAAAGTATACTACACTAATACTGACGTGACGCCCCCGCGATTTTTCTCGGATTAATCTTGAGATAATTGGTGAAATAGGACCCTTTTTGTTTAGCCTAGACTAACTAGGCCCCTAACAAAATCAAATTAAAATATAAAGATAAAATAGAGAATTAATACTATAATTAAGGATAGATGTTAGATAGTTAATTGATTTTCGAATTAAAAAACTGCCAAAAAAATTTGAAACGGTTTTGAAAAAAATGGAAACCGTAAACAAAAGATTCTCGAAATCTTTTTATAGTAGCTACTTCTATTAATCACAAACAATATCCCATATTCTAAGCCAAATAAGGTGAAGATTACAAGATGATTCTTAACCACAAGAACAATCAGATAGGAAAGAATATCAAATAAACTCATATAGATGTGATAGAAGTCCATACAAGGAATTTAGCGGTGTGAAGACGAGAGATGAAACTCAAGGATGCATATAAGGACAAATAAGAAGCGTAGATTGAAGAGGACAATATCGGAATACAAATCAAGCGGGTAGCGTACAACTACACTTGGCGGGTTAAATGACAATGCAACCAAGGTGGACGACGTCGTAGGCAAGTATGAGCCTGATCGTACAAAGAAGATATGGTGTTGACCCCGATGTGAAGAATTAAAGGAGTACAAAGACAGAAATTGACAAATGAGTTTAAAGACGAGAAATAAATTATATCATCATAGAGACGGGTTGACTTCCTCAGAGATTTAAGAGTTTTGAAAGAAATCATGACGTAAAAATCAAATACAGTAGAAGTCTGAAATTAAGACAACGGATTTCTATAAAGGTGACATTATAAAACTACACCAATCAAGGAGGAAGAATGTGAGAGAATCATATTGGTGGACTCGAGGGTTCTCAATAACTTCTCATTCACAAAGAGATTTAAGTTACCAACATTAAAGGTTCATACCAGTGAACCGCAAACAAATGATGACTAATGTAAGAGGAATCGAAGAAGTGTTTACAAGCTATTGTGGAAGAACTGATAAGTTCATCAACAACAGAGGATTGATACAGTTGGACTTGGAAGAGTATAAGCGAGCTTACAGTGAAGACTGTAGGAGGAGTCAAAGGAGTATAAACCGATAACCTAGAGGGGATAACTTTTTACCAAGTACATCTACATTAAAAGAGATGTAAGAAAGGTAAGGCTAGGGTCTTTTAGAATATCGACTATAGACTAAATAGTAACAACTGAGAATTTATACGTATGTACCAACTAGTGATGACTAGTTGGTACATAAGAAGAAGAACAACGGACCTATAGAAGAATTTTATCGACATCTGGAGAAATCCTTCAAGAAATCAACGACGACAATGATGAAGTTAACTCGACACAAGTACTAGAACCCTTGACAATAACATGGAATGAGGGTCAAATACTCTGATTGAAAATTTAAGAAGGGCATGTTAACGGCGGAAGATGGCCCCTTTATGCCATTAAAGATGTCAAGAAAATTGTGTGAGTAGTTGCTTACCTACTGGAAAAGAAGTAGATGAGTAAGAAGAAGCAGACGATTTTGATAAGGTGCTACGTTAATCAAGACGGAGGGTGCTAAACAGTCCACACAAGTGAACTTGATGGTGCTCTTCCGAGCAAAAGTTGGGGTTAATGCCCCAAATTGACAAAGGAAGTGACTAACGATGTGACACAGGATAATTGGAATTATAGAGGTTGCACAAACATAGAGAGTATGATTAATGCCTTGGTAAAATGTCTCATTGAGTGGTGAGGTGATTATAGATGGAATCTACATCTTGGTCGGAACAAACATGAGAAAGAGTAGGATTGTATGACTGAAAGTTGTTATACGGATCTTGTATCACCCCAATAAGATGATCAGCAAAAATTGGTTATATAAGAGTCTAATGAGGAATAGTGGTACTCCGATGAAAATTCAAGTTAATCTTGATAACCAATAATACGTATATGGAGGAGTAGTAGTGAGACTACGTACAAATAGTGTGTTAGAAGTCCATGCTTGACTGATGACATAAGAGTTGATGAAAGTAATAAGACCAATCAAAGTGATCCTTAGGCGTATACGAGAAAATTCAAAGGGATTTAACTATCCTACTAGGTGTAAAGATTTAAAGAAGGTAAAGCGACATGAATATAAGGAAAAAATAATAAATGCGATGCGAGAAATTTGATTTGTGAGAAAATCATATACATCTGATGTGTGGTATACAAATGGTACTAGGAGATGTTTAATAAAAGTCATACTATTGGACCGATGACACTATGATGGATAAGTGTAACCAAGCGTATAACTTAACCAGTGAGAAGGAAAGTCATGCATCAAAGGCGGGTCATGCCAAATTTAAATAAAGTTTTGAAATGAGGATGTCTTTATGAAATCTATGCAAGAGTACAAAGTAACTGAGGTTCCAACACAGAATGGGTAGTAATGATCAACAGACAGTTAGAGACCGATCTAGAGAAGAAAAATGTATAAGATGAGTCACCTAGTAGAAGAATTCACAAGACAAGCATGAGAGACCATCGTGTGGTCGGTATTATTGTCTCGGAGTAGACTTATTACCCCACCTCGAGAATTTGGAGCTAAATAGAAAACTCCATGTCAAGATTGTAAATAGATCAAGGTAAGGACTTGTAAGTCAATATGATGTGCCCTACGTTAAAAGTCAAAGGGATTGTGAAAGGAAAACCACATTGAGTAGTCTTGATGAGTAGTAAGGTGAGTTCCGATGAGACCTAAGTGAAATCGAGGAAATCCTAAGACTGCACGTTCCAATCCCTCCAAGGAGGCGTAACCGGTGAGTTATTTTGCTGAGGAGTTCTTAGACCAATGGTGAAACCCAATAGGGGTCGAGGACCATAGTTTCAACAAATACGGACAACTTATCTCGAGGCTTGGATAACCAGTATACACGGCTTAGGGTACGAGCTTTCACCGTACTATAGTGAATCATCCTTAGAATGATGGTCGGTTTGAGAGGGCCTTACCGTTACTAGAAAAAAAAATTTATGGGCAAAAGTCTGGTAAATCATCCTGACTCACGGAGGATGCCATTATGAGTTATGGGTGGAAACATATTGATCAGAGTAGCGCAACGGAAGCGTGGTGGGACCATAACCCATAGATCAGGAAACTCAATGATATTATATCTATGACCTCAGGTTAAGGAATTAAAAATCTTTATGAAAACCTCTACTAGGAGTGTGACTTTGGATTTCAGCAAGTTGAAAGCCTGACAAGATGTAGGTGTTGAGATATTTATTTGAGAACGGTCCGACTGAGTCATATTAGCGAGACAAGACCAAGTGAGTGGTCTTACAAAGAGCATTAGACATTTAGTAAAGTGTTGGGACATGTCCCAGATCATTGTTTCAGAAGCGATAGTCAGGATCTTCCAAAAAGTCTAAAATAATTGGATTTATAAAAGGAGTAAAGTATTGTGGTCATTTCGGAAAGTCCCCAAGAGTATTTGAAAGTCAGTCAAGGAATGTAAGCTTGTGAGATCTTAAAGAAGATTGGGAAGTTAGTAATTGACTAGCACTCCTACCCATACTAGAGGAAGTACACCTAGTGTTCACGTGTAACAGTTAATGGAATACTTATGGGACCCAAGATATGTCATCAGCTATGTGGATCTCATAGTTGGGCCGAATAATACTTTTGTAGAGTTTCCAGTGGTATAGACGAGGAGCCGATGAGGCTACTTGGTAGACAAAGGAGAGCATTAAATGTAGTTACCCGAGTTCTTCGCGGAGTCAGTTGCTCCTTCTGTATCGATGAGTTAGTACTCGGATATTGTTTTATGTGACCTACATGACTATAGTTCGATTGAGCATTTGTGTTTTCATGTGTTGCTTGACTATGATAATTGAGTGATTCTTGCATGTTTGAAAGTTAGATTGAAAATCCTTTAGAAGAAGATCTAGATACTCCGATTTTATTTATGAGAAGTCATGTGAGTGGTGTTCCTTATTCTAAGTTTCGGGACGAAACTTATTTTAAGGGGGTACTGATGTAATATCCGGAAACTTTATTTCCGTTTAATTCCGATTCATGCTAGATTTGACCACCTCAATCTTCGTACATCATACCTAAGTTCCTCAATTTTTTTTACTTCTATAATTTTATGTGAAGAGTTACCACATAAAATACACTTTTATCCACTTCTATGATTTTATGTGAAAGCTTGACCACATAAAATTCTTTTATATATATATATATATATATATATATATATATATATATATATAAAACTATCTTGCAACACTAAAGGAGATGGCTTCCATGACAAGGCCATGACAAGTTTGACAAGGCCATAAGGCTATTTGGACAAGCCCATGGCAAGCTTTTGACAACCCATGGACAAGGCCTTCCGGGCCCATTGCCAAGACCATCTTCCTTGGGCTGCTTCTCGACAGCTTTGCCCGCAGGTTCCTTCACGGCCCAACAAGGAAGAGACGCAGCTACACCGAGACACCCCTATGTCCACGTTTAGTGACGGGTCTTCACACCTACAACCTTCCTAGATCCCCTTCCTTTTACACTTGATTCTGGCCACGATTTTCTCCCTTAAATCCCTTCCTTAACGAGCAGCTCCCATACGTAACTACCTCCTAGGATCACGCTACGAGATCACCAACCGATCTCATTCGGCTTCTGTACGCAGTTTTGTAATAGCCGGAACCCTAGAGCATCCTCTCAAGCATCCTCTCCTACACGCGAGCAGCAACCGGCACCCCATCTGATGCCGCAAGGGGAACGCCTTCTTCCCTGTTGCCGGATAGTAAATCTCACAAGCAGCAGTGGTGATTCCCTTTTGGGAGCAATAGTAGCGACCTTTTGTCCTGAGCAGCAGTGGAGCCTCCTACATAGCCACACTCGGCACCAGTATCGGCGAGATACATTTCAGCCTCACCGTCGAGTAGATGAATCGGAACCTGCTCAGCCAAGACATCTCTAGGCATCTACGGGCGCTGCTCTTCGAGCCTAGCAAAACCGGATCTGTAACACCCCAAATCCGCGGAACTCGGAGTGTCACATTGGGCTAGGATCTCACAATGGATCCTGACCCTAGCCTGGCAACAAGTTCATTGAATCTTACAACAAGGCACAAGTAGAGTAAAACAAAATACATAAAAGCTATATATGATACATCAAAAGTGTTTACAAACACAAAGCCGAGTACAAAACATCAAACATAAACATGTGATATAAAAGATCACAACCCACGCATCCTAATGTACAAAAGTCCTCAGCTGGTCACACCATCTGACTCACTCTGCAGTCTTCCTAACCTGCAGATCATCTACAATACGGTATACACCGTTAGCTACAACAATAGATAAGCATGAAGGTAATAGCACAAACACACATCAACATCTCATACATGCAATGCCACACACATTCATTTATTATCTTTCATTACGTTATTCCATTACTAATTCAACTTCTTTTGTAACACGAGGAGCCTCAAGAACCTCATCCCTTTCCCCGTTAACACAGGGGTTTTGCATGGGGGTGATCATCACTCGTCCCCCCTGTGTTACTGGCTTCCAGACACCTCCTCCTAACCAGCAGGCAGAGACCGGTGATTACCGCCCTGTTATAAACACTTGGGCCATTTAAATGTAATAAATGGTCGTCCTAGTCCGGTTTAGGTTATAAATGCACAATCATATGAACACACACAACCATCACAATCACACAAATCCATAACTGAACGCTAAGTAAGTCCTATGGACTTACCTGTCACACTCGGATCCACTACCACGTCACAGCTTCCCCTTGGGGAAGAATCAACGCCTGCAAGAGCAAGGCACACAACATCACAAACTGTAAGGGTTAGGAGACTCGTCTCCATAACCAGAACCAACCTACAACCTCAATCTAAACCTCAAGATCATAACAAGCTCACATATGCCTATGGCATAACCTCAACATCAACACAAGTGCCTAAGGCACAACTCCAACATACAACACATCCTAACCCCACTAGCCTAGCTACCAACTAAGCCAAGGCCAAATGAAAGGAGGAAGGAAGACATACCAACAAGGTATGCACCAACAGAAGCAAAAGCACAAGGCTGATCCAGTGAGGCGTAGGGGCGGCTCACAGGCAGGCGCAGGGGCGGCTCACACCAGGTGTAGGAGCGGCTGTCTGTGCAGAATGTTGGCCCCGACTTCTCTTCGATCTCTTTCTCGACTCTCTTCACTTCTTCAACACACCACAACAACACATATGTATACAAACACATATATGATCATCAAAATATCAGAATAAGATCTACACAAGCTCAGCTCGTGATTCTATGCTAGAAAAGGAAGAAAGAAGCAAAGAAGAGGAAGGAAGGAAGATGGAGGTGAAGATCTTACCACAGGAACCCTAAGCAGCAACTAGGAGCATCAACACACCTCACACAATCCTCAACACAACATCAATAACTCTCAGCCACAAGCTCAAGATCATCCAAGCCTCAAACCACAAACAACTCTCAAAACTCACACACACAAGATCAAGAAGAGGTCAAGGAAGAAGAGAGAAGAAGAAGAACGTGAGGAGTAGAGAGAAGCTGGAGAGATGAAGAAACCCTTCATTTGAAGATAAGGAAGGCTTATATAAGAAGCCAACCCAAAAGCAAGTCAAGAGGTCAACAAAGGTGGCTGCAGCCGCACAAAACCGCAAGGGCGGATCAACTAAGGCGTAGGGGCGACTCACCTATGGCGCAGGTGTGGCTCACAGGGTCTGTTGGGGCGGCTGGCAGTGTCAAATCTAGCTCAGCAAAGGTTCAGCAAGGCTCCTAGGCTCCAAAGACTCAGGCTCTTACAGGCCCAAACCTCCTTCCCTTCGACCTCTCGAACAACAACGCAAAAGGGTTGATAGCATGAATTATAGTCTATATTTTATGACCTGTTTAGACGTTTTATCTTCAATAATCTGCATGTTTGAATGTATATTATGTGATTATATCGTCGTTTCATCTACCTTTGCGGGAATCGAGGTCTACACCAAGTTTCGTTGTAATCGTAGGTAAAATGGCACGTTTTACATTAAAATGGAGCTAAAGGAGCTAAGGAGTCATTGGAGCTACATTCAAGAGCTTAAGGAAGAATCCAGGAAGCATGGAAATGGATTAAAGATTTACCTTGGACCAGATTTGAGAGATTTCACATCCAGTTTAGAGTCACCTCGGTCAGCTACAGTGTCACCTCGACCGAGGTGATCTAGAGGAGCGTCTCGACCGAGGCGAATATCCTGGCACGGCGAGATATATTTTATTTGGCTGAGATCTTTTATTTTTGGAAGGAGAGATCTTATATTTTTGGGCTGGATTTCTGGAAGGAAGATCATATATTTGGGAGATCTATTTTAGAGAAAAGATATATTTTTATTAGGAAATTATCTTTTAAGATATTTCCTATAAAATTATCTTAAGAAGATATTTATTTTAGGAGATATGGATATATTTTATAGGAAGTTATCTTTTTAAGATATCTTATCTTTGGAAGATAATTCTCCTATATAAAGGGTTGGATTTTCCACAATTCAACGATCTACGGATCACCTATCTTCGGATCAGCGCATCACCGAAGATCCGCTAACGGCAAGAGGCCGCATACAACAGCTGGGAGATTGAAGAACCTTTTCGAAGGTTGAAGGAAGATTGAAGGAAGAAAGTTGATAGCTTTTTATAGCTTTTGTGGAGGGTTTTGTAAGATTCTCTTAGATTTCCCTTCTTGTTGATTGTCTAGTTGAATTGTGATCCAAGGAACGCTTGTTTGAGTGATATTTGATTCAGTTATTGAAGTCTTTCTATTAATTTCTTCTTGTTCAAATATTCACTTTCTTCCCATATACTTGATTATTGCTTTCATGATGATGAGTGGCTAATTTCTTTGTGTGATTCTAGGGTGACTGGCTGAAGGTTGTGGGAAAAACAATGATAGAATAATCTTAAATTCCAATAGGACCCTGAAATCTCGAGTCTTTATCCTTAACCCTAGAACATCTCGCTCAGTCGATGAACATCTCGGCCGGGGTGGAATTCGTCTGACCGAGGTGACTTTTCTGATCCGAAACTGAGAGTTAAGTGTTAGAGTTTGCCAAATCCTATTCTTATTACACCTTTCTTGGTTCAATGCAAGCCTAGGATGAGACTTACCCGGTAATTCCTTTGTTTGTTTACCCAAGATCATAAGTGTAGGTAATAAAGGTTTATCCTTTATTGGGGTTTGAGTGTGCCTTTATCCCATCTTTGTGAGTTAGCCTGAGACTTACCCGGTAAAGGTTGATTCTATTCCCTTAGTTGGCATGTTGGTTTGAGATTATAGTTCCTTTCCTTAGTACCTTGAGACTTACCCAGTAATAGGTTCTTCGGTTTGGGATTGTGAGTAGTGAGACTTACCCGGTGATCTATTCCACTTTAGAAACACCTTCCCTTTGCAAAAATCTCAGCTTTGTCCGCTTATCTTTAGATCTTGAGTTGGAACCACAACTAGATGCTTTAATCCCTAGACTTGCATATTTCCTTTAATTGACTTTTTATCATCTTTGATTGTTTTAATCGCTTTTGTGGTTAGTAGTTGGACTGACAACCTATACTTGCTTAGGTTTCACCTAAGTCTTTGTGATCGACCCCTGGAATTTCTTGCTTTTACTACGATTGATCCGTACACTGCGGTTCGCATCCTTGTTTTAGGCATACATCTAGGGTTATAAATTTAAAGCTTGTACACACCGTTCGGAGCGAACAAGTTTTTGGCGCCGTTGCCGGGGACTTGGTCTAGACCAAGCCGGTTTCGGTTGTCTTTCGGGGCTATTGCCCTTGTTGCATTTGACTACTCTTTCTATGAGTTTTGTAGTTTTCAGGATATTCGATGACTACATTTGATCCGGCCTGGATAGCAAGACAAAGTGCTAGGGCGGACCATAATGAATACTTAGAAGAGAAATATTCCTTCTATTGGTTTGACAATGAAAGGGAAAGAGAAGAGGTCATTAAGGAGGAGCTTGCGATATGGGATGAGCTGAATGTCCCTAGAAAGATTTATGAGCAACCTCTTGAAGATTCGTTTGAATCAAAATGGGAGAAGATGATGAAGAAGTTGGAGGAGCTCAAGGAAAGTACCCTATCCTATGCTAAGCCGAAAGAGGAACATAAGGAAGTACTGCAAGTTTCAAGCATTCTTCCAATCGAACCGGAAGTTTCTTCTGAAGCTTTTGAGGAAGAGGAAGATGTGGAAGATCTCAATCCAACTGTTGAGACTTCGGCCGAGGTGAAAGAGAGATCGGCCGAGGTGGAAGAGAGATCGGCCGAGATGGAAGAAGAATCTGTAGAATTGAAAGTGGAAAATGCAGAGAACCTTGGCCAAATTACTGAGACTGTGGCCAAGGTGGAAGAAAGATCAGCTGAGTTGGGAGAGATTTCATGTGTGGATTATCACCCTAACATGAAACTTGTCCCGCTATTTGAAGAACTTTATAAGGTACTTACTCCTACTCCCTTTAAAGTTCTAGATTTCTTCAGGGATGCACCGAAGAGTTGGAGGTCTCTTCCGAAAGAATCTCCTAAGATCAAGATGAAACCTCCATTGAAATTGTTGGAAGAAGATGCTCCTTGGATTTTAAGGAGTGAAGTTAATAAACACTTCACCGCTAAGGCAATGAAGTGTTATTTGTTCAAGTATGGGATCACTCACGTGACAAAGACCTTGTACTATCCCCAAACTGGAGATGGGGGAGCTAAGTGGATTCTCGAGAAGCTGATTTCCCGATCCATGAAAGGATGGGATGCAAAACTGAGTTATGTCCCACAAAAGCATAGGAAGACCGGTAGGATTCCGGTGAGAACCAAATCGTACAAGCTTGTACGTAGGAGATCCTACCATTTGCCGGTGAAATTAGGAACCGGAACCTTTTTGGAAGAGTTTTATGATGGATGTGATGAGCACTCCAGGATATTCGAGGTACATTGAGTAATTCCATGGAGATAGGTCCAGCTAGCGACCTTAAACCAAGCGCTTCTTGGGAGGCAACCTAAGGTATTGCTTTCTTTTCCCTTTTCTAGCTTATTTTTAGATAGTTTGCTTTGCTTTGCTTTTGTCGTCCTCTAGACAGGAACCAGGTACTTTCTAAGGAAGGATTACAAGTCAAGAGCTACACTGGAAGGACAGAAGTTTGAAAAGTTGAGAGAACGGAGCTTGACTGAGACACATCTCGGGTTCAGTCACAGGACCTCGACCGAGATGTTCTTCGCCAACCGAGACGGTCTTATTTGGGAGCTGTTTCTTATTTCTTTATGCAGTTCAGCTATGTCTGGTGAGTTCTCTTATTTTAGACTTATTTTGACCCATTGGGACAATGTGTCCCAAGTATGGGGTATGTGGATGATTTGTATGACTCTTTCGGACATTATTTTATTACGCTCTACGTGCTTATTTGAGACTACATGCATGCATACAGGTTATTTGATTGAGAAAAACGTCAAAAAAAAAAACTGGTTAAGAAAAAAATTTATGACCTCGACCGAATTGACTCTGACCAATCGAGGTGCAGAACCTCGGTTGACTTAGAACATCTCGACCGAGGTGGTTTAACTGAAACAGTTTTTGAAACGATTTTGTGCTTCTTATCTGGATATGACCTCAGTGAAGATTTTGTTTGCGAACTGGTTTTGAAATCTTTTTATGTTTGAAAGGTTTTATAATATGTTTAAGTTGCTAAATGCTTTGTTTGAAATTTGTGGCATGTTTAATACTTTGTTTTTATCAAAATTATGTTGAATTTGAAGGTTGACACCACATGATGAGTTCTCTCACTTTCTTCCTGGGATGATTAAGGCAATTCATTCTCTTCTCTTCTTCTTCTTGATCATGCTTAGCCCCTCATATACATATTTGCCTTCCCTTACCTATCCGGGAATTTGGAAGCAAGCAAGTGAAAAGCAAGTGAAAGAAAAGTTGAGATGTTGGCTGAAAGTTAGAAAGAAACAAATAGGTTTGGGGAAGTCAATCATGATGATGAGTAACTCGGCACCATTCACATAGCCGGGTGTTTGTGTCTTGCCAAAGTCGGATTGAGCGATATTCCTAACGGGTCATGGTATGTGCATCAAGGGTTTTTGGCATCTCGAGAAATTGATGATTGTTGATCTCCTAGGCTTCGGTTATTGTGCACCTCTGTCCATGCATCCCAAAAAGTAAAAAAGTAAAAATAAGCAAAGCTTATTGGTGGAAGATGTTGAAGTTCAAAGGAAGTGAAGTAAGATCCCTTTTCCCGGATTCTAGCACCACATTCCCTATATACATCCCACCCTCACACGTTTCTTGACCTTCTCTTGAAAAGACCTTGAGACCTCGAGCTTGTTGATTGACTTGGTGGTTTAAACTGGATTATACATGATTAATTTCGATAATAATGATTTATTATGCATTCTATGATTTTATGCAAAGATGAACAACTTTCTTATATTTATTAAATGTTTTGAGCATGTTTTGATTTTAAATTCCATGAAGCATTCTCTTAGAGTGATCTATGATTGGAGCACACCATTAAAATGTTTTAAAATACTTTTCATTGATCTTTATGACTTATAATCCATTCTATCTTGTACTTAAGATTTGGAACTTGCTTGGGGACAAGTATGGGGTATTTTGATAGCATGAATTATAGTCTATATTTTGGGACCTGTTTAGACGTTTTATCTTCAATAATCTGCATGTTTGAATGTATATTATGTGATTATATCGTCGTTTCATCTACCTTTGCGGGAATCGAGGTCTACACCAAGTTTCGTTGTAATCGTAGGTAAAATGACACGTTTTACACCAAAATGGAGCTAAAGGAGCTAAGTGTAACACCCCGAATCCGCGGGACTCGGGATGTCACATTGGGCTAGGATCTCACAATGGATCCTGACCCTAGCCTGACAACAAGTTCACTGGACCTTACAACATGGCACTGACAGATATAAAACAAATACATAAAACGGTATAAACTGTACAACCCAAAGTAAACAACAACATAGCCGAGTATATAAAACGACAACCTCACACAGGAGGTACAAAAGAACATCCTCACGAAGGAGGGGAACACAACAAACTCAAACCAACCACCTAATGTACGAGAGTCCTCGGCCTGTCACCCTGCCAGATCACTCAGCAGCGCCTAACCTGTAAACATCTACAACACGGTATGAAACCGTTAGCTAACCATACATATATAAGGTAATGCATAAGCACAAACACAATCATGGAAGATAAACACATCATCATGCTTTCACACATTTACCCATTTTATTATCTTTATATAATAACCATTCACTCAAAAACCATATATAAATATATATAGATAGATGAAAGTATGTGACACGAGGACCGATACATCCCCGCCTCTGAGTACAATGTCCAGTTGTACGAGTATCAGTCACACAATCCGTGTACCCTATGGGAGTGGATTGCGCCCTTCCCGTAAACCAGTCTGGCCCGACATCAGAGAACCTCCCAGACTCCAGGGCGGGATGAAAGGGAAAGGTTATCACAGCCACGCAGTGGGGCAGTCAATAGAACATAGGTCGATAAAAACGATAACTCATGCTATCATAGCAAACATATAAAGCACACACCACTCATGCAAACACCCAATATAGGGATGGTAGCTAAGTAAGTCCTACGGACTTACCTCAACCTCGTACAATCACAATCACGACCAACCTCCAATCTTGAGAGGGACACTGCCTAATAACAAGGCATAAAGAGATATCAATACTCCTATCAATCAAAAGTCACATCTAGACCCAAGGGATCCATAAGGATCATAATCAATCTATAAGCCTCACTACCAACTAAACCTCAATATCTCAACATAACTCACAATTCCTCAAATCTCAAGGTAGTATCTAATCAACATTCCTCAATCTCAATTTAATTAATTAACCTTTAATTAATTAATTAGATTTTGCCAGAATAACGTTTTGCCCGCAGGCAATTTCTAAACCCACCTGTCATCAGATTTTATAAACAAACTATCCATAATCACCAGAATAATATAACGACCATAATGGAATTTCTAATTATCTATTTTGACAAGCCTAAAGTCAATTTAGGCCAAATCGCAGTACGATAAACGAATAAATTCATAACTTATTCGTTACTAACCCGATTGACGATCTGAAAGAAGATTCGGAAACACAGCGACGCAGGCTACGCGTGGACAACATCAAATTCACCGGAATCTGAGCGACGGAACCGTCCTGGTGACATATATGCTCGACCAGCCCTCCATATACTCGGAAATGCAGAAACTCGGTACCGATATGAAGAGAATGAAG
The DNA here is from genome assembly GCA_033239045.1 of Fagopyrum esculentum. Taxonomy (NCBI): domain Eukaryota; kingdom Viridiplantae; phylum Streptophyta; class Magnoliopsida; order Caryophyllales; family Polygonaceae; genus Fagopyrum; species Fagopyrum esculentum. The sequence goes on from BSUD01000005.1 coordinate 119,879,158, forward strand.
AGAGGGATCCAAAAACTCAAACGGAATTGAAATCGGATTAGAAACGGAGAGTAGATCTGAGTTTGAAGGTTGAGAGAAATCAGAGCTTTTACGAGGAAACGTGAAAGGAAATGAATTAATAAATGATTTTCCGCTATTTATAGTGAAGACGATAATTATCCTTTAATAAAGTCGATAATTATCCTTTAACCGATCCAAAGGCGGGTCGAACCTCTTTCTCCAAACTTCTCGAGATTGGAACATCAAATCTGGAATATTGTAGGAATAATTATTCCACAACTGCCTCGGAAAACGTGTATTCCTAAGCCGTCTTTCTTAGCCGTTAAGAAACGAAATAGCGACTCTTTTGGTCGTTTTGCCTTTCCATGTTATTTCATATCTAGGACATATCCGATGTCCTGATCATTTCTCTCAACTGCATTTTTATTAATTGGAACTCCCAAATGCTCCAAATAACACCGGAGGGTAAAAATAATTACCCGGGGGAAAAAGTAAAAATTTCCCCAAACGTCCAAAATTACACCAGGAACATAACGGTGGGACTCTTACTCATCACTTGCAAAGTCTTCACGAGTTATATGTCAATTACTATCAACGGTTAAGTTAATCAACATTAATTAGATTTCAGAAATCCTAGCTATTACATCACACACCCCTAAAAAAAAGTTTCGTCCCGAAACTTGAACAATTCCCAAATCCTCTCGGACCCATACGCCGAGGTATAACTCTCACTCTTTCTATCGGAGGTATCACATCTGCGTTCAAAAGATCACAACCTATAACAATCTATAACCTCAAGTATAAACATGGAGGAATCATCATCTTCAGGAAAAAGGGCCATAGCGCTACCCAAAGGCGTAGAGGAATCACGTCTCTCGCCATACCACATCACAAGGCATAGAGGAAGCACATCTCTAGCCAAAACATATCACATGCATAGAGGAAATACGTCTCTAGCCAACCCATAAACATATATATCGCATGGAGGAATCACATCTCCACTGAACTATGTCCATCAAGGTAGCATGGAGGAAAGAACCATCTCCAGCTGAATCCTAATCCCACTCAAATAGCATGGAGGAAAGAACCATCTCCAGCTATAAATATAATCATAGTCGGGTAGCGTGGAGGAAGTAATCATCTCCAGCTATAACATACATCACGCTAGCACATCAAGATCTACTAAGATCATAAATCACATCACAACTAGCATGAAATAACACATCAAGGCATATAAGCACATAAGCACAACATTCATCAAGATAACACTAAGATCTATTCGTGCCCACAAATGGGTCTGTCCCAACATATACTCTAGATAGTTCCTCAGGACACTATCCTTACTCTCTCAGATAGCCTCTTCAGGTCTTCATCTCGACCATCATATCCTCAATATGTGAATGTCTTTCGAATGCAAGCGTTTCATATCTCATTTCAAGAATGTAATCGAATGCTCAACAAAAGTGTGGTTGGATTCAACCATCAAATCATCGTAACTCACAAGGTGTCTCGAGTCTGGTATATACTTCCTCAGTTGAAACATATGGAACACAGGGTGGATATCCTCTAATCTCAGAGGCAAAGCTAAACATCATGCTACCTTCTCTGTACTGGTCGATCTCAAATAAACCATCATATTGGAAACTCAGTTCCCTTTCCATCTTAACACGTCTAACGTCTCGCAGCTGAGATACTTACAGCCGGACATGAACTCTCGCTTAAACTTTAGAGGTTAACGCCTCTTGTCTTCATATAATATCTGGCGACTCTGTAAAACCAACATTCTTCTTTCAATCAACGTTACTTGAACTATAAAATCCTGAATCTGGTCAGGTGTTATAACACTACTACTGCTAGATCACTTCTAGCATAAGGATATACGACATCTATGTCTATATATATTGCCTCATAGGGCCATCCCAGAAATATGCACGTCCTTCGTTGTTATATAATAAACTCATTAATGGAAGGTAATATAACCATCCACGTTTCCCATTCGACTTACAACTTATAATAGATCTTTAAGATCTAGATGATCCTCTCTAACTGACCATCTGTCAGGGGGTGAAGTGTAGTCATGGGGTACAGACTCGTCCCCAAAGCAGTCTGAATCTGCTGCCCAAAATCTCAAAGTAAAAACATCCATCTCAATCAGAAATGATCATTCTCAGTATACCATGGAGTCTCACTATCTGTCTAGTGTACTCCTCAGCCAATTCATTCACTAGCCACGTCCTTCTGATAGAAATGAAACGTGCCGGTTTCATTAATTTGTTACCAACAATCCAGATAACATAAATCTTCTACTAGGTCACAATCCCATAGAAAAAGTCCATAGAGATGTCCTCCCAAATTCTACTACTGCACTAGTAGTGGGTGGGGCTTATCTCTAGATCGGAAATACTCTATCTAGACTTGCTTACAGGTCACACACTGTATCACAAATCTGGTTATATCGGCTTCATACAATATAATCGTCTCATCTCGTGGTACATCTTACTCGTACCTGAATGTACGGAATAAGGCGTACAATGGGTATACCGTAATATTCTCTGTCTCCATTTGCATCAGCAGGTACACAAAAGTGGTCATGACTTTTCATCAATCCATTTACTCCCATGGAGAACTATGGTGCCTCAGTACGAGACATCCTTTCTCTAAACCTTGTCAAGGCCGGGCAAGTCTCCTGCTTTTATTGGACCTCATCCAACAAACCAAGTAGAACCTCTGAGGTATAACTGGGTATCCTCATTAAGGAACTGATTGTCCAACTCTAACCAAGCTAGATCTCTCTAACGCTGAGGCTGAACTATCAGTCTCACAATCATCTTCTCTTGGAGCGTCTTTCCATTCAAGTTATCGGCGACAACATTCAACTTCTCTGAATGATATGGAATCTTCAAGTCAAAGTCTTGATCAACTTAAGCTCTTAACACTGGCGGTTATTCAACCCCTGTTGCATAAAATATACTTTAGATTTCTATGAACTATAGAAATCTGACATGAAGATCACACCGGTACGGTCTTCAAAACTTAAAGGCTTGAACTACCACTACTAACTCTAAATCATGAGTCGTGTAGTTCTCATCATACGTTCTCAGCTGTAAACACACATATCAATAACCCTACTCCTCTGTAGTAATACACATCTCAGACTTAGCTGGGATGTATCACCATAAATCACGGGATCCCAAAAATCTTCTAACTACAACAGAATGGAAGCAGAGGTCAAATGCCTCCTCAACTCTTTAGAACATAGACACACTGCTTTCATCACGTAGTTATGGTGGTCTTCTCAAAAGACTCACAAATGAATACGTAATCATATAAAATCCTTCCTCAAAGCATTGGTAGCAATCGGTTGAGCCGAAAAAACTACGCATTCCTTAATGTTCATCAGTATCTCCCATGTTACAACATACTTAGTTCTCGCCAGGTCAACCATGATCCCACTGGCGGAGACAACATGGCCTAAAAAGGCTACCACTGACATCTTAACTTACATTTAGAGGGCGTAGCATACAACTCTCTATCTCTCGAAATCTGCAGAACGGTCCTCAGACGATCGGTCTACTATTCTCTGCTATGAGAGTATACCGACATGTCATCAATGAAATCCACCACCAAATAATCAAGGAAGTCGATGAAGATACTTTTCATCAACTCCATAAAAACTACTAAAACATTCGTCAATCCAAATGACATCACTACAAACTCGTAGTGTTCATAACGGGTATGGGATGCTATCTCATACACATGTTGCTCTCTCATTCATGACTAGGGATATCTTGAGCACAAAGGAATCATGAAACACAATTGCTTCTTGAAGCTAACTTATCATGTCGTCAATATGGAACATGGAACCCACTAGGGTAAAAGAAGCCCGTTTCAGTCAACTTTTCAAGTTATCAGTACAATATCTCAACAAGCACCATATAGTGCGGCTTTCCCATTCAATCTTGTATCATACTTCAACTCGATAACAATGTCCACCCTCCGCTGAGGTGGCAACTAGATGGTTCAGTAACACGTCTATAAACTCATAAATAACTAGAATACCTTCCAATGTTGGACTATCTTGCCCCTTCATGGTATAACACTAAAAGGCGTCATATCCATGTGCTATCAGCTCGCTGCTCGTACAGTTTTGATGACAAACCCGTCTTCAAAGGTCTTAACCTTAGAAGACCTCTATTTACCATCTCAGTTAAGACTATAATAGCCTTACTATTAATATCTAACACCGCATGATATCTATTCATACAATCCATACACATAATGACTTCCTCATGCACCTACGGCATGACAAAGAAGTCTACAAGCCATACACAAGTCCCGGAATAAGGGACCAAACACATATCTCGCGGGTACCTCAGACCCATAACTGGTAATCCTGTAAAGGAAAGTCCACCTTCTACTATATATCAAAGATCAACCATTAACGCATGCATCGAAAGACAAGAAGTGCATAGCACTCATAACAAACAAAACTCCACTAGGTAAACCATTAACGAGAATGGTACCTGTAACAGCTAACTCCCGTAGCTCCACTACATATCATCACTCAATGTCAGATCCATGCTCCTCAGGTATCACTAAGGTCATTACTATAGCCTCCACTTCCACTCTTTCTGCACCAGAAAGAGGAAGGTCTTATTGGGAAGAAACACCACCGTGCTGACAGAAAGGGCCAGATGGCCTAGCTCACCACAAGTGAAACAAGCTATCAGTGCCAAAGGGCACACAGAACGCAAATGATCTGGATAGCCACAACTGAAACATAATCATCCCATCCTTACAACATGTGCAACTGAAGGGTAACTCGACCTTCGTCGTCCACCTGGAATGATCTCACTCTTGAAGGGAACCTGTAAAGACAATGCCTTGCCGTGTCGACAAAACTTCGCTCTATGCCCTGCTTTACCACACGTAAAGCATATGATGGGCGTCTTTGGGCACACAACCCGCCAGTGTCCCAACTTCCACACAATTAAAACATTATAGTTCCTTGCCAGTCATCTTCATGGCCAAAGGATCACTAGATTGTCCTGGTATCTGACTTGGTTCACCATTCATCATCTTTGCTTCTCCACTAACTGATTCAATCCGTTGCTTCTTCTTTGATCCAGAAGCTTTAGTTGATCTCACAGATGTTGGTAAATCCGGTGTAGGTCTACCCGCTATCACCGCCTCTTATACTTGCTGCATATACTCTTGAAACTCGGATCTACTCATGGAGACACGATCAGCCTCTTCAAACTCGTTCTCTGCCATAGGCGAAACAACAACGAAAACTGGTCCCTGACTTATCACCACTGAAGGAAGAGGGGGTGTACCCCTACCTCATCCCACTACAGATACTACTCTAGTCTGAGTCATCTGTAGGATATACGCACCTAATCTTATAAGGCTATATATATGCCATAGGTATCGATATGTATATAATACATCCACATAATCCATAGTACACACAGATATATATACATATCTACGCTGTAGAGATCCATGGCAGAGGTGACAACTTCTCGTACATTCTATCCTAAAACCACACTTAAAACCAAAACCTTTGAAAACGTCAGATCCCATGTGGGCTCTATTTATTTTACCTATCAAACCTCATTGCAGGTAGCAAGTGCCATTGTTGTCAATCTGGGCTCTGATACCAACTCTGTAACACCCCGAATCCGCGGGACTCGGGATGTCACATTGGGCTAGGATCTCACAATGGATCCTGACCCTAGTCTGACAACAAGTTCACTGGACATTACAACATGGCACTGACAGATATAAAACAAATACATAAAACGGTATAAACTGTACAACCCAAAGTAAACAACAACATAGCCGAGTATATAAAACGACAACCTCACACAGGAGGTACAAAAGAACATCCTCACGAAGGAGGGGAACACAACAAACCCAAACCAACCACCTAATGTACGAGAGTCCTCGGCCTGTCACCCTGCCAGATCACTCAGCAGCGCCTAACCTGTAAACATCTACAACACGGTATGAAACCGTTAGCTAACCATACATATATAAGGTAATGCATAAGCACAAACACAATCATGGAAGATAAACACATCATCATGCTTTCACACATTTACCCATTTTATTATCTTTATATAATAACCATTCACTCAAAAACCATATATAAATATATATAGATAGATGAAAGTATGTGACACGAGGACCGATACATCCCCGCCTCTGAGTACAATGTCCAGCTGTACGAGTATCGGTCACACAATCCGTGTACCCTATGGGAGTGGATTGCGCCCTTCCTGTAAACCAGTCTGGCCCGACATCAGAGAACCTCCCAGACTCCAGGGCGGGATGAAAGGGAAAGGTTATCACAGCCACGCAGTGGGGCAGTCAATAGAACATAGGTCGATAAAAACGATAACTCATGCTATCATAGCAAACATATAAAGCACACACCACTCATGCAAACACCCAATATAGGGATGGTAGCTAAGTAAGTCCTACGGACTTACCTCAACCTCGTACAATCACAATCACGACCAACCTCCAATCTTGAGAGGGACACTGCCTAATAACAAGGCATAAAGAGATATCAATACTCCTATCAATCAAAAAGGTCACATCTAGACCCAAGGGATCCATAAGGATCATAATCAATCTATAAGCCTCACAACCAACTAAACCTCAATATCTCAACATAACTCACAATTCCTCAAATCTCAAGGTAGTATCTAATCAACATTCCTCAATCTCAATTCTAATCCTAATTTAATTAATTAACCTTTAATTAATTAATTAGATTTTGCCAGAATAACGTTTTGCCCGCAGGCAATTTCTAAACCCACCTGTCATCAGATTTCATCAAACAAACTATCCATAATCACCAGAATAATATAACGACCATAATGGAATTTCTAATTATCTATTTTGACAAGCCTAAAGTCAATTTAGGCCAAATCGCAGTACGGAAAACGAATAAATTCATAACTTATTCGTTACTAACCCGATTGACGATCTGAAAGAAGATTCGGAAATACAGCGACGCAGGCTACGCGTGGACAACATCAAATTCACCGGAATCTGAGCGACAGAACCGTCCTGGTGACATATATGCTCGACCAGCCCTCCATATACTCGGAAATGCAGAAACTCGGTACCGATATGAAGAGAATGAAGAGAGGGATCCAGAAACTCAAACGGAATTGAAATCGGATTAGAAACGGAGAGTAGATCTGAGTTTGAAGGTTGAGAGAAATCAGAGCTTTTACGAGGAAACGTGAAAGGAAATGAATTAATAAATGATTTTCCGCTATTTATAGTAAAGTCGATAATTATCCTTTAGTAAAGTCGATAATTATCCTTTAACCGATCCAAAGGCGGGTTGAACCTCTTTCTCCAAACTTCTCGAGATTGGAACATCAAATTTGGAATATTGTAGTAATAATTATTCCACAACTGCCTCGGAAAACGTGTATTCCTAAGCCGTCTTTCTTAGCCGTTAAGAAACGAAATAGCGACTCTTTTGGCCGTTTTGCCTTTCCATGTTATTTCATATCTAGGACATATCCGATGTCCTGATCATTTCTCTCAACTGCATTTTTATTAATTGGAACTCCCAAATGCTCCAAATAACACCGGAGGGTAAAAATAATTACCCGGGGGAAAAGTAAAAATTTCCCCAAACGTCCAAAATTACACCAGGAACATAACGGTGGGACTCTTACTCATCACTTGCGAAGTCTTCGCGAGTTATATGTCAATTACTATCAACGGTTAAGTTAATCAACATTAATTAGATTTCAGAAATCCTAGCTATTACACTAAGGAGTCATTGGAGCTACATTCAGGAGTTTAAGGAAGAATCCAGGAAGCATGGAAATGTATTAAATGTAACACCCCAAATTTTACAACTCGGGGAGTTACTGGTTAGGACCGCACAGTGGGTCCCGACCTTAGTTTGACAACAACTTAACAAGATCTTACAACAAGGCACAGATAAGGAAAACCAGAAATCATAAAATAAATCTTAACAATGTATGAATGTGACCAGAACAACTAACAGCCGGAAAACATAAGATAACAAAGTACGGAAGGAAAGAAAAGAACCAAGGTCCAACTGGAAATCCCACAAATAAAGAAACTGCAACACGTCCTAAAAGTATGATACCCCGGCTGACCACTACCATCCGGATCACTCGGCATCTGCTCTAACCTGTGGTAAGTCTACACAACATAACAACTGTTAGCTAACTATCCAAATATAAGTAGAATAACAACAGCACAAACACACGCAGAAAAATTATAAACAAACATCATGCTGGCACTTGTTCGCTCCAAACGGTGAGTGCAAGCTTTAAATTTATAACCCTAGACTTAAGCTTAAAACAAGGATGCGAACCCGCAGTGTACGGGTCAATCGTAGTAAAAGCAAGAAAATTCCAGGGGTCGATCACAGGGACTTAGTGAAACAAAGTCCAGTACGGTATGCTAATGTCAATGCTAACCACAAGAGCAAGTATACAATCAAAGATGAATAAGATGTCAAATAAGCAAACATGCAATTCTAGGGATTAAAGCATCTAGTTGTGGTTCCAACTCAAGATCTATAGGTAAGCGGACAAAGCTGAGATTTTTGCATGGGGAAGGTGTTTCTAAAGTGGAGTAGATCACCGGGTAAGTCTCACTACACACTAATCCCAAACCCTAACTCCTATTACCGGGTAAGTCTCAAGGAATTAAGATAAAGAACTATTGCCGCAAACTAACACACCATCTAAGGGAATAGAATCAACCTTTACCGGGTAAGTCTCAGGCTAACTCACAAAGATGGGATGGAAGCACACTCAAACCCTAATAAAGGACAAACCTTTATTACCTACACTTATGATCGTTGGTACACAAACTAAGGAATTACCGGGTAAGTCTCATCCTAAGCTTGCTTTGAACCAGAAAGGTGTAATAAGAATAGGATTTGGCAAACTCTAACACTTAACTCTCAGTTTAGGGTCGGATAAGTCACCTCGGTCAGAAGAATTCCACCCCGGCCGAGATGTTCATCAACCGAACGAGATGCTTAGGGTTAAGGTTAAAGACTCGAACTTTCAGGATCCTACTGTGATTAAGATCATTCTATCATTGTTTTTCCCACAACCTTCAGCCAATCACCCTAGAATCACACAAGGAAATTAGCCACTCATCATCATAATGAAAGTATTAAATATATGGGAAGAAGGTGAATATTTGAACAAAGAAGAATTTAATGAAAACACTTCAATAACTGAATCAAATATCACACAAAATCGTTCCTTGGATAATGATCCAACAAGACAAGACAACAAGGAAAGGAATTGAAGACAATCTTACAAAACCCTCCAAAAAGCTATAAAGCTATAGTCTTCAATCTTCCTTCAACCTTCAAAAAGGTTCTTCGAATCTCCCAAATTGGAGTAGGATGCGGCTGCTGCGTCGTATAAACCCTGATCGACGGTATAGCGTGATGTTGGATTTGTGGAAATCCAACCCTTTTTATAGGAAAAATAAACCTCCAAAGATAATAAATCTTAAGAAGATATATTCCCATAAAAATAGGTAAAATATATGATTCTGCATATCTCCTTCCTTCTAGAAGCTCAGCCCAAAAATATAAGATCACTTTCCAATTTTAAAAGATCTCAGCCAAGAATAAAATATTCTCGCCGCGTCCTAGGTGTTCGCCTCGGTCGAGTCGGCGTCTCTGGATCGCCTCGGTCGAGATGAATCTCTGGTCAACCGAGGTGATTCATAACTGAATGTAGAATCTCTCAAAACTGGTCCAAAGTAAATCTTTAATCCATGGCTATGCTTCCTGAAGGATTCCTTTTTGCTCCTCAATGTAGCTCCAAATGACTCTTGACTCCTTTTGCTCCTTTTTGATGCAAAACGTACCATATTACCTGCAATTACAACGAAACTAGGTGTAGACCTCGATTCTCGCAAGGGTAGATGAAATGGTAGTAAAATCACATAATGTACATACAAACATGCAGATTATGAGAGATAAAACGTCTAAACAAACCCCAAAATATAGACTATAATTCATGCTATCAAAATACCCCATACTTAGCCCTTGCTTGTCCCTAAGCAAGTTCCTCATATAGAAATCAAGATAGAATGGATTATAAGTCAAGAAAATCAATGAAAAAGTCTTTCAAAAACTATTTTATGGTGTGCAACTATCATAGATCACTCTAAGAGAGTACTTCCTGGAAACTAAAAACTCAATATGATCAAAACATTTTATAAATATAGGAAAGTTGTTCATCTTTGCATAAAATCATAGAATGCATAATAAATCATAATTATCAAAATTAATCATGTATAATCCGATTTAAACCGCTAAGTCAATCAACAAGCTCAAGGTCTCAAGGGCTTCCCAAAAGAAAGGTCAAGAAACGTGTAGGGTAGGGATGCATGTAAGGTAATGTGGTGCTAGAATCCGGGAAAAGGATGAACTTCACTTTCACTTTGACTTGCAACATCTTCCACCAATAAGCTTTGCTTATTTCACACTTTTTTCTCTTTTACTTTACTTTTTGGGATGCATGGATAGAGGTGCACAATAACCGAAGCCTAGGAAATCCGCAATCATCAATTTCTTGAGATGCGTCAAACCCTTGATGCACATACCATGACCCGTTAGGAATATCGCTCAATCCGACTTTGGCAAGACACAAACACCCGGCTATGTGAATGGTGCCGAGTTACTCATCTTCATGATTGACTTCCCCAAACCTATTATTGCTTTCTAACACTTTCACTTTCAGCCACTTCTCAACTTTTGACTTGCTTTCACCACTTCGCTTGCTTCCAAATTCCCGGATAGGTAAAGGGAGGCAATATGTATATGAGGGGCTAAGCATGATCAAGAAGAAGAGGAAGAAGAAGAATGAATTGCCTTGGTCTTTCCAAGAAGAACGTGAGAGAACTTATGCTGCGGTGTCAACCTTCAAATTCAACATAATTTGGATAAAAATAAAGTATTAAACATGCCAATAATTTCAAACAAAGCATTTAGCAACTTAAACATATCATAAAACATTTCAAACATATAAAGAATTTAAAAACAGTAGGTAAACAAGATCTTCACTGAGATCATATCCAGATAAGTAACACAAAAATCGTTTTCGAAAATTTTCTGTTAACCCACCTCGGTCGAGATGTTCTTGGTTCAACCGAGGTGAAACACCTCGTTTTGCCAGAACTGTCCCGGTCGAGGTCAAAAAAAAAAAATTTTTTTTTTTTTTTTAAAACCAGTTTTTTTTCAGTTTCGACGTTTTTCTCAATCAAATAACCTGTAGGTATGCATGTAATATCAGATAATCACATAGAAGCAAAATAATCACATATGTCAATCAAATACATAAACACCCCATACTTGGGACACACTGTCCCAGTGGGTCAAAATAAGTCGAAGGACAGGATACTCACCGAACATAGCTAAACTGCATGAAGAAGTAAGAAACAACTCCCAGATAAAACCATCTCGGTTGGCGAAGTACATCTCGGTCGAGGTGTTCTGACAGTACCCGAGATGTATATCAGTAAAGCTCGTTTCCTCAACTTCTCGAAATTTCGTTCTTCTAGTGTAGCTCTTGAACTGTGATCCTTCCTTTTGGAATACCTGGTTGTTGTCTAGAGGAAAACAAAAACAAAGCAACTATCTAAACTAAACTAGAAAAAGGAGAAGAATGCAATACCTTGGGTTGCCTCCCAAGAAGCGCTTGGTTTAAGGTCGCTAGCTGGACCCTTCTCCATAGAATTACTCAATGTACCTTGAACACCATGGAGTGCTCATCACATCCGTAAAAATCTTCCAAGAAGGTTCCGGTTCCTAACTTCACCGGCAAATGGTAAGATCTCCCACGTACAAGCTTGTACGGTTTGATTCTCACCGGATTCCTTCTAGCCTTCCTGCACTCCAATGGGACATAATCTAGCCTTGCGTCCCATCCTTTCCTTGATCGAGAAAACAGTTTCTCGAGAATCATAGCAGCTTCCCCATCTATAGCTTGGGGATGGTACAAGGTCCTTAGCATGCGAGGGACCCCATACTTGAACAAGAGACTCTTCATCGCCTTAGCGGTGTAGTGCTTGCCAACTCCACTCCTCATGATCCAAGGAGCATCTTCTTCCAAAAATTTTAAGGAAGACTTCATCTTGATCTTTGGAGGTTCTTTCGGAAGAGACCTCCAACTCTCCGGTGCTTTCCTGAAAAATTCAGAAATTTTAATAGGAAATTCAAATGGAGTAAGAGAAATTACCTTGTAAAGTTTTCCAAAGTTCGAGACAAGTTTCGTGTTGGGTTGATAATCCACCCACGAAATCTCTCTCAGTTCTGCTAGTCTTCTTTCCACCTTGACCACATTCTCAGTAAATTGGCCAAAGTCTTCTGCATCCGCTTCTTCTGGTTCTGCAGGTTCTTCTTTCATCTCGACCGAGGTCACTTCCACCTCGACCGAGGTCTCAACAGTCAGATCGAGATCTTCCACATCTTCTACCTCAAAAGCTTCAGGAGAAACTTCTGGTTTGACTGGAGGTATGCTCGAAACGTGCAACACTTCCTTATGCTCCTCTTCTGGCTTAGCATAGGATAGGGTGCTTTCCTTGAGCTCCGTCACCTTCTTCATCAACTTCTCCAACCTAGATTCGAGAGAGTCTTCAAGAGGTTGCTCATAAGTCTTTCTAGGGACATTCTTCTCATCCCATATCGCAAGTTCACGCTGAATGGCTTCTTCTCTTTCCCATTCATTGTTGAACCAATAGAAGGAGTACTTTTCCTCCAAGTATTCATAATAATCCGCCCTAGCACTTTGTCTTGCTATCCAGGCTGGATCAAACATAGCCATCAGAAATCCTGAAAACTACAAAACTCATAGAAAGAGTAGTTAGTAGCAATAGGGGCAAGCGCCCCGAAAGCAAACCGTACCGGCTCGGTCTAGACCAAGTCCCCGGCAACGGCGCCAAAAACTTGTTCGCTCCAAACGGTGAGTGCAAGCTTTAAATTTATAACCCTAGACTTAAGCTTAAAACAAGGATGCGAACCCGCAGTGTACGGGTCAATCGTAGTAAAAGCAAGAAAATTCCAGGGGTCGATCACAGGGACTTAGTGAAACAAAGTCCAGTACGGTATGCTAATGTCAATGCTAACCACAAGAGCAAGTATACAATCAAAGATGAATAAGATGTCAAATAAGCAAACATGCAATTCTAGGGATTAAAGCATCTAGTTGTGGTTCCAACTCAAGATCTATAGGTAAGCGGACAAAGCTGAGATTTTTGCATGGGGAAGGTGTTTCTAAAGTGGAGTAGATCACCGGGTAAGTCTCACTACACACTAATCCCAAACCCTAACTCCTATTACCGGGTAAGTCTCAAGGAATTAAGATAAAGAACTATTGCCGCAAACTAACACACCATCTAAGGGAATAGAATCAACCTTTACCGGGTAAGTCTCAGGCTAACTCACAAAGATGGGATGGAAGCACACTCAAACCCTAATAAAGGACAAACCTTTATTACCTACACTTATGATCGTTGGTACACAAACTAAGGAATTACCGGGTAAGTCTCATCCTAAGCTTGCTTTGAACCAGAAAGGTGTAATAAGAATAGGATTTGGCAAACTCTAACACTTAACTCTCAGTTTAGGGTCGGATAAGTCACCTCGGTCAGAAGTATTCCACCCCGGCCGAGATGTTCATCAACCGAACGAGATGCTTAGGGTTAAGGTTAAAGACTCGAACTTTCAGGATCCTACTGTGATTAAGATCATTCTATCATTGTTTTTCCCACAACCTTCAGCCAATCACCCTAGAATCACACAAGGAAATTAGCCACTCATCATCATAATGAAAGTATTAAATATATGGGAAGAAGGTGAATATTTGAACAAAGAAGAATTTAATGAAAACACTTCAATAACTGAATCAAATATCACACAAAATCGTTCCTTGGATAATGATCCAACAAGACAAGACAACAAGGAAAGGAATTGAAGACAATCTTACAAAACCCTCCAAAAAGCTATAAAGCTATAGTCTTCAATCTTCCTTCAACCTTCAAAAAGGTTCTTCGAATCTCCCAAATTGGAGTAGGATGCGGCTGCTGCGCTTGTAAACCCTGATCGACGATATAGCGGGCTTATCGAATTGTGGAAATCCAACCCTTTTTATAGGAAAAATAAACCTCCAAAGATAATAAATCTTAAGAAGATATATTCCCATAAAAATAGGTAAAATATATGATTCTGCATATCTCCTTCCTTCTAGAAGCTCAGCCCAAAAATATAAGATCACTTTCCAATTTTAAAAGATCTCAGCCAAGAATAAAATATTCTCGCCGCGTCCTAGGTGTTCGCCTCGGTCGAGTCGGTGTCTCTGGATCGCCTCGGTCGAGATGAATCTCTGGGCAACCGAGGTGATCATAACTGAGTGTAGAATCTCTCAAAACTGGTCCAAAGTAAATCTTTAATCCATGGCTATGCTCCCTCAATGTAGCTCCAAATGACTCTTGACTCCTTTTGCTCCTTTTCAATGCAAAACGTACCATATTACCTGCAATTACAACGAAACTAGGTGTAGACCTCGATTCTCGCAAGGGTAGATGAAATGGTAGTAAAATCACATAATGTACATACAAACATGCAGATTATGAGAGATAAAACGTCTAAACAAACCCCAAAATATAGACTATAATTCATGCTATCAAAATACCCCATACTTAGCCCTTGCTTGTCCCTAAGCAAGTTCCTCATATAGAAATTAAGATAGAATGGATTATAAGTCAAGAAAATCAATGAGAAGTCCTTCAAAAATATTTTTATGGTGTGCAACTATCATAGATCACTCTAAGAGAGTACTTCCTGGAAATTAAAAACTCAATATGATCAAAACATTTTATAAATATAGGAAAGTTGTTCATCTTTGCATAAAATCATAGAATGCATAATAAATCATAATTATCAAAATTAATCATGTATAATCCGATTTAAACCGCTAAGTCAATCAACAAGCTCAAGGTCTCAAGGGCTTCCCAAAAGAAAGGTCAAGAAACGTGTAGGGTAGGGATGCATGTAAGGTAATGTGGTGCTAGAATCCGGGAAAAGGATGAACTTCACTTTCACTTTGACTTGCAACATCTTCCACCAATAAGCTTTGCTTATTTCACACTTTTTTCTCTTTTACTTTACTTTTTGGGATGCATGGATAGAGGTGCACAATAACCGAAGCCTAGGAAATCCGCAATCATCAATTTCTTGAGATGCGTCAAACCCTTGATGCACATACCATGACCCGTTAGGAATATCGCTCAATCCGACTTTGGCAAGACACAAACACCCGGCTATGTGAATGGTGCCGAGTTACTCATCTTCATGATTGACTTCCCCAAACCTATTATTGCTTTCTAACACTTTCACTTTCAGCCACTTCTCAACTTTTGACTTGCTTTCACCACTTCGCTTGCTTCCAAATTCCCGGATAGGTAAAGGGAGGCAATATGTATATGAGGGGCTAAGCATGATCAAGAAGAAGAGGAAGAAGAAGAATGAATTGCCTTGGTCTTTCCAAGAAGAACGTGAGAGAACTTATGCTGCGGTGTCAACCTTCAAATTCAACATAATTTGGATAAAAATAAAGTATTAAACATGCCAATAATTTCAAACAAAGCATTTAGCAACTTAAACATATCATAAAACATTTCAAACATATAAAGAATTTAAAAACAGTAGGTAAACAAGATCTTCACTGAGATCATATCCAGATAAGTAACACAAAAATCGTTTTCGAAAATTTTCTGTTAACCCACCTCGGTCGAGATGTTCTTGGTTCAACCGAGGTGAAACACCTCGTTTTGCCAGAACTGTCCCGGTCGAGGTCAAAAAAAAAAAAAATTTTTTTTTTTTTTTAAAACCAGTTTTCTTTCAGTTTCGACGTTTTTCTCAATCAAATAACCTGTAAGTATGCATGTGGTCTCAGATAAAAACATAGATGCAAAAGTGAAGCATAAATATAAAATATCCGATAAAGCGTGAGTCATACATCAAAGTCATCAAATAAGTACATCAAATACCCCATACTTGGGACACACTGTCCCAGTGGGTGTAAATAAAGTCTGAAAGAAAGGAGGACTCACCGGATATAGCTAAACTGCATGAAGAAGTAAGAAACAGCTCCCAGATAAGACCATCTCGGTTGGCGAAGTACATCTCGGTCGAGGTGTTCTGACAGTACCCGAGATGTATATCAGTAAAGCTCGTTTCCTCAACTTCTCGAAATTTCGTTCTTCTAGTGTAGCTCTTGAACTGTGATCCTTCCTTTTGGAATACCTGGTTGTTGTCTAGAGGAAAACAAAAACAAAGCAACTATCTAAACTAAACTAGAAAAAGGAGAAGAAAGCAATACCTTGGGTTGCCTCCCAAGAAGCGCTTGGTTTAAGGTCGCTAGCTGGACCATACGGCATGGGATTACTCAATGCACTTCGAATGTCGTGGAGTGCTCATCACATCCGTAAAAATCTTCCAAGAAGGTTCCGGTTCCTAACTTCACCGGCAAATGGTAAGATCTCCCACGTACAAGCTTGTACGGTTTGATTCTCACCGGAATTCGTCTAGGCTTCCTGCACTTCAATGGGACATTCCTCGTGTCCCATCCTTTCCTTGATCGAGAAAATAGTTTCTCGAGAATCATAGCAGCTTCCCCATCTATAGCTTGGGGATGGTACAGGGTCCTGAGCATGCGAGGGACCCCATACTTGAACAAATAACACTTCGTTGCCTTAGCGGTGAAGCGCTTGTTAACTTCACTCCTTATAATCCAAGGAGCATCTTCCTCCAACAATTTCAAGAGAGATTTCATCTTGATCTTAGGAGGTTCTTTCGGAAGAGACCTCCAACTCTCCGGTGCATTCCTGAAAAATTCAGAAACATTAATAGGGAATTCAAATGAAGTAGGAGAATGTACCTTGCAAAGTTCTCCAAAGCTTGAGACAAGTTTCGTGTTGGGTTGATAATCCACCCACGAAATCTCTCTCAGTTCTGCTGGTCTTTCTTCCACCTTGACCACAATCTCAGTAATTTGGCCAAGGTTCTCTGCATCTTCCATTTCTGGTTTTGCAGATTCTTCTTCCATCTCGGTCGAGGTCACTTCCACCTCGACCGAGGTCTCAACAGCCAGATCGAGATCTTCCACATCTTCTCCCTCAAAAGCTTCAGGAGAAACTTCTGGTTTGACTGGAGGTATGCTCGAAACGTGCAACACTTCCTTATGCTCCTCTTCCGGCTTAGCATAGGATAGGGCGCTTTCCTTGAGCTCCGTCACCTTCTTCATTAACTTCTCCAACCTAGATTCGAGAGAATCTTCAAGAGGTTGCTCATAAGTCTTTTTAGGGACATTAAGTTCATCCCACATTGCAAGTTCGTGTTGAATGGCCTCTTCTCTTTCCCATTCATTGTTGAACCAATAGAAGGAGTACTTCTCCTCCAAGTATTCATAATGATCTGCCCTAGCACTTTGTCTTGCTATCCAGGCTGGATCAAACATAGCCATCAGAAATCCTGAAAACTTACAAAACTCATAGAAAGAGTAGTTAGTAGCAACAGGGGCAAGCGCCCCGAAAGCAAACCGTACCGGCTCGGTCTAGACCAAGTCCCCGGCAACGGCGCCAAAAACTTGTTCGCTCCAAACGGTGTGTGCAAGCTTTAAATTTATAACCCTAGACTTAAGCTTAAAACAAGGATGCGAACCCGCAGTGTACGGGTCAATCGTAGTAAAAGCAAGAAAATTCCAGGGGTCGATCACAGGGACTTAGTGAAACAAAGTCCAGTACGGTATGCTAGTGTTGATGCTAACCACAAGAGCAAGTATACAATCAAAGATGAATAAGATGTCAAATAAGCAAACATGCAATTCTAGGGATTAAAGCATCTAGTTGTGGTTCCAACTCAAGATCTATAGGTAAGCGGACAAAGCTGAGATTTTTGCATGGGGAAGGTGTTTCTAAAGTGGAGTAGATCACCGGGTAAGTCTCACTACACACTAATCCCAAACCCTAACTCCTATTACCGGGTAAGTCTCAAGGAATTAAGATAAAGAACTATTGCCGCAAACTAACACACCATCTAAGGGAATAGAATCAACCTTTACCGGGTAAGTCTCAGGCTAACTCACAAAGATGGGATGGAAGCACACTCAAACCCCAATAAAGGACAAGCCTTTATTACCTACACTTATGATCGTTAGTACACAAACTAAGGAATTACCGGGTAAGTCTCATCCTAAGCTTGCTTTGAACCAGAAAGGTGTAATAAGAATAGGATTTGGCAAACTCTAACACTTAACTCTCAGTTTAGGGTCGGATAAGTCACCTCGGTCAGAAGTATTCCACCCCGGCCGAGATGTTCATCAACCGAACGAGATGCTTAGGGTTAAGGTTAAAGACTCGAACTTTCAGGATCCTACTGTGATTAAGATCATTCTATCATTGTTTTTCCCACAACCTTCAGCCAATCACCCTAGAATCACACAAGGAAATTAGCCACTCATCATCATAATGAAAGTATTAAATATATGGGAAGAAGGTGAATATTTGAACAAAGAAGAATTTAATGAAAACACTTCAATAACTGAATCAAATATCACACAAAATCGTTCCTTGGATAATGATCCAACAAGACAAGACAACAAGGAAAGGAATTGAAGACAATCTTACAAAACCCTCCAAAAAGCTATAAAGCTATAGTCTTCAATCTTCCTTCAACCTTCAAAAAGGTTCTTCGAATCTCCCAAATTGGAGTAGGATGCGGCTGCTGCGCTGATAGCGGGATTGTATGTGGTGTATGCAGCCTGTATTTCGGTGTAAGCGGGCTTATCGAATTGTGGAAATCCAACCCTTTTTATAGGAAAAATAAACCTCCAAAGATAATAAATCTTAAGAAGATATATTCCCATAAAAATAGGTAAAATATATGATTCTGCATATCTCCTTCCTTCTAGAAGCTCAGCCCAAAAATATAAGATCACTTTCCAATTTTAAAAGATCTCAGCCAAGAATAAAATATTCTCGCCGCGTCCTAGGTGTTCGCCTCGGTCGAGTCGGCGTCTCTGGATCGCCTCGGTCGAGATGAATCTCTGGTCAACCGAGGTGATTCATAACTGAATGTAGAATCTCTCAAAACTGGTCCAAAGTAAATCTTTAATCCATGGCTATGCTTCCTGAATGTAGCTCCAAATGACTCTTGACTCCTTTTGCTCCTTTTTGATGCAAAACGTACCATATTACCTGCAATTACAACGAAACTAGGTGTAGACCTCGATTCTCGCAAGGGTAGATGAAATGGTAGTAAAATCACATAATGTACATACAAACATGCAGATTATGAGAGATAAAACGTCTAAACAAACCCCAAAATATAGACTATAATTCATGCTATCAAAATACCCCATACTTAGCCCTTGCTTGTCCCTAAGCAAGTTCCTCATATAGAAATCAAGATAGAATGGATTATAAGTCAAGAAAATCAATGAAAAAGTCTTTCAAAAATTATTTTATGGTGTGCAACTATCATAGATCACTCTAAGAGAGTACTTCCTGGAAACTAAAAACTCAATATGATCAAAACATTTTATAAATATAGGAAAGTTGTTCATCTTTGCATAAAATCATAGAATGCATAATAAATCATAATTATCAAAATTAATCATGTATAATCCGATTTAAACCGCTAAGTCAATCAACAAGCTCAAGGTCTCAAGGGCTTCCCAAAAGAAAGGTCAAGAAACGTGTAGGGTAGGGATGCATGTAAGGTAATGTGGTGCTAGAATCCGGGAAAAGGATGAACTTCACTTTCACTTTGACTTGCAACATCTTCCACCAATAAGCTTTGCTTATTTCACACTTTTTTCTCTTTTACTTTACTTTTTGGGATGCATGGATAGAGGTGCACAATAACCGAAGCCTAGGAAATCCGCAATCATCAATTTCTTGAGATGCGTCAAACCCTTGATGCACATACCATGACCCGTTAGGAATATCGCTCAATCCGACTTTGGCAAGACACAAACACCCGGCTATGTGAATGGTGCCGAGTTACTCATCTTCATGATTGACTTCCCCAAACCTATTATTGCTTTCTAACACTTTCACTTTCAGCCACTTCTCAACTTTTGACTTGCTTTCACCACTTCGCTTGCTTCCAAATTCCCGGATAGGTAAAGGGAGGCAATATGTATATGAGGGGCTAAGCATGATCAAGAAGAAGAGGAAGAAGAAGAATGAATTGCCTTGGTCTTTCCAAGAAGAACGTGAGAGAACTTATGCTGCGGTGTCAACCTTCAAATTCAACATAATTTGGATAAAAATAAAGTATTAAACATGCCAATAATTTCAAACAAAGCATTTAGCAACTTAAACATATCATAAAACATTTCAAACATATAAAGAATTTAAAAACAGTAGGTAAACAAGATCTTCACTGAGATCATATCCAGATAAGTAACACAAAAATCGTTTTCGAAAATTTTCTGTTAACCCACCTCGGTCGAGATGTTCTTGGTTCAACCGAGGTGAAACACCTCGTTTTGCCAGAACTGTCCCGGTCGAGGTCAAAAAAAAAAAAAATTTTTTTTTTTTTTTAAAACCAGTTTTCTTTCAGTTTCGACGTTTTTCTCAATCAAATAACCTGTAAGTATGCATGTGGTCTCAGATAAAAACATAGATGCAAAAGTGAAGCATAAATATCCGGTCAAATAGAGTCATGCATCAAAGTGATCAAATACATCAATAAATACCCCATACTTGGGACACACTGTCCCAGTGGGTGTAAATAGAGTCTGAAAGAAAGGATGACTCACCGGATATAGCTAAACTGCATGAAGAAGTAAGAAACAGCTCCCAGATAAGACCATCTCGGTTGGCGAAGTACATCTCGGTCGAGGTGTTCTGACAGTACCCGAGATGTATATCAGTAAAGCTCGTTTCCTCAACTTCTCGAAATTTCGTTCTTCTAGTGTAGCTCTTGAACTGTGATCCTTCCTTTTGGAATACCTGGTTGTTGTCTAGAGGAAAACAAAAACAAAGCAACTATCTAAACTAAACTAGAAAAAGGAGAAGAAAGCAATACCTTGGGTTGCCTCCCAAGAAGCGCTTGGTTTAAGGTCGCTAGCTGGACCATACGGCATGGGATTACTCAATGCACTTCGAATGTCGTGGAGTGCTCATCACATCCGTAAAAATCTTCCAAGAAGGTTCCGGTTCCTAACTTCACCGGCAAATGGTAAGATCTCCCACGTACAAGCTTGTACGGTTTGATTCTCACCGGATTCCTTCTAGCCTTCCTGCACTCCAATGGGACATAATCTAGCCTTGCGTCCCATCCTTTCCTTGATCGAGAAAACAGTTTCTCGAGAATCATAGCAGCTTCCCCATCTATAGCTTGGGGATGGTACAAGGTCCTTAGCATGCGAGGGACCCCATACTTGAACAAGAGACTCTTCATCGCCTTAGCGGTGTAGTGCTTGCCAACTCCACTCCTCATGATCCAAGGAGCATCTTCTTCCAAAAATTTTAAGGAAGACTTCATCTTGATCTTTGGAGGTTCTTTCGGAAGAGACCTCCAACTCTCCGGTGCTTTCCTGAAAAATTCAGAAATTTTAATAGGAAATTCAAATGGAGTAAGAGAAATTACCTTGTAAAGTTTTCCAAAGTTCGAGACAAGTTTCGTGTTGGGTTGATAATCCACCCACGAAATCTCTCTCAGTTCTGCTAGTCTTCTTTCCACCTTGACCACATTCTCAGTAAATTGGCCAAAGTCTTCTGCATCCGCTTCTTCTGGTTCTGCAGGTTCTTCTTTCATCTCGACCGAGGTCACTTCCACCTCGACCGAGGTCTCAACAGTCAGATCGAGATCTTCCACATCTTCTACCTCAAAAGCTTCAGGAGAAACTTCTGGTTTGACTGGAGGTATGCTCGAAACGTGCAACACTTCCTTATGCTCCTCTTCTGGCTTAGCATAGGATAGGGTGCTTTCCTTGAGCTCCGTCACCTTCTTCATCAACTTCTCCAACCTAGATTCGAGAGAGTCTTCAAGAGGTTGCTCATAAGTCTTTCTAGGGACATTCTTCTCATCCCATATCGCAAGTTCACGCTGAATGGCTTCTTCTCTTTCCCATTCATTGTTGAACCAATAGAAGGAGTACTTTTCCTCCAAGTATTCATAATAATCCGCCCTAGCACTTTGTCTTGCTATCCAGGCTGGATCAAACATAGCCATCAGAAATCCTGAAAACTACAAAACTCATAGAAAGAGTAGTTAGTAGCAATAGGGGCAAGCGCCCCGAAAGCAAACCGTACCGGCTCGGTCTAGACCAAGTCCCCGGCAACGGCGCCAAAAACTTGTTCGCTCCAAACGGTGAGTGCAAGCTTTAAATTTATAACCCTAGACTTAAGCTTAAAACAAGGATGCGAACCCGCAGTGTACGGGTCAATCGTAGTAAAAGCAAGAAAATTCCAGGGGTCGATCACAGGGACTTAGTGAAACAAAGTCCAGTACGGTATGCTAATGTCAATGCTAACCACAAGAGCAAGTATACAATCAAAGATGAATAAGATGTCAAATAAGCAAACATGCAATTCTAGGGATTAAAGCATCTAGTTGTGGTTCCAACTCAAGATCTATAGGTAAGCGGACAAAGCTGAGATTTTTGCATGGGGAAGGTGTTTCTAAAGTGGAGTAGATCACCGGGTAAGTCTCACTACACACTAATCCCAAACCCTAACTCCTATTACCGGGTAAGTCTCAAGGAATTAAGATAAAGAACTATTGCCGCAAACTAACACACCATCTAAGGGAATAGAATCAACCTTTACCGGGTAAGTCTCAGGCTAACTCACAAAGATGGGATGGAAGCACACTCAAACCCTAATAAAGGACAAACCTTTATTACCTACACTTATGATCGTTGGTACACAAACTAAGGAATTACCGGGTAAGTCTCATCCTAAGCTTGCTTTGAACCAGAAAGGTGTAATAAGAATAGGATTTGGCAAACTCTAACACTTAACTCTCAGTTTAGGGTCGGATAAGTCACCTCGGTCAGAAGAATTCCACCCCGGCCGAGATGTTCATCAACCGAACGAGATGCTTAGGGTTAAGGTTAAAGACTCGAACTTTCAGGATCCTACTGTGATTAAGATCATTCTATCATTGTTTTTCCCACAACCTTCAGCCAATCACCCTAGAATCACACAAGGAAATTAGCCACTCATCATCATAATGAAAGTATTAAATATATGGGAAGAAGGTGAATATTTGAACAAAGAAGAATTTAATGAAAACACTTCAATAACTGAATCAAATATCACACAAAATCGTTCCTTGGATAATGATCCAACAAGACAAGACAACAAGGAAAGGAATTGAAGACAATCTTACAAAACCCTCCAAAAAGCTATAAAGCTATAGTCTTCAATCTTCCTTCAACCTTCAAAAAGGTTCTTCGAATCTCCCAAATTGGAGTAGGATGCGGCTGCTGCGCTGATAGCGGGATTGTATGTGGTGTATGCAGCCTGTATTTCGGTGTAAGCGGGCTTATCGAATTGTGGAAATCCAACCCTTTTTATAGGAAAAATAAACCTCCAAAGATAATAAATCTTAAGAAGATATATTCCCATAAAAATAGGTAAAATATATGATTCTGCATATCTCCTTCCTTCTAGAAGCTCAGCCCAAAAATATAAGATCACTTTCCAATTTTAAAAGATCTCAGCCAAGAATAAAATATTCTCGCCGCGTCCTAGGTGTTCGCCTCGGTCGAGTCGGCGTCTCTGGATCGCCTCGGTCGAGATGAATCTCTGGTCAACCGAGGTGATTCATAACTGAATGTAGAATCTCTCAAAACTGGTCCAAAGTAAATCTTTAATCCATGGCTATGCTTCCTGAAGGATTCCTTTTTGCTCCTCAATGTAGCTCCAAATGACTCTTGACTCCTTTTGCTCCTTTTTGATGCAAAACGTACCATATTACCTGCAATTACAACGAAACTAGGTGTAGACCTCGATTCTCGCAAGGGTAGATGAAATGGTAGTAAAATCACATAATGTACATACAAACATGCAGATTATGAGAGATAAAACGTCTAAACAAACCCCAAAATATAGACTATAATTCATGCTATCAGCACTCAACCGTTTATTATCTATTATTTAGGTGATTCATCTTATTCAATTTTACAGTTGTGGCACGAGAGCTATTAACAGTTCTCGCCTCCGTTCCTTATCCAACTGGGTGTAGGTCTAGCTGACCTCCGCCGGTAGCATCACTACAAACCGAGTATGGACTAGTCCCTAAAGAAACCCCCAGCGCCCGCAAGCTAACTGAGCAGAATGCCACCGCCCGTTACTCTTAGGCCAAGTATAGGTCGGTAAATATCTATCACAACCTATAACTCTAAACATTTTAATCACTCACCACTATCATCATTCATCCTCATATTCGGAAGTCAGCTAAGTAAGCCCAAAGGACTTACCTGTTGTAAATCTCGACTCTCTGTAAATCAAACTCGCTCTGTAACTGTAGCAACTCAGTTGCCTGCCAAAGGAGATAAGTGCATTAGCACACTCCAGCGTAATTAGAAGTCTAAGACTTCTAAGATAGAAGATCGTAATATGACATAACTAATTACAGTACTAATTTATGGTAAAATGACCATTTTACCCTTAGTCCCGGAACTTCCAAATTTTTCGAAATTCATGTCTAAACTCCTATTCGAGACCCTAAAGTCGTATTCTAACTCCTAAAGTTTAGTTTGGTTACAAACTGGCACTTTTCCTATTTTCCTATTTTCCGAAAGATCGTAAAGGTCCAACTTCGGTTTCAAATATAAAATTCGTAAAAGCTTATAAAAATTCCGAAATAATTCTCTAGATCATCTATGATGTTCCATCTACCCTTAGGAGCAAGAATTTCTCAAAACTGTTCATCCATTATTTTTATAAAAATTCTCAAAGTTGGCTACTCCACTTACAATTTCTATACTTAGCCAAAATTCTAATGTTTACAAAAACTGCTTAACTACCCTACTTTGGAAGCTTATAACTTCTAATCCGACCGTTCATTTCTTCTCAAATTTTAATATACTAAACTACATATATCCATCTATCATCTATTAAAATTTCAACGGTGGATCTTCATTGTAACTCCTTAACATTGGTCGACAAAATGGGAAGTTTCTAACTTAAAAACTGAAGGAAAAAGAGCTGTATTTACAGCAGTCCTTTGTTTCTACCATTATGTTTATATAACTCAGCAGCTACCCATTACCAACCCAGCCCATGTTCAAGGCCGAACTACAACAACACATCATTCCAGTCCTAAAGAATCGGTACACACACACATAAGATCATACATTAGCCTTTCAGTTACCTCTATACCGAAGGCTTTCTAAGGCTGCTGCACTTGATGTTTAAGCAGGGTTCTATCTCGTTATGGCCGGCGTCGCTGAAGCTAAAACAGGAGGGAGATCATTACTCCGAACTGGTAAGAGTGAGGCAAGAAGAGTGAAGGAGGAGCCTACCGGAGGTGTATGCAGAAGATCTCGCAAGGTTCTGCTTCGTCTTAGGCAACTTGAGGCTGACTACGGTGGCTGTGAATCGATGTACTCAACCCCTTTAGTTCAGTAGATGGCTGCAGTTCGAGACACAGCAGCGTTGGTCGATGAAACAAAGAAGAGAATGATGGTGAAGACGGAAAAAACGCTCACTGCACTAACCTGGATTTAGTCGCGAGATTAGGAGATGATCGTATGTGCTTGGAGCGGCTGGATGTGTGCAGACGTAGGCTGGATAGGCAGTCGGCTGGTGGATCTTCAACCTCGAACCAGGACGTGTGAAGATAGGAGAGAAGGAAGCGTAATGCAGATAAGGGAAGAGCGAGGTTCGGGGATATGATAGGAAAGAGAGACGGTTACAGAAGGAAGAGAGAGGAGCAGTTAGCGTGAATCTGGACAAACACACTCAACTGAATAAGGAAGGAAATCAACGGGTATCACGGCTGTTACTATCCTGTGTAACGTTCAGCAGCCCCACGTAATCTGCACTTCCAAGATCTTCCTGGGCTGCGAGAGCTGGGCTGGACGCTGGGCTGGAGCTGGCAACGCCGGGCTGAAGAGGTAAAGCAGCAGATGGGCTGAAGCTGTGGATCCAAGGTGCTGAAGCTGGGCTGCGGACAAGCTGCTGAAGCTGGCGCTGTTGGGCTGCGGACAAGCTGCTGAAGCTGGCGCTGCTGGGCTGAATCACGGACTGGGCTGATCGAAGCTGGGCGCTGGCATACGGGCTGGAGCTGGCGCAAGCTGAAGGGAGCAGCAGTCCGGTGCTAGCTGTAGTCCGGAAACGAGATCTCGACTAACGGGTGCATGGAATCGACGGATACGGATCATGTTATAGTTTAGGATTGGTTATAATGATTCTATCATTTTATGTGAAGGAAAGCTACATAAAATGATAAATTTTTGAAACAAGGATCCTATCATTTTATGTGAAGGGGAGCAACATAAAATGATGAATTTTGAAACAATGTGTCTAACTAAGTAGACGGATATGGATCAACTGGTCGAAATCCGATTTGTTACGGAAATAAACGGAATAAAAATTCCGGATATTACATTAAAGATTTACCTTGGACCAAATTTGAGAGATTTCACATCCAGTTTAGAGTCACCTCGGTCAGCTACAGTGTCACCTCGACCGAGGTGATCTAGAGGAGCGTCTCGACCGAGGCGAATATCTTGGCACGGCGAGATATATTTTATTTGGCTGAGATCTTTTATTTTTGGAAGGAGAGATCTTATATTTTTGAGATGGATTTCTGGAAGGAAGATCATATATTTGGAAGATCTATTTTAGAGATAAGATATATTTTTATTAGGAAATTATCTTTTAAGATATTTTCTATAAAATTATCTTAAGAAGATATTTATTTTAGGAGATATGGATATATTTTATAGGAAGTTATCTTTTTAAGATATCTTATTTTTGGAAGATAATTCTCCTATATAAAGGGTTGGATTTTCCACAATTCAACGATCTACGGATCACCTATCTTCGGATCAGCGCATCACCGAAGATCCGCTAACGGCAAGAGGCCGCATACAACAGCTGGGAGATTGAAGAACCTTTTCGAAGGTTGAAGGAAGATTGAAGGAAGAAAGTTGATAGCTTTTATAGCTTTTGTGAAGGGTTTTGTAAGATTCTCTTAAATTTCCCTTCTTGTTGATTGTCTAGTTGGATTGTGATCCAAGGAACGCTTGTTTGAGTGATATTTGATTCAGTTATTGAAGCCTTTCTATTAAGTTCTTCTTGTTCAAATATTCACTTTCTTCCCATATACTTGATTATTGATTTCATGATGATGAGTGGCTAATTTCTTTGTGTGATTCTAGGGTGACTGGCTGAAGGTTGTGGGAAAAACAATGATAGAATAATCTTAAATTCCAGTAGGACCCTGAAAACTCGAGTCTTTATCCTTAACCCTAGAACATCTCGCTCAGTCGATGAACATCTCGGCGGGGTGGAATTCGTCTGACCGAGGTGACTTTTCTGATCCGAAACTGAGAGTTAAGTGTTAGAGTTTGCCAAATCCTATTCTTATTACACCTTTCCTGGTTCAATGCAAGCCTAGGATGAGACTTACCCGGTAATTCCTTTGTTTGTTTACCCAAGATCATAAGTGTAGGTAATAAAGGTTTATCCTTTATTGAGGTTTGAGTGTGCCTTCATCCCATCTTTGTGAGTTAGCCTGAGACTTACCCGGTAAAGGTTGATTCTATTCCCTTAGGTGGTGTGTTAGTTTGAGGTTATAGTTCTTTATCTTGATTCCTTGAGACTTACCCGGTAATAGGAGTTACGGTTTGGGATTAGCGAGTAGTGAGACTTACCCGGTGATCTATTCCACTTTAGAAACACCTTCCCTTTGCAAAAATCTCAGCTTTGTCCGCTTATCTTTAGATCTTGAGTTGGAACCACAACTAGATGCTTTAATCCCAAGAATTGCATATTTCCTTTATTGACTTTTTATCATCTTTGATTGTTTTAATCGCTTTTGTGGTTAGTAGTTGCATTGACAACCTATACTTGCTTAGGTTTCACCTAAGTCCCTGTGATCGACCCTTGGAATTTCTTGCTTTTACTGCGATTGATCCGTACACTGCGGGTTCGCATCCTTGTTTTAGGCATACATCTAGGGTTATAAATTTAAAGTTTGCACACATCGTTTGGAGCGAACAAGGGTTCCCGACGTCCCTGCACATCTAGATCCGCAGGTGCCCCAAAGCCGATCCGCAGGGCGCCTCCCGAGCCACTGTCGAGCCTCCTCCCTACCGCAGCCATGGACTCCAACGACAGCAGCCCGATGTTGCTCCCTTTGCCTTTCGGGACATGAAATCGAGTAAGATCCATACCGGTCCTTCGTGGGTCCTTCTCTTCTTGGCTTTACCTTATATATATATATGCTGATGTGAGCACCCGTTGTTTCTCCAAGCCGTACCTAACAGCCTCGGAAGATGGCTTGAAGAGCTTAGGCATTTTCGAGTTTTCATGAAATGATGAGGAGCCATCTTCGAGTCCAAATTTGGGTAAGCTAGACTTCTCCTTTGTTTATGGATTTAGGATATATAATAGGTGGTATTGCATAGTAGATCATACAAAAATTTGAGAGGAATCCGAGTTACAGTTTAAGAGTTATGGTGTTCCAAAGTAGAGACATTGACCAATTTATAGGTTGTGCTGAATTGTGTATAAGTGTTGAGAAACTTCTTGTGATGCAGTTTTGTGGTGCAGATTTGATTGGGTTATATTTATTGATTAGACTTGAATTTTGGATATCTCATAGTTAGAATTACATAGTATAATATATCAAAATTTGATAGGATTTCATCAAGAGGTTTAGGAGTTATGATTTTTCAAAGTTGAGGTTGTAAGCAGTATTCTGGATGTTGCTGAAATTTTCTAAGTGATGGAAATATTTTGTGTTGTGCAGTCATGTTTGAACTTAAGTTTAGATACCGTAGAAATATAATCCACCATTCAGTTTTTAGTATGTTATAGAGTGTCATGCATAGGGTGATGTATCAAAAATTGAGGTTGATTCAACGGTTAGATGCAGATTTATGAAGATCCAAAGTTGACGGGTTGAGCAGTTAAGAAATACTTAGTTTTTGGCTAAGTGTGAATTTCTAGTTTTGGAACCGACTTTGAGAATTTGTGTAGAAGTGGTTATTAGGTATTTTTGGAAAATTCATGCTTCTATGGATGGAGTGCATAGCATAGAAGACTTAGAGATTTTTGTTATAATTTTATATTTTATTCGGGGCTCGCATCATAGGATAAAGTTGGATCCTAGTAACCTTTTTTAGCAGTGAGGAGAATGTGTGTTTCTTCTAATTCTACCTAAACTCATTCTTAAAAGTTAGAATATGAAATTATGTCACAAAGAAGATGATGGGCATATTTTAGAGGTTTTTGAAAGTTTCGGAACCAAGGGTAAAATGGTCATTCTACCCTAGGAGGGTATTTTAGTAATTTCTCTTCTGTTAGAATCTTACATCTTAGAATCATAGACTTCTAAGTGTATGGAAAATGTTTTGATTCACTTGCCTCTTGTGACAGGCAATTGAGTAATCTATGGTTGCTAACCGGGTTGAAATTTGAGGGTCGAGACTGATTCCGGTAAGTCATTTGGGCTTACTTAGCTAGCTTTTGGATATATGGGTGTGAATAACGATAGTGGTGTTTGAATGATATGTTTATAAGTATACTTTTATTAATTATCGACTGACCTACATATTTGGCCTAAGAGTAACGGGCGGTGGCATTCTGCCCGGTTAGCCCGAAGGCGGTAGGGTTTTTTTTAGGGACTAGTCCATACTTGGTTTGCGGGGACGCCACCGACGGAGGTGTGCCAAACCATCACCAGTTGGATAAGGAACGGAGATGAGAAATCTTAAAATTTCCCGTGCCACAACTTTAAAATGGAATAAAGTGAATCACCTAAACTATCAGATAATAACCGGATTGTGTGCCAGCATGATGAGTGTTTATGTTACCTTGAAAGTGTTTGTGCTATCTTTATTCTATTTATATTTGGATTGTTAGCTAACGGTTATTCCGTGTTGTAGATTTTGTAGAAATAGACAGTTGCACAGAGATCTGGAAATGATGATCACCTGGGTCCACATACTCATTAGATGGGGACGGGGGAGTCTTCCTTTTGGCATGCATGTTTTATATATATGTATGTTTTGTAAGGTTGTCATGTGTTGTTCATTCATACAAATATTCTTTGTTATTTTTCAAAGAATTTAAATACATTTAAAGTCGTTGTTAAACCAATGTTAGGACCCATTGTGAGGACCTAGCTAGTAGCTCTCCGAGTTCCGAGAACTTGGGATGTTACATTAATCTTCATCGAATGTTGTTTAATTCGAACCTGGTAAGTATTCGATCTCATCTTTTCGGTTTATTCGTGGTAAAATCCCCAACATTCAAAACTTCTCAACCTAGTTCTTTAGTGATGTTAGCAATGGAGAAGACGACATTCCGACTGCTTTCAATGGGCATTATTTTTGTTTTGAATACATTAATGTATCACGGTATACAAACACATCGTACACAAACTAGGTTATGTATAACTCTGTTATGTACAATAAATTTTAATGTTTTAATTATGTATATTTTAATGTTTTATTTATGTATAACTCTATTATGTACAACAACTATATGTACATAAACTATCTTATATTTTTGTACACAGTATACAAACACATCGTAGGGCAATTTTGGTAACTAGGCCTTTTTGAGAAACTAGACTAGTAACTAGGCTTTTTAATGTTTCAATTATATAAATATACCCCAACCTTTTGTATTTATTCTCAAACTCTACACACTCTTCTCTTAAGGGGTACATATACTAAACACAAAACTAGAAGAAAAAAAAACTAGTAAACCAAATTGTTTCCACATCGTACACAAACTAGGTTATGTTTCTGTACATATCGTACACAATATAGGTTATGTCTGTGTACATATCCTATATAAACTATGTTATGTTTGTGTACACATAATACACATACATCATACATATAAAAATGTGACTTAAACTATTGATTTACAGGCTACAGAACATTGAAGAACGGAACATCGGAGGGTATGTATTATCATTTTTTTCAGCAAGAATGGACGTTCAAATCAGAGTCCACGGATGAAGGACACTATTAACATTTGATTCCTATTTTAACGGTTTTTCATAATTATTATCGTTCTTAATTATGTAAATAAATAAAGATAAATAGGAGAGAGAATTATTATGATTTATTGAGTATCTTTATTTCTGTTTTTAATAAATCTTTTTGTGAAAATATATAGGGGTCTAGTTTGTCAACATATAAACAAAAGGGCCTAATTTATACACCTTGATACAAAAACTTCCTACTTAGCCAACTCATCCTTAAATCTTATACTAAATCACGAATTAAGCCAATAAATCTTTTTTTAATAAGACAAAAATTTTTAAAAATATATTTTTATAACTAAATCTAATAATATCAAAATCTATAAAATCTCTGCATTGTTATACACTATTTTGTTATCACCTTACTATCATTTCTTTTTTATACCGATTTTTAATCGTCCCAATCGTTTTGCTATCGTTTATTTATTTGAAAACAATTGCATGCCTTCTTATCTTCTCTCTGTCTTTTCTGTTTCACAATTTATGTGTTGTGTGTAATCTATACTTCGAGAGAATATGTGAAATTTGTACCAAATACCCAATTATTGCTCCATCTGCTTGAATTTCTTGTACTTCCGTGATATATTTTCAAGAACTAGTGTTTCAACAACTTGTAAGAGAAAATATTTCAATAGCTTGCAAATAACCCATCTATATTCTTATACCTTTTTTTTTCTAATATTTCGTTACTTTGTAAAAAAAATCAAAGATTTCGTTACTTTATTCATTCAATTTCGATTATTTTTCAAAAAAAAATATTTTGACTCAAATTTTTAATTTTTTTTATATTCAGATTCCAATAAATTTTTTAATGTACACATTACTTCGACTACAGGGCATCAAACTTTTTAACAGTTAATTTTTTATTTTAAAAAAATTTCTTATCTTTCGTTAGTTTTTATAAAAAATTAACGGTGTGACACAACTTGTATCTTTAAAAGACTTGTTTATTTTTTTTCAATATTTCTCTTAAAAGATTTGATTATTTTTTTCAATTCTTTCGTTTTTTGTTTAAGTTTCGGTTTTTTTATTTAAATATTTCGTTTTTTATTCAACGTAGGGTTTTTA
>BSUD01000005.1:119912180-119942791 GCA_033239045.1 Fagopyrum esculentum
TTTATAAAAAAATACATCTCGTTTAGTTAAGAAGTATTTTTGCAAAATATATTTGGATTTGTTTTTTGGAAAAAATTTTTTTGCAAAATCTGTTGTTTTTTTTAATTAAAAATATATATTTATCGATATACTTTATTGCACTAACTACATTAATGTTGCTCACTTTTTTCTCGGATTAAATCTTTTACTAAATCACCAATTAAGCCAATAAATCTTGTTTTACTAAAGAAAAATATAAGAAAATATTTTTTAGCGAAACCTATACTACAATATCTAATTAGTTAGTATAAACAAATAAATAAAAAAATATGTATATTATAAATATATATATATATATATATAACATTTATATTTTTTTTTCAGTATCTACTCAATCGTCATGGTGGAGGGCTTAGGAGAATCAAATATTAGTCTTAGATTTTTTTTTGAAATGTGCTTTTTATGTTCATATTAGATTAAATAAATGTATTGTTTGACCCTCCCGAGGGTATAATGGATTTTTATTTATTTGTTCAATGTAAGGGGTCGGACTATCTCTTGAATCATTACTACTTAGTCCATTTTCTTATTAATAGAAGCGTGTCTAGATAGGCCAAAATCCATCGACTCTCCTTGCATCTAAATTTTTAGTAAATAAAATTAAATTTAGATATTAATCGTCTATATAACATATGAGAAAAATAAAGAATTTTTTTAATGATTACCGCAGAAGGTGCGGGATATGAACTAGTGGGTTTTTAAAATCTGTAAAATCGAATTTTTAAAAATGTTTCATAAATAAATTTTTGATTATTGTTACTAATTGTGAACCTTATTTTTTACGCAACCTTTTAAATCTGTAACGCAATCTTTTAAAATCGGTTTGTAACATGAAATATCATATTTATAATCTATAACGCAATCTTTTAAAATAAAATTTTGATCGTCTTTTAAAATAAAATTTTGATTTTACGCAATATTTTGATTTTAAAATCTTTTAAAATCGGTTTTTTAAATCAGATATTAATATCATTGCGCAATCTTTCGATTATAAAATAAAATTTGATTTTATTTGAAAATAAACTCGATTTTCTATTAAAAAAATTTGGATTTTAAAATCTATAGCGTAAACTTTTATTAATTTTTACGCAATCTTTTGATCCGAAAGAATTTAAAAAAAATTCCAATGTTATTTTACAATTATACTAATTAACAAATAAATAAAAAAATCAAAGACAGAATTTTTCACTATTTTTAATGATATTTCATATCAAATAATTTTAGAAAAAATTTTCCACTATTAGTCAAACTCCATTCTTAATAAGTCTTAAACCTTGGGCCAATAGAACTCTTTGCCGCCCTAAAAAACCTGTCCATCTCGGAACACAGTCAAACTATGACAAAGGCCTACGACGATGGCGAATATGCAACGGCTTGCGAAGCAGTTTTCGTTGATACCAATCTCCACACTAATATCGTTATTCCCGTCTTTTCAGCCGAAACCATTTTTTACCTTAAGTGTAAGTTCTCTCTAAGACCTCTTCGGTTTCAAATTACTTGTGAATTATTTGATCTGATCAATTCTTCAAATAATGTTAGGGTTTCTTGATCTTTTCAATTTGTTCTTTAAAAGAAAATGGCTTTTTAAATCCACTCATGATCGCGCTAGTTAAAGAATTTCATATGTACATTGGAGCGATCGTACTTTATCTCTGCAATTTAATATTATTTTAGTAGTGATGGATGTGTGAACATGTAATACATCAGTTAAACTGAATGTAATTAGGGTCAGAATTTCATTCCACCGTAGTGCGTATGTTGAGCAGAGTCGAGATCGGAATCTCTTTCCTTAATTCTAAAAACACCCCGTATTACGACGGTTACCGGTGTTTAAAAATCCCAGGATATAACTGTTGTTCGAATCCGTTCTTCGTAATAGAACCGGAAGCCTACGAATTAGTAGTGCGTTGCACTCTTGAGATCAGAAAAGCTCGCAAGCTTGAAGAGAGAGAAGAGAGCAAATTGAAGGTTTGATTGAAATGAGAGGAAGAGCTCTCTATTTATAGGAGCTGGAGGAGATGGATTGGGCTATGGGCTTCGGAGCCCATTGACCAGCCCAAAACGGAGCCAATAAGCTGCTGACACTTGCTCCATTTCGGAGTCGCCACTTGCCCAAATTCAGAGTCGACACTTGCCCAACAACCCATTATTTTCGGATCTGTTGGAGTGGGTAATTTGACTAATCCGATGGGCCAGCAGATCCGATTCGTTGCATAGATGGGTCTGGCCCAAGGCCTTCCTCATCTGGACTGTTGGACTTCGAGTTGCGTCGGTCCAAAAATAATATAGGTGGTCAGCTCAGATTATAATTAGGTCCACCCGCAGCACAACACAACATGGCTCGGACTCAGACTCAGCACGACCACGAGTTCGGCTCGGCTCAACGCGCATGTGAGGGTTTGCCTACGTCGTTCCCCCATTGAAAATCGGTAGTGACCCAAGGCCATATGCCTTAGAGCAAACTTGCCCTATATATCCCATTGTTTCTCCCACCATATAGTCGATGTGGGAAGCACCCAATTTTGACTATTTCCCAAGCTATTGCCTATCACGCAACCAACTTTTGGCATCCATTTCTCATTCAAACGGAACTCAAATTTAACGTATGAATATACCACGAGCAAGAGCTCGCGGAGATGAAGCCAACACTCCCACTTTCCGGTGTTGATAATGGCCGGAGCCCATCGGAAATGTGCCCGGAAAAGTGCTCGGCGCACACGTGTGTTAAAACATGTTTATTTTATTCTTTTATTAATTAAGTTCCAACAATCCCCCACATGAATAGAAAAGATTCTAAACATATGCTTCTTTTTGTTTTAGACAGATAGAATTCTCAAGAGTACAGTCGAAAATTCACTGCATCTGGACTGGTTCCATGTTTCATGCTTGAACCGTCTATAGTGAATAGCTAACGGATTTACTTAATCAGGTAGTGACTATGATGTCTTGAACCACCCGGGCTTTTATGTAAACCGAGACAACAATTATCACACAGTTTCATTTTTTCGCAGAACGTTTGGTTCTCTGGTTGTGTTCATTTTGACCTTGAACATCTCTGATTTATTCATGAGTGAATTTGGAGAATTCAACCTCACCTTATTCTCCTAGACACGACCCCATGTCACACTCACAAGGTTAGTGGTGGGTCGCAAACCTAAACCGCCGGTTTAGGTTTGCGAACGGCCGGTTTAGGTTTAACCTAAACCGGCGGTTTGGCACATGAATTTTAAAATATATATATATATAATATTTTAATTAAAAAGTTATGCATTTGTTAATCTTTGTACATTTTAAAGTTTTGTAGATTGAAATTTTACATAACTATGTTTTTATAATTTATATTTTATACATTGAATTTTTTTTTTACAATAGCATTTAAATAGAATTAGTAAGTAAATAAAAGAAAGCAACTAAAATAAAATTACTAACTAAAAAAACAACAAAGCAAACTCAAATTTTTTATACATTGAATTTTTTTTCATTACATGAGCTTTTGAATAAAATAACTACATAGTAAAAGAAATTACTAACTACAATAAAAGAAAGAAGCAACTAAAATAAAATTACTCATTAAAATTACAATAAAGCAAACCAAATTTTTTTATACATTGAATAAAATAATTACATAGTAAAAAAAAATTACTAACTACAAGTGTACAATAAAATAAAGCAAGCTAAATTTTTTATACATTCAATTTTTTTTATTACATATTTACATTAGTATTTGAAATTTTGAATAGAACTAAATGAAAAAAAAAAAGAAAAAAAGGAAAGGGTTTGAACCGGTTTTCCGGTTGCCTACGTATCCTCTTGGGGTTTAAGAGGAATCAAAGTCTACGTAGTTCTCTTACCTTTACTTACCTTTTTTCGGACTTCCGAGTTGTTTTCGTAACCCCCTTACCTTTGCGCCTCGGACTCGGAAGTAGTGGCCGGATCATCGGAGTTGGAATCCGATTTTGTGTCATAAACGGGTGCATTCCGTTATTGCCTCCTCTCTGCCCTTATCCAATCTTGAACACATACTTGAGCCTCCAATTTATCGGGCTTCAATTGACTCCTCTTGTAGCTTAGCATGTTTCCTCCTTGACTAAAAGTTTGCTCCACGGCCACCGTTGATGCGGGAACGGCCATAATTTGTTGCACAATCTTGGCTAATGTTGGATACTTTGGGGCCATCTTCTTCCAATATTGTAAAACTTCAAAACTATCAATGTCACCATCAAAACTAAAAGGAGTAGTTAGATAATCTTCAAATCCCGCACTTGCGGATGAATGTCTAGGTGTTTTTGTTCTTTTAGATAAAATTTGTTTAGCTTTAGAAATAATAGAAGAAGAAGAAGAAGAAGAAGAAGAAGAGGGTGGAGGAATTGTTTGGGTAGAAGCACTAGCACTAGCACTAGTTTCAAATAAAGTAAGTAATTTAGCAATTTCAACACGAACACTACTATTAATAGAATTAACGTTCTTAATAGAAGATAAACCTAAACATTCATAATAAGCATTTAAAAATTCCGTAAGTCCATCAATTTTAAGTCTAGGATCGAAAACAGCGGCAATAAGATAAACTAGGGGAACGTCATCATAATATTTTAGCCATTTTGTTTTCATTTCGGTTGTAGCATATTTAAGTGATTCTAAACCTAAACCGGTTTGTAAAGCCTCGGCAACATTTACGGCTATTTCTAAAAAACTACAAGTTGGAATGTAAACATAACTCAACATATTAGTAGCATCACTAAAAACTTTTAAAACACTACAAATATCAAAACAAGGTTGCCAAATACTTTCATCATCTAAAATAGACCAAGAAATAAATTGTGAAGAAAATTCTTGTAAAACATCTTTATAACGAATAGCTTGAGTAAGTAGTTTATAGGTTGAGTTCCAACGAGTTCCAATATTTTTTGAAAAAGCAATCGGAGGAACATTTTTTTTCTATACAAGTTGATCTCCATTTTCTTCTTAAGTCGGTTGAATGCCAAATATGTTCAATTACTTCGGTTATAGGTTCTAACATTTCATGTAAAACTTTTAGGCCATCTTGTACACATAAATTTAAAATATGACATGCACATCTTTGGTGAGTAAAAGAATACAAGTTGACCCGCATATCCCACTAAATGGTTAACGGCGCGGGTGTTAGCGGAAGCATTATCAAATGAATATGAAAAAACACGATTTTGTAAATTAAATTCTTGTAAAACCGTTCTTATTAATTAGCAATGTTGGCGGCACTATGTCTTTCATTAAAATTTCGAAATGCAATAACAAATTTATGCAAGTACATATCATTATCGATAAAATGTAAAGTGATGCCCATGTAAAAATGTGTTTGTGATAAAGTACTCCAAATATCACTACAAATTGAAACTTCATGCGAAAAAGATTGTAAAACCGTAAGAATTTTTTGTTTCTTTTGTTCATAAGATTGAGAAATTAATTTCGAAACTTGTTTACGAGAAGTTGGTTTATAAGCCGGTTGAAGATAAGTAGTGTTATATTCTCTTACATTAATAGATTCCGCATAAGAAAATGGAAAAGCTTCGGATGCAATTAAGTTGGCTAATCCTAAAGATTCATCAACATGATTATAATTAAATAAAGAAGATTGAGAGGAAGAGGATGCAAACCCGTGGGACAATTGAGTTTGTCCCCGTGTTATTCCGAGCTTCTCCGGATGAGTCTTTTGCATGTGGGTTTGCAAAGTCCCGTTCCGCCCTTCGCCTTCCACTTGTACACCTTCGGACAATAATTGCACAAAACTTGGCAATAATCGTCCATTACCGGACCCTTCTTGTAATGCTTGGTGAATATGTCGGAGGTGAGCATTTTCGGTGGAGGGGCTTGTCGGAATGGCCCTTCACCTTGTGGAACTTGTGGCATTTCCGAATCCGGCGGTTGAGTCTCGCTTTCTTGTGTGCTAGGATAGAAAGTGGGACTCGCAGTGAAGTCGTAGTTGCTTGGGTAATCCGGGTTTGCCATTTCGAAAGATCGAGAATACGAGAAAGAGAATACGAGATGGAGATTGAGAGTAGTAGTAGATAGATGAGAATGTTGGTGTGAGATAAATGGAAGAATTGTATGGTATTTATAGGAATTGTGGGTATTAATTTATTTTTTTTTTTAATTAAACTAATATTACAAAAAAAAAAATTAAAATACACATCCAACGGCTCTAAGAGCCGTTGGGATGTGGGGCCCACCGGCTAATAGCCGTTGTGGGCCAAAGAGCCGTTGGCAAAAGCCAACGGCTCTTTTTTTTGCCAAACCGCCGGTTAAACCGGCGGTTTGGCAAAAAAAAGTTAAATAAAAAAATAAAAAATGGTTCAAACCGGCGGTTAAACCGCCGGTTTAGGTTTGGTCTAGAGCCAAACCTAAACCAAAACCGTGAACCGCCAGTTCAACCAAACCGGCAAACCTAAACCGCCGGTTTGGTCAAACCGGCGGTTTACGCCGGTTCACAAACCGCCGGTTCGGCGGTTTGGTTTGAACCGGACCCATCTCTACACAAGGTGATTGACCATAAAGAGTATCTTTCATACTCCCCCTTTATTTTAAGGCGATGGAATCATTAAAAGCCAAGCTTAACCTTAACTCATACAGTTTGCACTGTTTATCATCCTTAGGAACTGGGTAGAGACAATGCTCCACTCGATTCAACTTGGTTAGCTTTCCCCTTGAACCTACATCATGGGATCTCCATTCACGTAGGTAGGGTTGTCCTTCAAGCATCCTCTTTCGTAATAGGCTTTAAACCCATTCCTTTTGATGATTTTAAAACTTGATCTCTTGACAAACCCTTAGTAAATGGATCCGCTAGGTTGTCAGCTGATTTGATATAGTCTATTGAGACTATACCTGTTGAGATTAGTTTTCTAATGGACTTATGTCGTCGTCTAATATGACGTGAGTTTCCAATGTATAAAACGCTCAGTGCCCGAGCTATAGCCGATTGACTATCACAGAGTACACATAATGCCGACACTGACTTTACCCCCATCGGAATATCTTCCAAGAAGTTCCGCAACCACTCAGCTTCTTCTGCTGCTTATTCTAACGCAATGAACTCAAACTCCATTGTGGATCTGGCCAATAACTTCTGTTTGGAAGATTTCCAAGACACTACTACACCACCAAGTGTAAACACATATCCACTTGTGGATTTTGAGTTTCTAGAGACGGATATCCAGTTTGCATCACTATATCCTTCTAGAACTGCAGGTTGGTTCCCATAGTGCAGCCCATAACTTTGAGTATAATGTAGATAGTTCAATACTCTAGTTATCCCTTTCCAGTGTTTATGTCCTGTGTTACTTGTATAGCGACTTAGTACATTGACTGAGTGGGCCAAGTCAGGGTGTGTACAATTGGTTAAGTACATAAGACTCCCAATTACACGTGCATACTCAAGTTGTGACACTGAGTCCCTCACATTCTTGGTCAGGTGGAGTTGAGGATCCACAAGACTCTTAGTTGTTCCACTCGAGTAGTTCTTAAACCTCTCAAGGATCTTTTCAGCATAATGAGCTTGGGACAGGATAATACCTTCGGAGTGTCTAGTGATTTTAATCCCTAAAATAACATCCGCTAATCCCATATCTTTCATGTCAAACTGACCCCTAAGTAAATTCTTAGTTCGGTTGATCATGTCTTTGTTGCTTCCAATGATAAGCATATCATCGACATATAGACATAGCAAGACATATCCCGTAGGAGTATTCTTGATATATATGCACTTGTCGCATTCATTAATGTTGAAACCATTCGACTGTCGAATGGTTTCAGCATTAATGATGTCGAATTTCGACATCATTATATTGTCAAATTTTTCATGCCACTACTTAGGAGCTTGTTTGAGTCCATAAAGGGACTTTACGAGTCTACACACTTTGTGTTCTTGTCCAGACACAACATACCCTTCAAGTTGTTTTATGTAGATCTCCTCTTCTAAATCTCCGTTTAGAAAGGCAGTTTTTACATCCATCTGATGGATTTCTAGGTATCGTAATGCCGTTATTGCTATTAGCATTCTTATAGATTTATTCTCGTAACGGGAGATAGGTCTCAATGAAATTCAACCCTTCTTTTTTTTGGAATCCTTGCACCACAAGCCTAGCCTTGTACTTCTCGATTGAGCCATCGGTTTTCAACTTGGTTTCGAAAATCCATTTGCACCCAAGTGTTTTACACCCTTGTGGTAAGTCAACTAACTCCCATGTATGGTTTTGCATAATGGAGTCAATCTCACTTTTGACTGCTTCCTTCCATGAAGGTGCGTCAGGTGTAGACATGGCTTCAGTGTAACTTCTTGGTTCTTTCTCCATGAGAAATGTCGTTATGAAGTCATCCCCAAACGATTTTTCCGTTCGAGTTCTTTTGCTTCCTCGAGGTTCTTCCTCGACTATTTCATTTCCAGAAGTGCCTTCTTCCCTTTTGTTCACGAGTTCGTTTCGGATTTTCTTTATCCTTACATGAAAACACGTTTTCAAAGAAACAAGCATTCCTAGATTCCATTATTGTATTAACATGTATATCTGGTATAACTGATTGATGTACCAGAAATCGATAAGCATTATTATTGTGTGCATATCCTATGAAAATACAATCAACGGTTTTAGGTCTGATGGTGACCTTTTTAGGAGGTGGTACAACCACTTTTGCTAGGCACCCCCACACTTTGAGGTATTTGTACGATGATACTTTACCTTTCCAAAGTTTATATGGCGTTTTGTCAGTTACCTTATGCGGTATTTTGTTGAGGATATAACTTGTGGTAAGCAATGCTTCCCCCACATGTTCTGGGGTAACCCAGAATCCTGCAATAGAGCGTTCATCATCTCTTTCAGAGTTTGATTTTTTCGCTGCAACTCCGTTAGATTCAGGTGAATAGGGAGGAGTTGTCTGATAAGTATCCCGTGTTCTCTACACACTAGTACAAAACCCCCGCCTAGACCTCGCTTATGTTGGAGCGGTTTAAAAGAACCGTGGTCAACATTATTTTCAGACCACGGTTATACGTATAACCGAGGACAATTGATTTTTTAAAAAAAAAAAATCGGACCCCGGTTAAATGAAATAACCGGGTTATAATATTATTTTTTTTATCAATACCACGGTTACTAATAAGACCCGGGGTGATACAACAATATCGGACCCCGGTTATTAAATAACCGGGGTATGTTATAAAGAAACCCTCTATCAAAACTCATCGTTTAGAAATAAAAAAAAAGAAAACCCTAGCAACCTATCCTTGCTTCTCTCCTTTGGTATATCAAACTGGACAGGATGTTGGTGGAAAAGAGGCCCTGCCGGCATCTCATCACGCGAACCACCAGCATGACCGTGCCCTCCGATCCCTCCGATCCCGCTCCCACTCCCGCTCCCGCCGTCGAATTCGCCGTTTCTCCTCCCATGCCGACTGAATCGGAGGCATCCACCGCTCTCGCTATTCCGAAGAGAGTCACGAGGAGGCATTATGCCGACTACAACCTCCACACTACTAGTACTACTACCACATCCTCTAGGCATCCACCACTCTTTGGGAAGGTCATCGATGGCTATAGTGTGATCAAGGAGATGGAGAAGGTCGGTACAGAGGGCGGAAGGACTACCTCGCCTGTTGTAATTGAAAATTGTGGTGATATTGTAGAGGAGTGAAAATTTGAGAAGAAGCAAAGGAGATCATTGGTTGTCTAAGGTGAAAGTTGTAATGTTTATTACTTTTACTTCATCGACTTAGCTTGGAATAAAACTAATGTAGATAGCTAGATCATGCCTACTAGTGTTTTTACTATCTAAATCTTCAATGTCTTGGCGGGGAATTCAATTTGCAATTGCATTTGAAAGTTATATATTACTGCTTGATTGTGGTGTAGGATCATGGAGTTGTGTCGACAAAACCATGTTCAGAGTCTACTAATGTCAAGCATTACCTATTCTGATGAGGGAATTTGGGCCTTCCAATTGTGGAGTCGGGTTGCACTATTTAGGGTTTGAGTTTGGTTGTTGTCAATGATCTCCTGGTTGTTGGGTTCTTTTCATTTTTTGTTTACATTGACTATATAAGTTATCTTATATTGAGCATGCTTGTCGAGTTTAGTTCATCAATGTGTTGCTGCTGGCGATTTTTCCAAGCATATTACAATAAACTTTCTATCCTACAATTTCATTCTTCAAACCAAATTAATGTGTAGGAATCTTCAAATATCATAGCATATGCTCTTCCATGATGAAACAACATAACATTATAAGAAATTACAAAAAGAATAGAGGGGAAGAGAAGAGAGAGGAAGAGACGAATGAGCTATAAATCTTTTGCTAGGTTTATAACTCAGGATTTATGGGGAAACTGTATTAATGAGGAAACTGAAACTACACTTAGGATTTATGGGTGTCATCTTATCCAGGAGAGTGGGATCTTACTTAAAATATATCATTGGTTTATTTGTTAACCTTTTTGAAAAGGAAGTATCTGTTTGAAATAAGTGGGATCTTAATTTTTGCTAGATTTTTGAACCATCTGACCTTGCAGGCTCATCTCACATTTCTTGTTCCATTTTTTCCCCGAGGGTAAACTCTGTTTATATGACTACAATGTCTTTGCAATAAGTGTTTATTTGTTAACCTGTTTGAAAAGGAAGTATTTGTGTTTCCAGTGATTTAACGATTCTAGTTCACACATACCCATTTAATCTACTCTTTTGTTGAATTTGAGATGAAGCTTGACACTTGAGGGATGTTATGATCATTATAAAGTTTGACATGATATTTGTATCAAACGAGATGTTTATTAATGTTTTCTTTTGTGTTTGTATATATGAGTAGAATCTGGTTACTCCGGTAGCCAGATAAGAGAGGGCAAGCCTGTCTTTTGGGGAAAAATGGATAATACTTGTGTTCATTTATGCAGCCATGTCACTGGTACTATACTGCTTACAACATAGCAAAAGATCATATAAATATTGGACTAGCTGTCATATTACCATCCGTTTAAAATCTTATTGGAGTTCTACTTTTATTGAATTTGAAGTACCACAAATTGCATCGTGCAATTTCTGGTCGCATATAAGAGTTTCTTTCACAGTTTCAGATGAACTTATGATGAAATT
The DNA here is from genome assembly GCA_033239045.1 of Fagopyrum esculentum. Lineage (NCBI taxonomy): Eukaryota > Viridiplantae > Streptophyta > Magnoliopsida > Caryophyllales > Polygonaceae > Fagopyrum > Fagopyrum esculentum. Next base: position 119,923,328 of record BSUD01000005.1, read on the forward strand.
GCTTGTTTGGTTTTAAATTAGAAAACCTTTGAAACATCTATTTGCTTTCTGATTATTGGTTCCTTGTGCAACAGAATTATTCAGAGCCAAAGATGGATTTGATAAGGACAGAGAGGCATCTACTCAAAGAGAAGGGTTTTATCTGTCATGATAAGGACAGAGAGCCAAAGATGGATTTAATCAAGAATGACTTTATAATCCAAGACTTGACTATTTTGGGAGGTAATTTATATACATATATGCAGTTTGCTACCAACTGGTCGACTTGCTTGGTATGTAAACTTGGATCTTCAGCTGATGCTCTTCACTTGTTGGGTTTATTACTGATATTGTTCTGTTGAATTTATCTCGAGCGTGGTGTTTTTTTTATTTAAACCTTGCAGCCACGGTTCTTTAAGAACCATGGTGTTTTTTTAAAAAAAAATTTGAATTGGGACCCCAGTTATTTTATAATAACCGGGGTAATTTTTGGACCCCAGTTTTTTTATAATAACCGGGGTCCGAAAATTAACCCGGTTATTAAAAAACCGGGGTCCAAAAAAATTAACTTGGTGACATTTCCCGTGGTGCGAACGCCCGGACCTCGCTCCCTTAACCACGCTTCCTTAACCGGGTTCCCATGTATAAAATAACTGTGGTCTAGGAGGGGTATTTGTACTAGTGACAGAACGCGTTGAAAGGTTCATCATACTCGCCTCCTCTATCACTTCGTACGACTTTGTTCGTCTTACTAAGTTGATTTTCAACTTCCAATTTGTATTCCTTGAATTTTCCAAGGCCTCATCCTTGCTTCTTAACAAGTAGATATAACAATATCTTGTACAACCGTCAATAAATGTGACGAAGTACTTTTTACCTCCTCTAGTTTGTATAAACTTCAAATCGCACAAATTAGTATGAATTAAGCCTAGAGGTTATGTGGTTCTCTCCACTAGTGAAGATGGCTTTTTGTGAGTTTTGCCTGTATGCAGACTTCACATTTGTCTTTGTTTAATTTGCATTTTGGAATTAGGTTTAAATTCATCAGTCTTTGCATAGACTTATAATTTACATGTCCTAACCGTTCATGCCAAATTGAAAGACTCAACAACATAAGCAATAGGAGTTTTATTCATTGAACCTTCATTGGTTACAACGTCTGGGATGACTGACAAGTCACACAAAAAGCTCTAAAAAGAAAATTAAGCATAAGCAGACTCCTACAACAAAAAGCGTTTCAGAGTTCCTTGTAACCGATGAGAGCAATAATGTGGAAACTGAAAAGAAAAAGTCTACCTGGTGTAAAACTGAAGCAGAGAAAGATGATAATTCACTACAAAAAAAAAATACTTTTGCGACGGATTTTTGCGACGGCAAAAAGCCCTTTTGCGACGGCAAGAACTTTTTGCGATGGCGTTGCGTCGGCAAAAACGCCGTCGTGAACTAGGCCGTCGTAAAAAGAATTTACGACGGTAAAATACCGTCGTTAAATGGATTGCGACGGCTTTGCGACGGTTGTTGCCGTCGCAAAAAAGTGACGACCGTCGGTGCTCTTTTCAAATTTAGTGGCGGCTGCTGCCGTCGCAAAAGTCGATGACGTGTTTTTATCAAACCTTTGCGGCGGCACATTGCCGTCGCAATTTCCGTCGCAAGAAAAAATAACGTTTGACGATTTGTTATTGCGACGGCTGTTCTCTGTCGCAAAAGTATAACAGCTACATTATTTAAAATTTACGCGGTTTTTTGCTAACTCAAATGTTACACCTTAATTGAATTTCATACTATTTAATTATGCAATAATTTCAAATAAATTTAGGAGCAATCAAATAATAAAAGTGCAATATAGCATATCCCATATTGAAAGTTATCATCATCACCAAACGTAATGGATACATAATTCATATTCGTCCCTAAAAGAAAAAATACTTGTTGAGCAACTTCATATTCGTCCCTAATTCATTTTTGTCCCTGAAAGTTACCATCATCACCCAACGTAATTGATACAAAATAAAATATATTTAAACGTTTTCACTTGAGTTTTCTTCATGAGCAACTTCATTAGCGGCGGACTCTTTTTGACATTCCTCTCCAATAGACTCGTTTTGATGAATACTTGTTGCACCCTACAAAACCAAAATAAGTGTAACATTAGCAAAAAGAGATGTAATTAAAAGAGAAAAAGAATCATCATAATTCAGAATCCTAAACAAAAAAAGAATCATGCTATTGAACAGAAAAAACTAAATCCTTTTACAATTAACTTATAATATATTCTCTTCTTCAACAATGAATGAATAATGGGGGAATTAGTAAGGAGAAATCTAAGTATCAATAGTCATTTTCATGTACTACCTAACTAGCTACTTAACTTGAGGGTGCGAAAAATTTCCGTACGTATTTGATTATTCCAAACTTAATTGGTATTTTCTTATATCGTATTAAAGCTACTAATACTAGATCACAAACACTAAACTTGCTCTTTAATCTTCCCAAGTATAACTTAATGTTACTCTTATAAGTACGCAAGCTTCAAAACAAGAACATGGAGTAAGAAGAGAACATTGTTGAAACGATAAACATAAAGAAAGTCCCAACAACTTAAATCCTAATTCACCTAATACTCCTCCCTCTATATGAAAATAATTGTCATTCCAAAATTATGTATTAGGCTACTATTAACATATCCCTATTTATTTGTTCACCTTTTTAAAAACTTTAAAAAACCTACTGGAAAATACATTTTCATGTCAAGTATGATATTTGTATTGTCACTTCTACTTGTGCTAAATAGTTCAATTCCTGCGGCTTTCTGTATAATATTTGGTTAATTATATTGCCGTGTTTTGTTTCCTTCTCTTTTAAGCTCATATAAAATGTTTTGATTAATAAAAGTTATAACTATCTATTATTTTCAATGGAAAACTGGGCAAACATTAAATGATATTTGTAGGTTGAAAAAGTCTAGATATAATTTAGTTATAATCTTTTTATTTTTGAGAATTAAAATTGTTACTAAAATCTTGTTTTTAATAAAAAAACAGTGTAAACATAGTTTGAGTTGTTATAATTTGCGGAAGAGAATAGAACTTTTTAAAATGAATCTAGTTTTGTTAAAATTAATAAGATTGATTTAGGCTTAATATTAAATTACATTAGTTGGTGAAACTTCTAATGGAAGTTTTGATCAAATTGTTTTGTTTAGATTTCATTTTATCAAAATGAGGTATTGAGATGTAAACCAACTTTTTTTTAAAAATAAAACACAATTAATTTTGACAGAGAGAATAAAAAAGGTTAATGGCATATTTAGTAAATATGTTAACAATAAGCTGATGGGCTTACTCTGGTGTTTGCTACACAGAAGTGTCCATTCTTTTGATATAAAAAATAGATTAGAAGATCTAAAAATTAATGGTAGCTTAAGATAATGAGAATTAATATATGACAAGTAAGCATGTTGGACAAAACAATTTGGGGTATAGAAGTTTGTCGAATATATATATACCTAAACAATAATTTTGACAGAGAGAATAAAAAAGGTTAATGGTTGCTTATGATAATGAGATTTAGATTAAGCACTCATGCTTTCGACCACAACAGTAATCAACTGAAAGACTTCACTTAATAAGCATAAGAATACTGGAATGTGATTTCTGGTATCCTAATTAGCAGCAGTTGTATATCTGTCAAAATAAAAACCAGAGCACCTGAAAGAAAGACGAGACCTTTTAAAATTTGCATTCATTTTCATGCCAAACCCAAAGTACAACCAGAAAGCTCTGCATTCTCCATCAGATTCATTCATTCCATTTCACCTTAATTTACAAGAAATTAAGAAAATGACACACCCAGATTTTCATCTTCTTTTCTAAACAAGGATAATACATTATTATTATATTATATATTCCCCTCTCTGGCCCGGCTTTAGCCTCAACTTACATACATTATACTAGTCTACTGCAATATCTAGCTAGTTACCCAAGTACTAACTATCTGTTAAATTTTATCCAGACAGCAAAAAATAATTAAACACATAAGTTTATTACAGCTTAACTAACACATAGTTACTTTCTGTAGCAAGTTGTTTGGATGTTCAAAGTGCTTTCCCAATTCATAGATTGATTCTGTATGCAGATTTCATGTAATTACAATTTAAGAGTGAGCCCGACATTGGTTTAGAATAATGGTATCCACTATGAACAAAGATGATACAGAAGTCTCTCTAACACCAAATGGAAAAACAAGAAGCTGCTACACAACACATGTAAAGCCACAGATTTATTTCCTTATCTTTCTCTAAACATCACTTCATTTGTGATTTTATTTTTATAAAAATTAAAAAACAGTCTATCAAAAATATGGTTTCAAAAGGTGGATTACAAAGCCAAAATGACATCAACATGAAAACTATTAACTGTGAGTCACCTCTCTCTCAAAACAACCAAAGTTCATATGCAAAATCATACTTCATTTGCAAAAGCACTGTTTTATTTCATACCAAATCAGAATGACATCAACATGTACACCATTAACTGTTAACTAACCTGGAATTCGGCCTCAACAGGGATACAATCCAGTGAATAAGGTTGCTGAAGGCGAACAATGATGCGGTCCTGAATAAGAACAAATGCAACAGCTTTAAATCCAAAATTTAAGGAAATTAATAAAACCACTGTTAGCAAAATGAAATCTACTACTACAGAACACTATCCAAATTTTAAGTTTTGACCACTCAGATTCAAACAATACAACTACTGGTGAACTCCAGCTAGCCATAAATTTGAGCTTCAACTATAGTTTCTAGTTAGTAGAAAAGCTAGTATGACAGGGCAATGTTTGGTTTTGCTTATAATAAATATGATAATAGCTAAGGAATGAAAATGGTATTATGAATAACAATAGCTTTTGGCATGATTAACAAATGAATAGTATAGTGAGGTGAGCCACTAAATGATGATGGTATAATTGTCTCTTCATGGGCCAATAATTGAGGTCGATTTGGGTTCACAAATATAAATATTAAAATAGTAATGACTCAGGATTATGAATCAGATCTGTCCTTTTAGGAAAGAACAAAAATACATGAGCAGTACAATGTGTCTTTTTTCCCCTCTTGATCAGATCTCCAACTAAAACAAAAAAGAGTTGTCAATATTTTTAATTATTATTCTTATTTTAAACAATTACCCGTCTATTTCATTATGCTTGAATACCGCAACCTGTAAGCTGACAGACGAACATAGATTTGAAGAGGACGAAGAATGGTTTTATTATCTTCAGTAATCAGATAAGGAAAAGAAGATCAATTTACGATATAAACCATAAGGTCTATAACAAACTTGAATAACTCAATCAAACTCCTTGATAGCGCCCACTTTATTTCATATCACCAACCAGACGAGGAAATTGGTTTTCCCTCTTAAGCAACTTCAAAATCGGAAACTCACAGAAGTTCGAAATCGGATTCATACCTTGTTTGGAGAGAATACGTTGTGCCTGCCTTTTGTGAACCCACACGAGTCTACTCGAGCTCTTCACAGTGTTACCTTGATCGTGAAATTCGCACAGGATCGTGATGACTCTTCAGAACGCCAAACCCTATCCTTCGCGAGCAGGTTTGTTTTTAGGGCTAAATGACTCGACAGTCGACACTCTTAATTCTCAATTTTGCAGGTTTGTTTTTTCCCTTAAAAAAATATATTTTATAAGTTATTTTTCGGGATAAAAGCTAAATAGGTAAAAAGGTGCTTTCTTGCGACGGAACATCATACCCGACGCCACAAGTAAGTATGTTTGCGACGGCAATCATACCTGACGCCAAAGGTAAGTTTTTTTTGCGACGGCATACGTACCCGTCGCAAGTATATCTTCTATTGGCGACTGTATGTGCTTTGTCGACGCAAACCTAACGGCGGTTGTGCACGCCGTCGCTGTGCCGTCACAAAAACCCTACCAATGGCGACGGCAGTGTTTACCGTCGCAAAAAGCCGTCGCAAAAGTAATTTTTTTTTGTAGTGTAATACGGAGTCTTTATCTTAGGACAATGCTGCTCCAGTGGTTATATCTAAAGCTAATATTGAGATAATCACTACTGAAGTTGGAATGGATGAAGTCCTCACAAAAAATAATGAGAGTGATGTTCAACCCCAAGAAGAAGATGTTGAGACCATCCACAATGATGTAGAGCATATCTTGTAGTAAAAGAGAATCTTGTAGTAAAAGAGAGAACTGAGTTTTTTGTAGAAGATCAAAATAATAAAATAAAACTTGATAGGAGCATATCTGCTTTACTGAATCAACAATTGAGAAAAATGATGAGATGGAGCTTTTGTCATCTTGTCATGAACAGATTGATAAAGCTGATTAAGTGGTTGATACTGATGTTGCTATTGAGACGAGGAATGCCGAGGGTGGGGTGGATGATGAAGTTTTTGTTACAAACCATGGGAGTGGTGTCAGCTCCCAAAAGGAAGCTCGTGAAATCATGTAACATGTTGTAGAACCCAACTCACTCAGATTTAGAAAAGTGAAGAGGACAGTGGAAGCGAGTGCAAAATATCAAAGAAGAAAATTAAGCAGGAACAGACTCATCTATTAAAGAGTATTTATGAAATTCTTTTGGAAGAACAGAATAAAAGCATAGAAGTGAAAAGGAGCAAATCTACTAGGTCAAGGCCCAAAGTTGAGAAGGTTGAGATGAAATCTTTATCATCACCTGTTGAGCAGAATGCTAATGCATCTTTGATCCCTACCTCTGAACCTGATGTTGAGATCAGTATCAAAGCCCAGGTCCATGAAGTCATTAAGACAAACCATGGAGTATCTTGGATTGCAGCAATAAGCAGCCGATGCATGTCAAAATGGTGTAGAGCTCATACAATCAGGGGGCGGCCCTTAGGGGGGCAGGGTGGGGCAGCCGTCCCACCCTCCCAAAAAAATTTTTTTTTTGAAAAAAATCAAATTAAGATGGGTTGTGGCTTCTCTCGTTAATTAAATTGTTTCATACGATTTATTTTTTAAATATCAATATTCTTGTGTTATATTAAAATGTTTTTTTGGATATTTCGCCAAAGTGAACGAAACTTCAAAAGAATTTCCCGTTTTAGACTCGGAGTGAAATAATTCACCAAAATGCACGAGATTTGTGGTTCAGAGTAGAAGCGCAGTTTTAGACCGCACTCTTATAATGTAACGTTTTTGTGGTTCAGAGTAGAAGCGCTGTTTTCGATGACAACGTTTTAATATCCTAAATAAAGATAATAAAAACACAAATAGAGGTGCGGTCCTAGACCATGCCTATAATGTAACGTTTTTGAAAGAAAAAAAAAAGTTAAAGAGGCGCGGTCCGGTTATAGACCGCGCCTATAGGGCAGTTTTTTTTAATATATATATATATATATATATATATATATATATATATATATATATATATATATATATATATATATATATATATATATAGGCGCGGTCCAGGACCGCGTCTTTAAGTGTAATGTTTTTTCTTTTTTCTTTTGTATTTTATTTAATCAGAATATTAAAGCGCGGTTTGTAATCGCTCTTCTTTTTGCAATAGATGCGGTCTAGGACCGCGCTTGTTCTCCAACCCGAAAATCTCGTGTATTTGGGGAATAATTTTTTCCGAAGCTAATTTGGGAAAGTTTTTCCCATTTTTGTTTATTGTGGCGAAATATTCTGTTTTTTTTTTTCTACTTTCCATTTGTAGATAATTTCCTTTTTTGACAACATGATTATTCGAACTGGTTAATTATTCAGTATTATCAGAATATGTCAACTCGCAAGATGGATTTACGTCATTTGTTGTCAGATTGACTGTTTATTTGTAGCATTCACTATTTATTTTTGGTTGACTTGTAGTCAAAACTTCATAAGTAGATGACATATTGACTTTGTTTTTATCGCTATTTTATTTTCATATATATATTTTTAACGAAAATAAATTTCCGCCCCCTTTTAAAATTCTGCGGCCGCCACTGCATACAACCGACTCAAAGTACAGAGTGGATTGGATACAAATAATAATAGTGTGCAAACAAAGAAGAAATCAAATAAGAAGCATACTGAAACTGGAAATAGCAATCCAAATGTTGTCGACCAAGATGGGGATGATACGAGGAATGATAAAGCTTCTACACGTATGGTAAACAGAAATGATTTAAGAACATCAAGTTCCCAATCGGATATGTAATTAAGAGCTCACATCAAGGCGAGGCTAAAAAAGAATTGCGAAAGATGAAGCAACATCTATTAAACCTTCGTAAGAGCAATGGAAATTTTGTCCAGAACCCATCAGAAGAAAAAAAACCTCGATGTTGAAGTTTTAGTTCAATTTTCAGAGATGAAAGCAGCTCTAGTTCTGAAGACAAAAGTGGAGGAGATTATTCAGATTCAAGCACAGAATCTCCTCATGGTGAACATGCTTCCTCAGATTTCTCAGAAGATGAAAGTAGAGGAAGTTGGGCATCTCGAAAACATGGTAAAATATGACATTTATGAGGATCTTTTCTTTCGGGAAGGCTTTTTATGCAAGATAAGAGATCCTCATATTCTCTACTAAGTCGTGACAATGAAAAACTGTTTTAGGTTTCTAATAAATAGAGCTGTCTCGAAAAATAGAGTTTTTCCATGCTACCTTTTTGCATGAGAATTACTTTTTAAAGTTGATGCCTATGCAAGGGATTAGCAGCAGATGATGACCTTAATTACCTATTCCTGAGCCTTCTGTTGACCACTTGTTATCAATTCTAACTTTATGGTCCTTTTTCTCATATATACTAATTTTGAGTGTAATGTAGGATGTGCAAACTTTGAAGATAGATCATAGATGTGTATCTTGTTAAGCGCATGTATTGTGACTACCCTAATATTATAACAGTATGCCCCTGTTGAGGTAATTGTGGAAATAATGGTGAGAAAATGGAATTAGTTCCAAAAGAAGGCTTATGCTGGTATATTGAGCAGTTAGGCTGTCAGATGGGTTTGGGCAATATTTTTGTATCAAAGTGTCAGCGACAGAATTGGGACAGAATACTCAGTGTCAGCGACAAAATGGAATTAGTTTTGTCAGCGACAGAAATCACAATACTCAGAGTTTTGCTCAAAGTGTCAGATGGGTTTGGGCTCTTTGGCTAGTATAACTGTCAGCGACAGTAATCACAATACTCAGTGTTTTGCTCAAAGTGTCAGATGGCTTTGGGTTCTTTGGCTAGTATAACTGTTAGCGACAGAATTGGGATTACTAGCTGATGTATATAAGGGTGTCAGATGGGTGGGGGTTTCCCTAAGATTGTGTTTACTATTGGTGCCTTATAATCAATCTATTCTGACTTTTTTATATAATTTATCATATTTTACTAGTCATTTCAGATTGAAATAGTTTGATATTTTTAACGTATATTTAAAACTAATTTATTGTGTTGGTGTCATATTGGAAATTCAGAAACTGGAGGTTCAACCTTGTACCATAAAAAAGATCACCCATATCATTAAATCTGACAACTGTTTTTTGCTGAGTGTGTAGTGCATGTCGATTTGTATTGGTTCAGTAAATACTAAATGAAAATTTAGGATTTTTCTTGCCATGATACCTTTTTTTTTGCCAAACTCCTCGTAAAACATGCTTGTTGATTGAGAGCACACATTCTTATAGAACATCTGAGGGTGCCTCTATATTTTTTTGCCTGCTACTCTGCTTTGTCCTGTATTTTGTGATTGATGTCCTTATGACCGGCCTCACACAGCATAGCTACTGCATACTATGTATGATCTTATTGTGTGAGTGATAGGAAAAATATATCTTCCATGGTTGCTACTTGCTAGCTTTATAGTGGGAGTTTAAAAATGTCCATTCTGTGTTTATCATGTAGTTGAGCAATTGTCAATGTACCACAATGTATTCAGATTAAAGCAAAATAGTTTGACATTGGAATCAGTCCTTAGAAGCTTCAAAAATACAAGAAGGCAAAGATGGTAGCTTCTCAGTTGCAATTGGAAGATGATGAGAGCCAACCTACTGAGGTTTTGCTCCAGTGAGTCAAGTAAAGAAGTAAACAGTCGAGCATGTTGGGATGGTTGGTAGGCCTCATAAACTCGTTTTGCAGATTACTGTCCTCGAGGAAGCCGTTCTTAGCTCTTCCCCACTCGTATTTTACTCGTGTCTATATTTTTTGCCTTCTTGTATTAAGGAAGTCATTACATGAACTTAGCTACATTATGTCTTGGTAGAAATGCTTCTTGAACTCATCAAGGTGAGCAACTTGTAGCGAGAGAATGACAATCACATCTCCTTGTTGTCTTGCTGGTAAAATCAGTGAAAGACCATCGTAATTGTGAGTCCCGGGGCTGACATGAATCTCGCTCCCCCACCCGAAATCAAGGCCATAGATAGGCATTGAGAGCCAGCTTATGACCCCAGGGTTAGGGTTCACATAAGTATCATCAGCACTTCGCATAGCTCGCAGCTCTTGGCATATCGAAAAATCATCCAGACTTTTTAAGAAGTCTATGTCCGACCAGATGTACTCTTCTGTCACACTTTCAATTGCCTGCCTTATTCTTTCACAAGCAAAGCCTAGGGGCATTGAAAGGAGATCACCTGCATGCCCCTTTGCAGCCACAACGAATGCCGTATTACCAAAGTATTTGTGCGGAAATGATGGTAGACGGTAACGTGCATCAATCCCGATTCCTAGTCCTCTCAATTCGTTGCTTTCGTGGCCTCTCACCTTGCAAGAACACCTCCATATATGGGCTGCTAGGACTTCATAGCGACTGAAGCCACGTCGGCTACTGTCAATCTCGACATTGGCAGCCGCCTTAAGCTTCTCAACTTGGACCTTTGTCAATGGCAGCATTACCATATCTGTCTCCTTGGGCTCCTCTGTGGTTTTGTTCTGGCTGATCAGCAACTTCAGCCGTGACTCCATCTCCAAAGAACCAGGGTGCTCTTCTTGTGCTTCTCCGGCTTTTAGGATTGTACGATCATGAAAAGGATAACTCTCTATAGGCTTACCACAAGCAATCCTGACATTGAAACCATAAACAGTACTGCTAATGTAATGATTTATGGTATGGATTGATTGATGATGTGTATGTATGGTTAATTACCTTGCCCAATCTGTGATGAAATGAAAGGCACTGGAACCATCGGCAACCCCGTGGGACATGATGAGGCCGAGGGTGACACCCCCACAACGTAGGTGTGTGATCTGCACAATCAGCAATGGGAGCTCGTCAACGGCCTTCTTGTGATCTACCACGGGTATAAGGTGCTGAAATTTTCGAGTATTGGAGAAGTCACCAAAGTCGGAGAGCTGGGTGCTAGATTCGGCCTCTATGAGTAGGACGCCCTCAGAGTTGCAGTCAAGCTGGAGGCGGCCAGTCTCCATACGACACAGGCGTCCAGAGAGCGGATAGTAGTGGACGAGAGCACGGCTGAGGGAGTCCTTGAGGGTGGTCATGATGGGTGTGTCATGTTGTAGGGGGTTGTAGAAGTAAATCAAGGGCACGTAGGAGGGACCGGCTACCTGATCCAACTCGGTGAGGGCCACAACACCGGTGTGCGTAGGCTCTGCCGGTTTCACCACGTAGCTTCCCTTGATCCTCACGTCGGCCATTTTTGACTAATAGTTATGGGTTGGTGTAACGGCAAAATATATGGAGTTTGATTTATAGCCCTTAACTTGCTTGCAGCGGGCTACTTGGCTTCTAAGTGTGTGGGAGACTGGGAGTGCACGTTATTATGCTTGAAATGGGTAACTTAAAGAAGTGGAGTGGGGTTGGTGTATCTTTCTCAATCTGCAAGCAACGCTTATTTTAGTGCTCTTTAGTGGTGCACTTATTTGTGGCAAACTTAATGCTTTGAATGTCACACTTGGCAGCAGATTCAGTCAGGGTTTGAGGGGACGAGCCTGGGTCCGGGGTAGAGACGTTCTCGGTACAAACGGTATGATATTCGTGTAGTTTGGACCGTTATCTATACATTGTGGTGCTCCTTTTGTCTCCGATTCTGATTATCTGAGAACGACATCTGGAAGAACTCAATTGTCTTTTGTTGTCATAATATAATTAAATTATATCGACAAATGATCGAAGCTTCCATAGCAATTCGAACTAAGTTGTCAACATGCCATTTGAGCAGCCCACCTACTTAGTGCATACGATCATAATCCTTCACCATTTGACTATTGAAGTGGAATGTGCAATAATAATGCTCATCACAAACTACTTTCTCATTTCTGACCCTACTTATTGTACTATGTAGAGAATCCTAACATTCCAAACTTCTTGTAACTTTTTAGAGATTTATAATGTTTTAAAAAAAATTCGTCATACAACTAATGTCATACGTGTACATTGACGAGTTCAAGAAGGGCATTTCTACCAAGACATAATGTAGCTAAGTTCATGTAATGACTTCCTTAATCCTGAAAAGCATTTCTCTCTATTCATGCCTACTCTTTTAATGGGACAAAAAATATACCCTCATGTCATAATAGTCACAGAATTGGACAAAAAATATAGACACGGGTAAAATACGAGTGAGGAAGAGCCGAGAATGGCTTCCTTTGAGGACAGTAATCTGCAAAACGAGTTTATGAGGCCTACCCACCATCCCAACATGCTCGACTGTTTACTTCTTGACTTGACTCACTGGAGCAACCTCAGTAGGTTGGCTCTCATCATCTTCCAATTGCAACTGAGAAGCTATCATCTTTGCCTTCTTGTATTTTTGGGAGCTTCTAAGGACCGATTCCAATGTCAAATTATTTTGCTTTAATCTGAAAACATTGTGGTACGTTAACAATTGCTCAACTACATGGTAAATACAGAATGGGCATTTTAAACTCCCACTATAAAGCTAGCACCCATGGAAGATAATATTTTTCCTATCACTCAACATAATTAGATCATACATAGTATGCAGTAGGTATGCTTGTGTGAGGCCGGCCATAAGGACATCAATCATACAATACAGGCCAAAGCAGAGTAGCAGGCAAAAAACTATAGAGATAGAGAGGCGTACACCCTTTAGATGTTCTATAAGAAGGTGTGCTCTCAATCAACAAGCATGTCTTATGAGTTTGGCAAAAAAAAGTATCATGACAAGAAAAATCATGAAACTTCAGTTAGTATACGGTGTTAAAGCCAGAGATGATCACGTTAATAGAAAGTCAAAGTCTTATCAGTTATCACAAAAGAATCGACTCTCCTGACAACATCTGAAGCATTATGTATTTACTATTTACTGAACCAATACCAATCGACATTCACTACACTCAGCAAAAAACAGTTCTCAGATTTAATGATATGGGGTGATCTTTTTGATGGTACAAATGAGCAAATTTACTTCAACATAAAAAAACAACTTACTTGGAGTTTAAGGTTGAACCTCCAGTTTCTGAATTTCCTATGTGACAACAGCACCATAAATTAGTTTGAAATATACGTAAAAAATATCAAACTATTTCAATCTGGAATGACTAGTAAAATATGATAGTATTAAATCAGAAAGTCATAATAGATTGATCATAAATTAGTTTGAAATATATGTACATTAGCTGGTATTCCCAATTCTGTCGCTGACCTTTATACTAGCCAAAGAGCCCAAACCCATTTGACAGCCTAACTGCTTAATATACCAGCACAAGCCTTCTTTTGGAACTAGTTCCATTTTCTCACCATTATTTTCACAATTACCTCGACAGGGGTATACTGTTATAATATTAGGGTAGTCACAATTCATGTGCTTAACAAAATACACATTTATCTTCAAAGTTTGCACATCCTACATTACACTCAAAATTAGTATATATGAGAAAAAGGACCATAAAAAGTTAGAATTGATAACACGTCGTCAACAGAAGAAGGCTCAGGGAATAGGTAATTAAGGTCATCATCTGCTGTTAATCACATCAACTTTAAAAAAGTAATTCTCATGCAAAAACTCTATTTTTCAAGACAGTTCTATTTATTAGAAACCAAAAACAGTGTTTCTTTGTCACGACTTAGTAGAGAATACGAGGATCTCTTATCTTGCATAAAAAAGCCTTCCCAAAAGAAAAAGATTATTTCCTCATAAAGCAAAAGAATCAACATAAATAGGAACGTAGTCCTTTTCTAGAGTAACAAGCATTGCCTCACTGTCAATCTTAACTGAAAACAGGAAAAGGTTAAAATAAAAAAAATCAGAAGAAAAAAATTTCATTCATAAAACGTCAAAATTTACCATGTTTTGGAGATGCCCAACTTCCCCTACTTTCATCTTCTGAGAAATCTGAGGAGGAAGCATGGTCACCATGATGAGATTCTGTGCTTGAATCTGAATCATCTCCTCCACTTTTGTCTTCTGAACTAGAGCTGCTTTCATCTTTGAAAATTGAACTACACTTCAACATCGAGCTTTTTATTTCTGATGGGTTCTGGAAAAACTTCCCATTGCTCTTACGAAGGTTTGCTAGATGCTGCTTCATCTTCCGCAATTCTTTTTTAGCCTCACCCTGATGTGACCTCTTATTTAACATATCCGATTGGGAGCTTGATGTTCTCGAATCATTTTTGTTTACCATACGTGTACAAGCGATATCATTCCTCTTATCATCCCCATCTCCGCCAACAACATTTGGATTGCTATTTCCAATTTCAGTATGCTTCTTCTTCGATTTCTTCTTAGTTTGCACACTGTTATTATTTGTATCCAATCTACTACTCTGTACTTGAGTCGGTTGTATGGGCTCCACATCATTTTGACATGCACTGGCTGCTTCTTGCTGCAATCCAAGATCACTCCCCTGGTTTGTGTTAATGACTTCATGGACCTGGGCTTTGATACTGATCTCAACATCAGGTTCAAAGGCAGGGATCAAAGATACATTAGCATTCTCCTCAATAGGTGAAGATAAAGATTTCATCTCAACCTTCTCAACTTCCGACCTTGACCTAGTAGATTTACTCCTTTTCACTTCTATGCTATTATTCTGTTCTTCCACAGAAATTTCAGAAATACTCTTCAATAGATGAGTCTGTCTCTGCTTAATTTTCTTCTTTGATATTTTGCGCTTGCTTCCATTGTCCTCTTCACTTTTTTGAATCTGAGTGAGCTGTTTGGGTTCCACATCATGTTGCATGGTTTCATGAGCTTCCTTTTGGGAGCTGACATCACTCCCATGGTTTGTAACAAAAACTTCATCATCCACCCTACCCTCGGCATTCCTTGTCTCAATAGCAGCATCAGTATCAGCCACTGAATCAGCTTTATCAATCTGTTCATGACAAGACGACAAAAACTCCATCTCGTCATTTTTCTCAGTTGTTGATTCAGTACAAGCAGATATGCTCCTATCACGTTTTATGTTATTATTTTGATCTTCTACAGAATACTCAGTTATCTCTTTTACTGCAAGATTCTGGTTCTTCTTAGTTCTCTTGCTAGATCTTTTGATCATAACCTCAGCACCCTCCACACTTTTTTGTTTTTGAGTAAGTTGTACGGGTTCTGCATCATTGTGGATGGTCTCAACATCTTCTTCTTGGGGTTTAACATCACTCTCATTATTTTTTGTGAGGACTTCATCCATTCCAACTTCAGTAGTGATTATCTCAATATTAGCTTCAGATATAACCACTGGAGCAGCATTGTCCGAAGATAAAGACTCCGTATTATCATCTTTCTCTGCTTCAGTTTTAGACCAGGTAGACTTTTTCTTTGCAGTTTCCACATTATTGCTCTCATCGGTTACAGGGAACTCTGAAACGCTTTTTGCTGCAGGAGTCTGCTTCTGCTTAATTTTCTTTTTAGAACTTTTTGTGTGACTTCGCTGCTTGATTTCCGGCATACCAGCTTTCTCATCCCCTACTCTATCCATTTTGACAACATCAGAAATAACAGCCCCAGTCTTCTTCCTCTTTAATGGTATTGTCATTCCCAATTCTGGGACTTCTGTTCCCCTTTCCATATCTCCAATATCAGGTTCGCCTAGACGAACACCAGAAAAATAAAATTTGTCAGTACAAATATCACATGAAAACATTGAAGGAGGGATCTACAAATATTCATAGCATACAAGTTGATTGTAAAAAATAATCACACAAAAATAATTATTATGTCCTACCACTTTCATAATTGCTCTTTATATCCCTTTGACGGGAGACATCATCATCCCTATTTTTTCTTTTCTTTGATCTCTTCATTCCAGATTCTAGGCTTAATCCAAATGTCGTAGGTTCCTTGTCACTGTCTCTAGCATCAGCAACATCTATTCCGAAGCGAGCAAATTGATACAATTACTTGTACATATACAGCATACAAAAATGGACATTAAAAAAAGCATCCAGAAAAAAAACATGCATTATTTACAAAAAGTTTGTGAGGAGAAATTGTGAGAGAATCCTTACTGTCAGGCTTTCCTAGTTCTTCAGTTCCAGTTTCTTCCTCATCCAAATTGTTAGGGTTACTAATATTGCTCTTATTGCAGTGAACATGAATGCTCGTGTTTTTAATTCCCACTAGCTGAAGCACATCACGGTTCTCTGGCATTCCAGAATCTGACACAATAGATTTTTCTGGATAAGTACTCTGATATAGTTCACTGATGTCATCTCCTTTACATTGAAGGTTTACAATGTCTCTATCAACATCTTTTGGAGAACTGCCTTTGATTACATCTACTGTTGTGGCATGAGATCTAGCAGAGACACCAACTGAAGCATCAGTGTCTGCATATGTTTCATCGTTCGTCACCCCAGCTTCTTCCATCCTCCTGTTCTTTTTCTTGATGATGCCCTTTGTCTTGTCACCCCCTGTTGTAACATCCTCTACATCCCTATCATGAAATTCTAGCACCTTATTTCCTTCACTATGTTGACCCACTGATTGCTCTAGTTTGTTTTGACCTGCCTTTTCTACACCATCGTCAGAGTGCCCAACATTTTGATCGGTACTCTTCAAGATTACAAGCTTCTGACTCACAGAAGCCTTACCCACTGATCTAGTTTCCACTGCAGCATTTCCATTCAGAGGAGTATCTGCAGCAATCTTTATATTCTTCTTGGACTTATTCTTCTCTAAAGACGCAAGAGAAGTACCAGGAAGGAACTCGGTGGGGTGGTTAAAAGCATCATACCGGACAAATTGACTAGTAATATCCGCAAATAGGAACCAATCATTTGCAGAACTAGGAAACACACTTCTAGCCGGCACTAAATCTGAGAGCGAATAAAGTTTCCCCTTGCGTTTTACCTGCCACACAAATCAAAGTGGAACATTCAACAAAATGATCCGCACCCACAAAAATATCAGGGAAGGCCCGTGCACTGAAATGTTACCTTCAAAGCATGGATATAAATTTCCCCAAAATTCGGGAAGCATTTTGTATGTTCGGTGAGTATTCTGACTGCATCACAACAATCATGAAATATATCAAAAAAAAAAACAAAATAATCCATCACTACTGAAATAATATTAATTTGCAGAGATGAAGTACTATTGCTCCAACCGTACATCACTACTGAAATATTAATTCACAGAGATTTCAAACAGGAGAGGTCTTGACGGAGGAGAGAACTTACGCTTAAGGTCGAAAATGGTTTCGGCTGAAAAGACAGGAATAGCAATATTAGTGTGGAGATTGGTATCAACAAAAACTACTTGGCAGGCCGTTGCATCTTTGCCATCGTCGCAGGCCTTCGTCATAGCTTGACTCTGTTCCGAGATAGAGAGGTTTTTTAGGGCGGCAAAGAGTTCTATTGGCCCAAATGTTTAGGACTTATTAATAATGGAGTTTGACTGAACCCAGATATCCGACCTGAAAAGATATAATTAAGGGTTGATGTTGTTAAACATAAAAGGTAACCTTATCTTTTTAAATAACTAGTATCTTTTTAATTTAATAATATGGCTTTAATTTTTATGACAACTAGTCCAGGTTACATGTCTTAGTACGGATACATTTTTCTTTTTAAAGTTTAATAGATAAATAACTTTTTGTTAAACTTGTAAAAAAATTTAATATATCGTAATGGTTTAAACTAATTAATCGGAATAAAAGGTGAAATTAATTTTACAAGTTATTATTAAATTACTTACATTTTAGATATACAATAAAAGAAATCATCTTGGTAGTTTAAATATTATCCTTAAAAAATCTAACATTTATATTACAATAATTATACATTTGTTAATTTAACGATTATTTAATAATTAATATAGAACATATAGGTGAAAGTTAGGATAAGAAATTGTCTATATTTGTCTATATAGTGGGCAAAAATTTCTAAAACTATTTGATAAGAATATAAAAAAAATAGGTTGAAAATTCTGGAAAGAGTACGAATGGAAATAATATACTTATTATGTATATTAATAATTTATTTTTATTTTTATTTTATTTTTAATTAATGCATTTACAAAAATAAAAATGCACGAGAAAATGATATGTGGTGCGGAATTTATAAGAGAATGACACGTGACGTGAATGCCTTCTGTTTAAATAAATGTGTATAGATTTGCTTCGCAATGGTACTTTCAATAGTATTTTCTTATTTTGATAATTAAAAGTAATTTTGGTTTTTATATTTTAACTAGGAGCGGCGTGCGCGTATCATGTTCGTCGTGTGCGCTGAATGTGTGTGATACGTTCGAAGCAAACTTGGAAAAGTTTTTTGTAATTGGTAATGTATTATTGTACGTTAATTTGCAGATTCATGTTACATTGAATTGTGTAGTCATGCTTATCGGGTATTTTGCAATGTTTGATATTGAGTTGTTGCCTTTCCACGAGGATTCAATAAGAATCACATGTTCATCACTCCAAAATGCGTATAATTGTTAGGAGTTCAGAAAACAAAAATTCAAAACAACCACTACAATTCCTCACTTTTCAAAATTTTACTTTTGTTGGGCTATTGGTCCCCTTACCCCTCCCCTCTCAATTGTCTCCATCCCTCTCAAATTTTACATGAATACATTAATTTATAAAGACGTTGGAATTTTAAGGTAGTTTTATATCTTTTTAATTTTCTTTATCATTATTTTACTTTTACTAATAAGATTTAGTTATAAAGTAAGTTTTTAGTAATTAATATATAAATTTAACATTTTTTTATTAAAATTAGATGGAGAACTAGTATATATAATTATAAAATAGTTAGTCTTATTATTTTTACTTGGTTTAACTAATAACTAGTGTATAGCCCGCACCTTGTGCGGGTATATTTATAGATTGAATCTTTTATGTAAGATGACATGAGTCATGTGAATGAGTAATCTTAATTTAATACAAACACATTTTAACATATATTTAAAATATATTTATGTAAAAATAATGTAACAATAGTCGAATTTGAAAAAATAAATAATTATAAAACCTATTTATGTAAAAAAAGTTATAAAATATAATTATAAATCTAATTATAAAAAATTTATAACAATAACAAATCTGAAAAAAAAAAACAGATAAAAAATATCTTTAG